>OW052246.1:59603971-60803971 GCA_932526585.2 Philonthus cognatus
AATAATAATGATAATAATAATAATAATAATAATAATAATAATAATATAGTTCGTTCTCGCCTTAATCTCCCTCTATAGTAATAATAATTAAGATAATAATAATAATATATATTCGTTCCATACCGAACGACGCCGAGATAGACGACCGACCCAATAACATCAGTTAAACAAGCGAATACCGTTTTAAACGAATTGACTTGTACAATTTGAGCAAAGATGATAGGTTTATTCGAAAGATATGTGTCTATAAAAAATAGAGTAAATATATACAAATTTAACTATAATTCAAAATGTTTTATTATATTTATTTTTAAATTATCAAATAATTTGGCCTTTTCAGTAGTAAAGCTGTTCCAAATAAAACCTCGTTGGCTTGAATTCACCATGCAAATATTCTGTGATTTGTCTCATAAGTAGAGAACAAACATTAGCTGATAAAATTACGCGTCGAGTCGTACAAAATTCTAATAAAAGCTGGAGCAGCAGGTTCGATTCTGCAAGTCGTAAAGAATCGTTTCGGGCGGATTCAGACCACATGTACAAAGCGGAGTTGAAGTTGTGCGCGGATTCGAGCGAACGCATTAGTCATCCGATTCGGGCAAATTCAGATTCAGATCGCATGTACAAAGCGGAATTGAAGTTGTGCGCGGATTCGAGCAAACGCATTAGTCATCCGATTCGGGCAGATTCAGATTTAGATCGCATGTACAAAGCGAGGTTGAAGTTGCGCGCGGATTAGAGCAAACGAATAAGTCATCCGATTCGGGCAGATTCAGACCGCATGTATAAATCCGAATCGGGAATACGATTCCGCTCAACCAAAATAGTCCGGTCGGTCGTCTCGAGTGAATGAATCATTAACGAATCAATTCTTTTTGAAACACGGAATCAATTCATACAAATCACGAACGACCCATATCTAATCTCAAGTGTAAAATAATGGCATCGTAGGTGATTCCTAAGTCTTACAGTTTTTTCTCAGTTTTTCTTCAGTTTAATAGTTTCAGTTTGCATGGTTTGGAATACATTATCAATAACTCAGTTTATAACTTATAGTCTTCTGTTTTCCAAGTCGTTTTATCAATTTCTCAGTTTCGAAATGTCATTACGTCAGTATCTTAATTTTTACGTTTTAGTCCCTTAGTTCATTTAGTTTATTCGTTTCAAATTTTTAATAAATCACCTAATTTATATATAATAGTCTCAATGTTTCACCACGGGTTAAGTGAGAAATTAATTCAACATAATTATAGTCTCCTCGTATTTGTTTCAGATGCTTAGTTTGCCAGTCTTCCACTATCTCAGTATCTTGATTTATAAATTATAATATCTTAGTATTCCTAGTATCTCAGTTTTTACTACCAATCCAAATAATTACGGTTTTCTAAATTCGAAATATTAACTCCATGCTTAATCAATGAGTACAAATCCTCGTTAGACAAATATCAAAAACATTAAGGTTTTCTTTATTGTACAATTTATGAATTAACCCTTTCAGCCCTGGAAAAAATGTTTTGTACACTGCATGTTATTTATTACTATCTCAGATATACAGAGAGTTTTTCTTTTAAGTATACATATTTTAATACAATGTATACGCTGTAAATCTTCAGATTTTTGTTGTTTTTCCAAATATTTCAAATTGAACTTTTAAACGAGTGTTTTCCACTCCCAGATTAGGCATAAAGTAAAATTTCGAGTTTAGAAAAGCCTGACATACATGTATGCATGAGCTGTACCTATTCCGATAATCATTTGTTTTTTTAATACTTTATTTTGAAGTCTTAAACGAGTGTTTTCCACTCCCAGATTAAGCATGAAGTAAAATTTCGAGTTTAGAAAAGCCGGAAAATTTGGTTTCGTCGCGTAGCGCTACGCGACCAAACCAAATTTTCAGGCTTTTCTAAACTCGAAATTTTACTTCATACGCCACGCGTACTGAACACAGATGTGATGTGATGTTTAGAATACACGTTTTTAGCATACTGCTTTATTAGAATATTTTGAATTTTACCTTAAATCAGCGTGGCGCATGAAGTAAAATTTCGAGTTTAGAAAAGCCTGAAAATTTGGTTTGGTCGCGTAGCGCGTAGCGCTACGGGACCAAACCAAATTTTGAGGCTTTTCTAAACTCGAAATTTTACTTCATGCCTAATCTGGGAGTGAAAAAACACTCGTTTAAGACCTTAAAATAAAGAATTTAAAAAAACAAATGATTATGGGAAAAGTTAA
Organism: Philonthus cognatus; assembly: GCA_932526585.2. Lineage (NCBI taxonomy): Eukaryota > Metazoa > Arthropoda > Insecta > Coleoptera > Staphylinidae > Philonthus > Philonthus cognatus. The sequence continues at coordinate 59,606,204 of OW052246.1, forward strand.
AACTCATGCATACATGTATCTATATTTAAAAGAAAAATTCCCAGTATGTTTACCAAGTTTTAGTGGTGGCAAATGCCACCATCAGGGCCGAAAGGGGTAACATAAAAGGAGTTGATTATATCTAAATTATTGACTCAACGATAAAAAAAATCTGCTGTGGCTAACACAGGTACCGACCGCAAATTAAAATGTTATAGAATTAGTATATTGATTATTCTTATAATATATTATCAATGCTTACAAAAATAGAGGAATAAAATAAAAAAAATAGGTTTTAACATTGAAATTTTAAAAATACCTTTAACACTGAAAGAGCGAAGATGAATAGTACATATGGGGAAATTGCATATGAAGGGAAATTCGCTTGTCCAGTCCTTATAATTAAAAGATGTGCCAATCAATGCTGTCATTTTTTTAGTAGTTTCACAGAACCTATAATTAGTCATGATAAATGAAATCTGCTAGTTTGTCGAAGAGAAAGAGACAGAAATAAAGTCAAAGGCACTAAAATGACATTAGCATGAGTGTCCCATTTGCACATTACCACGAGTATCCCATTTACACATTTTTAGATTTGTTACACAATTGTTCACTTTTAAAACATAAATTACTAATTAAATTTCTAGAAAATAAGTATACCAATTACTCAAGAATAATTGGAAATAATAATAGAATGTGCATTTTTTGTAATTATGTGATTTCTTAATTTTCATTTTGTTTGAATAATGAATAAAATTTTCATTACAAATGTGAACGCTCCCTTTTAAAAACTTCATTCAATTTATACGTGGGTTATTGTTACCATATGAATATTTCACAAACATGGAAATATGCTCAAGATCAAGATGGCCGACGGTAGACTTTATCCCGAAGACCAAAAATGTGGCCAAACTTGTGGGAAATGTCGTGTTCCCTTGCGAGATTTTGTGCTCTGTGATAAGTGTAATAAACAGTTTCATCCTGCTTAAAAAAGCATACTGCACTAATTCTGTTGTGTCACAAACTGAGGTTATGTCTCAATTCGAATTGCAACGCGACTATTCGGAATCTGTTCACCCACTGCAAGAGATAAGGTATCTAAAGGAGATCTTAATACACAAAGATGCGATCATCGAAGAAGTCCGTGAGAAAAATGATATTCTCCGGCAACAAATACATTTCCTTGAGGCCGCGAACGTGGATCATCGTAGGCCACCGATCATGCAGTACAACAGCCGTCGCAATCACGGGCTAATCACAATTTGCACGCCAAAACACCCAGTGCTCAGGAATCCCAGCCGCCCAAGCCCACTAGTATTACCACGCAAATTTCACACACCGGTAAAGTGGAAATGAATCAACAAGCAATGCCTGAACCCAGATTGGAAATTAGTGAGTCAAATCAGGAAAAATGGACAACCATTGTTAAAAAACAGCGTAAACCAACTATTGTTTTTGGTTCCGCCAATAATTGTTCTACATCACTGAAAGCAGTGCCGAGAAAGGCGTATTTGCACGTCTCCAAACTAGAGCCAACCACTACAGAAGAGGACCTGGATAAACACCGGAAGAGTCACAACCTTTTGGATGCCACATGCGAGTTATTGCAGTCTAAGCACCCGGAGGAGTACGCATCTTTTAAAGTAACGATACCGATGAATAAGCTTACGGAATACAAACATCCAGACGTATGGCCTGAAGGAACGTATATCACGCGTTTTTTTTCTCAACACAAGAAGGAAGCTGATCGAAAAATAACAATGCAGCAGTCCAATGAAAATTGCATTAATTTTGATTTTTTACTGTTAAATATTAGATCCTTTAGTCACGACCAAATAGCCTAATTAGAATTAGATATTGATTTAAATATAAACTTTATTTGCCTAACTGAGACATGGGTGGAGTATATTACTAAGATAAACATAAATAATTTTTTACTAGGTGCCAGTTACACTAGGCAAAGTAGAGAAGGAGGCGTTGGTATTTGGTATAGAAAAGGATTAAAGGTGGTCGAGGTTCCAGTTAGTAACTACAGTTCTAGTGGGGATGCTGAATTCTGCTGTGTACAATATAAAACACAATCGGGTATGTCTGTTTTTGTTATTGTTTGCTATCGTGCTCCTCAGGGAAACTTCAAGCTATTTATGGAAAAACTGTCAAATTTGTTAAATAGTATATTCTGTCCAAATGAACATCTTATTATTAGGAGATTTTAATGTAAACATGCTAGAAAACAATTATGAGAGTAGACATCTAACTGGTTTTCTGGGCACATTCTCACTGACATTACAGAATCATGACGCGACCCGTATCACAAACACAGTATCAAGCTGCATTGATCACATTTATTCAAACTATCTACAAAATGGCAACTTTTATACTTTACCCAATACAATTTCAGATCATGAAACATTGTTATTTAATTCTAACCTTGAAAACGTATATGAACCCCATACGAAATGCAAATCTCGGTTATTTACCAGAGAGAATACTGAAAAGTTAATATATGCCCTGAAAAGAGAGAATTGGAATGATGTATATAAATCAACTTCAACTGATGATGCATTTATTGAATTTGTAGCTACATTTCAGTATCAATTTCACATATGTTTTCTAATTACACAAACTAGAAGTAAGCAGTTGAAATCATGGATCAATTATACGATTAAAAATTCTAGTAGACAACTACATGATCTATATAATCTCGCAAGAGAATTTCATGAATTATGGCCTCTTTCTTAAGAACGAACGCTTATTAATTAAAACACAGAAAAACCAATTTTACCAACAAAAAATAAATAATTCAGAAAACAAATCGAAGACAGCATGGTCTATTATAAACGAACTAAATAATAACAAGAGAGAAGATGAAAATATAGCAATCGAGATATATGGAAACCTCTCAGATAACATGAAGCTCATTGCGAATACTTTCAATAAATACTTTCAAACGACTCCCATTGATATTGTTGATAATATTCCTATAGTAGATAAGGGTACTCTGCTTTCAAGAAATTTTACTTATCTCCGGTAAATAAAGATGAAATAATCAACATCATTTCAAAACTTAAAAATAAATTCTCCAGCGGACCCAACGGTATTCCTGATAAAATTTTAAAACAAGTACCTAAGCAACTAAGTACGCCATTAACATATATAATTAACAAATCGTTCGAGAATGGAAAGTTTTCGGATATACTGAAAAAAAGCAATGTAGTACCAATATTTAAAAATAAGGACAAACTTAAAGTCGATAATTATAGACCAGTCGCTTTGATTTCATGCTTTTCTAAAGTAATTGAAATCTGTATGGCCACTCGATTACTAAACTTCTTTAAAAAGCACAATATATTTTTCAAAATGCAGCATGGTTTCACAGAAAAAGAATCAACAATGACGGCTGTAGACAAGTTCTACGAAGCAGTGGTTACTCTTCTTGAAAAAGGAGAATATCCAGTCGGTTTATTCCTGGACTTAAGTCGTGCTTTTGACTGCGTTAATATCATTCTGCTACTTGACAAGTTGGAAAGGTATGGGATTAGAAGTATAGTACTCGACTGGTTTGCATCCTACCTTCACAATCGAAAACAACAGGTAAAAGTTAGATCAAAGTCAAATAAATCAAGTACTTATATCTTATCAGACGAACTTTCTATAGATATTGGGGTTCCACAAGGGTCAATTATCGGGCCTATTTTGTTTATAATATATGTTGAGTTTTTAATTTGTCTTAACAAACTTCTACTCATGTACTGATGCGTGAGGTTTGTTATTAATTACTCAGGAAATTTTCAAAATAGAGATTATTTCTTTATTCTAATGCAAAGAATGTAAAGTAACGTTTTACATGCAAAATTCTCTATATGTCTAAAATATTTTTTTTTTGTTTTGGTTGCCCTGGATTTTTTATCCGCCTCACTGATGCCTCACTGATGCCTGGAGCTCCTTGTTTGCCACGCTCTCGCCTGTACATTCCTCGAGGGTACGCCACACTACCCCCCCCCCCCCCCCTTTAGAAAAAGGAAGTAAAAGAGAAAACTAGGAAAGGGGAAAAGAGAAGGAAACCCCTCTAGTAGGAGTAGTTTTTTTGGTTACAGATCCATGACGTTTAAGAATAGACCGAAGAGGTATAGTAGGGAACGGAGAAAAGTATAAAGAATTTTAAGATGAAGCAACAGATAATGTTGGTAGGAAGCTAGGCTTTAATCGGTCAACGGTAACATTTGTGATTTTTCTGTTAACAGAAATCATAAAAAATTTTGATTGTCGCTTTAAAATTTGAAACGGTCCGTCATACGCGGGTTGAAGAGGGTGCTTAATGCAATCCTTCCTAATGAAAACGTGTGTGCAATTACCTAAATCGGGGTGCACAAAACTTTTGCGAGAGGCTGGGCGGCTTAACGCAGGTCGTAGTATCTTCATTTTGACTCGTAAGTCATCAATAAATTTTGATCCTGAAGGAAGGTAACCGGAAATTGAACTTGAAAACAAGAAATCGCCTGGTAAACGTAATGTTTTACCATAAACGTATTCGGCTGTTGTGGCCGAAAGTGAAGTTTTAAAAATAGTGCGTAAACCTAATAAAATTAAAGGTAGTTGTGACACCCAGTTCTTTGGATCGTTACTCATTCGGATCGAGTCTTTAATTTGTTTATTGAGCCGCTCTACCAAACCGTTACATTGCGGATTTGTGTATAATGCCAAAAATTTTGCAAAAATGTTTCCAAACGTGAGATTGAAATTGACGTCCACGGTCAGTGAGAACCGTAGATGGTATACCGAAACGTGAGATCCAACAATTTAAAAAAGCTTGAGAAACAGAGTCTGCAGTAATTTCGAAAAGTGGTTGGACTTTAGGCCAACGCGTGAATTGATCGATGCAGACTAAAAGATATCTGTATGTGTGACAAACTGGGAAAGGGCCGATAATGTCGATGTGGGTGTCAGTGAATCGGTCGTTCGGATCAGGAAACTTAGCAATCGAGGATACTGTGTGACGGTGAATTTTGACTTTCTGGCACTGCAAACAGGATTTGACAAAATGTGTGATGTGGTGGTTCATCCGCGGCCATACATAGCGTGAATTTACTAGACGTTTCATTGCTCGAACGCCAGGATGAGTTAACCCGAGGAGTAACTGCAAAATGTTAAGTCGTAATTCTCCGGGAACATAAGGTCGTTTCGAAACAATGTCAACGTAAATGGGTATGCTAGTGCCAGGCGGAGTGAACTGCTCCAGTTTTAGTGAAGTTGTGCCGTTTGTTAGCAAAAATTTAAGCTCATCGTCTTCTGACTGAAATTTGGCTAGGTCCGGTAATTCTAAAATATTAATTTCGACACGCGATAACGTATCCGCGACGTCGTTTTCTTTACCGGAAACAAACCTAACGTCAGTAGTGAATTGCGCGATAAAAGTTAAATGTCTGTGCTCACGTCCTGAATAACGATCTGAAGTTGAATTTATGGCAGCAATCAATGGTTTATGGTCTGTAAAAATGATAAAATTACGACCTTCGAGATAATATTTGAATTTTTTAATTGCCAAATAAACGGCCAGTAATTTACGACCGAATGTACTGTATTTGCGTTCTGTTGTTGAAAATGATTCTGAAAAGAAAGCTAGCGGTCGAAGAACGCCAGATTTTTCCTTCTACTGCAAGACCGCACCAGAAGCGGAATCAGATGCGTCTTCCATAATGCTTAACTTCGCATTTGGGTCTGGTAGGCTAAGCATAGCACAGTCGGCTAGTGCAGCCTTGACTGCCGTAAATGCTTGTAGTGCAGGTTGTGACCATACCAGGGGTTTGTTGCGTGGAGTTTGAGATACAAGTTGAGCGGTGCAAGTATTCTTGAGCATGATTTTATAAATCTGTGGTAGAAGTTTACCATGCCAAGGAAACATTGAAGTGATTTCTGGTCAGATGGTTGCGGAAAAGACATGATTACATCAACCTTAATTTGTAATGGTTTGATGCGTGAACTGTTAATTCTATGACCTAAGAAATCTAGTTTTGTTTCGCCGAAAATACATTTGTCGTTATTAATTTTGATTCCAAAAGTTGTTAATCGTTGAAAAATTTGTTGGAGGTGTTGTACGTGCTCATGTTCGTCTTTACTGAAGATTAAAATGTCATCCAAATATACGAAACAAAATTGTAGCTCGCGAAGAACCGAGTCCATAAACCGTTGAAAGGTTTGTGCGGCGTTTCTCAAACCAAAACTCATCCGCGTATACTCAAACAAGACAAATGGTGTTGTGATTGCAGTCTTCGGTATATAATTAGGGTGAATTGGAATTTAATGATAAGCTTTAATCAAATCGATTTTAGAAAAGACTTTGCAACCAAAACAGCTATACGTAAAATCATGCAATATGGGCAGAGGGTATCGGTCAGGAATTGTAACCTTGTTGCACGATAGTCTCCGCACGGTCGCCAAGAACCATCGGATTTCGATACCAAGTGCAGCGGTGATGCCCATGGGCTTTATGAGGGTCGAACAAAACCAAGTTTTAATAAGTTATCGAATTCTTGTTTGGCAATTTTGAATTTGTGTGGCGGTAAACGCCTTGGTTTGCTGAAAACAGATGGGCCAGAAGTTTCGATGCTATGTTGCACTTGATGTTTAACTGGGTTAGTGAGGTCAAAAGGAGTGGTGAGATCGGGAAATTGATTGAGTAATTTGAAATATGTTGCATGATGATTTGATAATGAATTTATGATCGGCTGTTGCATCAGACTGGACGGTGTCCTCATTAATCGATTATTGGCAATATCAACAATTATGTTGAAATGCCGGAGAAAATCTGCGCCAAGAATCGAGTGGTTTACGCATTCAAGTATGAAATGCCACTGAAATGTTACATCTAAGCCGATGTTAACTGTTAGTTTAGATAATCCAAAAGTTGAAATTAAATTTCCATTTATGGTTTGCAATGTAAATTTTGTAGGGGGGTGAGTATTGGCATAGAGTTGATTCACCTCAAAAATGCTGACCTGGGCGCCAGTGTCGATAAGAAATGTAGTGCCAGAATTTGTATCGCGGATAAAAAATAGTCGACCTGATGGATGAACGGCATCGTAGGTCGACATCAAACCCGTTCTGAGCCGTTTCCCCAATCGCAAGGTTTGGTGCATTTTCGTGCATCGTCTTTAAAATTATAGTGATACCAGCACAATTTGTGGTTTGGGTCATCACGTTATACAGAACGAGACCTGGAAGAAGAACGGTTTCGACTTGGATATTTGTTTTTAGATTGTTGCAAAATAGAGGCAGTTAAGGTGGTTAAATTTTGAGTTAATTCCGAAATTTGATTCTGTAAACTTTGCACCGTTGCTTCGAAATTGCTAAATTTCGTGTCTAATTTGGTGTTATTCGAAACTTGTTTGAAAATGCCAGTAGCACTGATGGACATAGGTGCTGAGATTCACATGATCTGCCATTTCTGCAAGATCTGCTAATGACGTACCACGTGATGCAACTAGGATCTTTTGCACATCAGCGGGAAGACGTTGCAAGAAAATTTCGCGTAGTAAGTTCTCATCGATTGAGGTATTCCCCAAAAGTTGCTGTAATTTACGTAGGAGTTGGGAAGGACTTTGATCTCCAAGTACCTCTTTCGATAAGAGTTTTTGTAAACGTTTCTTTTCAGAAATCATTGTCCGTTTAATTATCTCATTTTTTAGTATTTCATAAGGATCGATGGCGGGTGGTTCCATTAACAAATCCCTTACGTTCATTGCGATATCTGGAGGTAAAGAAGCGACAACTTTATTAAATTTCCGGACAGAACTGGTTACGCGTGAATTTAAAAATTCCGCCTCTATTTGGATAAACCAAATAAAGGGGTTAACACGCCAAAATAGTGGAAGCACACATTTAATATTACCGATCGTTTCCTCAGAGGAAATTTGATCTTCCATACCGTTTTAAATTAGGAAAAGAAATTAGAAGAAAGAAAATCAAGAAGGAAGAAAATGTAAGGAGAAGGTGAGGATTTTGTAATGTGAAGAAAGGTTAATGTAGCGTCACCTTCGAGGAATGATTCGTAGTTTTCGTGCTTCCGTGTGGCTTTCGTGTTGTCTGGACAAGTACAGGAATGAAGGATTGTAGACAGCTGACAGTTTTGATCCTGCTCCTCTGCTATCGGCAAATCGTCGGCACTTATCCTGCCGGGTTGCTTACTACGCCAGCGTGTTCAGGGGTCTTTAACAACGTAGGCCCCTCGGAGTCACCAATGTTGAGTTTTGGTTTGTTTTAACAAACTTCTACTCATGTACTGATGCGTGAGGGTTGTTATTAATTACTCAGGAAATTGTCAAAATAGAGATTATTTCTTTATTCTAATGCAAACAATGTAAACTAACGTTTTACATGCAAAATTCTCTATATGTCTAAAATATTTATTTTTTTTGGTTGCCCTGGATTTTTCATCCGCCTCACTGATGCCTGGAGCTCCTTGTTTGCCACGCTCTCGCCTGTACATTCCTCGAGGGTACGCCACATATATATTAACGATTTGCCTGACTACATGTCACAGGAAGTTATACTATATGCGGATGATACCTCGGCGGTCATAAGTAACAAATCAGAAGATAGAGTGGAACAGGAATGCACGGATGTTCTTACAAAGTTTAAAACCTGGTTTGCAGCTAATGAACTATTTGTTAATGAATCTAAAACCAGTATGGTACGTTTCAGAAATAAACAGTGTAATAATGAATTACAAATAGCACCAAAAATTGAAAACACAGTCTTACAACTTAGTACACAAATAAAATTCTTAGGAATAAATTTTGATGAAAACTTGGACTGGGAATATCACTGCAATGGCCTAACTAACACCCTAAATGTTACCTGTTTTCAATTAAGATGTATGCCAGCAGTACTTGAGGTACTTCAACTAGTGAACTTTTACCATGCAACCGTCAAATCTCGACTAACCTACGGAGTGTGCTACTGGGGATGCTCAAGACATCTACAGTCTATATTCATTGCTCAAAAACGAATAATAAGATGTATTGCTGGTAACCCAATGACATCTCACTGCCGACCAATATTCCGAAAACTATGTTTAATGTCTCTGCCGTGTCTCTATGTGTATGAATTATGCCTGTTTGTGTTTAAACAAAAATCAAACTTTAAAGAAGCATCTAGTGTTCACACTTATCCAACAAGAAGCAATTCACTTATATATATATAAATAATACCAGATTAAAAATAAGAAGACTCTCTCCCAGAATTAAAGGACCTGAAGTTTACAATAAACCCCCCCTTGATCTTAGAAGTTCCACAAATATAAATGTTTCCAAAAAAAGACTAAAAACTCTGCTGATTGATAAATGTTATTATTCAATTGATGAATATTTTAATGATACTATCATGTAGTAGAAAATAACCTATCATTATTAAATATGTAGAGTATATATACTGTTAAATTGTTAAGTGTCAGAGGAATTATTATTATTGCTATTATCAATTATTTAATTGACGTATCCATATCATAGCTGTATTATTTTGTATTTTATATTCTGGTTTTATGATCAGCGAATAAAAATATTTGTTATTATTATTATTATTATTATTATTATTAACAAAGTAAGAATTTAAAGAACGAATGTTTATTCGTGACATTACCATGGTCGTAATTTATTATTAATAACGACCACTTTGAATGTTTAAACTAGGATTATTAATGGTTTGCCCACGCCCTCCAAGATAGCAGTCTTTAATTTACGTTGATTTACGTTCCAAAAATTACAGTGCCTCAAAAATGGCCAAAACCGCAATAATGGCATAAATTAATTGATGTTACTTTTTACTTTTAGCTTTTAAATATCACAGAATCTTATTTTATTTGTACATTTTGCAATAAATAACATTTTTCTAAGGAATAGAAAAATAAAACTACTGGTAAAAAGTTTACTAAAGCGGAGATTCTCAAACGTAAAAAAATAAAAGAACAAGAACGCAGATCATTTAAAAAAACTTGAACCATTTAAAAATAAACAACAAAAACAAAAGGAAAAAGGGCGTTACCTTAAACTCAATCATTATTAAAAAATTAAATAAATTCAGAATGTGACACCACATGAACAAAATAAAAACGGTAATAATGGAATGAAAGTAATAAAAATTCCAGAAATGAAAAAAGAAAGCATTTAGGTTATAATGTTTATTAATAATTAAGAATGATATTATGGTCAGATTCAATAAATAAATATATAACGATCTTTAAATGTGTGTATCAAATAAGAATTAAGATAACGGCGCAATAGGGTAGGATGAATATGAGTGAAATAATTAAATGAATAAAAATGAATGAAAATAAATGAAAATAAATGAAAATTAATGAAAATTAATGAAAATTAATGAAAATTTATGAAAATTAATAAAAATTAATGAAAATTAATGAAAATTAATGAAAATTAATGAAAATTAATGAAAATTAATGAAAATTAATGAAAATTAATGAAAATTAATGAAAATTAATGAAAATTAATGAAAATTAATGAAAATTAATGAAAATAAATTAAAATGAATGAAAATGAATGAAAATGAATGAAATGAATGAAAATTAGAAACTATTTTTATACCAAGTGTGCATGCAAGGAAGACAAAAGATGACGATCGTTTCGCTCTTATTTTGAGCTCAAATGAGATTTTACTGATAAGATGTTTCAAACGTACTAATTTTTGTTTTTCCGCGGTGTGTTAAAGTAAATAAGTATGGATCTCAATCAGGCAGGTAAGTGTCGCATTTTGCACAAAGATTTGTTGGGATAAACCATATTTAATTAGTTTAAGAATAATTGTAAAAAACTGTTTTTAAGATACATTTTTCTGGCATTTTTCGAAAACGAAAATAGAAAAGTTATACTTCCAAAGTGTTTCCACCATTATGTTTCTTACCACGGTAAGTTTAGTCCTTTTACATTATGTTTTTGCTAAAAACAGTCTCTACTTTTCTCTATTTTAGCATAATTTAATTTAAAAATGTTAATGGTCAAAATATAGTATTTTACATACTAACATTTTTATTTATTTGTTATTTGTTTTATCGCTATGTTGCGCACCCAAAATCGAATCGACCTCTTACTTCACCGCTAGCCTCGACGCTAGGCTCGTCGCTAGCATCAACGTTTTTAATCTTGTCTAACTAAATCTTCGAACAATTTGCATTAGGATATGTAAGTGGTCTAACGAGCGAATCGAGTTGCCCCTCGGAAAATCCAAGTTTTCAGGCTTGTCTTAACTCGAAATTTTACTTCATGCACCACTCAATTCTCTTATTTAATTTTAATATTTCAATGCTTAACTGATGTATTTAATACAAGCGCTTAAAGTTGAATTTTGTTAAATTGATTTATTTGTCACGTTTTCAAAAGTGTAAAAAAACAGTCGAATATTTTTTCATTGAGAGTCCATTGTAATGATTGAGGGTCTTTGCATTTTTTAGAATTTTAATTGCCCAATATACCTATACTTTAGGGCGACGTTAGTTAGCCCCTAGCTTCCGGGCCTTTTCCCGCATTGTGGGGTCTTGCAATCCCTAGTTACGCCGCTGATTTGAACGCAAATTACTGCAATGCTTGACTTTTATAAGATTTTATTACACGAAATAAACGTTTTTAATATGTATTAACATACAATCAAACTTAAGAAGTATAATTTGAAATTCACTTTAAATAAGTGTTTTATACGCGTGACGCATGAAGTAAAATGTTGAGTTTAGAAAAGCCTGAAAATTGGGATTTTGCCCTTCGCTTCGCTGCTAGACTAATAATTAAGATATGTATACTTACAATAGTAAAGTTTTGAATACTTGCATAACTATTAACCCATGAAACTTAGATAATATTGTTAACTATTACATTTTCAACTAATTGAATCTCTGGTGGAAATCTCAAGAGGTTAATTAAATATGCGTATAATCTCTGTGTACATAGTTGAGAGCCGGTAAACAGGTGGTTCGCTTTGGTTTGAACACAAGCGAATCCAGGAACAGGAATTCCGCGAATATATCTCTCCTCTCGGTGTGTAACTTTTCCTGAAGGAATATCATGCAAATTCGCATCGTTAATCTTTGCCGTTTCGGCATCCGATACTGAAGGGGTGGTTATTTGTATTAATAACGCCAACACTCTCTACCGTTCGTGACTATTAATTTCTTAATGGGGATATACGATCAACGTCGGCGGGGATTTCCCCATAAAGATGGAACTCGTGAATTCGTGACGCTGCCTACCGAGGCAAAATCGATTCCCTGCACTTTATAACTTGGCACTTACTTACTTTCCAAATCGCTGTGAATTTGTGCGGGGGATGGGAGAAGGACGGAAGTTGGAAGTTTATAAACACAAATGAGGGATTGAGCGATCACGGGGGAGGACGGTAGGTGTGTTTTGTTCGATGCTTTCTGAGGGAGGTAATTAATTAAAGTTGAAAATATGTTTTTGAAGAGATATTAATGAAGTGGTGTTTTGTTACTTCGTTCGAATATTTCATTTTAAAAATGAAAAGTAAGCGATTCACTGTCATAAATCTGCTTGTGTACAAAACCCACGTCACTATTAAGGTAAACTAGGTAATCTTAATTCACGTAGGTGGACCTAGATGAAGTATTCCGGAAAAATATGAGGATCCATGAAAAATTGGAAAAGTGATTAAGACGAACAAACACTATCACTAACTACCAGATTTAAATAATATAAAAATACATAATTATTTATATAGAGTCCACCAAAAAAATGTATAAACACTTTAAGTAACGAAAACTCTTTAATGTGTATTTCTTTACATTTAAATACTGATCTTCAACTTAGCGCATGGTTACTTTAGATGTTTAAAGTATTGGCCGTTTGCGGCCAGATACATAATGGAACAAAAAGCGGTTGCCAAAGTTACATCAGTCAATGTTTCAGTCAGTGGCGGTCTTAGCTGAATTTCTAGGTGGTGCGAGATCTCATGGTGGCGCCCCTCCAAACCCAAAAATTAGAGCTCTTTTTCATTTTCGGCTGTTTTCGGCGCTTCTTCCAAGACAGCGCCTGGCAAAGGTCCTCCAGTACCGACAAGTTCGTAGTTAGAGGTGGGATAGGGGGGTTCAGCCTCCTCACCGAAATGTTCAAAAATCTAAGATTTTAAAATTGTGGGTATTAAAATTATTCAAAATTTAAGATTTTTGAACATTTTGTGGGGGAGGTTATCTCCCCTATCCCACGCCTTGTTCCACCTTTATCAGTACTGGAGTACCTTCGCCAGGAGATTACAGCGATATCCATTGAAAAATTGACCGATTCGTAGTTCCGTTATGTGTCTAGTCAGACACATAACGGAACTATCAGCCAACATTTTTAACATCTAAAGTAACCTGGTGGGCAGGGGTGACGAAAATTTTATAGGATCGAATTGCTTCCTCAAAAATACTAAACATTTGTTTAAACATTTTTTTGTACGATGGATATTTATCGGGTTATTCCAGTGGATTATTTAAAATGGATCACCCGGTATAAGTGTAAATAAAAAAATACATATTTACTTACAAGAAATTTAATGTATGCTCGTATGTATATTACAATATATGAATACGTATTGTTGGAATTAATTGTGAATACGGAATTGTTGGCGGTTGAGTTTAATATTTCGAGCGATTGTTGAAACGTCGTGAAGTTTTGGAATGAAACGTGAATCCCTTTTCATTTAGACGACAATTTACAGAGGGTTGGAGGGCTCGTGCTGAGGTGAGTCCCAGGTGTGCTGGAGTTCTAGACGGCCATTAGCAACTGCCTCGAGGTGTTCTAATGGACAGGATATGAATGAGAGAGAATTATATCCGAGAGATATTACGGTGTATAATAATAAACTTGAGATAATTACGAAAAAATACAAAGAGTAATAAAGATTTTTTGTTAAATATCACGTGCGAATTCCATGTTTTCGTAATTTCTTGATTTACATTTTGTTTTTAGACAATACAATGATTTCCTAGAATATTGATGTACCTAATACTATGTAAACGTATTTATGATTTATTTAAAATGAATTAATATAGTTATACAAATTTTCAGAAACGCACAAACACATTAAATTTAAAATTTTGGAAATTTTGATGGTAATGCTGTTTTACCTACGCTCTATTTAGTAACCGCATCATACCACACTGTCATCTTAACAAGTATGATTGACATTACGTACACATGCACGTAATAGCTTTGACAAGTACATTTCGTGCTGACAGCTGAACAGCTGATTGCTTACCGTACAACCAAATGACATTTCTTCGATGTACAGGGAGTTTTTCTTTAAAGTATACGTATTCCAAATTCAGCTTATTTTCTTTAAATCTTTAGTTTTTCGTTGTTTTTTTTAACAGTTCAATTTGAAGCTTTAAACGACAGCTTTCCAGTCCCAGACTAAGCATGAAGTAAAAGTTCGAGCTTAGAAAAGCGCAGCGACCCGAGACAAATTTTCTGAGCTTTTCTAAACTCGAAATTTTACTTCATGCGCCACGCATATAAAATACAAAAATATTATGAACTCTATGTATATTTGAACCTCATTTGAAATCAGTGTTTTATACGCGTGGCGCATGAAGTAAAATGTCGAGTGTAGAAAAGCCCAGAAAATTTGTCTCGGGTCGCTGCGCGATCCTTGATCAATTTTCACGGGGCTATAAATTGAACTCTTTTATAAAACAACGAATGTCGGAAAATGTACAGCTTTATTCCTTGTATATTAATCAAGTAGTAGTTTAGTTTTCATCATTGTCATGGTACTATTGAAAATTATTACAATAAATAAGTTGTCCTTGCATGCTCATTGCTTATTTTGTTAGGGCGTAGGTAAAGTATCGTACGTTTCTCGAGTGGTATGGCAATTACATTCTCGCAGAATACTGCACTCGCCGCTGCGCGGCTCGTGCGCAACATATCCGCTCATATGTAATATGCTGCATACCACTCTCGTGATGTAATATATTATTAATATTTATGAATTGAGAACTTGACGACAAAAAATAAATACATGAACTAAAATAGACTGTAAAACTTACACTTCATTAAAAATAATACATCGCATTTTTGCTCAGTTGGTAAACGTTGGTTCTTTGGTAAGCACTTCTCAGGATTTATTGGACTAATTTGTCAAATACATCTGGAAAGAAGCAGGGCCAGCCCAAACAAAAGCGGATCTCGGTGCAAATTTAGGTTGCGGGGCCTTTACTAAGCGCGGTTCATCTGGGAAATAAGGGATTCACTTTCAAATTCATCGGCGCGGGGCCGTGTACGGTCGCACCATTCGCACCACCCTTCAGCCGGCCCTGCTTCTAAGGTTTAAATTGTATTTATTTATATTCGGAATAAATGTGATAGACGAGATGCAGCAACGTTTAACGAAAGGCATCATATAAGGTGTCTTATTGCCTAGCTAGCGCATGAAGTAAAATTACAAGTTTAGAAAAGCCTGAAGATTTTGGTTTATCGACTCTACAATAATTAGGATTTTTAAACTTTGATGAAAAATATCGCTTTCTTAAATTTACCAAAATAATGGTAATGTGTCCATCATAGAACTTTCCTCGTTAAAGATATAATGATTTTTGTATGAAGAAGCTGCTCAAACTAAATTTATTCTACTTTTATTATTATTATTCCAAAACTATTCACAAAAGAATGAATTCTTTTATTTTTTTGCTACATCTCAATAAATATTGATCACCATCACATCTAAGCGTTATATATTTTTAACTTTACTGTAAATCAGTGGTTTATACGCGTGGCGCATGAAGTAAAATTTCGAGTTTATAAAAACCCGTGAAAATTTGTCCCGGGACAAATTTTCTACGCGGTGCTTTTCTACACTCGAAATTTTTCTTCATGCTTAGTCTGGGAGTTAAAGACACTAGTTACTTAAAAATACACCACAACTGTTAATATGTGTTTCGTAACTGTCATAAAGAAAAACAATAACATGGCGATCTCATTATAGTTCAATTCAAACTCGTGTAAAGTTGGCACGACTTATGTCAACTATCATTAAAGTTGAAATGTCGGCTACTGTCGACTTATGTCAACTGTTATAGTCCAAATTTGGGCTGGCGCCGATTTATGTCAACTGTCATTATAGTCAAAATGTCGGCTCACACCGACTTATATCAAGTTGACACGATGGACTAAATGTCGGCTGGCGCCGACAGTTGTTATCGAAGTAAACGGTCAGAAATATATTATTAGTTCAATATACAGAACTGGTGAAAGCAGTTTTCACCTTTTTTTAGACAAACTAGAAAATGTACTCACTAAAGTTGTTAATTTTATGTGGAGACTTTAATATAGATTTTAATATTAATAGTCCATGAAAACAAAAACTAGTATCACTATTAAATTTTTTCAATTTACACCACACTATACACGGTACAACTTGAAGTGCAAAAACAAGTAACACTTGCCTGGACAACATTTTTACAAACTTAGATGAAAATACATATCACTCACAGAGAACACAATCACACTTATCGGATCATACAGCACGAAAAATATCATTTAATACAACTGTAAATGTAAATCGCTCATACTCACTTGCACGAAATATTAATGAAAGTAACACAAATGCATTTCTTAACTCATTAACAAAGGAAAAGTGGTCAAATGTTTTTAAATTAGAAAATCACGATGTCAATGGTCAATGGGAATCATTTATTAAGAGTTTTTCGTTAATTTTTAACTCTAGTTTTCCATTAATCCGCAAAATAAATTCAAATAACAAACATAAACAAATATTAAATACACCCGAAATTACTCAATTTACATCAAAATTAAATACGTTGTATGTATTAGCTAACTATGATGAACAATGCAAAGACATCTATAAAAAAGAAATATCTGAATATGACAAATTACTCACAAAAACCAAACAAAATACCATTAATAACCAACTAAACTCTGCTCCTAATAAAACCAAATGCACATGGGACATAATATACAGACTAACTGGAAGAAATGATACACGACACGGCTATAATTTTTATGAAAATTGTTCTATAATGAGAAGAAAATTTAGTGATTATTACAAAAACATGGGAAAAAACGCAGTTAGCAACCTACTTGATGTTTCATATTTGGATAATATACATAGATCTAACGTGACAATGTATCTTTTTCCTGTTGACGAACATGAAATAATCGCAACTAGTAAAAACTTAATAAGCTCACATTCAAGCGGAATAGATGATATAACAACAAAAACTTTAAAATCCTGTATACATCTATTAATTGATCTAGTATATATTAAAAACAATGCCCTAATAAACGGTATTGTACCAGACCAGCTGAAAATGTCAAAAATTATTCCTATATTTAAAAAAGGGAATATCCATTAAGTAAACAACTATCGACCTATTAGTTTGCTGACATCATTTTTCAAAAATATTTCAGTCCTTAATCTATATCAGATTGTCCAACTTTCTACATGCACAACAACAAATTAACCAGGCACAACACGGTTACGTAGGAAAAAAATCAATAAATACAGCAATATTTACATTTGTAAATGAAATCCTAACAGCACTGGAAAAAAAAACAAACTGTGTCTGAGTATATTTGTGGATCTCTTGAAGGTTTTTGACACCGTTGATCACAATATACTCTTAAAAAAATTGAAGCCTATGGCATCAGAGGAGTGAGTCTTAATTCTTTCAAATCATACCTTAGTAACCGACAACAAAAAGTTGAAATAAAATCAAACAATATGACAACGGAGTCAAAACTAGAGAGGTCGGTGTACCTCAAGGCAGCATTTTGGGACCATTGCTGTTTATATACATCAATGATATGGGCACACTGTTTTCGAATTCAAACTTTAAAATAATTAAATATGCAGACGGTACAAATATAATAGTTACCGCAGATAAGTATATGGATCTAAGATTCTATTTTAATTATATTATGGATACGCTATCCACATGGTTCATAAAAAAATCGTTTACTAATGAATTCAGAAAAGACAACACTGATACTTTTTAAAACATCGAGATCGTCTATAACAACACCAGTTGGGGAATTAATAGGAAAAACATGTATTGAATATGTTAAACCCACACGATTTTTGGGTTTAAACATAGACGAAGTACTAAACTGGAAATAAAAGCCAACAGAGTGGCTTATGCCATCCGAGTGGCCTCTCGACATGTCAATAAGGTTGCCTATGCTGCTGAGAAATAATGCGACGTGCTGGGAGTAATGTAAAACACTGTCTTACACTGTCAAATCTCCCTCTCTCTATTCCCACCTCTCCCGCCACGCTACATCGCTCAATGTCGGCCTAGCAGCCTTCGAAGATGGAGCTCCCTATCGCTGTTACCGCCAGATGCGAAATTTGCGCTGTGATACGTTTTTTAAGTACAATACGGATTTCACCTATTAACATTCATCGTCAGTTAATCGAAGTTTATTGGGAAAATTGCATATCTGTTCAGCATGTTCGCAAATGGTGCAGAGAATTCAGTGAAGGCCGCACGGAAATTCAAGACTAAGACAGGAGCGGAAGGCTTCCAGTTTCAGATGGAATTATCGAAAAAGTAGAGAGAATATTGTTAGAAGAGGATCACCATTAACTTGCTTTTCGTATTTCTGAGACTTCCAACACTACAATTCATAAGATTTAAACCGAAAAATTAGGCTATCACAAAGTGTGTGCACGGTGGGTACCGCGAATGCTCACAGAAAACCACAAACAACAACGTGTCGAGTGATCCCGGCAGTTTCTGCAACAATGTGAAGACAACAAGGAAGAATTCTTTGATTCCATTGAAACATGGGCGTATCACTTTACCCTCGAAACCAAGCAGCAATCACGTAAATGGCGTCACTCAACTTCGCCGAAGCCGAAGAAGTTTAAACAAACAGTCTGCTGGGAAAGTCATGACGACCGTCTTTTGGGACAGGAAGGGCCTGCTTTTGATCGACTTTTTGCCTCATGGAATAACAGTAAACTCTGACAGATATTGCGACACATTAAGAAAACTGAAACGTGCGATTCAGAACCACCGAAGATGTCTCACATCAAACTCAAGAACTGCTGAGAGATTTTGGTTGGACTGTTGTGCCCCACCCCTCTACATTCCCGATCTAGCCCCAAGTGATTATCACTTATTCCCAACATTAAAGGAACACTTGGGTGGTTTACGCTTCAATACCGATGATGAAGCCAAGGAAGAGGTCACTCGATTCCTCAAAGGATTGGCGGCAGAATTCTATAACATGGGGATAGAATAACATCGTCTGCAAAAGTGTTTAAACAGAAACGGCGATTATGTAGAAAAATAGCATAAGTTTTAAGCATTAAAATGATGTACAACACTAAGAACAACAATATAGCTGTCTATTATTAAAAATCAGGGGAACCTTATTTTACGAATCCCCCTCGTATTATGCTAATTTCTATAGTATAATAAAATTTTGAATTCTTTTTTGGGGTGCATGTAGTGGTATTAAAAAAAATATTAGGATAAGATCCAAACCGTTATATAATAGTTCATGTCGCACTCACTTGAAAAAACGTAATATCTTAACAATTCCTGTAATTTATACAATGGAATCATTGATGTTCCCAGCTAAACATCAACATTATTTTGTAGACTGTGAATTAAACACAACTACAACACACGTCACCATAAGTATAGAATTGGACAACATCGTCTAACAGTAACAAAAAAGGATGTATTTTAAAAATGTGTATAACACTTTTTAATAAACTCCCCCTTAATTTAAAACAACAAAATAAGTCGCTGAACATATTCAAAAGTGAAATTAACGAACTTCTAATTCAAATTGAACCATATGACATTCAGGAATTTTACGAGAACTCTCAGAATTGAAACTTGCTTTCATTAATATTATCAAGCAAAACCCTTAACTTGATAGCTTATGTTTTTCTATCTATCTTTTTGTACTGACACTTTCAATTTACACGTTGTATATATTGTATCCAATGTGTTTATTTGAATAAAGTATTTTATCTTCTTTTTCTTTCTTGTTAATTGGCCTTGGCAACTGGGCCCTTTCGACCAGTCTCTGCTATTGCATTTCAATTTATTAATGTGCTTTAGAGAATTAGAAAGGCTGTTAGTTGTATAACATATAACAAACACTAGAAAAGAAAAGAATTACAAATATATATTATTTTATAACATAAAGTTAAACAAAACAAGGTAAGCTTTTATTGAACTGGATGATATAACAGAGTAGACATTGAGTGGGGATTTAGATAGAGTTAAAGAGAGAATATAGAGTAATATATTTAGCATAATATTTGTTGCAATCAAAAGTATATTATCATTATTATTATTATGTCAACTGTCATTATATATTTCAAATGTCGGCTACTGACTAATGTCAACTGTTATTATAGTCCAAATGTCGGCTGGCACCGACTTGTATGTCAACTGTCATTATAGTTCAAATGTGATGACTTAATACATCGAATTTTTTGCCAATTAGTGAACTTTGGTTCTTTGGTGAGCACTTCTCAGGATTTATTGGACGGATTTGTCAAATACAAATACGTCTGGAAAGAAAATTCCATAACCTTGTAAGCAGGGGGCTTAAACAGGGGGCCTAAACAAAAGCGGTGCTCGGTGCAAATTTAAATTGCGGGGCCTTTACTAAGTGTGGTTCATCTGGCAAATGGGGGATTAACTTTCAAATTCATTGGCGCGGGTCTATGTGCGGTCGCACCGTTCGCACCGCCCTTCAGCGGGCCCTGCTTTTAAGGTTTAAATTGTATTTATTTATAGTTGGAAACAAATATGATGGATGAACTGCAGCAACGTTAAACGAAAGGCATCCGGATCAGGTTACGTATGTCTTATTGCCAAATTTAATCAGACTGGATCTGTTACAAATATTACACATAATTAGTATTAAATATATACTATTAATGCGGGTTTAAAAACATACCGCTAACAAGAATATTTTAAATTTCACAGTTTATAATTATGTATATTTCTCCGGAGCAAATAGATACAGGGAGTTTTTCTTTTTAAGTATACGTATTCCAAATTCAGCCTATTTTCTGTAAATTTCGAGTTGAGAAAAGCCTGAAGATTTGGCTTGGTCGACTAAACCAAATTTTTAGGCTTCTCTAAACTCGAAATTTTACTTCACGCTTTATTAAGGAGTGAAAACATTCGTTAGAAGCTTCAAATTGAATACTTGAAAAAACAAATGCCTGAAATTGTACAGTGCATGCATTGGGATATGTATACTTAAACAGAAGATTTGACTATATACCTGTAAAATTATAAGTGGGAAGTTGTAAAATGAACGCCCTGTATAGATTTTCAAGCTTTTCTAAACTCGAAATTTTACTTCGTGCCTCATCAAGGAGTAAAATCACTCGTTAGAACTATAACAATGAACGCGTTTATAAAATCAACGAATGCTTATAAATTTACAGCATATATATACCTACATCATGATATGTAAAATACCGTGTATATTAATTTTGGAATTGATGTTGGTATAGTATGAAACTAATACAAGACTTTTCTACTTTATAAGATGTTTGTTAACGGACTGATAATTCCGAAAAGGGCGAGGAAGAGATTCTCCAGTTTCGCTCTCTCCCGAGTGGATACTCTTACGAGCCGTTCATCGAGGACATCAAAGGTGTTCAAAGGGTGAGAGGGTCACTACTCGAACGCACTTGTGCGCAGAAGGAGTTTATATAAAGTGACTGCCGGGTCCGGAGAGTGTTTTGAAATCCCCTGATCTGCTGCTCTTTTCAGAGAAACAGTCAATATGTACCCGTAGATGTTGAATATAAGCGAAGTTAATAAGTAAATGCATAGAAGATTAAATGGAATTATTTGAAATGAGCAATGTGTTTAGGGTAGGGATTGTAATATTATATTTACTTAAAATTAAATACTAGTAGATGGCTAAAAATATTATTCAAAATGTTGGACGATGTTTGGCCGCTATTTCATAAATGAACTTAAGCTTATACAACTCGATTGATAGTTTTTTCACGACAATATACACGAAATTGCGATTATAGTCAATATATACAGATTTCTTTTTACTTTCTCGACATTGTGTGAATTTTTTGATGTTGTGATACAAAAATAGAAAATAAATTGATCTACTGTCTATTGGTATTTTCTCATATTATCAAGTAAAAAAAATCCTTTGCCAATACTGAACATTTTGTAAATTATTCACATAATGATAAAGATAAAAAATGGTGATGTGTTCATCATAGTACTTACCCTACCACCTAAGCAATTAGCATTTAGCAATTGGCATACTAAACTTATTTCACTTGTCAAGTTAGTTAAGGAAAATTTCACGTTAAATCTTCGTTTTGTACGCGTGGCGCATGAAGTAAAATTTCGAGTTGAGAAAAGCCCGGGCTTTTTTTAACTCGAAATTTTACTTCATGCTTAGTCTAGGAGTGGAAGATACTCGTTTAATATTTTCAAATTGTTTATGAATTTTCAAGATTTAAGTAAATTATTAAAGTTTTGACAATTTTTAGTGAATTTCCATAATTTTACTGAATTTTTAACGCTTTTTGTAAACTTCCAAGATTTCCGCTAATTTTATAAATCCTGACGTATTTCCTGAATTTCCGTTGATTTCAAAAGATTCGATACTTTTCATACATTTTTAAAATTCCCTTCAATTTCCAAATTATTGGCAATTTTTACGAAATTCCTATATAATCGTTAACTTTAAAAATGTTGATTTTTCATGAAATTCCAAGAGTTCAGTTACTTTTCAAAATTCTGACGAGTTTCCTGAATTTCTTAATTTTCGTTAATTTAAAAAATTTCGATAGTTATCATAAATTTTCAAAATTTCCTTTAGATTTCAAGTTCTTGGTAATTTTCATGAATTTCTTAAATATTCGTTAGCTTTAAAAATGTCGAAGTTTTTCATGAAACTCCAAGATTTTCGTTAATTTTCAAAATGTTTATAAAAAGTATAAACATTTTTAAGATTAAAGAAAATTTAGGAAATTCAGGAAAACTGTCAGAATTTTTAAAATACAAGTAAATCTTGGAAATTTACGAAAACCGTTGTAAATTAACTAAAACTACATCAAATCTTGAAAATTCATCGACACTTTAAAAAAACCAAACCAGTGTCTTCCAATCCCAGATTAAGCATGAAGTAAAATTTCAAGTTTAGAAAAGCCTGAAAATTTGGATTGATCGCGTAGCGACCAATCCAAATTAGGCTTTTCTAAACTCGAAATTTCACTTCATGCGCCACGCGTATAAAACACTGATTAAATGTAAAGTTCTAAATATACGCCGTGTTGATTAATTTTGCAAATGTTTATATGGAATATGTAAAAGTATATTTAAATAAAAAGAATAAAAATTAAAACCTATCCGGATACATTTCTAGCTCTTTCATGACATAAAACATGCATTTGTTTGATTTTGAAACTACAGAAGATGATCACTTTGACATATATCATATAATCTGCCAAACTGTAATTAATTCGAAAAATTCACATTTTTAAAACAATTTTACTAAAATAACTAAAACAGCTACGACATGAAGTAAATACGCATTAAATGCAAATTTTTCGATTATCTACAACTTTTCTTAACAAGATTTTTTTCTATTTGATCAATATTATAGAAAAATCCGAAAAATTACTAGGAGTAAACTGCTACCTCCGATTTCCGCATTTTTACCAAAAGTTGATCGGATACTACTATTGTAATTAAAAACTTAAGTTTATATTGTCATCTTAACAGATCAATCGGTTTAGACTTTATCGTGATGACAGAAGTCAGACATTTTTCAAAATTAGGCTTTGCTAAACTCGAAATTTTATCATGCGCCAGGCGTATAAACACTGATATATTGCGAAGTTTAAAATATACTACTTAAAATTTATCTTAGTTTTATAAATATTTATACAGAACATGTAATAATATATTACGAAACGAGAGTGGTATGCAGCATATTACATATGAGCGGACATGTTGCGCACTAGCCGCGCAGCGGCGAGTGCAGTATTCCGCGAGTATGTTATTGCCATACCACTCGAGAAACGTACGATACTTTACCTACGCCCTATAAACAATGCGTATGAAAGAACAACTTATTTATTGCAATAATGTTTAATAGTAACATGACAATGATGAAAACTAAATTACTACTTGATCTATGTACAGGTAACTTTTCGTTTAGGTAAACATATGCATAAAACTATACATTTTCCGACATTCGTTGTTTTTTAAAAGAGTTCAATTTGTAGCTTTAAACGAGTGTTTTCCACTCCCAGACTAAGCATGAAGTAAAATTTCGAGTTTAGAAAAGCCCCTAAAAATTTGTCGAGGGTCGCGCGACCCGATTTTTCTATTTCTATTTCTGAAAAAAAAAATCGGCACGAATTTTATACCACTATAAAAATGCATGTTCTAAAAGTTACTAAACACATTGTAATTTTGTGACTAAAATTTTATACTAGAATAGTTGTATGTCATCTATCAATCACAGCTGGTTTTTTTGGTTTAATTATGCTTAACTTGTTTGCCGTAATTATATAGCACTTACCACGCCCAATTAGAACATTAAAATGGCAAATAATTAAAAATGGCTCTTAGAGGAAAAGAACTCATTAAAGTTTTAAAATACTTGCACTCTTGCACTCTACCTTTAAGGAGAAAAAGTTAGTAAGGGAAATTGGCAAAATCTTATATAAGAGTCTAGCGATCATACAGAAGATTAGTTCAACTGTAATTTAAAACTCATGAACTTGATGTCTTTTCGAGTAAAAGATGTAACAGTTTAAGAATATTCAGCAAACGACGAAAAAAATGTACTTAAAATAGAAACAAGGTTTGATGGCTATTCAGTTATAGCCGTATACTTACTTTTGTGATGTCATTTCTAGAGGGTATTAAAATCTATAGTTTTTTATCTTACACGAATATGCGAACGAATAGAACGGTTAGCATATTCGTGTTATTTATTAAATACCACTCTAATTCTTAAGAAAACTTAGCTTTATTTTATTTTTAATAAATATCTATTCGTTTTTTTTATTAAATGGTATTTGTTTAATGGTGTAAACTTTTGTAACTCATTCCATTCGAATTATTATAATGATGATTAATCGTTGAAATAAAATTGTCAATACAATTCTTTAAGCGTGATTGTCGATAAATTGCTTATCTGTTTGACCCGGTGGTCATCTTTTTAATTTGAGCCACCGACAACCTTCCTGTAGGACCCAATTCAGCAAGTCCGGATGTTGATGACAAACCAACTTTGACTTTACAGAAATTGGCCATGGCACCGCCAAAAGTATCCAGTTCTTACAAAAAACAATTCAGTCGTCAGGCAGGTCCGACTTTAGGTAATCTCCTGTACACGGTATAATATTTATAATTTCCAAATTTTCTAAATTACCAAGGAATTATCAAGATGTGCAGAGCAGGTGAATAGTTCCTACAATTTATTACGTCTTTTGGCAGGCTATAACTATTACTAGTATTTTAATAAGCCAAGACAGTCAAAAAATAAACCGCATTATTACAACGATATCAATAAATTTAAGTAAAAAGTATTACACTAAGTGTTCAAAATTGCCTTCTTAAACGTCAATACATTTACGCACTAGTTTTAGAAAATTGCCAACTATGGTCGCACTCTTTTAAACTGTAATCGGTCCCGGGCACGCTTCAAAGCTGCTTTGGGCGCATTCAGAGTAGCATATCGTCTTCCTGGGGCCTTTTCTTACAAGATTGACCAAACCGAAAAGTTCATCGGGCTTAAGTCTAGCGAGTTAGGTGGTCAAACGTCTTTGCTTCAGAATCCTGGAAGCAGCTTTTCACAGACGGTGATTGTTCAATTGGCTCAATATAACGGCGCACAGTCTTACAGAAGGGTATGAGGTATTCTCTTCTCTAAGACTGTGCGTCGAAGTTGAAATCAAATACTTGCTGTTTGTAGTTGGCGGCATTGATTTTGACGTTTCTTTTGATGAACACCTATTCCTATGGTACAGATGGCGGCACAAACAATCTCTAAAACAGGAACACGGCTGCTGCTGATGGTTTTCGCAGCGACAGGCTTCTGCTGGCCTTTCTTAAGCAGATGACATAAATTATGACGGTTGTAGATCGGCTCAATGGTGAAAATGTTCTTATCTGTGAAGAAGACTTTATCCAAGCGACCAGCACCGACTAGGAGAATTAGTCGCCGACATTTCTCCAACTGCCTTATTTTTATTAGCTTGTTGAGAAAGTAAACATGGGCGATTTTGTACCTTTAAAGTTTAAGCTTGGTTTTGACAATGTTTCGGATGTTCTGTGTTGATTCGAAACTCCGTGGCCATCTTGCTCAATGTTGATGCTCTCTGGAGTAGTCGCAATGGTTGGACGACCACTTTGAGGATGGTTCGCAGTAGAAATGGGTAACTCCTAAGCGAATCGACTCAATGAATCAGCTCAGTGAAGTAAGCTGGTGAGCCAAGTGACTCAGTTCGAAATATGTAGCTCATTTTGAGCCATGACTTATTTTGATTCGCCCGCTCTTCTAGAGTGAATGTAGATTAGCAATGCATTAACAGATCTTGATTTTCACGCGGCTCGTAGATCGACTGGCCGGCTACTCTCAACCTTACTGAACATGCACTTTTTACTTTTTTCATTTGTGCACTACTCAATTCATTTCTAAAAACTGAATTTTTTTCACGTCAATTACTTAACCTGCATTATTCGTTTATTTAGATTGAGATCTTTTTAGTTTACAGACACTACAATTTAAAATATCATAAGTATACGCCGTTGTTTACTATCTAGTAAATATTACAAGTGCAATTATTCTTTTGTCACCTTTTTTTGTAAATTTAATAAGAAGTGTTTGTTATTGTAGTAAGAAAATTGCTATCGTTATAATTCTATGTTTTTGCAGCATCATCGATTCGAACTACGACGCGTGCGAATGGAGTTAAATAAACCCATTGAGTTGGCGAATCGACTATAAGGACGCTCTTATATAACCGTTTTGAACGCGAGGCGGAACGGGAGCGGGCGCAAGCGTTTGCGGTTTAACACATGGGTTTATATGAGAGTCCGTAGACGGGTGCCACTCGGAGAAAACGCCAACAACTGCTTCCTGAACTAATACCCAGACGGATATTGAATATTTGATAAACATATCAGATTTACACAGGGTTGTTAAAAAAAGGTGTTTTTCATTTCAATGAAAACAAACAGTTTTTTTTAAGAAAAGGTCTATTTTTCATTGATACAGCGTTTAAAACATTAACAATAAAAAAACGTTTAAAACGTGTTTAAAACAGAACATAAAAGCATTTTACTTTTTAGTATACATATCCCGATAATTACAACGTTTTTTAAATTTGCGGGAAATTGTTGTTTATAAGCGGTTAATTTGAGGCTTTTAACGAGTGTTTTCTAGTCTAGGAACTGTCATATAAACCCATGTGTTAAAATGCAAACGCTTGCGCCCACTCCCATTCCGCCTCGCGTTCAAAACGTCCATATAAGAGCACCCTAAAAGATCCACGGCGGCTGTTGAATCCAACTGAGCGGACTGAGCTCACTCATCGCGATTCAACTTCGCGGTTCGGAGTTGGATCGCGATGATTCACGACGGCTTTCGAATCCTACGGAACTAGCTCGTTTTACGGAGATCTTGAATCCGACTGATGTATAGCTCACTCATCCGGATCCAACTCCGAGGTTCGGAGTTGGATCGCGATGTGCTGAATGTATGTATGTGTGTTACATACACTTCGTTACTTTCCTCCGTGGTTTTTATGCATGTGTGTTTTTATAACCGTGCACACGTATTCAATATATTTAAACACACTTGAAGTGTAATTGCACCAAATGAATACGCGTTTTCTATAAATATGATTTAATATTCACTCTTAAGTTTTTATGTAAATTATAATTAAATTATTGCAATCATTGTATAACTAAGAAGATAACAATTCAATAAATTGGCGAATCAGATGGATCTCTAAGAGTCAGAACTCTCGGCGGGTCGCTAGCTCGTAACTGAGTCATGTAACTCTTTTGAGCTGTCTCACTTAACCAGCTCTTTAAGGTGAGTCAGATCTTTTGAATCTGATCACTGAAAAGAGCCATTTAGCACATCTCTAATTCGCAGTCCCTTAAGTCTCCTTATAGAGGTTCACAGCGTCGTAGACGGTTATGCCCTTGAAACTAGTTTTTCGAACGATGTCGACTGTCTTCTTCCCGTCTTGTGCAGTTCAACAATAGGAACAACGCATATTTTCTTGGTTTCTTATCAATAAACAAATGAATAAAAGCAATTTAAACAAAAATTATACAAAATTGCATGAACAATTCGACGAAATAGTTAGAATTAACAAAAACTATTTCACACCCAAACCCCGAAGGACCTGCACAAGTTAGTGCAGGGGATCGAGTTTGGAATAATTGTAATAGTACAATAAGCCACCTAGGTTGCAGTGCATCCAGATCCGCAAGGAAGACAGCTCCTATAGGAGAAAAAAGAATCAAGAAGAAGTTAATCAAATATGCTCACAAACTACTAAATAAAGAAAAATATTCGTAGTAAATCAACAGGTTATCATACTTATTATGAAGATATATTTAGTGTCAACCACTAAACCGGGACATTGTATAATTTCGATTTTATTTTATACTTTTAGCAAGTGTTTTCATCTCTTAATTATGCATAAACTAAAATTTCGAGCTAGCAAATTCAAATTTTCAGTCATTTGTAAACTGTAAATTTTACTTTATGCGCCACTCCTATAAAACGCCTAAATATTATTAAGTTCAGAATATACTAATAAAGCAGTATATTTTGAAATTCTCAATATTTTAGTGTTTTATACGCGTAGGGCATGAAGTAAATTTTCGAGTTAAGAAGAGCCTGTCAAATTTGAATTATTCGCTTCGCTTCGCTAAATTAAAATAAATAATTGTAATACACGTACATGCACTAAATAAAGTATTGAAACATTTTAATATTAAAGCAGTAAACACTGAAAACAAAATTTGTAATAGTTTTTGAATGACATTAATTTAACTAACCAAACAAATATTTTAAACTGTAGACATAAATTATCATTTACTTAAAAACTCTCTTAGATATAAGTACTCGCAGATATTTACTTTAAGCAATAAATTGTAAGGATTATGATTTATAATATCTGGAAGATAACAAAGTTCTCCAAATAAAAATGAATATGGGAATTTCTAACCTTAAAAAACACACATTTGGGTAGGTATATCATAAATTTTCTAAAATTGTGAATAATGCTCTTTCATGAAATTCCCCTTTTCAATTATACTCTAAATAAATTACATGAGTTTTGTAACTTTCTAATTATTCACAGACATGCTCGTATATTACGAATATTCGAATATTTAAATATTGTTTTTAGATTAGTTTAGTTTAATACGTTTCTTCAGTAAATAATGTAATTACACCACATAATACACATTATAAAAGAATATTGTCAAAGCAAAATGTAACTTATATACTAATTGATTCTTGAGAATTACAAAAATACATAAAACAACAAGAGGAATATCTAACTGATAAAATCTTCTATGCTGTATAATTTTTTTCTAGGATATGCTTTGAACGAGTGTATTGAAATATTTAAATATTCGAGTATTTAAATAAGTAAATAATTAGCAGCACGTAACATGTTTTAATAAATACGAAAAGTACGTGATTCTTGTGGTGTCTAAAGGGTTTTTACATTTTTTAAAACTTTGTGATCCCCACGTGTAGACCGTAGAAGTTTTAAGAAATAGATAAATTATTTCCTCCGTTTACAGTTGATCATAGTAACTAAACTCAGACAAACATCAAATAAAAACGTCAAAAGCTGACAGCCTTTGTTTTACAAATAAATTGAATTTAGATATATCGTTTTAATAGTAAGAATGAAGAAATTAAGCAGACATTTAAGAAAATTTTGTTGTTCTGTCCCAGAAAACACTTAGGCTCAAGTCTATTTAAGGGTATTGAGTACAAATGTGCCAGGAATGCATTTTCTTAAAATAATCATGACGAAGACCACTCGAGTTTTATTTTGAATGCAGGCAAAATTCAGAAATGTCACTCAAACTTTGTTGTTTTTAGCAAATTTAACTCGAGCAAAGTCACCAAATCGCTCGACCCACAGTGACTTTGCTCTTGTTAAATTAATAAAGAACAAAGCTTTCGTAAAATTTTTATTCAATTTTTGCCTGAAAAAAATTAACCTCTAGTGGTTTTATTTATAATTTTTCGAATATTCGACTATTTTAATTATCTTTTATATATGAGAATCCTATCATTTCATTACTGCTATATTTATAATTTAAGATCTCAAACTCTTATATCGGCTTACCTGTAATATCTTCTAAGTCAAAGTTTTAGCTAATTTGTTTTTTTTACGGAAATAATTGTATTAAATTACAAAAAATATATAAAACGCTAAAATGTTTTGTTTATTATAACTGAAATAACATTGAATAACAAATCTAAAAACAGTGGCGGCAGCAGGTTTTTTGTCTCTCCTGAAAAGTTTTTGTTTCTCATACTTTGAAAGATTTACAGATAAGCTAACGATATATAAAATCTATATTTAAACACAATAATGAAATCCAAATTATGCATGAACTGTTACAGTTGAAATATTACGTAGGTCAAAAATACAATGTTGAAATGTTGCGAGAATTTCCCCAGCGACTTTAATTTAAACAAGTTAGACGGCTGAAACGTCTTTGATGTTTTTTTTTTATATTTTATCCTTTCCTTCGCGTTCGTTCAACCCGCCCCGCACCCCCTTGCAGTATTAATGTTTTTAATGTTTCACTTTGAAGAACGTCCTCTCGTCCCGCGATTAAAGCAGGACGTGGATAATGACTCATTTCACTTAGAACGGAGTACTTAGTTCATATAAATTTTTAACGAGTCCAGGAAAAATTCCCCAACAGTAATATTAAGTATATAAATTAAATATAAAAAAAACAAATAAAGAAGAAACGTGTACTTCTTTTACGCCTACCTGCGATACTTGGCCTGAATGCGAAATACTCTAAAAAAATGTATCAGGAATTATATTATCATTAATTATAACATATTTTCTTGGGGATAATGGCAGATATAATTTTTAAATAGTTAAAAAAGATCGTTTTTATTGAGCCAATATTTCGCTAAATTTTACAAAATATGAAAGCGAATTTATCCACTTTCTACAATAATTTGGTCTCGCTGAGACTTTTCCAAATAGTTATTGAAACAACTGCTTCCTGAACTAATACCCAGACGGATATTGAATATTTGATAAACATATCAGATTTACACAGGGTTGTTAAAAAAAGGTGTTTTTCATTTCAATGAAAACAAACAGTTTTTTTTAAGAAAAGGTCTATTTTTCATTGATACAGCGTTTAAAACATTAACAATAAAAAAACGTTTAAAACGTGTTTAAAACAGAACATAAAAGCATTTTACTTTTTAGTATACATATCCCGATAATTACAACGTTTTTTAAATTTGCGGGAAATTGTTGTTTATAAGCGGTTAATTTGAGGCTTTTAACGAGTGTTTTCTAGTCTTAGATTAAGCATGAAGTAAAACTTCGAGTTTAGAAAAGCCTAAGAATTTGGATTGGCCGCATAGCGAAGCGGAGCGGCCTATCCAAATTAGGCTTTTCTAAACTCGAAATTTTACTTCATGCGCCACACTTAAAAACACTGATTTACAGTGAAGTTCAAAAACACACATACAACAACGATTATAGCCAACCTAATATACGTTACAGTTATTGGGTTGCCTATAATCACTGTTTTAAACCATTTGTATAGGGCAGAATTTGACTCACGTTTTCTTAACACCTATTGGATTACCAAAACCGTATATTTTAAACTTAGCGATATTTTAGTGTTTTATACGTGTGGCGCATGAAGTAAAATTTCGAGTTTAGAAAAGCCTAATTTGGCTTGGCCGCTCCGCTGCGCTCCTCTGCGCTACGCGGCCAATCTAAATTTTCAGGCTTTTCTAAACTCGAAATGTTACTTCATGCTTAGTCTGGGAGTGGAAAACCCTCGTTTAAAGATTCAAATTGAAATCTTAAAAAAAAAACAACGAATGTCGGTAAGTTTACAGTATATGCATATGTTTACCTAAAATTACATTTATGCACACATATTTGATATTTTATTGTAATAAAATGTTATGGTTAATAATGTAATTTGACATATATGTAACAATTTAGCTAAATTTAAAAAATACAAACAAATACTCTTAATGAAGTAGTATAAAATATGATTTAATAAATTTAAGATAATGAAATAAACGTGTTATACAGATTTTACGTTTAAAACATATTTTAAACAAATTTAAGATTTAAAACATGTTTAAAACACTGTTTTAAAACAAAGTGTCATAAACACCTTGGTTTTGCCATAGAAACGGTGAAGCTTTTGTGTAATAATTTATGTGCATAATCTACCATCAGGTCAAATTATGATTTTACTGTGCTAAATGAGCCGACAGAACATTAAAAAAACTGATAGAAAATAAATATTATTTGAAATAATGTTAGGCTATCTTAGAGAAAGTTTTAGATTTTTTTAATATTGTATTCTAATCGTCAAAAAATGTCCTCGAGATCTTAATGGATCTTCACATATTGGACCTCCCCGAGTCCTTAAATTCTCTACAATAGAAGAAAATTCGATCATTAGTACTGCTTCAAAAATGTAACTTACTAAAATATAACAGTAAGCTTGGTAATGTTATATCAATTTTAAAATAATTACTTTTGACATTATTATAATCATTTAAAAGATTCAACAATAAATGGCGAATGTGACGGAGTGTAGGTAATATTATTATTCTATTTCTACACTATATAATTATTCTATTAGATATTTATTACATATTCCTTGATGAGGTTAATTTTGATACAGATTATTTATTACGATGCAAGTGTATAGCCAATAGAAATGCAACACTACTGCAATACAATGGTTTTCCCGTCAAATTATAATTAATAACCAACATAGGTTTATGGCTAACCGTTCTATTACCCCAAATCTTATTAAATACAAACAGCTTCTATCAAATGCCCTGGAAGCACAATCCCAAGTGGATACAATATACACTGATTTATGTAAGGCCAATGATAGAGTCGACTGTAATCTAGACAAATTGTGGGTTGCTGGTTTTAATTGGTGTACTATTAAATATCTGTCATATTTTTTAACAGACAGAGTGCAATATGTATAAATAATTTCAAGTCAAAAGCAATAAAGGCCACTTCAAGTGTTCCGCAAGGGTCCCATTGTGGACCCATACTATTTGTTGTATTTATTAATGAAACACATGCGATTCTGAAGAATTGTAAGTTTTTAATGTACGCTGTTGACTTAAAATTATTTAAAATTTTTATTACCGTCATTGACTGCCAGTTGATTCAGGAAGATTTTAATCGTCTCAACGAATAGTGTTTAATGAACAAACTGTACTTAAACGTCCAGAAGTATTAATCGATGTCCACCACTACACGCCGATCGAAAATAGATTTTGACCACAAAATTGGTTGTTGTGTTGACACAATCAAAGATCTTTCAATCACTTTCGATACCAAACTATCTTTGACCTTTCATATTAGAACTATAACAAATAAGGTGCTATAAATGTGGGGTTTTGTATGGCAGAGTGGCAAAGATTTGGAAATAGAATGCTTGAAAACACTTTTTTGTTCGTTAGTGCGTTGTCACCTTGAATTTGGTTCCTGTATTTGGACACCATCAACGGCTACTAACATAAAAATTATCGAATCTGTTCAAACAAAATGTCTTCGACGTATGGAATATAAACAAGGTGTGCAACACGATAGATGGGAATGTGATACTATTATGAAGGATCTTCATATTATATCTCTTGAAAATCGTGAGAAAATTGCTGATTTGTGCACTCTCTATGGAATTATAAATGGATCTTTGGATTCACCCTTCCTATTAGATAACGTATCAATTTTCGTTTCTGGAAGGAACACTCCCGAAAATCAGCTATTTTACCTAAAGAGACATAAAACATGTCTTGGTTTACAAAACTTGATACCACGAGTAATATTAGGGATAACAAATATCTCTCTAATGAACGAATCGATATTTTTAATATCAAACTAACCTGCATGTTCAGTCTATAAATAATTCAGTTTAGCTCAATTTATATTTATTTGTGCACTTTGAAACAGGGCGTAGATACTTTATTTATTGATGTCACAGATAATACTACTATATATTAATTAACTTTTCAGTAAAAAAGGGTTGTACCGTTAATTTAATAAATAAATATTTCGTCAATAGTAGAAATAGCTATGAGCATGTGATAGATATAAAAGGTCAGTTTTGATAGATCATAGTTATTGTTATCTATGGTTTGTCTCAAAAATAGGAGGACCACAACAAAACTTAGCTGATATAATTATACGAAAATTGGACGCGAACACAAAAACGCGCTACTTTTGGACGCGGTCTTTTGGACGCGCGACTTTTGGACGCGACGACAATTGGACGCGAAGACATTTGGATGCGTCATATTTGAACGCGCGACATTTGGACGCTGTCGCCTCGTGCAGCTTTTAGTAGAGATGGCTTTAGTACTTTCTAGTGTCCCTATATGAAAGAGCGTACCGCAAATTGGCATCCATTTTGACGCGGTAAATGTGCCAAATTCAAACTAAATCATTGTACACTAAATTAAAACATAATTTTTACTACTCGTAGTAATGGGGTAGATGAATTAGTTGTGGAAAAAACGTTAAATCGTCAAACAGAACTATATAAATAAATAAAATCTACTGCAAACCTTTCTTCTAAACAAATCCAACATAGAAGTGTGTGGCATAAGGATCGTGCGCAAAGAGACTTACGCAATTTATTCTATTGCAAACTTTTCTCCTAACCTAACCTAACCTAGAAGTATGTGAAATAAGTATCGTGCATACTCAATTTATTCTATTGCAAACCTGTGTCCTAACCTAATCTAACCTAAAAGTATGTGGAATAGGCATCGTGCTCAAAATGACTTGTGTAATGTATTCTTTTGCAAAATATCTCCTAACGTAACCTAACCCAGAAGTATGTTAAATAGGCATCGTGTATACGCAATTTATTCTATTGCATACCTTTATCCTGACCTAACCTAACCTAGAATTATGTAGAATAAGCATCGTGCATAAAGAGACTTACGTAATTTATTCTATTGCAAACTATTCTTCTAAACTAACCTAACCTAGAAGTATGTGGAATAATCATCGTGCGCAAAATGAATGGTGCAATTTATTCTATTATTGTCTAGTACTATAAATATATGTAGGCGTCCAAATATCGTGCGTCCATTTGTCTCGCATCTATATGTCGACGCGTCTAATTATCTTCGCGCCTAAATGATCACGTACTAAAGTCGCGCGTCCATATGTCTAGGTCTTTTTGTCGTGATACCAATTACACAACCTTATTTGCATAAGTCTATCGTTTCAACTTGACATAAGTCGGCGCTAGCTAACATTTAGTCGATTGTGTCAACTTGACATAAGTCATCTTTAGTCGACATTTGGACTATAATGACAGTTGACGTGCAAGTAGGTGCTAGCCGACATTTGGACTATAATAACAGTTGACATAAGTCGGCGGCAGCCTACATTTGAACTACAATGATAGTTGACATAAGTCGGCGCCAGCCGATATTTAGTCCATCTCGTCAACTTGACATAAGTCGGCGTCAGCCGAATTTCGGACTATAATGATAGTTGACATAAGTCGACGCCAGCCGACATTTGGACTATAGTAAGAGTTGACAAGTCGACGGTAGCCAACATTTGAACTATAATGACAGTTGACATTAGTCGTGCCAACTTGACACGAGTTTTTATTTAACTATAATTAAATCGCCATGTCATTGGGCTTCTTTATGGCAGTTACTATACACATTTTAACAGTTGTGATGTATTTTAAACTAACGAGTGTCTTCCACTCCCAGAATAAGAATGAAGTGAAATTTCTAGTTTAAAAAAGCCCCGCAACCCACGACACATTTTCACGGAGCTTTTCTAAACTCGAAATTTTACTTCATGCGCCACGCGTATAAACCACTGATTTACATTCAAGTTCAAAACAGATATGATGGTGATCAATATTTACCGAGATGTGGCGACACAACGAAAGAATTCCTTCTTTTGTCAATAGCTTTGAAATAATAATAATAAAAGTAGAATAAATTTAGTTTGTGTAACTTTTCCATACTGTTGGTATTTGAATCATCATATCTTTAACGGGGAAAGTGCTATAATGGACACATCACCATTTTTAATATTGTATTCCAATCATCAAAAAATGTCCTCAAGATTTAAATGGATCTTCAAATATTGGACCTCCCCGAGTCCTTAAATTCGGTATAATACCAAAATAATAACCAATACCAAAATATAACAGTTAGCTTAGTAATGTTACATCAATTTTAAAATAATTACTTTTGACATTATTTTATTCATTTAAAAGATTAAATAATAAATGGAAAATGTGCCGTGGCGTAAGTATTATTGTTGGAATAACAATATTACCTACACCTCGGCACATTTGCTATTTATACTTCCTATATTATATAATTAATTTATTAGATATTTATTACATATTCCTTAATGAGGATCATTTTGATACAAATTATTTATTACGATAGAAGCCAATAGAAATGCAACATCACGGTAATATTCCGTCAATATCAGAAATGGCTATGAGCATCTGATCTAAAAAGCCAGTTTTGACAGATCATAGTTATTTTTATATATGGTTTGTCTCAAAAATAGGAGGACCACAACAAAAATCAGCTGATCTAATTACACGACCTTATTTGCTGCCGAAAAAGCAAATCCAAACTGAAGCATCATGTTGGAATCACAACTGACGTTTCTTTGCCAAGTAACGGTTTAGGTCTATTTACACATCCTATGTTTGAACAGTATTATCAACATGTTTAAAGTAAGTATTTCTGTATTACTTGTTCCTACTGATTAAAATATTCGCTTATATTTCGGCTGTGTAAACCGGAAAGTTTGTTGTGGTCCTTCTACATTTGAGATAAAGTATTGTACATTGTTTGTCAATTGAAAATGTACGATAGTGACATTGAAAATAATAATTTAACTTTTCCAGAAATTGTTGAACAAGTTGCAGGAATCGCAAAAAATTTATTGCCTGTAAAATCTGTAAATAACATATGATAAATTATACTCCCAGTTTTAATTAAACCATAGTGTAATGATATTTACCTACGCTCTATCTAGTAACCGCATCATACCACACTGTCATCTTGACAAGTATGATTGACATTACGTACACATGCACGTAATAGCTTTAACAAGTACATTACGTGCTGACAGCTAAACAGTTTATTGCTCACTGTACAACCAAATGACATTTCTTTGATGTACAGGGAGTTTTTCTTTAAAGTATACGTATTCCAAATTCAGCGTATTTTCTTTAAATCTTTAGTTATTCGTTGTTTTTTTTTTAAGAGTTCCATTTAAAGCTTTAAACGAGAGCAATACGAGACAAATTTTCTGGGCTTTTCTAAACTCGAAATTTTACTTCATGCGCCACGCGTATAAAACATTAAAATATTGTGAACTCTATGTATATATGAACTTCACTTGAAATCAGTGATTTATTCGTGTGGCGCATGAAGTAAAATTTCGAGCTTAGAAAAGCCCAGAAAATTTGTCTCGGGTCGCTGCGCGACCCGAGACAAATTTTTACGGGGCTTTACTAAACTCGAAATTTTACTTTATGCTTAGTCTGGAAGTGGAAAACACTCGTTAAAGCTTTAAATTGAACTCTTTCAAATAACAACGAATGTCGGAAAATGTACAGCTTCATTCCTTGTGTACTGATCATGTAGTAATTTAGTTTTCATCATTGTCATGGCACTATTAAAAATTATTACAAGAAATAAGTTGTTTTTTCATGCTCATTGTTTATTTTGTTAGAGCGTAGGTAAAGTATCGTACGTTTCTCGAGCGGTGTGGCAATTACATACTCGCGGAATACTGCACTCCCCGCTGCGCGGCTCGTCCGCAAAACGTCCGCTCATATGTAATATGCTGCATACCACTCTCGTTACATATTCTATGTTTTGTGTATGGTAAAGTTTTTATTATATTTCCTTAGGTATAACATAAATAATAAATGAATAAAGTTTTTATTCTTTATTGAATATCGTTTGCATATCGCGGATAATTATGTTTGTAAAATTCAAGATGCCATTCAAACCTTTCATTTGGCTGCTAAACAAGTAACGCTTCATCGATACGTTGTATACTATAAGAGAAATTATGAAGTAAAACATGAAAATTACGTTGTAATTTCAGGACATTTGCACGATGACGCTACTTCCGTTAATTTATTTTAACAGAAAAATAATTACTTAAAAACCAAATTTGGTTCCAATAATGTTCGAAAACTGATATATTTTTCGGATGGCGCTGCTTCTCAAACACAATTATTAGAAAACTGAAAAGTAAACATTACATGCGATTGTGTATTATTTTATTATCGTTTTTCTCTGCTCATTTCTATTTTATGAAAATGTATATTTTCATGTTTTATATATCGATGGCTTAGCGTACAAATGTGTTAAGTGTGGTTTTTGACTAAAATGAGTTAAGTGTGCCATCTTATACATCTGAACTCAATGTATGTGATAGCGTACGTGCTAATTTAGGCAAAACTGCACTTAACACATGTGTGCGCTAAGACATCGATATATTTGTTTTATATTTCTATAATAAATAAACGGATGCTTCTCTGTCGGCAAGAGCCTCCATTTGTGGTGGATCGAGTAGCTGTTGATGGAGCCCGGCCGATGGGAAACTTAGACCAAAAGTATACATTTAGTATTATATAATAATTTTATCCCAGATACTATTTCCGAACATCTGAACTATACCGGGTGTTTGATTAAGCGTGGCCACCGGCTGTATCTCAGAAACTATGGAGCGTAGCATGTTGTGGTAAAAAATTGCAAAGTGAAAGTGGCCAAAAGAAATAACTGGAAATTAAATATCTTGTGGTGGAGGCAGTTACTTTGTGATACATTGTAAATATTTAAATAATTAACACTGATTACTTTTTTGTATTCACTTTTTATTTTGTACTGTGACTAGTTTCGACTCAACAGCGGGTCATTCTCAAACTAACTACTTAAAACTAACATTGCAATCTTATATATACTTAAAATTATTTATCAGGTAGAAAAGCGTCAAATAGAGGCGTATACATAAGTTCCGTCTGGTCGTTTATTAGCGGGATTCCCGGATTCAGTTTTGCTTTATGAATCTCTAATGACTCCAGAAGGTTCATTTTACGGCCTTTTTCTACACAATGCAAAACTGAAAGTACATCTTTATCAAAAGTATGTCCTTCTTCCATGAGGTGATTAGAAAACGTGGATTTATCCTGCTTGAATTTATACGCTATAAGATGTTCTTTCCGCCTAATATTGAAATTTCTACCAGACTGACCTATATATACCCCTTTACAAGACTGACATGTTAACTTATATATCCCGGATTTATTGTGAATGTTGGTTTTTGTTTTTAAATTGAAAATTTCATATTTTAGTTTCGAATATGGTTTAAATGCGACTGTTATATTCTCTTTTTTTAATATATTTTTAATTTTAAGGCTTGAAATGCCGAAATAGGTCAGTGGGGCGTATTTTTGTTCATTTTTATTAGTTTTAATGGTTGCATACAAGTATTTTTTCATTTGTTTAAATTTATGTTTTTCTATTAAATTATCTATTAGTCCTGTGTTCTATCCATTATTGTTCGCAATGTTCTTAATTATTTCGATTTTTTTTAAACGCGTTTTTTGTTAGGGGTATGTTTAGAGCTTTATAGATCATTGAATTGAATGCCGCTAATTTGTGTTTCATAGGATGTCTAGATGATTGAGGAATTATTGTGTCTGTAAATGTTAGTTTCCTATAAATTTCGAATTCTAATTTAGAGTTGACTTTTGAGATTTTTAGGTCTAAGAAATTTATTTGATTATTTTGTTCTGTTTCTAGTGTAAACTTTATATTGGGGTGTAAGGAATTAATAAAATTTAAAAACTGATCCAATTGTCTATTGGAGCCTACAAAACAGGCTAATATGTCATCCACATATCTGTACCACTTAACAATATGTTTCTGTCCGAGAGGGGAATTTAAAATAACTGATGTGATGTTTTTCATAAAAATTTCTGCAAGTAATGGACTAAGTGGTGACCCCATTGCTAGCCCCTCTTTTTGATCGAAAAATTTATTGTCAAATGTGAAATAATTAAATTTAAATAAGGATTCTAATAGTAGGAGAAATTCATTTTATATTGTTCATATCAAAAGACTCTTTTATTAGTTTTACGCATTCTTGTGGTGGGATTTTCGCGAACATGTTGGACACATCAAAGGATACTAATTTGTAGTTAGGTTCTATTTTAAGGGATTTAAGTTGTTCGGTTAAATCAATTGAATTTTTAACTGCATGCTCATCCTTAAATTCTGTCAGTTCTCTATAAATTTTGTTTAAATGTATACCTATTTTACGAGCAGGTGAATTAATGTAAGAGACCACTGGCCTAATTGGGCAATCCTGCTTATGGGTTTTAAAGTATTTTCACGTACTTAAAAATACTTCACATTGAACTAGCTCGTCAACTATATCCAGTCGAATTTGACCTCCTAGACGACTACATTAGATGGATAGCTAGTGTCGCAAAACACCAGAAGTACACAGCACAGAAGATGAAGTTGGAAAAACTAAAAAGCCAGAAAACACCGGAACAGAACCAGCATAAAACCCAGGACTCACAACGTACCTTCCACTCCAGAGTTATAAACTGCACCGAGGTAAATTTCACCGAAAAGGAAATCGCCCTTATGGAACTTGGCCCTAATTATTCACCACATATTCAGGCAAAAAACCTCAAAGAATTGTTAACAGTCGAGTCAGAATTAGCATTGAATAGTATTAAAAATAGCAACCTCATAAAATCAAAAATTTGCAATATTATTATAAGTTCAACAAAAAACCCAAATAAAGTTTACTACTCAGACCATTTCACAATTAAGTCTATTAATAAGAAAGTTAAAGCCGAAAACCTCACAATAACTAAAGCCGACAAAGGGAATTCAGTGGTAATTTTAAGCAAAAATGCGTATTTTGAAAAAATCAACAATTTTATTGCCTATTCAAACATTGTGGAAATTAAAAAAGATCCAACCACACAATTTGTTACCATCTTAAAATCAAATATTCAAAACTGTACAGCCATATTTTCAGAATATGAAAAGCGCTTATTATTACCAATGAATCCCCTTCCTCCAAAACTTTATGGTTTAATGATAATCCATAAGCAGGATTGCCCAATTAGGCCAGTGGTCTCTTACATTAATTCACCTGCTCGTAAAATAGGTATACATTTAAACAAAATTTATAGAGAACTGACAGAATTTAAGGATGAGCATGCAGTTAAAAATTTAATTGATTTAACCGAACAACTTAAATCCCTTAAAATAGAACCTAACTACAAATTAGTATCCTTTGATGTGTCCAACATTTTCGCGAAAATCCCACCACAAGAATGCGTAAAACTAATAAAAGAGTCTTTTGATATGAACAATATAAAATGAATTTCTCCTACTATTAGAATCCTTATTTAAATTTAATTATTTCACATTTGACAATAAATGTTTCGATCAAAAAGAGGGGCTAGCAATGGGGTCACCACTTAGTCCATTACTTGCTGAAATTTTTATGAAAAACATCACATCAGTTATTTTAAATTCCCCTCTCGGACAGAAACATATTGTTAAGTGGTACAGATATGTGGATGACATATTAGCCTGTTTTGTAGGCTCCAATAGACAATTGGATCAGTTTTTAAATTTTATTAATTCCTTACACCCCAATATAAAGTTTACACTAGAAACAGAACAAAATAATCAAATAAATTTCTTAGACCTAAAAATCTCAAAAGTCAACTCTAAATTAGAATTCAAAATTTATAGGAAACCAACATTTACAGACACAATAATTCCTCAATCATCTAGACATCCTATGAAACACAAATTAGCGGCATTCAATTCAATGATCTATAAAGCTCTAAACATACCCCTAACAAAAAACGCGTTTAAAAAAGAAATCGAAATAATTAAGAACATTGCGAACAATAATGGATACAACACAGGACTAATAGATAATTTAATAGAAAAACATAAATTTAAACAAATGAAAAAATACTTGTATGCAACCATTAAAACTAATAAAAATGAACAAAAATACGCCCCACTGACCTATTTCGGCATTTCAAGCCTTAAAATTAAAAATATATTAAAAAAAGAGAATATAACAGTCGCATTTAAACCATATTCGAAACTAAAATATGAAATTTTCAATTCAAAAACAAAAACCAACATTCACAATAAATCCGGGATATATAAGTTAACATGTCAGTCTTGTAAAGGGGTATATATAGGTCAGTCTGGTAGAAATTTCAATATTAGGCTGAAAGAACATCTTAGAGCGTATAAATTAAAACAGGATAAATCCACGTTTTCTAATCACCTCATGGAAGAAGGACATACTTTTGATAAAGATGTACTTTCAGTTTTGCATTGTGTAGAAAAAGGCCGTAAAATGAACCTTCTGGAGTCATTAGAGATTCATAAAGCAAAACTGAATCCGGGAATCCCGCTAATAAACGACCAGACGGAACTTATGTATACGCCTCTATTTGACGCTTTTCTACCTGATAAATAATTTTAAGTATATATAAGATTGCAATGTTAGTTTTAAGTAGTTAGTTTGAGAATGACCCGCTGTTGAGTCGAAACTAGTCACAGTACAAAATAAAAAGTGAATACAAAAAAGTAATCAGTGTTAATTATTTAAACACTGGAAATTAGTTTTAAGTCCCTACCTTTAACGCGTTAACGCTAGAGGGCGTAACATTAATCGTTAAATACAAAAACGGATTTTTATCAAAAAACTGCTAAATTGAGCTAAGTTAATAATATACAAATCGTTATCTACGCTGAATTTAACTCAATTTTATCTACTCACTTGTTTCTTCATCTCGCGCATATAAAGCAGGGTAGAGCGGGAAAGTGTAATCATTAAACTGCGTGTAACTTTTGTTAGGTTTAACCGAAATTAATCAAGCTAGTCTCATTGGATAGATAATTGAAAGCATTTTGAATCACTGTTTATTCTCGTTTACTTTAGTTATTACAGAAAGCGCCAGAGGGTGTTTTTTGAACAACCACTATATTTTCTAGATTTGTATGAAAATTTCAAACTGTAAGCCATAGCTCTCCTACGCTAGTTTATTACAGGATACTGAGAAAAGTGGTGAAAACCTAATCCTGATATCTTTATCCTAACCAAAGATATAGTAAAAAGTCTGGTAGATTTGCCTATTTTCAACCGCGCAGCACTTAAAAATATAATTTTAAATCTAGTAGGCATTTAGGCTTTTTTATTTTATGTTTAAGAAGTCAAAAACAATAGTTTATAGAATAACGGAGATCACTTTTCCGCATTAATATGTTTTGGAAAGTTTTTATGTAACTAAATTTATGATTATTAAAAATCTCAATAGTAGGCTATAAGATTAGTGGAATGTTTAAAACAGCGTATATTTACTACAATTAAAAACACTTTGTTGGAATAATAACAAACAAAACACAAGAAAATAATACGAATACAATAATTAAACCTAGCTTCGCTGATAGAGGGCGCAATTTCTACCGCAATGGATAAAAACAAGATTTTATTTAAAATGCTGAATTAAACTGCATTTGTTAAAAATATTTAAATCTTAATCTATTCTAAATTTTGCTCGTTTTTGACTACCTTCTCGTTTCTTTTGTTATTACATACTATGAAGATAAATATGGAAAATTTAAATAATTAAAATGGTTGTAACTTTAGTTAGGTTTAACCGAATTTATTACACTTTGGCTAAATTTATAAATAATTTAATGCACTTTTAAACACTATGTATTCTGATTTAACTTAGTATCTATAGCAAGGATCAGAGAGCGCTATTAGTATAAAATATCCCATTCTGCACAATTTTCAATATATCTCCGGTTAGACTGAAGATATCGGGATGCGGTTTTCGCTAGTTTTGACGCCATTTCTCATTTTAATTACGTATCCCTTTCAATTTAAAAATTTAAAGAAAATGGAGAATATACGGTGATTGTCTCAGTCGCACCCTCTGGCGCTTAATATCGAAATTAAAATAAATCACAGTAAATAATGTTTTAAAGTGCATTCAATTATTCATCAAATATGCCCAAGTTTATTAAATTCAGTGGAACCTATCAAAAGTTACAGGCATTTAAATAATTAGACATATTCGTTCTCCCGTGCTTATCTTATGGGAGACATAAAAAAAAGAGAGGATAGTTAAAATTAGATAAAATTTACCGTAGATTTATTTGATAAAAATTGTTTTAATCTTTTACT
The DNA here is from genome assembly GCA_932526585.2 of Philonthus cognatus. Lineage (NCBI taxonomy): Eukaryota > Metazoa > Arthropoda > Insecta > Coleoptera > Staphylinidae > Philonthus > Philonthus cognatus. Next base: position 59,650,763 of record OW052246.1, read on the forward strand.
ATAGAGATAGCGCGCTCTTTCGGCGAAACTACAAACTTAAAAATAATTTCCAGAGATTTCTTCTGGCCACTTTTACAATGTAATTTTTGACCGCAACATGCTACGATGTATAGTTTCTGAGATAAATCCGATGGCCACGCTTGATCAAACACCCGGTATGTTGAACATCAGCAATAAACAATTGATTAATGCTGGAATTAAATAAACTAAGAATTAGTTTGTTTCTGAAACTGCGCGCTGCTCGCCAATTTATTGTTTTACTATTAACATGGACAGAGTTATCATTTTTCAAGAAACAAAAGACTTGAAATGTTATTTGTTTATATCTTTTACATTGTCAAAAATTGTGAAAAACTGTTTGTGGCCAAAAAGCTTCCTGATAATAACTAATAAATTATAGAATTTGTTTTCAGATTACTCGATAGTCTGAAAATTAGAGGGCCACTTCAGGAATTCTTATCCTTGTGAGATCGACATGCATTTTTCGCTGTTAGGTTAAGGAACTGAAGTTTAAAAGTACAGTTAATGGCACTGTAGTCGCAAAAACAAAAGGATTCGGGAAAAAATCAATTTGTTAATGAGAAGATTATGCTTGCTGCTCGGATAATATGGAGCAAATATTAGGTTCAAAATTACCCAATATCATTTGTAGTCCACATAATCTTTGAATTTAAAATAACTCATCATATTCGATTATACTCCTATTTACTATTAATAATCAATATTTTAGTTGCATTGATTACTTCTAATAACCAACCTCCTTGACCATCATCGACTCCCAATCGACAATTTGCCCTTCATCGACTCTCTGTCAAACTTCATCAACCCTCAGGGGTCGGTACCGATCCAGTTGGAAAACGCTGCTTTAAATTGACCGCTTTTATAAAAAAAAAATAACGAATTCCTACAAACTTATCAGTCGTAGTAATTATCGAGATATGTATACTTTAAAGAAAAATTATCTGTATGCGCTTAGTTTCTTCGTATTCGCAATATATTTATCGTTGCATCTCTGATGTCTTTGTGTGCGCCCGAGTGTCTTTAAGTGTCTCTCTATTTAAGCTTGTACGATTTGTCGGTGTCTGTGTGTATACACCCAGTGACTTATGTTGTAGTGTTGATAAATTTGGTGGGATAGAGGATGATGCATTCAGAGTTTGTGCGAGTTGTCATAACATGTATTGTGGGAGTTTATTGTGCCGATCCCACCCCTTAAGAGGGAGCGGTCGGTCGGCTGTTTGTTCGCTTGTTCCGCAGGTGTGAGGAGACATGATAAAACTGTTCTGGAAACTGGGAACAACCGGCACACTGGGACACACCGCTCCGGTGCTCTCACTACACAGCCACTTTTCTTAAGTAATGCTTAACTATTTGTATACATCACTCACGGAGTGTTAAGGAATTGCGCCATAAATTCAAAACTTTTTAATAACGCGTACATAAATATTTTCATTAAAGGCTTACGGCGATTAAAAACACTTCGCTATTAATCATGTGATGTCGGCCAGGAATTTATCGGAAATATTTTAATAAATAACGGAAATCTGGCGAGGGGTGGAATTTTCGGGGATCGAGGTAAGGTATTAAATCTCGCCCTTTTAATATTTAGCGTAGGAAATTAGTTTACGATATTTTCGTTAGGAATTTACAACGAAAAAAAAAATAGAGGCTATGGGCAAAAGGGGGAATATCGATGCGAAAAGGGCCAACATTATAATATTCTAAAGATTAAAAAGATCAAGGTAATATTAATAAGGGCTTAGTCCCAAAACCCAATTTATGGCGATCCACTTCAATGCTAGCTTAGATGACATACTAAAGTTAAGCAATTTTCAAGTTACTAGTGTTACCAGTTACTTAAATCAGATAGTATTTAAGTTAAGTTGGTTCGCAATTTCATAGGTTAAGCTATTTAGAATGGGTTATTACCAGTTATACTCTAAAGAACAACTACCGTAAGTAACTGGCAACCATCCTAGCCTTGGGTTTAGCAAACAAAGTATTTAGCTACTATGATCGTACTTTACCCTACTACCAGTTAAGCTGGAGAGATTCAGTGAAATAGGGTAGGTCATCATTAACAATTTTTAAGTTACATTAATTGCTAGTTACTAAGGTAACCAATATAATTTAAGATTCTTTTACAATAATTTTGAATGTTAATTGCTAATTACTTAGGTTGTTTTAATCATCAGATGAAGGGTGTTTTCTAAGCATGCTAGAACTTAAAGTTGAAATAAAATACATATAAATTGACAAACTAACGATATTTTGGCTTTATTCTATAAAAAATGTTATGCTATTTAGTGTTTCGATATTTTTTCGGGGCTATAACCCCACGACTGATTCTAATATACCGCATCCTGGAGGTCTAATTTTCTACTACCTTTTCAGGCATTAGTCGCCTGATTTCTTCAACACCGCGAGGGCCCAATTAACAGCCTATTTTGCGAAATAACTTAATTGCGAAACTTGCATTTGATTTGCGGTCATTGGTCACACAAACGATGCAAAAGACATGAATTGAATTGAAGCAGCCTGGCCGGCTGCTTTAATTCATGTACGTTCTGCATCTTGCAAGGTCTTGCAAAAAACACCCTTCATTAAAGCAATGAACATAATGAAGAGTAAAAAAAAACTTAGTATCTGAAAAGTTATTCGAATAGTTAGCATTTGGGATAGGGAACTTAACTCTATTACAAATTTACAGAATTTATACGCTGTAAATGTTCGGGCATTCGTCGATTTTATAAAAATGTACAGTTTAAAGTTTTGAACGAATGTTTCCATTCCAAGAAAATACAAGAAGTAAAATTAGTACGCGTATTAAACACTGAAATATTATTTCAGTCAAATAATGTAAAAACCGACATTATGTTAGAGGTTACATCGACTAAAAACATCATAATAATTATATCGTATGTTTAATAAAAAAAAACCTCTAGAGTGCCATGATTTAATCTTTTTTTTTTAAATTTAAGTTGGTTACTCGCTTTATAATTATAATTATAGTATACAGGGTGATTCACGACGGGTGATTCACGACGTATTCCCGCCACTTAAGGGGTGTATTCTGGAGGTCATTTAAAGCAAAAACAGTTCATATTAACACGGGTCTCATTCTTAAAAATAAGCGAGTTAGGGAAAACTTTAGATTTAACATTTTTTAAAATGTTCCATTTGAAAAACCAAAAATAAACACCATATCGGCGTACTTTTTCGTAGTAAATGTAAAAGGCAATTAAGGAAAATCAAACAAGGCACTTAATTCTACACAAAATCAGACTTAAGCAGTCGATACGTCAACAGTGATGTTATGACAGGCACCACCTTGATTGAACGCTGCTACCAGTATCAAAAATAGCCGTGCGAGGTGCGAAAATACAAAAATCTTAAGTTTCTCACAACTCTCTTATTTTTGAAAATCGGACCTGTGTTCATACGAACGTTTTTGCCTAAAAAAACCTCTAGAATACACCCCTTAGGTAGCGAGAAAACGTCGTGAATCACCCTGCATAGGAGTTTCCAACCTATAATATTTTTCATGGCACTCTAGAGGTTTCTTTTTATTGAACATAAGATACATACCGGGTGTTGACTTGGCGGACGCAACATAGGAAATCCCATGTAAATTTTGAAATGTTCAAATTTCGGTTCCTCTATTTATTTTAGAAACAATTTACCTTTTTTGTAGACGGATAAATTCTGAATTCATTCGTCTTAACGTTTATGATTTTACGTTTCTCTAAGTTAAAATAATTAAGAAAAAATAATGTGAATTTATAAAAACAATGACATGCCATGGAATTAAAACCACAATTGCGGATGTCAAATGGGCAAAAGATATCGTATTCACTTGATTAAAGTAAATGTTTTACACTATACAAGAAAAATGTCAATATTTTTATAAAATCACATTACTTTTTCTTAATTATTTTAGCTGTTAATTTTCTGACATTCAACACCCGGTATAAGTATCCTAATATCAAGGACGGACTTTTGCTACATCGATTTTTTCTGTTTCTGGAAGCAAAACATCAAGTAATTTCGAGTTCTTTCTTTTGGAGCTTAAGGTAAATACTCTTCAATATTATAATAATAACTATTTTAATAGTACCATTAACAACTTTTTAAATATTACCATTATTTTTACAAGAATTGTGAGTGTCTCTCTTTGTTACTACAGGGTTTTTTCTTTTAGGTATGCATATCTTAATATACGCTGCACACTTTCAATTTTTAGGAATAGTTATTGAAAATCATTTAATATTAGGCTTTAAACCAGTGTCTCTACTCCTACATTAAGCATGAAGTAAAATTTCGAGTTTAGAAAAGCCTGAAAATTTGATTTGGTCGCGTAGCGAAGCGGAGCGACCAAAACAAATTTTCAGTCTTGTCTAATCTCCAAATTTTACTTCATGCGCCACGCGTATAAAAAACGTATTTCAAGTAAAGTTTAACATATATTTATCTCTTGTCGAAACTCAAAAAACTACATGATAGAGTTCTAGAATATTTTATATAATTTCTCATGGCACATATAAATACCGTTATCTTCTCTTTTTTTTGTCTTCTAACTTTTGAATTGTTTTGGTAAAGTACCCACTGTGTAATAAACAAACAAATAACGTTTTATCAATATTGTAACAACATTAAATGTTGTTTAATGCTGATAACACATTACTTAAATGTGTCTGCTTAGTGCAGTGGTGGGGAAACTTTTTTTAAGACGGGCCATTTGTAATAACCAGACAATCGTAGCGGGCCAAAGAATAATGCTTAATCGTAGGTAGGTAGTTTTTATGCGGGTCGTCACATTACAAAGTAAGAACGCGTTCAAACATTCTCACGACGGCACTCTTAAACGGGCCGGATTAAACCTTTCCGCGGGCCGGACTTGGCCCGCGGGCCGTAGTTTCCCCATCACTGGCTTAGTGGGTAGAATACTAAGCAGTATATTTTGCAGACCTAAAAAAAAACATAGCAAGTTTTTTTTTCACTACAATAAAATCATATAAAGTGCTTTTGTTGTGTACATATTAATATTCCTTGGAAATATGTTGGGAATCTAATGCCATTGTACTGTGGCTCGTTCCCAGGTGTGGTTTACATCGGTTTGGGAGAAATACGAAGGGCTGAGGAATTCGCCGTGATATTGAAACCCTTTCTCCTCTAAAGGAGGCCAGACGTAGTCTTCTAATTAAAATTTCCTCAAGATATTTATTAATATATAGCATTCTGGCGTCGACGCGACGATGAAAAATCTCAGCATCCCATCATCAATCTACGTCTTTCATATCTCTCCCGGTGACAATTTATTATTACACAGAAGCCCGACATACCTAGGACACCATCTTTCTTCGCAATATAGATGAGGGACTATCAAAAATTATATGTGACTGATATTAATATTCAGGTTTTAGAATGACAAATCTTTATATTTAAATGTATTATGTACTTGTACATATGGAACACAATATACAATTGTGTAGAAAATACATAAGAAATAATTGTTCCTATTAAAGAAATAAACAATAAATTCGAAGATCTGCAAAAAGGAAATCAAACTATACCTTAAATTTATTTTAAATTTAAACAAACGATTTAATACCGTTTTTAAAAATAATTAATCAAAGAACATGGTAAAATAAACAATTAATAATTTAATCATCATACTGAATATAATCAGAAACAATTGAAGCAAAGTTGAAATTTCTTATAAATAAAAATGTAAAAAAACAATCAAAGTGGAATTTAGTAGATTTACTAAGATAAAATTAATAACCTTAACCTGTTTCAAAAATAGTTAAAAAAATGTCGACACGATTTTATACAAAATATAGGATTATAACCACAATAATGTTAAAATTAAGAGAAAACATCCTCGCTTTTTTGACTTTGTTTTTTATAAATAATTGAAAAATCTCGACACATTTAATAGAAAGAACCAGATTAGAAATTAAACACAATAGGATAAAATATGATATATAAAATTACGACAATGTTTATAATAAAACAATATTTCTTAATTATTAAAACTACTTAAGAAAATAAATACCCATTGAAACAACTACTTCCCGTGCAAATACACCGCCGGATAGTGAAATATACAATAAAATATTTAAAATCTTATTTGATTTGTTACAACGCTTTATCCAAGTATATGTAACATTTAGATCAAATCGTCTTTACTTTAACTAACTAACAAATATATATGAAAAAGGAGAAATTGCAAGAAATTAAAAATGACAAGGACTTGATTAAAATTAATGTCTTAGGCCATCTATAGATATTTGTATTGAACACAATGGTTTACAGTTTGAACACTTTTGTGATTTTTCTGAGTAATTTATAATAGAAATTAGTAAATATTTATTAGTTTGAATAGTTGATCTCATTGCATTACATACAATAATTATACAGGGTATTCCGTTAATGTGGGTAAATAGTTTAACCACAGATTCCTGGGATAAAAATATCATGATTTAACATAACTTATCTATATCCCAAGCTAGCCTTCAAAAAAAAAAAATATTAATTTTATTTATAACAATTGAACGCTATATTCGATCCGACTAATATTTATTATGGTTGATTATCATAATATAACACATCATTTTAGTTATTATGGTCATCATTCGTTGACAAGAAGTATAAAAAACAGTAGTAACACAACGTACAAACTAAAATATGTGTTTATTAGCGCACCTAGTAAAAATTTAAAAAATACACCTTGAAAGATTAGTTTATTTAAAAGCTATTTTGTCTGTTAATAATGTTTGATATCTTGTACGATTTTGCCACAAAAAATAAAATGTAAATTAATTATTTTTTATTATTTAGTAAAAACAAAATCTAGTTTTTCGGGTGATTAATAATATATGTTTTTTTCTTTATCGCTGCCATTGTTTAAAAAACGTCAATTTGATTGTTTTTTTAGGAATTAATTGTTATCTTCATTGTGGTTTCTAATTATTCATATTCCTACGGACTCCATACAGGGAGTTTGTCTTTTCAGTATACGTATTCCAAATTCAGCCCATTTTCTGTAAATCTTTAGATATCCCTTGTTTTTTGTTTAGTTCAATTTGAAGCTTTAAACAAGTGTTTTCCACTCCCAGACTAAGCATGAAGTAAAATTTCGAGTTTAGAAAAGCTCTGTGAAAATTTGTCAAAAGTCGCGCAGCGACCCGAGACAAATTTTCTGGGCTTTTCTAAACTCGAAATTTTACTTCATGCGCCACGCGTTTAAAACACAGATTTCAAGTAAAGTTCGAATAGAGATAAATTTCACAATATTTTAGTGTTTTATACGCTTGGCGCATGAAGTAAAATTTCGAGTTTAGAAAAGCCCAGAAAATTTGTCTCGGGTCGCTGCGCGACTTTTGACAAATTTTCACAGAGCTTTTCTAAACTCGAAATTTTACTTTATGCTTAGGTCTGGGAGTGAAAAACACTCGTTTAAAGCTTCAAATTAAACTCTTTTAAAAACAACGAATGTCGGAAAATTTACAGCTTAAATTCACTGTATGTTGCTTGTATTAGGATTTTGCCAAGGACATTGAGGATACCATATTCATATTTTATATTTTTGTGGCAAAACGGCTCCGTCAACTTGGCCCCCCACTTTCGATTTTTTATAAAGAAATCGTTGCGCAGAGAAGCCCATAGCTGGCGCAAGCAAGCACAGCAAAAATTGAAGCAAGCGCACAGAAGGTAAGAAAGTTATTGGGGTTTCAAATATGGGGAGGCTAAGTTGCCGTTTGCCCCCCACTTTTGATTTTTTAACCTTATTTATATGATTGAGATTCCTCACAACTCACGGAAGCTAGCACAACCAATTTTAAAGCTAGCACAACCCCACCAAACTCTTAAAAATACAAAATTAGTTTGAACCGCAGCCCCCCACATTAATATTTTTTTATTATTTAAAGTAGAATCTGTAGCTTAGAGCTAGCATAGGCAGAAAATGCAGAAATTATTGAAAAACAGAAATCTGATAATAAGATATCTACATTTTATTTATCGGGCGTGAGCTTTCAAATCCTGTATGCGTATTTCCATACGTGTATTTGAATTATTACGGTTTTTCTATCAAATCCCAATAACCCAAACCAATAATCCAACGCATTTGTTGAGAATTACATTGCCATATACTAAAATAAAAGTTCCTAAAATTTAGTACTGATATAATTTGCGTCATAGTTCAACTTAAAATAAATACTAAACCCATTAACTATTGTAATATTTGATAAACAAATTAATTTATTAATTGGGATGTATATTAAAACATATTAATAAATCAAATCAGAGATTTAAAACAATAATATAGCAAGTCTTGTCAAGTTGTCAAAGCCGTACGTAAATCAATGCAATATTTTAAATATGTTCGTCACGATACATAAATAATTCTAAATGGAGGACAGATTTCCACACCACCCTGACAGAAAAGTTCCGAAACATGGATCAAATCGCGAGATCCTATTTTATTTCAATAAATCGATAGGAACAAATGAAACTCTTCTGCTCTTGGGGTACTGGCCGAGGGCGCGTTGACTTTGAACGAGAGTCTTGCAACGAGATAAACTACGAATAAAATATATCCGCGACTTATCCCGCGCCCTACTGTACTCGATGAACCTTTCCCCGTTCTTTGATTCCCTTACCTAACGTGCCCGGTAGTGGTCCCGCAGGACGGTTTCTCTTTTAGGTTCATCGAACCTGATAGAGAAACCGGCACGCGACGCGCGAGGCAAAAAAATTAGAACATCTCTTTACACTCAGCACGATTTTTAATCATTGATGGAATTAATGAGGAATATAAAATATGCCAATAAAAAACACTTCTGACCAATTCGCAATTCGCAAAACTGAGCGAATTATAATAATTTTTAATAAATTATCAATTTATAAAAATACAATTTTGTTTGAGTTTAAAATGTATGTATCTTTAATTAATTTCTCATTTTGAGAAGTTTTGAAACATTTTGAACTATTAATTAAAACACTTCGTATTGTTTCACTGATCAGTAAAACAATACAAAGTGTTTTAATCTATAGTTGCTGGTAAAAATATAACTTACTTTCGTTTTATCCCGAGATTATTTTCAAAAGAAACTGGATATAGGGAACTCGAGGAGTTCAATTAATTATTATATACTTTACAAAATTGTAAAAGTAATATTTATATAGGAATTATTAAATTACATTATAAATAAACTATTAAAATTAATTAATGTAAGACCTTAAACCACTCGGAGTGAGAAACTGTAAAGAAGCGGAAAATTATAGAGGCTAAAACCCATATAGGGTTGTAACGCCAAAGATAGAATAATATAAGTATATTAATGAATCTAATAATCGAGCTGAGTGCAAATGAGATAGGACAGAGTTTAGTATAAAAAGGAAGAAAATGCGAGAAAAATGTTTGTTAAAACAACTTAATTCGTGAAGAAACACGGTTTCTAATTTATCTGAAATTTAAAGAGAAATTTGAATTCGGGAAGAAAAAAGTAATATAAAAAAGCACTCACCCGACGTCTTGGTGCTCAATCTCTTGAAGAACTGACCTTCTGTAACAAGAAAGAAAGATTTCACTGATCATTTGAATTATTGTAAAATTCGATAAGTATACAGGGAATTTTGTTTTTTTGTATACATATCTTGATGCATGAGCTGTAAAATTTCAAACGTTCATTGTTTTCTAAAAGCGTTTAATTTGAAGTTTCAAACGAGTGATTCCACTCCTTGATTAAGCATGAAGTAAAATTTCGAGTTTAGAAAAGCCTGAAAATTTGGTTTGGTCGCGTAGCGCGTAGCGCTACACGACCAAACCAAATTTTCAGGCTTTTCTAAACTCGAAATTTTACTTCATGCGCCACGGGTATTAAACTCTGGTTTTAAGTAAAGTTCTAAACATATTGCTAAAACAGCATGCTAAAACAATATATTTTAACCCTTACATTATATAAGCGTGAATTTTAGACCACTGCAAATCTTTTATAAACAAATATTACCTACATTTAATGAAGTCAAAAGAATTCTTTGAAATCCCCCATTCTGCTAAAAATCAGCCTCCATAAGACATCTTGGTAATCGAAAGGAATCTTCTTCTTCAAGACATTACCAATTTTTAGACACTTTGTTAATAATCGGAAAGAGTCGTTATGAATGTTTTTTTCATTTTCTTAAATAAGTTCTATTTTAAATCTCTAAAAACTACCCGATAAATTAATTGACGAAAGCAAAGTTACTAAAAAAGTATTTATTTTCATTATTTAAATAAAATGTACACATGGATTGATTATTATATGAATTGAGTGAGCTTGTGGGAATTTTATTAATTTTTCAAAATAAAGTTAACTGTAATAAATAATATTACGACAATATTCGCGTAAAATGCAAGCAGTACGTCTTAATTATTAATTAATTAATTAATAAGACAAAGTATTGTTTGTATTTTACACGAAAATTATCGTAATTTTATTTATTATGTTTAAAGTGTGCAAACTATAAGAAGCTTTTTATATTTGACCTTTCAAAACGTAATAGTGAATGACAATTTAACGAACAAAAGTCTACACAAATTATTCCTTGATTTTCCAAAGGATCACTTAGGAATTAAACTTTCAAAACATATTACTGAATGACAGTTAAACAATAAAAAAAAAACACAAATTATTCCTAGATTTTCCAAAGGATCTGTTTAGAATTAAACATTATTGTAATTTAATTTATTTTTATAGTTTTAACATTATTGTTTTGTTTTATCGTGTCTTTAATTGTGTATTGTATTAATGTATATTGTGTACTATAAATTACGTGTGCCTATTATTATTTCGCTAAGTTTTCCCTGTATAACAAATGTAAAATTTGTTGAGAAATAAACATATTATTATTATTATTTTAATATTTAACTTAAAATTCAAATTGAGCAAGAACAAGGACATCAATTTCTTATATATACTCACACTGCGCGCACGAATCACACGAAGATCTTTTCTTTCACACAATCACCATTAAATTGACAATACGCAATCATCAAAAAAATAGGAAATAGAATTTTCATCACACAATTTTTTTCCTTTCATTCACACACCCATTTTTTTATAAGAAATTGCTGATTCATCATGAATACTTGTGTTTTAATTTCACACTTTCTTTTAGCGCGGGCCAGTTTCACATTCAGATCCCTCGAAAACAAACAAGAATTCATGATACATAATTAATATTATACATAAACAAGAATTGCAATACTATGTTGGATAAATAAACTGTTATTTATCAACGTAGGATTGTATCCTTGTTTAAGTATAATGTAAAATTTTGAGTTAGGAAGAGCTCGACAGCTTGAAGCCTCTAACGAGTGTTTCCAATCCCAGGTTGAGCATGAAGTATAATTTCGCGTTTAGAAAAGGCTGAAAATTTGGTTTGATCGCATCGCGTAGCGACGCGATCAAACCAAATTTTCAGCCTTTTCTAAACTCGAAATTTTACTTCATGCGCCACGCATATAAAACAATAACTTATCGTGAAATTAAAAAATATATATTACTAATATATTTTAAAATTTATAAAATTTCTGACGCCCATGGAAAACGAGGAATAATGTGTTTCATATAATTTTTTTTTAAATATTCAGTATGTAATTTCTTTTTTTTAGGCTCAATTTGGTCATTTGTAATTAATTTTATTGAAATCGAAGATTTAAACTTTTCTGTTCTACTTTTGAAAAACTATAATTTATAATAATAATACACTTTTATTATTATTAATTATAGTTTTTCAAAAGTAGAATAGTACTTTCTAAATCTTTGAATGAATAGTCATTTCTAAATCTTTGATTTTAACAAAACGTATTATTGCAATTAATTATTTTTTTAAATTTTTTAACCCTTTCAGCCCTGGAATATTTCTGGTGCCAAAATGATTTGATTTATTTCTTGAATCCATTTTTTCTCACATCTTCTGTGAGAAGAAATGAAAATGTGGAATGATATTGATTTAAAAAATAAAGTAACCATTATTTTTCAATTTTTGTATTTTTTTAATCAATTTCCACTTCCATTTTCCTTTATTAAACATAATTGTGCATAATTTACAATACACATTTAATGATTTTAATAGAAATACTTGGTTAAATTTCACTAATATTTTGTTTTTTTATATAAATTAGTTTCGACTTTCGAGTCCCTTCCAAGGAATTCCTTAAGAATTACTCAAAGTCGAAATTAGTCGGGATAAATAACCAAAATAGTGGGTTTTCTTTTAAAATCATAGTTAAATATATTTTACCACGTAAAAGATGACAAACTTATTCAAGATATACAAATTTAATAAAACTACAGTTTATTTATTTTACTACTCCACTTTATATTACTAAATTGCATTGATTAACTTTCATTAAATGATTATAATGACTATTGATTAGGTAAAATAATTTAAAATTCCATTAATCGTGTAAATTTACCAAATAATTTAAAAAATACTACACAACGACTTTGTGGGATGACTCTAACCTTTTTATAATCTAATCCCACCGGCTTAAGCACTTGATTTTAGATCTAACAAACAGCAAAAATCAAATAATTTTGATTACGTTTTACACCTGAAGGTAATCGGGATGCATACTACGCATACTTGCACTTTATCACTCGAGGTTAATTAATTTAATTAGAGGGGTCACGAATTTTCGAAAAATCATTCACGTATTTTACAGGATCTACGACGCGACCGTACCGAAATAATGCTGCAAAAATACTGAGTTAAGTCTAATATGCGCACCCAAATTTCGAATAAACTACAAAAAAGATTCGCATTCTTTCAAGAACCAGTCAAGGGTTTAACGTTGGAGATTTAAGAGTAAACAACAAAAAAAAGGTCCCATTCCACATATCACGATACACACGCAATTGTTGCAACTTTAATGTTGAGTGAGAAAATATTTTAATAAAATACAAATACAAATAATATAAATATATTAAATAAATTTTTTTGAACTTATGGGGCCTGTAGAAATACACGTTGAGATTTGAAGGATTATTATTATAATTTAATTAATTTAAAATCACAATAATAATAGTATGTATATACCAAATACCAACAGATTTTAAAAATTCTTTCAAATTGAAACTTATTATTGCATTATTTATAAATGCTGTGACCAAAAGAGCAAGCACAACAAAGACAGTGGCGTAGTATGTAATTGATATTAAACCTTCCAATATTTTAATTTAACATGTAATAACTTAACCAAACGCCGACAGATTTAATAAATTCTTCAAAATTACAACTTACAATTAATTGTTTATATATGTTGTAACCCAAAGTGCAAGCATAACGGAGACAGTGACGTAGTAAGTGATTAGTTTTTAATCCTCAAATAATTACAATTTAACAACACTACCAAAAACATCGTTCACTTACTACGCCACTGTTTTTCTTGTGCTTTTTCTTATGGTGAAAGCATTTATGAACAATACATTGGGAATTATAATTTGAAAGATTTTCTAAAATCTGTTTGTATTTGGTAGAGTTATTACACGTTAAATTATTCTAGTGTTAAACATCGATTACTCACTACGCCACTGTCTTTCTTGTGCTAAATCTCCCGGTCACAGCGTACATTAACAATACATTGGTGAATTATAATTCTAAATATATGTTGAAATCTGTATCTGTTGGTATTTGGTGGAGTTATTACATGTTAATTTATTCGAGGGTTGAATATCAATCACTCACTACGCCACTGTCTTTCTTATGATTGCTCTCCAGGTCACAGCATTCATAAACCATGCATTGGTCAACTATAATTTAAAAGAATTTTTGAAATCTGTTAGTTTTTTTTGGAGTTATTACGTTTTAAATTATTCGAGAGTTAATCATCAATAACTCGCTACGCTACTGTCTCTATTGTGCTTGCTCTCCCGGTCACAGCATTTGTAAACAATACATTGGCGAACAATATTTTGAAAGAATTTTTAAACTAGAATTTTTACATTTTAAATTATTTGGGAGTTAAAAACCTTACCCTGCCCTTACCTTTTTTGTGAATGCTAACTGGTTGACAAGTTTTGCTATAATATTGTTTCAAAAGTTTGATTTGATTCATTCATATATTTTAACATACAGAGAGTTTTATGACCCACCGAACATTTTCATAACGAGAATGTTTCTTTTAAGTATACGTTGTACATTTGCCGACGCTCGGTTTATTGAATGAATTTAATTTTAAGCATTAAACGAGTGTTTTCCACTCCCAGACTAAGCATGAAGTAAAATTTTAAGTGTAGAAAAGCATGAAAATTCGGTTTGGTCGCGTTTTCAGGCTTTTCTAAACTCGAAATTTTACTTCATGCGCCACCGGTACAAGACACTGATACAATGTAGGGTTTAGCCGTGTGTTTTAAACTTCGTAATATGTCAGTGTTTTGTACTGGTGGCGCATGAAGTGAAATTTCGAGTTTAGAAAAGCCTGAAAATTTGGTTTGGCCGCTCCGCGCTTCGCGCTACGCGACCAAACCAAATTTTCAGGCTTTTCTAAACTCGAAATTTTACTTCATGCTTAGTCTGGGAGTGGAACACACACTTATTTTAAGTTTAAAATTGAACTCTTAAAAAAAAAAACAACGATTATCTAAGGATTTAAGGCGGCATGTACGCTGTAATTGGGACATGTCTACTTAATGGAAAATCTCCCTGTATGTAAAGTTGAGGCATTAACTGCGATTGATTGGTTACAATTTTTAATGGTTATATAGGCAACCCAATTTACACATAACTTAAAAACGATTGACACCTTTCATTTTTAAGTTATGTGTTAAGTAGGTTGCCTATATAACCATTACATTGTATTGGATAAAAATGTTCTGTGTTACATAAAACTCTCTGTATATCTCAACTAATGAAATAATTTGTGTATCAAATATAACAATAGTTAATGGGTTTAGTATTTCTTTTAAGCTGTACTATGACGCAAATTATATTAGTACTAAATTATAGGAACTTTTAATTCAGTATATGGTAATGTAATTCTCAACAAATCCGTTGGATTATTGTGATTTTATAAAAATTCGCATTTAGCGTAATAATTCAAATATATGAATAGAAATACGCATACAGGATTTGAAATCTCACGCTTGATAATTAAAATGTAAATATCCTTTCAACCGTTTGCATTTTCTAAATCATTTTTGCATGATCTGCCTGCGCTAGCTCTAAGCGACAGATTCCTCTAGAAATAATAAAAAATATTAAAGTGGGGGACTGAGGTTCAAACTAATTTTGTATTTTTAAGGGGTTGTTGGGGTTGTGCTAGTTCTAAAATTGATTGTGCTAGCTTGCGCTAGCTCTGAGCAATCCAAATCATATAACAACTGTTGAAAAATTAAAAGTGGCCCCCCAAACGCCAACTAAGCCTCCCCATATTTGAAACCCTCATAACTTGTTTACCCTTTGTGTGCTTGTTCTAATTTTTGTTGTGCTTGCTTGCGCTGGCTAAGGGCTTTTCTGCGCAATGATGTTTTTCCAAAAAATCAAAAGTGGGGGGCCAAGTTTACGGAGCCTGGCAAAACCGTACAAGATATCAAACATTATTAACAGACAAAAAAGCTTTCAAATAGACCAATCTTTGAAGTAGTATTTTTTAATTTTTATAAGGTGTACCAGTAAAAACATATTTTAGTTTTTATGTTGTGGTACTACTGTTTTTTATACTTCTTGTCAATTAACGATGACTATAATAACTTAAATGATGTGTTGTATTATGATAATCACCCATAATAAATTTTAGTCAAATCGAAAATAGCGCTCAATTGTTACAAATAAAATTAATATATTTTTGATCATTAATAAGTACTAATTCCGGCTGTCGTAGATTTTTGGATAAAGATAAGTTAAATAATCATACTTTTATCCCAGGAATCTATGGTTAAGCCATTTCCCCACATTAACGGGACACCCTGTATTTTGCGTTACATTTCTATCTTACTAGGCATTCTCTCGTGTATATATTTAAAATATTTTATTTGGTTTGATGAGGAATTTTAAATAATAATTTCCTTAGCTTAACTTTAATGAAATATATATTTGACATAAATGCGTTTTACTTTTAATAGAATAGACAGCCACGGGCTCGGAGTTTCGTAGCCAGTTTAGCTGTCGGAGAAGAGACAAGCACAAAAGAAATTAATTATGCGTAGAAGGGGAGGACACCGTTTTGGCCTCATGAAATAAACATTACAAACGCATGAAATAAACATTTTCGCGTACACTTTTTGAAATCCGTACCTCGCGGCAATCATGCAAATAGCCGCAGTTTTTCGTACATGGACTTTTATTAAATAGCAATTTGTACAATTTTGTTTCGAGAGCTTATCTCTTAAAAGGAATATGAAAGGCTCTTTGATTATAATGTAATACGCTTTGAAATGTTCCAACTCATTTTTATTGATGATCAATTATATTAGATTATATAATACAAAAGCAAATTAAATACCAAAATATATAAAAGAAATATAAAATATTAACATTTTTCGTATGATATTATCTTAATTGAGGTAGAATTGAACACTTTGCTATTATGACAACAGTGTTAAATTTAATTTATAGATGTTGACAGATAACGCCATTTTGCTTTAAGCTGTATTATCATCGCCGAATGGCTGATTACACTAAGTGAACAGAGTGCAGCATTTTTAACAGTTTCTTCAAATAAATTAACATTTATATAACTGAGAGACAAAAACTAATATATGTATATCTACATATTATGTGCCTAGTCAAAATGTATCTGTAATGTACTTATACATGATGCGTCTGCGCATACGATTTACACCTGCGTATTCGCCAGTATGTATTCGGCAGCGAAAGAGCGAAACGGTTTTTGGAAATTGCGAAGTTGTATTTAGTTCTTTTTGGGTAATAAATAGTGTTATAGTGTAGTAGTGATTTTAACTCCTAAACCTACTCCAACACCACCCACCCAAACAATACAGTGGCAACAAGGATGGGATCTTCAATTGTTTTTGAGTTATACGGCAAAACTCAATTGTTTTCGAGTTGTACACCAAAACTCGAAATTTAGCAATTTTGAAATACTAAAATAGTTTATTTCTCTAACACCCCAAAAAAGACACACTGAAAAAAACAACCTTTATTGGCATAAAAAATATGCAAAATATTTTATTTGCTTTAATGACATACATATACAAAATCAATTTTTTTTCATTATAATGTTCTTTTAGTTTTATCTCTCATTGCCAAACCAATTCTCACTACAAACCTTAGACCAGCTTCATTCTGCCTCCCCCAGATGACTCCATGTATCCATTCCACTTGCGCACAGTATACAGCTACCATACCATTCCCCCATCCAAGCCTTGTTTCCTCTCTCCTCTGAACGCCATCTAGCTCTTGTCAGGGTTATCTTGTCCTCCTTAGACTTTTATTAGTCAGGCACCCTGGCACGCTTCCATGCACTTGCCACCTTTCATACATCGGATTGTATCCGCTCCTCCCGATACACCCTTGACTCTCCTACATGGAGATGCAGGAGATGCAGTGGAAACTGCCTTTCACATCTCTTTCATCTATGCCGCCACATTTACCCTATTCTCTAACCACTCATACACAATATTTTCCAACTCTCCTGCCCTTTCATACATTTTTCTGCGTTCCATTTTCCACTCAATCATCCTTATTACCCTACACGTTCTTCACACCTCTTTCACCAATCTCTCACTTTCAAATTTACACAACTTCATCTCATATTTTACCACTCTCTCCATTCCCTTACCATGTATGCTTATTCTATTTGTTTCCTGAAGCAGAATGTACCCAGGGATTGATTTTGTTCACCTCCAAAATCTACTTTAGGAACCAACACTGCTCTTTCTCAATATATTTATACTTCCTACATGCTTCTACTCCATACAACATAATGGGCTTCACACACGCATCCCACAACTTGCACGCCAATTTGCCCATTTCTTCATCACTATACTCCGTGCTTTCCTGGCTTTTCGTTGTACCCATTTGGCGTGCTCGTCATACCCACCCGTACCTTTAAATATTGATCCTTATTATTTGAATTCCTTTACCTTCCCCTCTTATTTCAATTCACCCATTTTTCCCATCCTTTAATTCTAAATCTTATCAATTTTGCTTTCCTTGCATTTACTTGCAGACCTCTATTGTCCATGTATCTCTCCACTCTCTGCATCACTTCCTTCGTCTCTCCCCAGTCCCTCGCTAAAAGCACCATATCATCCGCATGCCCTAGCATCCATACCTTCCTTTCCGCCAGCTTGCCTTTTTTTCAAAACCTCTTTCAATTTGCTGATATATAGGTTAAGCAACAACAGGCTCGGCAGGTATCCTTGCCCCCCAGCATCCTAATTCTAAATCTTTCAGACACATTCCCTCCCACTTTCGCCCTCGCCCGCGTCTTTGCACATCCTTATAATCTTCTTCACCTTTATTTTCTCTCGGTACAGTAGCTGCTTTTAAATCCAGAAAAACAGCATACACACTCCCTCGCTCTTCCAACAGTCTCTCCACCAGCCTTGCCAGCGTAAAGATTTGATCCCTTGTTCCACTCCCTTTTCTAAAACCTCCTATCGTCTCTGGCAGCATTCCTTTGGTCTCCATCTACTTCTCCAATCTATTCTTTACCACCGTCATTGCAATTTTGTAGCTGGTGCACATAATCGATATTCCTTTGTAATTCTCTACATTTGAGGTATCTCCTTTGTATACCGTGTGCTCATAACCCCCACGCCTTTGGTATGTCGGATTCTTCTCTCCACATATAGTTGAGTAACCTTCCAAACTTCTGCTTTCCCTCCTTTCCTATCTCTTTCTACATTTCTGCCTGTAACTCGTTTAGCCCAGCGGCTTTTCAAGTCTTTAGCTAATCAAACGTGTTTTCCATTTCTTCCTCCGTAAACGCTTTAACTTCCCCCACCACTTCTTATTCCCCTACCCCACCAGGCTCTCTAGTCATTCTTATACATTTCTGTGTCCATTCTTGTAAAGACACTCCTATAATCTGTTTTTTTTTAATATGACCAATCAAATTTGACATTTCAAGAATTTAATGGTGTGTGTTTTAGGTTAGGACAAGATTAATCACATGTTACGTTGTAAATCAACGTTTAATTTGTAAGTTATGTAAGGAAAAAACTGACAGTAACAGACAATTTAATTTACTTATGAAATTGATACTTCATTTAACAAAGATTAAGATTACAAAAGTACCCATCCCCACTTCAAATGATTTGTATCTCCTACCAATTTAATATAGTCTCTCTAGCGATCAGGTAAATGCTCCTTACTCAGGAATATCTATCTTATTCATTATCTGCCCATTCATATGTTCAAATGTTGAAACAGTTCTAAATACAAGGAAGTTCTGTTTTAGGTATACATACATATTATGGTTGTCCAATGATTATTTTCAGACATTCGTGATCTTATTAAAAACTTTCAATTTGAACGATTTTTTCTAATCCCAGATTAAGCATGAAGTAAAATTTCGAGTTGAAAAAAGCTTGAATATTTGGCTTAGTCGCGTAGCGCAGCGGAGCGACCAAGCCAAATCAGACTTTTCTAAACTCGAAATTTTACTTCATGCGCCACGCGTATAAAACACTGATTTAAAGTGAAGTTCAAAATAAACTGCTTCGTTTTGATCACAATGTTCATTAATATCACAAATATATGAAAGTATTCTTAAAAGCAAAAATCCCTGTAGATGTTGTAAAGTTGCAAGTTGTAGTGTTCTGTTTTTTGAAACTCTGCACTGTGACAATTTATTTGACAAATTATGATTTATTTATCAATTTGATAATCATTTACAAATATCTCAAAATTTTATGTTAAAATACCTTACTGTTAAAGCAGGACTGTAACTGTTCGCAACAAATACACCCTAAGTTTGGTCATATTAAAAAAAAAACGAAGTTTATGTGCCCTTTAATTTTACCTCATTTTAAAATACTCCATATCTTCCTTTCATTTCTACATATTCTCATTTAATCAGTCGTTTTATTTTAAGGCCTGCATTTTCTTATTTTTACATACTTTGGCGTACCTAGCCCTCTCTGAGACCACCCTCACTGCCTTCCCCACTTTCCTCTTTGTGTCACGACACTTCTCATCCCACCATAGGCATCTCCTTCCATCCACCCTTTTTACTTTTCTTCCGCACCCCGTGATGATCTTTTCCATCGCTTTCACTTCATTCCACATAAACTTCTGTAAGCGCTTTTCCATATTCTTAATATCCCTCTCACTATTCTTTAGCTTCTACCATTCTTGTTCTTGTTCATTTTTCTTGATTTGTCTCATTCTTATCTCTACCATTATTGGCAAATGGTCAGACCCCAGAACTTCCTTTACCTTCATTCTTCTAACTTCTTCCCTGTTTAAACCCTTCATTACGACATAATCAATGACTGACAATCCTTGTTGTCCCACATGATTTTTTCCCTTTCCAATCACTTCTAGTGCATCCGTTTAACATCTCTCATCCCTCTTCTATTAACCAATCCCCCATCTTCCTACCATCCCTGTTTATCAATTTATCCTGAGACTTCTTTACTAATAATTTACCTTGACCACTTGACCACTTACTCCTCGCCACACTGTCATCTTGACAAGTATGATTGACATTACGTACACATGCACGTAACAACTTTGACAAGTACATTACGTGCTGGCAGCTGAATAGCTGATTGCTTACCGCACAACCAAATGACATTTCTTTGATGTACAAGGAGTCTTTCTTTAAAGTATACGTATTCCAAATTTAGATTATTTTCTTTAAATCTTTAGTTATTCGTTGTTGTTTTTTTAAGTGTTCAATTTGAAGCTTTAAACGAGTGTTTTCCACTCCCAGACTAAACATGAAGTAAAATTTCGAGTTTAGAAAAGCCTCCTGAAAATTTGTCGAGGGTCGCTGCGCGACCCTTGTCAAATTTTCAGGAGGCTTTTCTAAACCCCAAATTTTACCTCATACGCCACGCGTATAAAACACTAAAATATTGTGAACTTTATGTATATTTAAACCTCACTTGAAATCAGTATTTTGTACGCGTGGCGCATGAAGTAAAATTTCGAGTTTAGAAAAGCCCAGAAAATTTATCTCGGGTCGCTGCGCGACCCCAGACAAATTTTCACAGGGCTTTTCTAAACTCGAAATTTTACTTCTTGCTTAGTCTGGGAGTGGACAACACTCGTTTAAAGCTTGAAACTTAACTCTTTGAAAAACAACGAATGTCGAAAAATGTAGAGCTTTATGCATATGTTTACCTAAAAGAAAAATTCCCTGTACATTGATTAAGTAGTAATTTAGTTTTCCTCATTGTCATGTTTCTATTAAAAATTATTGCAATGAATAAGTTGTTCTTTTATGCTCATTGTTTATTTAGGGCTTAGGTAAAGTATCGTACGTTTCTCGAGTGGTATGGCAATTACATACTTGCGGAATACTGCACTCTCCGCCGCGCGGCTCGTACGCAACATATCCGCTCATATGCAATATTCTGCGTACCGCTCTCGTTGCGTAATATACTATTAACTTGATATTTAATGACATGTCAAACTTTAAATTCATATTAAACATTCAAGTAAAAAAGGTACGTAATGGAAACTAACAGTAACTCTGGTGAATTGATGTAAGGGAATCAGCTAATATGGTCACTTTGGAATTGTTACTTTCGAAATCACGTCAAGTGTATGAAAATAATTTAATTTCATTTTCATTTCTTTATTGATGTAATACGTTTACAATTGCGAACATTGCATATGTCAGGTACAATTTAAAACCGCAATACATTAATTACGTATAATTTAGCGACAAAATTATTGTCGCCTCATAGATTTGTTAAACAATAATTTAAAATAAGATCACCTAATATTTCTCCGTTAGTCCACTCGTCAAAGATCTGACCTCTAAAAATCGTCCGAATTAGCTGAAAATTTGTGTGCATGTCAAGTACTAGACTTCATATAAGATCAAAAAAAGTTTACCGCTACTACCTCCTGGCTTCCCCCAAAAAACCACTCCTGTAGCGGGTAAAAAACGAAAAACATCGATTTCACACAAATTTGCAAATTGAAAATATATGTTTCAAACAAAAGTGTAGCTGAGAGGATTTGGAACAAAAAAGTTCTTTAGTTTTTTTTTTGGAAATGAACTGATCTCTCAGAAATAACGATTCAAGTAACCACTCATTTTGAACTTCAGTTACGCGCGCGAATTGAAATTGCATTTGAGCAAACGTAACAAGTCGACGGTAGAATTTCGACAACTTTTGATAGCAGTGCCCTATTAGTAAAAATAAAAGTGTATTTTAAAGGGAAATGGTTTAGCTTTCTTGTGAAATAATTACATTTTACCATAGATGATGTCAGATTATACAAATCTGTTACTAATATGAACGCTGCGAGGTTATGGCGGTCTTTTACGATTTTTCACATATTTCGAAAACGTGTTTTAAATGTCAACTGTTTCAAAACTTAATTTGATCTCATAACATTTTAACTCAAAGTCAAATATAGCATTAAATAAAATTAGATGGTAGTAAAAAAAATAATAACTTTTTTCAATAGCCTGTTCTTTTTATGAAACTAAAAAAATACAAAAAATATGAGTGAAAACAATAAGACTTTAAAGTAATACAAACAAAAATCTTAGCTTTATTTAGAAAGGTTTTTTACAAAAGAAAACGTCGCGACAACTATTTAAATATTTTATCATCAAATTATTAAATTTAGAGGAAAATTATGTCTCAAAATTTATAAATCTAAGATTTTTTGTTGGAGGGAAATGTTAGCTTTTAATTATTTATGTTTTGTGAATTTTAATTTGAAATCGATCAACTAGAAGTTAAAATTTGAAGAAAATTGTGTTTAAAAACTGATGTTCAATATTAGTTACACAAACTATTCAATGAATCAAAAAAAATCAATAAATCATAAAATATATATTCTTTTTGCATTTTTTAAGTATTTAAAATGAGCCTAAGGAGTGTTTTCCACACCTTAATTAAGCATGAAGTAAAATTTCCAGTTTAGAAAACCCTGAAAATTTGGATTTGGTCACAAACACACACATCAACAAAGTTTACATAACATAAATGGGCCGTTAGAGTATAAATAAATGGATTCGTTTTATACAGTGTTCCAATTTAATTTGAAATATGACATATGATTTTCAACTGAAATATTATTTAGGGTATAGTTAAAATTTCACCTCCGTATAGGTCTATAACTTCTGGTTATATTACAATCTTATATAAAAGCTTTGGAGGCCAGTTGAACAAGGTAACATTTGTTCGTTATCACAAAAAACCGTATCACTAGTAACGTCCTTATGTTTTTCTGCCGCGTCTCTCATAGCCGCCTCAAAGTCCTCGGTTACTTGCCACATCACGCTACATCACTCTCCCCCAAGAAAAAAAAATGAACAATAATAATAACAATAATAATACCGTCAGCTAAACCCACACCGTAACTCTGTCCTGAAAATGAACGTGCTTATGTCTAGTTTTTTCAGAACGTGCAGTGATTAGAATCGGTGCAATGGTGTCGTTCTCCATGAAGGCCGGCTTCAGTCTGTTTATTGTAACCGATTCCTTTTTCTCATTTTTCTGAATCACAAAGTACTTGGAGTGTTTCATGAGCACAGGAAACGGTCCTGTGTAAGGTGGCTCCAACGATTTTCTTACGTGATCTGCCCTCACAAAAACATGTGTGCAGTTATGCAGGTTTTTGTTGATATAGAAGGAGGCTCTTTTTTTCTTTGTGCCGCAAGCGGTTAACTGCTGCATTTGTGTTTTTAGATCTGTAAGGAATTGCTCCGTCTGTTCTGTTCCTTTGTGGTTCGGAAATATGATATCTCCAGGTAACCGCAAGGTTGTGCCGTAAACGAATTCGGCGCTAATTGCTTTTAACGGTTCCTTGACCACATTGCTAAGACTCAAGAGGATAATGGGTAGCTTGTCAACCCAATTCTGAGTTGGCTGGGACAATGTTAAGGACTCCTTGATTTGCCGGTTGAGGCGTTCTACTAAGCCATTAGCCTGTGGATGGTACGCAGTGGTGGAGTTATGTTTGATTCCTAACAAGGAGTTAAAGTGATTCCAAAAACTTGACTGGAATTGTCTTCCTCGATCTGTTACTATGGTGGAAGGAATTCCAAATCGTGCGACCCAACTGTGCAGGAAAGTTTTTGCCACTGTGGTTGCTGTTATGTCCGAAATAGGTACAGCTTCGGGCCATCTTGTGAACCGGTCAATGCAAGTTAAGATGTATCTGTAACCTTGACACACCGGCAGCGGCCCTATTATATCAATGTGTATAAAATCGAAACGATGGTCTGGTAGTGGGAATTTCTGCGGCGGCGATACTGTGTGCCTCGTCGTCTTGTTGATTTGGCAACTTTTACATGACTTGACGAATGTAGCTATATCTTTATTCATCCCGGGCCATACTATCTTGCACTCACGAGCTTTCTGGTAGCCGTCACTCCCGGGTGAGAAAGGCCATGTAAGGTGGAGATTATCCTGTCTCTCAATGGCCCGGGAATGAAAGGTCGCGGTGATCTTGCTGAGGTGTCGACCACTATTTTCTCCGAACCCTCGGGCATCTGCTGCAGTTTCAATGTGAGCGCGGTGTTGTTCGCTTGTAGTAAGGATCGTAATTCCCCGTCTTCGCTTTGCGCTGTGGCTAGTTCTGTTAGACTTAATACGTTAATTTCGCTGTTGGATATTCGAGATAATGCGTCTGCAACCGTGTTCTCCGATCCTTTTACATAACGGATGTCCGATGTAAATTGGCTAATGAATTCCAAATGTCTCGCTTCTCGGAGTGAAAAACGATCCGAGTCTCCGCGTATTGCGTTGATGATCGCTTTGTGATCTGTCAGCACGTAGAAACTTTGACCCTCGACCATGTAGCGGAACTTCTTTATCGCGAGATAGATGGCGAGAAGCTCACGTCTGAATGTGTTATATCGTCTTTCCGTTTTGGAGAACGTCTTCGAGAAGTAAGCGATAGGTTGCTCGACGCTTCTCGGCGAAACTTGTTGTAGCACTGCCCCTGCTGCCTGGTCGGAAGCGTCCACCATTATGTTGAGTTGCAGGTTCTTGTCTGAAAAATTTAAGAGAGTGCCCTGTGCTAACGCCTCTTTTAGCTTGCTGAAAGACTGCGAGGCTTCTGGGTCCCATTGGAGTGTCTTGCAATCTCGGTTGTTGTTAGCGAACTCATTAAGTGGGCCTGCGATCGTGGCACAAGATTTTATAAACCTGTGATAAAAGTTTATCATTCCTAAGAATCGCAGGGCGTTGTAGGATGTGGGTCGGGGGTAATCCAGTATGACCTTTACCTTCACAGGTGAGGGCAACACTCCTGATGCAGTTATAGTGTGTCCTAAAAAATCAATTGCGGAGGCCCCAAACGTGCATTTATTTGGGTTTATGTTCACCCTGAACTCTTCCAATTTTCCGAAAAGAATTTTCAGGTGTCTCACATGTGCTGCTTTGTTCCGGCTATAGACCAAAATATCATCCACGTATGTGAAACAGAAGTCCAACCCCCGCAGCACTGTGTCGATGAAGCGTTGGAACGTTTGTGCTGCGTTCCTTAGACCAAAACCCATGCGCACGTACTCAAACAGGCCAAATGGAGTTGCCGTTTTTGAAATGTCTGAAGGCTCTACTGGAATCTGATGATACGCTTTTATGAGATCTGTTTTCGAGAATATTACACATCCCTGGCAGCTATTTGCGAAATCTTGTATGTGTGGCAGTGGGTAACGATCTGGTTTTGTTATCCTGTTTAACGCCCGATAGTCCCCGCAGGGACGCCATGTGTTATCTGTCTTCGGGACCATGTGTAATGGTGAAGACCAGTTACTTGATGACGGTCTGATGAACCCCAGTTGCAAAAGGTTCTCGATTTCTTTCTTCGCCAACCTGCATTTCTCGGGGGACAGCCGCCGCGGCTTGAAAAATATGGGTGGACCATCTGTAACAATATGATGAGTTACTTTGTGCTTCACGGGTGCTGTCAGGTTGAAGGGCTCACTAATGCTTGGAAATTGCAGCAAGAGGTAGTTGTATTCGTTGGGCTGTGAGACCAATATTGGAGAAATTGCATTCACCATTATTGATGTCCCTTCGCAGCTCGTATAAAATCTAGAGTGAATTAGTTTATTGTTTGCAAGATCTACTATTAATTTGTGATGTCTTAGGAAATCAGCACCTAATATTGAATAATTGATGTCTGCAAGTATAAATTTCCAGCGAAGTGTTTGTTTCATCCCTAAGTCAACATTCATTGTTTTTGTGCCAAACGTAGAAATAGCAGTACCGTTTGCAGCTTTTAGATGAATCGTGCTTGACTGGTGCTTGCCTATTGTTTTTTCAAAGATGTTTAAGATGCTGACTTCTGCGCCAGTGTCTACTAAAAACTTAATTTTAGATTGCTTATCTGTCATGTAAAATAAGCGGCTCTTGGTTGGCTCAGGAGTGATTTGCCGCTAGTGTTCCTGAGCGTCCAGGTTTCCCGCTGTGCACGGACTGACGCAGCGTCGGGCATTCTTACTAAATCGATAGTGATACCAACACACTTCGGAGTTTTGTCGCGCAGGTCTCGCTCTAGAGGAACTTCGCGATCTCGATGATTTTCGCGATCCACTCCTCCTCGACTGGGATGGTGAGCGATCTCTCAGCCTTGTTAGCTTCTCAACGGATGCTGTTAATGTCTTTATTTTTCTTTCCAATTCTTGAAACTTGTTTTCTGTGACAGAAGAGGTTCTGTCCACGCTGTTGATTGCGTATGGGGTTGATATCTCCAATATCCTGTCTGCAAGTTTCGCTTGATCTTCTAAATTTAGATCGTATGAGGACGTTAATACTTTTTGTACCTGCGTTGGTAATCGCTGGAGAAAAAGTTCCTTGAATATCGATCCATCGATCTGATTGGACCCTAACAAATGATATAGATGTCTTAGGAACTGGGATGGCGTCCTTTCCCCGAGTTCTTCATTTGACAACAGCTGTTTCAGAAGCATTTGCTCCGATGCTGTGGTGCGAGCAATGAGCTCGCTCTTTAGCAGAGCGTATGGGTCCGTCACCAGAGGTGTTATAATTATATCTCGGATTTCCTAGGCCAAATCTGGGGATAAATTGGCTATGACATTTTCGAATTTTGTTATCCGTTTCCTTGAAAATTGAGCATCCAACTGATGAAACCAAACCACGGGATCGTTCTTATAAAATGGTGGAATTGAAATCGATGAGATGTAGACCTGGGCTGGGGTAGATGTATTATTGCTAAGGTCGTCCGTTTGTTGGTCCGTCATGTTTTGTCAATGTCAGGGTGAAATTATATGATGTTACGCGCGCTACGTACGGAAGGGGAGAGTGGTGTGTGCGTACTCCGTGCTGTTCTGCTACGTTTCGTAGTTGCTGACCGCTAACCTGGAGTTCCTGCGTACTGTGTCGTAGTCTACCTGTAGGTGAGGTCCTTCAGATTCTGGATATATGAGTTCTTTTACTCGTCGGGGTCACCACATATAACTTCTGGTTATATTACAATCTTATATAAAAGCTTTGGAGGCCAGTTGAACAAGGTAACATTTATTCGTTATCACAAAAAACCGTATCACTAGTAACGTCCTTATGTTTTTCTGCCGCGTCTCTCATAGCCGCCTCAAAGTCCTCGGTTACTTGCCACATCACGCTACAGGTCTAATTAACAAAGGTATAGCAATTATTAATTGCTATTTGACTTCTTTTGCTATGTTTTGGAAACAAACTAGGCTGGATGAAATTTGTTAACGCAATTTTATTTTGTATTAAAAATAAACACTTTTATGTAAATTAACCATCTTTGTATCTCTACTAGTTAACGAAATCTCAACGGTAAGTGAGCACGATTAAACAAACGAACGGTATAATTATAATAATGTCATATTGAAATTGAGTTTGTTTAAACTTTTAAGTCATATACAAGGATTTTTCATTTAAGTATACAGATGCATACGCTTTAAATTTTACAAAATTCGTGGTTTCTTAAAATAGTTATAGTTGAAGCTTTAAACGAGTGTTTTCCAAACTCAGATTAAGCCTGAATCAAAATTTTGAGTTTAGAATAGCCTGTAAATTTATAGGCTTTTCTAAACTCGAAATTTTACTTTATGCGCCACGTGTATAAAACATTGGTTTTAAGTGAAGTTTAAAATATACTTCTTTAGCATACTGCTTTGGTAGAATATTGTGAATTTCACAATATTTCAGTGTTTTATACGCGTGGCGCATGAAGTAAAATTTCGAGTTTAGAAAAGCCTGAAAATTTGGTTTCGTCCGACCAAACCAAATTTTCAGGCTTTTCTAAACTCGAAATGTTACTTCATGCTTAGTCTGGGAGTGGAAAATACTCGTTTAAAGCTTCAAATTAAACTCATTTAAATATCAACGAATATATGAAAATATACAGCATATACACTGTAATTGGGATATGTATACTTAAAAGAAAAATTCCTTGTATTATTTCCTCACTGATTGTAATTATGAATGGTTAAATTTTATTGCGAAAGATTATTATATGAATTATTATTCTAGCGATTATCTAAGAAAACTTTTAAACAAACATTATACTGAATAATAATTTGCAGAAAGCGAGATAAATATAGTATACCGACAAGAACAGCAAGGATTTGTTACAAGTCGAAGCCAATTGTTCGGAGGAGGAGCGAGCGACGAATCCAATTATTATCTGAGATAAGTATTATACTTACTGTTCGAGATGCTTATAACGTTTTTTGTACGATCGGACAAGACGACAATATTTCTTCGCACATTTTATTTCTATGAAAGAATAAATATATTCGATACTTGTTCTGCTATCTTCTTGATAGAACTAGATTTTCACATTGATCGAAACATGTATCAGGCAACTGAAAATAAAAACATGGAATGATACAAGTGTTTAACTTCACCCAATGTGAAAAAATGAATACCATGATTTTCTCTTACTTTTCTTGCTGATCATCAATTCTATTGGCACTAATTAAAATTACAAACTCGCTTCCATACAAAATCTTGTATTTTATTGTCTACTTTAAGTAGATGTTATTAAAAATACAGTAATTGATTAATATATTCGGGGTAAAACGGGATTTAATTATTTTTTTACGAGAGAGGTTAATTACGAAGAACATTTATACGGGCGTGTACCGCAATATATCTTCATAATGGGTCCATTATCTTCCCTCCCGAATCTCCACTGTTTACATTCACGAATTTATCGCGGAGGCTCGCTTTTGTAATTCCACACAGTTTTATTCACGGGAAAAAAGCATTTTCACACATAAACCCACTGCGGTTATTAAAACAAAATACCACACTCTTAATTATAATACATGTTCTTTTTGCTGCATAACAAACAACACAAAATTAAACAGGTTTCTATTGTTACAATATTTTCTGTTCTTGTTAAAATAACATTTGCTTTACAATAATTCAACTTTATAATAATAATAATAATACCCTTTTAAACGTATTTACAGAGTAAAAAACGGCAATCGCTTGCAGGAATCATATTTAATGTACAAATTTTTTGTGTTCCCGGCCCATTCGGCATTTATATTTACGTTGAGTGCAATTGAATAATCATAAATCGATGTAATTTTCGCATTAAATATCCTGAAAAATAACTACTTGGATATGCAGTTTATGATTTAGAAGCGACTCGGTGTATTACCATTAAGTTTATTCTAAACTGCCCTATCTTTCTATAGCCAGGTTTGGTGGTTAACACTAGCATGAAAGGTAAATCAGGTAAATCAGCTATATATGAATGTTTTAAATTCAAGGCAAACAAAATACCACTATTACTCAAACTTAGACGTTTTCCTTTTTTATTTCCGAGGCAATAATTCATAAATCCGAGCCTCTTATCTCAATAAATCCAATTATCCGGCGTCCCGGGCATGACCCGGCGTTATTCCTTTTTTGTGTGTGAATTCCCGGGGGGTGGGCGCGTCCCTATAGCCCCTGAAAAGGTTCCGATGGGGGACAGGGGAAGGGAAGTATCGGGTGGCAGGGCGCGTCTAGAATTTCGTGGTGAAAATGAATACACCTTTTCTCCGCCGTGGGGCGAAATGGGGAAATTGGGGGCGGCCGGTTTCGAGTTCTAATTGAATTCATAACCGGCACAAGCCAGGGGCGGGGGAGGAGGAAAAGAGGGGCGCACTCAAACACAATCCATTTAATTTATTCCTTTTCAAAACTTTACAAATGTTTTTTCGAATAAAATAACAGGTGTTTATGAATGGAATATAATGTATGTTGTTTGTAAAAAGTATAAAGATTCATAACTTTTCTCTAATATTTGTACCTTTTCAAATGATATACAGGGCAATTTAGAATAGGTGTAACAAAAATCTTATTTTGTTTAGCGGTATATTTAAAAGCAGTAGATTATATCATATGTTCATTGAATAAAAAAACCTCTAGAGTGCCATGATTTTTTTTTTAAATTTAGGTTGGCCGCACGCACGCTTCAGGAATTGACATAAACAACGTCAAATATAATATTTATAATACATAATTTTAGAGTTGCCAACCTACAATATTTTCCATTGCATTCTAGAGATTTTTTTTTATTGAACATATGGTACAAACATACACTGCCGAGCATAAAACTAGGGTTACTCCGTAATTTGATTTTTTTTTAGAAATGTTTAGTTTTTACGTGTTTTTCGGATGTAACAGTTCACTAACTGATTGCATGAATAAACAAAAATGTTTGTGTTGTTTAAAGTTTATTGAAAGTAATGAAAATGAACAATTTCAATTTGATACACTAAGTAATAAAAATGAACAAGTTTACTTTCATATGCTTTTGTTGAAACAAAAGAAAGTTTAAGGACTTCAGTAGGGAGTATTCTCTCCTCTGACAGTGATAACAGCTTGCCAACGACAAGGCATGCTCTGGATCAGATTTTGGATCATATTCTGCGGAAGATTGTCGCATTCCTGCACCAGTATGTCGCAAAGCTCTCTACAATTTCTGGGTGCTTGCACATGTCTCCGTAAACGTTTTCCTATCTCATCCCAAACATGCTCAATTAAATTTAAATCTGGACTGCGAGCAGGCCAAACAAATGGCGTGATTTGACACTCGTCAAGATACTCAGTAACTATCCGAGCAGTGTGGGGCCTTGTGTTATTATGCATAAATGTTGCGTCGTCACCAAGAATAACCATGAACGGTAAAACATGGTTTTCTAGAACCTCTGCCAGGTACCTATGCGCAGTCAACGTTGATAAAGACTAACTCCGTATGAGTGTCAAAAGATATGCCTCCTCATGCCATAACTGATCCTCTACCAAATGGAAATCGCTCGGCAATACATGCTTGAGCATATCTCTCGCCTTGTCGTCGTCACACTCTTACACGTCTATCTGAGCCCGTAAGACAGAATCGCGATTCATCGGAAAACAAAACGCGACTCCAATCCATTATTGTCCAAGCCAAGTGTTCTCGGGCAAAATTCAACCTCACTATCCGGTGTTCACGGGAAAGCGGAGGTCCAGTAGCTCTAGTTCGAGAAGATAATCCAGCAACTTCAAGTCGCCTCCCAACTGTTCACTCATTTGTGTTTTTTTCTCACTTCTTGCAGATGATTTTGAAGGGAAACTGCCGTGATCGTTCGGTTTCTCAGAGCACTAGAAACGAGAAAGCGGTCATCTCTAGCTGTGGTAGTCTTGCCTCGCCCTGAACCAGGTCTTCGAGTGAGCAGACCAGCCTGTTCGTACTACCGTCATACTCGTTGCACACTCCAGAGACTTACATCAACCTTTCTTGCAGTTTCGCGCAGACCGCGGCCGTTTTCTAAAGCCGCCACAATTCGTGCCGCAACAACAGGATTTATGCTTATTGCAAAACACTAACTAACTAAACTAAACAAACTAAAAATTGGGCAGGTGGTGGCCGAGCGGTAACGTCGCCAGACGGTATATCGGCGAGCCATAGACCGGGTTCGATTCCCGTGCACGGGAAGATGTTATTTAAAAATAATACCTCGTCGTGCCCCTGGGTGTTGTGCGAATGTGTTGTGACGTCCAAATATAAATGTTATATAACTTGGAATAAGTTAAATAAATATTGATACAAAATTAAAAATTGATGTTGGCTAATAGTCAAGAGACTAAGGCCAGGCAAAAGCCAAACCAAATAAAAAAAACAATGACAACAATACACAAGCAATTTGCAACAGATAGATGTCATCACACAAACAAAAATTACGCTTGTTTGTTTCAACAAAAGCATATGAAAGTAAACTTGTTCATTTTCATTACTTAGCATATCAAATTGAAATTGTTCATTTTTATTACTTTCAATAAACTTTGAACAACAAAAACTTTGTTGTTTATTTAAGCAATCACTTAGTAAACTGTTACAACCTAAAAAAACACATAAAATACTAAAAATTTCTAAAAAAATTTAAAACGAATTTAAATTACGGAGTGACCCTACTTTTATGCTCGGCAGTGTAGGTCCGATTTTCATTAGTTACAAAACTACAACTGATTTAAATTTTGTAAAACAACGAGGTATTATTAAATACAATTTAACACTTTAAACACAACTAAAAATGCGTTAACGTGAGATCAAACTTAAGCAGTATATTTTGAATACTTTAAATCAGTGTTTTATACGCGCGGCGCATAAAGTAAAATTTCGAGTTTAGAAAAGCCTAATTTGGCTTTTCTAAACTCGAAATCTTACTTTATGCTTAATCAAGGAGTGGAAACACTCGTTAGAGGGCCTACTTTTATATAATGCAAATATTTTAACTTATCTCATACATTTTATTCACATTTTTTTTTATTAACTACATCTTTTCATTATTAAACATTGTTTGAAGTTTTTTTTATACACGTAGCATGGCCAACATAACAGTTTGTTAATCTTTGGAGTAAATATTGAACCCTTTCTGTGGCGGAAACTAGAGCTGGCTGTGTTGGCGAACAATGGACGAACTCTGAGTATTAAATTTCATAATTTCAATAACGAAAAATTGCCATTGAATTCAAGTCCGAGTTTCTGATAGATTGTAACCCAATAAGCGCGCTTTGTGCTGTTAGCTTTATAACATTTTTGTTGGCTCGATATTTTAACTATGCTGCATAAAAAATTAAATCAATATACTAATATTGTAATATGTAAGGGAGGTATTGTGATTGGCCAAACATTTTTTGTTTACGGAAATATCTGTTTTGGGTCCCAGGAATCCAAATCAAGTGTTATCTTAATGATTTCGGTCTGTCGTAGACATGGTAGCAACAATCTAAAATGTTAAAGTTTTCCGACATTACCCTGATTCAAGATTTTTTTTTGACTTTTTAATATAACTTTCTTCTGTGTTAAACCCCCACTTTGTTAAATTGTTTTCATTGTTTTTGTTAATATTTAAGTTTGTTTTATAAATAAGATAAATTCAAATTCAAAACTATTTGAATTCGAGAAAATAAGCTTACGCTTCTTATAGTTTGCACACTTTAAACATAATATATAAAATTACGAAAAAACTATTCGTGAAAATGCAAACAGTGTCTTAATTAATAAGACAATTTAAGACGATAAATATCCATTGAAACAACTACTTCCCGTGCAAATACACCTCCGGATATTGAATTATACAATGAAATATTTAAAATCTTATTTAATTTGATTTGTTACAACGCTCTATTAAAGTATATGTAACGTTTAGGTCAAATTCTCTTCAAACCAACTAACAATACAATTTAAAATGAAAGGAGAGATAGCAACAAATTAGAAGTGAAAGGACTTGGATTAAAACTAATGTCTTAGGCCATCTATACACGCGTTTCGAGATTTATCTCTCTTCAGTATAGCTTTGCTTATGACGTTTAAAAAATTATTATTAATTAAGACACTGTTTGCATTTTCACGAATAGTTTTTTCGTAATTTTATATATTATGTTTTATAAATGTATACGTGTCTTGTATTTATTATGATGCCTGTTGATTTTGACAAACTTAATAATATCATATGGCTTTTTTAGAATGTTTTGGTCAATTTGAATAAAATACCATGACTTCTCTGACTTTTCCGGTTTTAATGATATTCAGGGATTCGTCGATTTTATAATAGAGTTTAATTTAAAGTTTTGAATGAGTGTTTTCACTCCCAGACTAAGCATGAACAAAATTTCGAGTTTAGAAAAGCCCCGCGTAGAAAATTTGTAGAGGGTCGCGCAGCGACCCGAGACAAATTTTTACGGGGCTTTTGTAAACTCGAAATTTTACTTCATGCGCCAAGCGTACAAGACACTGATTTGAAGTGAAGTTCAAAATCACACAAATACATCTTTAATCAGAGTAACACAGATATTTAGTCTATTATCAACGATGTTCAGTGTTAATAATAAATAATTAGGTTTTCAATATTTTAGTTAAAACAACTGATACCGATATTTATATGTTAATGGTTGCAAAAAAATAATAAAAAAAATGTTTTTCTTAAAGGATTTGTATTCATGATTCGAACAAACAGGGCTCGAATCTTTGATTTGAATCATATTTATCTCTTACAAATCCTTCATTCGAGTATTCGTGATTTGAATCATATTAGGTGATTCGTATTCGTGATTGGAATCCTCTTTACAAGGATTCATCCTAGCTCTGTCTTGTAACAATGAACATTTAAATGAAAAATTTTTAATTTATTAATAATACCAAAAAACGACTTCAAATTTGTATGATAACGAAAGTTAACATCGGGTACCATTTTTACCATGTAAATCCCTATGGCCATACTTAAATAAAACGCACGATATACAACTATTATATTATATTATACAACTTAGTAACTAAATAAATTTAACATGTACTCTATCTTAAAACTTACTTGACATAGCAGAACAAGACAATAAGAACAAGACAATAAGACAATAAGGGGCTAGAGA
Source organism: Philonthus cognatus (assembly GCA_932526585.2). Lineage (NCBI taxonomy): Eukaryota > Metazoa > Arthropoda > Insecta > Coleoptera > Staphylinidae > Philonthus > Philonthus cognatus. The sequence goes on from OW052246.1 coordinate 59,685,772, forward strand.
GGTGGAAAGTTCCAAAACATGAACATTTGTAGCAAGGAAGTAGATTGGGGGGGGGGGGGATTTGCCCCCTTAAATTGTAAAAAATCCTTAAAAATTATCGATTTTTCCGTTTTTTTCGCAGTTTTTTCACTTATTTTCTACATATTCCAGCTTCCATCCCCCCTCATCCTCCCCCCAAACAATAAAAATAAATAGCAACAATATATAGCAACAATAATAAAAATATATAGCAACAATAATAAAAATATATAGCAACAGTTCGGAAGATTCACTGTACCACGCTGGCGCTCTCAATACCTCACGCGCACAGGTTTGCCCAGGAATTTATTATTTTACATTTATTATTTTACTTTTTATTTATTATTCTTTACAGCTAAAATAATCCTTTTCACCCCTCCAATGGATGGGGGAAACGGGGGGAGTATTGAGAGCGCCAGCGTGGTACAGTGAATCTTCCGAACTGTTGCTATATATTTTTATTATTGTTGCTATATATTTTTATTATTGTTGCTATATATTTTTATTATTGTTGCTATATATTTTTATTATTGTTGCTATATATTGTTGCAATATATTTTTATTATTTGGGGGTGTTTGGGGGAGGATGAGAGGGAATGGAAGCTGGAATATGTAGAAAATAAGTGAAAAAACTGCGAAAAAAACGAAAAAAATTGATCATTTTTAATGATTTTTTTACAATTTAAGGGGGCAAATCCCCCCCTAAATCTACCTCCTTGCTACAAATGTTCATGTTTTGGAACTTTTCACCTCTCTAGCCCCTCAGAAGAAATGTAAAGGCTAAAATAATCCTTTTCATCCCTCCAAATTATCGAAAAGTGATAAAAATAGGTGGGGGGGGGCCTCCCCCGAAAACGGTGGGTGATAGGGGAAAACGGAGGTAATATTCGGATTCAGGAGGTCATTTTACATAAGAATCAGCAGGAATGGTGTCAGGGCTCGAAAAAAAAATTTTTTTTGCAGACCAGTGTAATCTATTGTCCAACTAAATATGTTTGTTTCAGATGCCCCGATGTCCTGCGGAGTGGAAGGCTTTAGTTGAAGAATTTGCTACGCGATGGAACTTCCTATATTGCCATTGATGAGAAACACGTATCTATTGCTAAGCCTGCCAATTCAGGTTCATTTTACTACGATTATAAATGAGCTTTCAGTGTAGTATTTTAGTATTGTAAATGCCAATTAAGAATTTATTAGGGCTGATTGTGGGGTAAATGGACATGTTTCCGACGGTGGTGTCATTGGCTATACAAAATTTGGTACAAAATTGCTTGAAGGCACACTTGCTCTTCCCAATAAAGAAGAGTTGCCCAATTTTGCAGTGAAATTGCCATGTTTTTGTTGGAGATGCTGTTTTTTCACTAAGTGAACATTTAATGAAGCCCTACAAAGAAAGCAAGCTCACTAATCAACAACGTATATACAACTACCGTTGCAGTAAAGCCCGAGGAGTCTCGGAAAATGCATTTGTAATTCTTGCTTCCAGATTCAGGATCTTTCAGAAAGCTACTCACCCATCCCCAGAAAAAGTTCGACAAATCGTACTGGCCTTATGTTATCTACACAACTACATAAGGAAAATGCGTTCCAAAAACTACATGCCAAAAGGATCTGTGGACATAAAACTTGAAGAGAGAAACGGAGGTTTTGCAGTACACCTACTAAATGTTAACATAAATGCACATCATTACTGTAGCTATCGGAGATAGCTACTCAGAATATTTTAACAGGCCAGGATCAGTTCCTTAGCAATGTAAAATAGTAATTTTGTAACTAATAAATAAAAGTTCATAATAAAAGTTTTATAACTGTATAAATGTTATAATGAAATTGCAACCTACCTCATGTTCATCATCAATATTGTTTATTGGATCATTAGGAGTTTCTTGGTCCACAACGTGGATTGGTATATCTAGTCTGCTCCTGCCCCTGATTTTTTGAATCTCTATTTTTTTCAATTCTTTCCTAAAGTTGGTTCGTAGAGAGTTGATTTTTTTTCACATCCTCTGTCGTCGCATTGGGATATATCTGTTGATAAGAATGAAGCAACCGTTCCATTGCTTGAGATTTTTTTCTCGGTCCATGTAACCGTCTGATTTAATTCTCCATAGAACCGGCATCGTCTAATATAACTAAAACAAGCATTAATAAAATTGAATACCACTTTTGAAATGACAAAATAACCACTTTTATCATTATTTTATTACGTATTTTACCTACTTTTTACGACATTTTTTGCTTACTTTTTTCACCACCTGCACTTTTTTCCATTTCAAAAGGAAAAACACAAACATCTAACCAACTTAAATAATAATACAAGATAATAATAAATAACCTTTACTTCGACTTGAGAGTGACTGAGTTTTTATTGCACAATATGGCAATATACCCCTTGTACGTGTCAATAATATTGACGTCGCCTCAATATATTGGCCTTCAATAAAAATCGAACTGATTTTATTTTTTTCGATATAATTGCTATCAATATTATTGTTTCAATATACTTCTTACACGTTCAATATATTGATCAATATTGATATTGACGCAATTATATTGACCGATACAATTTTTGTATCACTAACAGTTTTTTGGGAATAATGTTTTTTTCTAAAAACTGTTCCATGGTCCCTTCTTGACCACTAAATCGTGGTAATCGACAATATGAACTGTCGATAATACCGGTAATTCAGTTTAGAAAATGATCTTAAAAAAATTATCGGCAAAATACCGGTTTTGCCGATATTTTACCGGTATTTCAGTAAATGTCTCAATAATTTCGGTCTATCGGTCTGTCGGTCTGTCGGTCTGTCGGTCTGTCGGTCTGTCGGTCTGTCGGTCTGTCGGTCTGTCGGTCTGTCGGTCTGTCGGTCTGTCGGTCTGTCGGTCTGTCGGTCTGTCGGTCTGTCGGTCTGTCGGTCTGTCGGTCTGTCGGTCTGTCGGTCTGTCGGTCTGTCGGTCTGTCGGTCTGTCGGTCTGTCGGTCTGTCGGTCTGTCGGTCTGTCGGTCTGTCGGTCTGTCGGTCTGTCGGTCTGTCGGTCTGTCGGTCTGTCGGTCTGTCGGTCTGTCGGTCTGTCGGTCTGTCGGTCTGTCGGTCTGTCGGTCTGTCGGTCTGTCGGTCTGTCGGTCTGTCGGTCTGTCGGTCTGTCGGTCTGTCGGTCTGTCGGTCTGTCGGTCTGTCGGTCTGTCGGTCTGTCGGTCTGTCGGTCTGTCGGTCTGTCGGTCTGTCGGTCTGTCGGTCTTTCGATCTGTCGGTCTGTCGGTCTGTCGGTCTGTCGGTCTGTCGGTCCATCACATTTATTGTTGTTCGGAGAGTAATTACAAAAAAATACAGCCGATTTGGACGGTAAATACCGATAAAACATTTCCAACACGAAAAGCAAATGTTCGATTGTGATTTGGTTAAAACTATGTTAGTTATTTCTTCCGCCAGCTAAAAATTAAAAACGTGTTTTCAGGTAAACGCGTCCACAATATTGACTAATTAAAATACATGTTTCAAAACATGTATATTAATCAGAAGTGCATGAAACATCAATACTATTTGTACATGGATATGTATAAAAGTTCTAAAACAGTCTTGGATGGGATCGCCACTTGTCAGAGACCTCTTAACGTATAGGAAAAAAAATTTGGTAGCAACAGGAGGGCCAAGCTACAATAATTAAGATGGCGCATGAAGTAAAATTTCGAGTTTAGTAAAGCCCCGTGAAAATTTGTCTCGGGTCGCTGCGCGACCCTCGACAAATTTTCTTCACGGGGCTTTTCTAAACTCGAAATATTACTTTATGCTTAGTCTGGGAGTGGAAGACACTACTTACTTTAAAATATGTCACAAGTGTTAAAATGTATATCGTAACTGTCACAAAGAAAAAAAATAATAACATGGCTATCTCATTATAGTTTAATTCAAACTTGCGTCAAGTTGGCACGATTGGTTGAATGTCGGCTTGCGCTGACTTATGTTAACTGTCATTATAGTTTAAATGTCGGCTGCCGCCGACTTGTATATCAACTGTCATTATAGTCCAAATGTCGGCTCACGCCGACTTATGTCAACTGTGATTATATCAGTGGAGTAGCGTGGGTTTCAGCCGCCCGGGGCGTAGGTCAAGTTCACTGTCCCCTCTCAGTTATTTTAAAGATCATCCCGGCAAGAATGCATTTGTTAATGTGTATTGTACAGGGTGTTTTTTTTCGTTGATAATATAGGGTATGGGCGAAACGGTAAGAGATACAAAAAAACTAATATGTGTGTCCCGTTCTCTTTTTTTTGTGTTTAGTTTAATGTCGCAATCAGATCTACGCTAACTAGATTGGTTTAGAACCTGGGTCTCCAAACTTTCCAGCCTTAGGGCCATACTGATTACTCCAGTAAGTTCCGAGGGCCAAAACCATATTATCATTGTTGCCGGTGGTAAAAAGTGAAATAGTCCACTGATGTAAAAAAATGTCCGAAAAAGTACGCAACGTTTAAAAAAGGCTGCAAATCGGACTAAAGTCCGCAAAACGGCAACACTGCATATTATTAATTTTCCTGTCATTATCTCTAATTTCTAGATTGGTCGTAGAATACGAGCCATGAGGAGTAACGTGACACGACATCTGGTGGACACAAGCGGAAATAGGTAGTACCTGTTGTGAAATAAAATAGTGCGTACCTCCTTAAAACGTGTTTGTGCGTGTTTAAGTTTAAGACATCTTTGTAACAGTATTTTGATTTGAATTGTTGTTTTTGTGTGTGATTTAGTAGTATGGAAAAGAAGCGAAAAATTGATAGTAAATGCAGAAAATTCAAAGATCAGTGGAACATTCAGTTTTTCGTAATTGAGTCCAGGAAGTTTACGGACCGAAAAATTCGAAGCTATGAAGCGCGGATTGAAATCGCAGCAATCTTCATTTACAAAACTCAAAACTGAACAAGAGGCTGCAACTCGTGTCAGCTTTCGTGTGGCTCTTGAAATTGCAAAACGTGGAAAAACATTCACCGATGGAGAAATGATCAAAGAATGCATAATTGCAGTAGCCGAAGAAATGTGCCCTGAAAAGGTAAATTTATTAAAAACTGTCAGTATGTCAGCAAACACTGTGGCTCGAAGGGTAGAAAACATCGCTGAAAATATATCCTCTCAACTGTTCGAAACAAATGGACATGTTGAGTGGTTTTCTTTGGCCTTGGATGAGTCAACGGATGTGTCAGATACTGGTCAGGTGTTGATTTATATTCGAGGAGTAGATAAAAGCTATAAAGTGCATGAAGAACTTCTTGATATGTATAGTATTCATGGCACAACCACTGGTACAGATATTTTTAAAGGAGTTGAAATGGCCATTAATCAAAAGAACCTTCGATGGAAAAACTTGAAATGTATTACAACTGATGGAGGCAAAAACATGAGTGGGAAAGAAAAAGGAGTGGTCGCTCTTGTGTCAAAAGCTGTAGAAAATGACGGTGGTTCAAAACCATTAGTCTTACATTGTATCATTCATCAACAGTCTTTGTGCGGAAAATGTTTGGATATGTCTGAAGTTCTGAAACCAGTCATATCAACTGTTAATTTTATCAGATCCTTTGGGCTGAATCACCGACAATTCCGACAATTTATTGAAGAGATTGGAGAAAATGAGTTACCTTATCATACTGCCGTACGTTGGCTTAGTTGTGGGAAAGTCCTTCAGCGCTTTTTTGAACTTCGAGCAGTGATCGAAATTTTTTTCAATGAAAAGCATCGCCCTCTTACTGAATTACAAAACAACGCATGGCTGTGAAAGTTAGCATTCTATGTTGATTTGACAAAACATGTGAACGAACTGAATTTGAGATTGCAAGGAGAAAACCAGCATCTTCCTGATTTATACACTAATATCAAATCATTCCGAAAGAAATTGATACTGTTTCAATCACAACTACGAAGTAAATGTTTTTCAAATTTTAAAACATGTGAAATATTCAGCCACACCACTGAGACTGAGTTTCCTATCGATTTTGCAATCGAAACTTCGAGTGCTTTGAAAAAAAATGTTAATACTCGTTTCTCGGACTTTGATGCCATTGCGAATCAAATTAAGATTTTTCAGAATCCTTTTGATACTGACATGGAAACCCTAGCCCCGGAACTTCAAATGGAAATGATTGATCTACAGTGCAGTGATATAATTAAGAACAAATATCAAAACTCATCTTTGTTGGAATTTTATAAGTGTCTTCCACTGACACAATTTGATAATTTGCATAAATTTGCTCGTGGGCTGTTTTCTGTTTTTGGTACTACTTATTTGTGTGAGAAGACCTTCTCCAAAATGAAGTACACAAAAAATGTTTACAGATCTAAATTAACTGATGAGCATCTGAAATCTCTTTTAATAATTGGTACAAGTAAAATTAGTCCACAACTACAAACTATTGTCAGTGGAAAATCTCAATTACATAAATCTCATTAATATTTCATATGTCATTATGCTTGTTATAAGTTATGTTTTTATTTAAAATGTATAAAATGTTAGTTGGATTCATTTCAATAATTTGTTAGTTATTATAGACTGAAGTTAAATTTTCTGCATATTATACATGTCTTTACTCATTACAATTCTGTGTTTCTTTATCCAACTTATCACAAAAACAATAACAATAAGCCTACAACAATGTTATGAGTAGTTAGCCCATGACCATATCAATGTAGATGTCATATTAATAATTATTCAACATAAAATTAGAATACTTCAGTAAACTAAATTTAATTTGCTATAAAAAATATGTTCTCTAAAAGGAGTTTTCAAGTATGCTAGCTCTTCGCGGGCCGGACAAAATCTGTCCGCGGGCCGGAGACCCCTGCCCTATAATATCAACAAAAAAAACCACCCTAAGTAAGAAATTCAAAAAACTTTCACGGAAATCTAACACAACTAATACAAACATAGTCGCGGGCCGGTTTTAAATTTAACCTATTCGATTTTTTCTTTATTCGTTTATCACAATAATCTATACGTACAGGGTAAAATAAATAAAAATTAAGTAAAATAAAAACAATTTCAGGTGAATGACCGAATTCAAAATAATTCAATTAAAAAAAAGACGAATTTTCTGTTTTTAATGAAATAAAAATCATATTTCTTTTTGTCGGTCATATTTGGTTCTCTATTTTGTTTTTGTTTTTAATTTTAAGATCAGATTCTGAATGGATAAAAGAAACAATATTATTTTTTGTCCGTCATATATGGTTCGCCATTTTGTTTTTTGATACTTCAAAATCAAATTCTAGATCAGCATACTGAAAAACCCCGAAATTTGCAATTTCAGACAAATCGCCTTAAGCCTTTATATTATGGCCAGCTTTTCTGGATTCGGGACCACTGTGCAACTCTCCTAATTATAGCGTAACAACATCAAAAATATTATTGAGCTAGCTCAATTTTGACGGGAGTTTTAAATATTTTTTTTAGTTTTTCCTTCTTTTAGAAATTTACAATTTTTAATATAAAATTTTAATTTAGAGCCTATCCCTTTCCATTTTTTGGTCAACAAAAATATTTTTTTAATGCTACCAAAACAATTTTTTTATTTTTTTAGGCCGACGAGATCAGGAAAGCTGCCCAAAAGTAAAAAAAGAAAAATTACTATCTGTAGATTTTGACGTTACTATTTTGATAGATTATTATAAGCTCTATTAAATTTTCTATGCAGTTACCGTTTATATCTTACACCTAACCGTAGTGCCAATTTTAAAAGTAACCCTGGAGCGGTGCACATTTGGCGGGCACAATTGCGGGATTTTTATGAGTTTTGTATTCGTGGATTGATAAGCGTGTAGTTAACGGAATTTAGATCTGTGAAATCGATTCATTTCCTTGAACTAAGTAGAATTATTGACTGCATAATAAAAATTGTCGAAATGATTTATTATTTTGATCTTTAACAATCTTTGCCAATGAAAATCTGCATTTAAAATAATAAAAATATTATTTTAAACAAGGAAAATGTTATTTGTTCTGCTGTGTTCGGTCAAAAGCTTAACGCCATCTTTTTTGTAACGCTACTGTGAAAATAAACAGCAAATAACTAGCTGCCATTTCGTTTGCAGTGTAGCTTGTTTTATTAAGGGTCCTATCTGGTTAGTAGCTTAAATAAATGTATTCTTTATTATTATTATTCCGAAACTATTCACAAAAAAATGTATGTTATCGCATTTGTTTACCAACTATTTTACTTTACTTCTTTCATTTTATTTTTTTATATTAATATTAAATAATTGTTTTTTTTACTATCAAAAATTTATTTTATTTCAAATTTATGATAATTTTTTTTGTTTTATTTGTAAAAATGGTTAATAAATATATATTATTATTATTATTATTGTAATTAAGAGTGACCATTTTCAATCTGGAATGTGTAATAAAATGAATTATATAAATGACTTTAAATTTGTCTATTGTTATAAGTTGTCAAACTTAATTTGCAAAATGAATATCAATTATACCATTGAAGAAAGAATTTTCATAGTAAAAACGTTTTACACTGGAGGCCGCATAAGAAATGTGCGTGATTTATTTAGCTTTTGCACAAGAACCCGGTACCCTCAAAGAATCAATATTTAAGCGGGAATTTTTAATAATACAATTATTGAGCCGTTTGAAATGATCGGAAATTTAAATTCTAGATCATTTTTAGAACTTTTGATCAACAAAGTTGGCCTTGCAGTAGAAGGATCAAGACGTGACAATGGGCCCGTTCATCAGAGGAAACAGTTGGGGTATACTGCTAACTGTTGGGGATTTTTTGATGAGCGGACTGTTATTCGTGAACGTGTTTGATTTTTGCAATCGTACGAAATAGACTATATGGAATACCGTTCACTAGATACCAGCATACATCACAAAAAAGTCCAAACATGTTGAATGTTGAACATTTTGATGAACATGCCCAATCAGGAGGTATGGTTTTAACAAGATGGCGGCTCAGCGCATTTTGGAGTAGATGTTCGGGAATATTTAGAAAAAACCTTTCCAAATCGCAGGATTATTGGTGGTAGTGGAATAAATAACTGGCCTGCCACATCTCTTGATTTCGCGCCTTGTAATTATTTTTTGTGGGACCATATAAAAAGCAAAATTTATGAAATATGTTACTCAAAATATTGATTCTAAAAGGAATGCAAATTTTGAAGTATGTGCGGGTATTAACGCTGAAATACTAACGAATGTGATTAATGGATTTTATAGTAGGATAGGGCATGGGTCTCCAAACTGTTTCCTTTGCGGACCACATATACAATTCTACATAATCAGATGGGTCAAGATTCAAATAATTGTAAGCATTTTAAAAAACTTGAATTTTTATTTACTGTTACATAATAATAATAATAATTAATAAGGTAATTTATTTAAAAATAATTAATAACAGTATATTTTGAACTTCACATCAAATTGGTGATTTATACGCGTGGCGCATGAAGTAAAATTTCGAGTTTCAAAAGGCCTAAAAGTTTGGATTTGGTCGCTACCAAGACCAAATTTAAATTCTTACTTCATGCTTAACCAAGGAGTAGAAAACACTCTTTTGTATAACATTGACAACGTTGATAAACACTCGCCCTCTTGATTTAGAACAAAAAAACAATTGGCGTTTTCTTTTAGATACTTTATGAATCACCCTGCATAAAAACAAATACGCCCGTCTAATAGATCTCATCGAAATAGCCAAAATGCATGTATTATACCTTTCTGTAGCTCGAATAATTTTTGAGATTAATGTTTTTTTTTTGTCAAAATGTCGAGAATTTACGCAAGTGCGCTCGCTTTTTTTGTATTTCGCAAAAGTTGCGAATAACTTAATAACTAATGGGAATACAGAAAAATTTGTTAGAATGAAAGTTTTAGATAATAAATTTTTTATAATTGTTCTATTTTAAAGTTTTTTCGTATCTATCTTTTTTCTTGGACAAAATCGACAGTTTGTAGAGAGATTCGTAAAAACTTATAATTTTCAGAAAATCATAGAATAACTTCTTAGAACTATTTATTGAAATTTGTATATGTTTTTGAACTTCGCGATAGATCAGCTTTTATAGCGCGTGGCGCATGAAGTAAAATTTCGAGTTTATAAAAGCCTTTAAATTTGGTTTGGTCGCGTAACCAAATTTAAAGGCTTTTATAAACTCGAAATTTTACTTCATGCTTAGTCTGGCAATGGAAAACTCTCTTGTTATATTGATAACTATGATAAACACTCGAGTTCTTGATTAAGAAAAAAAACTATTGACATTTCCTTTTAGATACTTTATGGATAAAAACAAATACACCCATCTTGTAGATCTCGTCGCAATAGCCGAAATGCATGTATTATACTTTTCTGTAGCTCCAGTAATTTTTGAGTTATAATGTTTTTTTGTTAAAATTGAAAAATGTCGAGAATTTTTGGGTTTTGCAAAAGTTGCAAATAACTCAATAACTAATGAGAATACAGAAAAATAGTTTAAACAAAAGTTTTAGATAATCAAATTTTGGACATTTTTTCTTTCTTTAAGTTTTTTCGTAACTATTTTCTTTCTTAGAGAACAATGTCAGTTTGTTCAAAGATTCTTAAAGATATTATAATTTAAAAAAAATCATAGAATAATTATTATAATTTGTTTGTGTTTTATGTTTAACCTTAAATTATCAATTGTTACTATATTACCAGTAATATTACCGCTAATATTACTTAATTTTAAATAACCGGTAATTTTACATCACTAATTGTATAATAATTTAAAAAAATGTTAACACTAAATTATTATAAAATATTTAATTTATGCATAATGTGTCTCTGGTCGCGGACCAGAATCAGGATAGCGCGGGCCCAATTTGGCCCGCGGGCCGAATTTGGAGACCTCTGGGCTAGGGTACTGTTTGGCGCAAAATTGTGTTTTTTTTTTTTAATTTTCTTTTTTTAGGGGCAAGGAACGGAAGTTGGGGTTATTTCTGCCCTAGCACCGCAACCGTGTGGCTTATTGTACTTCTTCCGTTTCCGTAGTTAATCAACGAGCTCTGTTTTGTTAACTAATTCCAGCAGCTTTCCGATCATCTTTCCTTTCGGGAAGTGGGTTGAATTCCCTTGGACAAGGTTTGCTTCCCTCCAGGTAGTAAGTGCCTCGCACTTGAATAGTACATCTAAGGCATCTTCATCCTCTTCATAGCATAGTGTGCATATTGGATCTTCTGTAAACAGTTTCATGTTATGCAAATGTTTCCTTAGGGTGCAGTGTCCAGTTATCATTCCTGTGACTATTCCAAGGTTGTTTTTACCGAGTCTAAGGGCCTCAGTTGCTAATTCTTGGCAGGGTTTTTCCATCAGTAGTTTACTGTATCTGTGCACTGTCAGGTTTTTCCAGCGCTCGGTGTGTCTTTCCAGAGTCTACTCTCTTACGCTTGATCTTATTGACTTTTTGTGGATCGGTAGCATCGGTTCTGGTCCAATGTAGGGTCTACGTGATCAAATCTTTGGCAATTCGTCGGCTTTCTCGTTGCCATCCTCCCCTGTGTGTTCCGGCATCCACCGTAGAGTTACGGTGTTTACGGTCGCCAGTTTCGTCAGGTTTTGAATGCACTGCCATGTTAGCTTAGATTGGATTTTGTCGCTATCAAGTGCTCTTAGAGCAGCTTGGCTGTCTGTGAGGAACAAGATTATTTGCCTCCTATATCTCTGTCGCAGGTTTTTCATAATACATTGGTTAATCGAAAAGATTTCGACTTGATGTGCAGTTGCCATTCTCCCCAGAGACACAATGATGTCACATTTTGGGGTCACGCCGTGGATAACAGCGCCAGCTCTACCTTCTTTGCTTGATCCGTCGGTGTACCAGATCAAGGTTTGCACTTCTCCTTATCCCCTTCACACTGTATTGTAAAGGGTCTATTAAGGGAGTAGCGTGGTACAATGTAGTCACTTCCCATTTGCAGTAGAGGTTTGGTAACTACCTGTTCTATTCTGGAGTGATTTCCTGTGAGATGCCAGTTTCCAGTTGTGCTCAACCTATATGCCCCTAGTCTAGCCTCACTTTTAACCACTAGATCTAATGGTTGGAGGTTTAGTAGGGTCTCCATTGAGGCAGTTGGTGTTGTACGCAGAGCGCCAGTTATGCATAAGCACGCTAGTCGCTATACTCTAGAGAGAGCTGTCTGCGCAGTACTTTGTTCTATTTTCGGCCACCATATGGTGCATCCGTAGGTGATCATGGGTTTTACTACTGTATTATGTATCCACATTGTCATTTTTGGATTGAGGCCCCATGTTTTTCCCAGAGCTCGCTTTGTTGTCATTGGCGTCGTTTTTGCTCTGTCGGTTGCGTGTTTTAATTGACGGTTCCATGTGAGTGTTGTATCTAGGTAGATACCTAGATATTGACCTCACTGGTAAATTGTAGAGTTTAGTTAAAGAAGGTTGGGAGTTTGAGGCCCACGCATTTCCTTCTTTTCGTGAACGGGATCACCGCAGTCTTTGTGGCGTTAACGCTCAGCCCCACCTCCCCACACTATCGTTCTACTGTTTCAGGCCATTGTTCATGATGCCTGTTATGGTAGTTGGAGATTTTCCCGTGATAAGAATGACAATATCATCCGCATACCCCCTGGGTGAAATATTCTGATTCGTTTAATAACGTTATTAGCTCATCCACTACCATGTCCCATAGAAGAGGGGATAGAACGCCCCCCTGGGGACATCCCCCTTTGGTTTTAAAGCTTATTTTTTCATCATATTGTTCCGTAAGTACTAGTCTGTCCGTCAGCATGCATTGCAGCCACAGACTTATTGTGGTTTCCTCAGCGTGACTTTCGACTGCTTTTACGATCGTTCTGATAGAGGTGTTGTCAAATGCTCCCTCAATATCTAGAAATATGGTCAGTGCCAATGTTTTGTTTTTCAGCGTGTCCTCTATCTTCACTATCAGTTGGTGTGAGGCAGACTCACATGATTTTCCAGCTTGAAAGGCGTGTTGGAAGGGATAAAGCGGCCTCTCTAATAGTGAGGTTTCCCTTATGTGTCTTTCAACTAGTTTTTCCATAGTTTTAAGAAGGGACGATGTGAGGCAAATTGGTCTGTATCCCTTTGGTTTGGTTAAGTCCTTTCCAGGCTTAGGGATAAAGACCACTTTGACTTTGTTCCAGGAAGTTGGCACGTGTTTCAGTGCCAAGCTCCCTCTGAAAAGATTGCATAGCACCGGTAGAAGATAGTCAAGCCCTTGCTTCAAAAGCACTGGGTAAATCCCATCTTGTCCTGGTGATTTATATCACTGGAATGTCCCAATCGCCCACCTGATTCGTTCAAAGGTTATAACTTTCTTTGAAATTACCCAGTTTTGTTTTGTTACCGTCTTACTAGGGGTTACAAGCGCTGTATGGATGTCTGCATTGTTTTGCAGGATTTCAGATCCAAGGGGTTATTTTAATTTCAATTATTTTTAAGAGATGTTAAATTTGTTTTTTTATCTTTAGGTTGGAATTAAAATGCAATTAAATTAAATAATTGCGCCGTTTTTGTGAATTGTTACGTTCTGGATTGAAAATGCTCACCTTTGATTCTATTGTATGTTCTGGATTAAAAATGCTCACCCGGTATATTAAACATTGTGTATAAATAATTATAATTTATTATCATCTGGAATTGAAATATTTAATTTAAATTATTTCCTCTGGGTCTCTTTCCTATTTGAAAGAAATACGATACATGTATACCGAATAAGATGATATCGATTTTATGTTTAACAGAGCAACCGGAAACGTACGTGAAACCCAACGAATCCACAGGGAAACTTTTTCTAATCGACGATATTGCGCAAAAGGCAGCTTTTCCTTAATACATCGTATAGTACACGCAACTGGTTGTTCTCATGGGTATAGAAAATTAGACCATTTTCAGGTAAAGATAAAGAATACAAAAAAGTCTAGATAAAAAATATGGTTTTGTCCTACGTGACTAGAGTAGCTAAATAATAGTATTTTGTTTTTGTGAAAATAATTAGTTATGCTAGATTTTAGATTCTATAGAAGAGACTAAAACTAAGGAGAAGTAATGAGAAGTTGGTGTTGACTTTCGGTATAACCCAAATTCGAATAATATTGGAAACAGATTCATTAAAAAGAACACACTCGATTACATTATTGCTGAAAATCTCATTAAAATACATTAGTTGCCAGTTTTGGTTTCGGTGGGACACTGTGTATATAGGTGTACTATTGTATTTCGTAGTTAATTGTATTAAATTTAGTCATCTTGCGAATCTACTTATAAACTTATCATATACTTATCTTAAGAAATTGTATATTTCCACTGAGCAAAAAAACAAATAAAAGAAAATTCCTTGAATAACTTTCTCATTTATCACTTGGTAAAACATTTTGAAATAGTATTAAAGGATAAATTAAAAACACTTGGTTTGTTTCACTATTTGTTTCTATTTAAGCCGGTCGGTTTCTTCTGTAAACCACTCTTGATAATGCCGAAAAAGCGAAACTAGTAGAGTAAATAGAAACAAATAGTGAAACAAACCAAGTGTTTTTAAAAAAATAACGTTATATCAACATCGTAGTAACATTAAAAGTTGTTTTAATGTTGAAACATTATTTAAATGGATTTGCTCAGTGGGTTGACTTATGTAAAATAAGTTACCGATAAATTTACAATCTCTGATAAGTAGTTATATAAAAAAATCAATCAATTTATATTTTTAAGGCTGATAACATGGAAAATGTCTATTTCAATCGACAAATATACTATTTATTGTTTGAACAAGTTATAATTGAAATTGGTAAAACCGTACATTCATCAAATAAACTGCACCATTATTTAGTTGTAGTCAACAAGCTGTATTTCCGGGAATGCATCGCATTAACAAAATTAATTAAAAAATTAATCAAAGCGCAAACAAATAAAACAAAACAACTAATCCCGCACAGGCACCCAGAAATCGCAAAAGTGTATGGTTACCGTAAACGAGGCTAATCCCCTTTATTGGCCGCACTGGTGAACATCATTCGTAATCAACCTGTTGATAGTTGTATAAGCTCCGCCATTACACACACGTATGCACACATGTATGTACACACACTAGTACAAATAAAAATGCTACTAATTGGCCAACTGCAGCAGCACTCGCTCCATGAATATCCCTTTTTGTCCGATTCAAATTTTCAGCATGCTTACCAAGAATTACTTATTCAATTGGGGAATATTAAATTTCATTCATCCTAGACTTGTTATCGTTATGCCCTGTGCAGCAGTGGATTACAAATAGAGTTCTTTTGTTTTTGTTTGTTTTTGTTTAATTCTGTGTAGAACAACAAACGTAAAGAAAGGATTTTATTAATTATATAATATTTCAATCCATTTAATATTTTCTATTTCAAATTGTTATTAAAAATCCACTGTTCCTGTTATCTTTTGTTTGATATTACTCTTATAAATTACACACACATTTCACATATACGACTTCGAAGCCATACTATGAACCTATACAAATGCATTTATGCATTCTGAATCGAATGAAATAAAAAGCAAGTCGATAACTTTAACCGTTTTCGGTATACTGACTGTTTCGAATTTAAATGTAGTGTAGTTGTAGGTACAAATTTATAAAATATTAAGTGTACGATTATTTTTGAAAATCTATAATACAATTGATTTGTATTACAAAGACAAATTTGTATTCAAAAGACATTGAAACAAATACTCCCCTGGCTAATACCCTGGCGGCTATTGAATTAAACAACGTAACAAATCAGGTCAAATTATTTACTGGCCATTTGTAGACGCGTTTCGAGATTTATCTCTCTTAGGTATAGCTTTACCTTTGAAAGATAAACTTCGAAATGCGTTTATAGATGGCTAGTAAATAATTTGACCTAATAAAAATAATAAACTAATACTAAATTCTTTAAATTAGATTAAAATTTCTACATCTGACTTTGAGTAAAAAAATCTGTCAAAAAATTTGATCTGGGATCAGTTGTTTTAAAGATATGGCGAACAACAAGTGAAAATCGAAAAAATATTATTTTTGCTATAACTTTGTTAAATCAAGAAAAATGTATCTAAGATTTTTTACATAACTTAAATCAGTCCTTAGAAGTGATATGATTTACAGATTTTATACAGGGTATTTTTGACATATAGCACATGAGTTCTAGCTCAAACTTGCTGCTCTTCTCAATGGTGGAAAATCAAATAAAGCTCACATAAGTAAACTTAATTCTTGATGTCGTATCTTATAAATGGGACACCATGTATAACATTTTGTCAATTTTGTTGTTTCTCGGGTGTTACTTTAGGCAGAGCTGTTTCGAGTACAAGTAAAATGTACTCAAGTATTGAGTACAAGTACTCCACGCAAATTGTACTTGAGTACTAAGTACAAGAACGTAATTACTAGTACTTATGAGTACAAAGTACTGAGTACAATAAGTGAAAATACGAAAAACTATAATTCAAAAATGTTATTATATATTTTGAACTTCACTTGAAATCAGTGTTTTATACGCGTGGCGCATGAAGTAAAACTTATAACTTTGACATTTACCAGAATTGTCTCGTTTGCTGAATTAAATAATAAAATATGGTTATTTATAAATGGAATATTCGTAATTGTAAATAATATCCGGTATTTTTAAAATTTTAGTGAATCTTTGAATAAAAGTCTACAAAAAATATTAACATTTAATTTGGTGTATATGTGTTTCTTTCTGTCCAAGTATTTTAGTTTTCTTAATTAGATAATAAAAAAAATTTAAACAATTGTTTAACGAGAGTTTTCCATTCCCGGATTAAACATGAAGTAAAATTTCGAGTTTAGAAAAGCCTGAGTTTGGATTTTTACGCTACGCGTCCAAATCCAAACGCTCAGGCTTTCCTAAACTCGAAATTTTACTTCATGCTTAATCCGGGAATGGAAAACTCTTGTTAAACAATTGTTTAATTTTTTTTATTATCTAATTAAGAAAACTAAAATACTTGGACAGAAAGAAACACATATACACCAAATTAAATGTTAATATTTTTTGTAGACTTTTATTCAAAGATTCACTAAAATTTTAACAATACCGGATATTATTTTCAATTACGAATATTCCATTTATAAATAACCATATTTTATTATTTAATTCAGCAAACGAGAAAATTCTGGTAAATGTCAACGTTATAAGATCCCAAAATCAAAGCATAGTATTGTATAAAAATATGTTGTTTTTTTTTTATCAGAACAAATATTAATTTAAGAATTATCTATGTTTGAAATTATTTAAAATCATCAGAAATATTTCAAAATTAACTATATTTGTTTATATAACACATAAAACAAAAATATCAAAGTTATAAGATCCCAAAATCAAAATATAATATTGTATGATATGAAAATAATCGATTACCTTATGACTTAAACATAAAAATTATTTAAATAATGATCTACAATTAAACTCAATTCTAAATCCTTAGACTAATTTAAAAATTGACGAATTTTTCTTTGTTCAAACAAACAAAACAAAAATATTTAGGAAATAACTTAAAATTTATTTGATAATTTCGATAATTTGAACTAAATTAGAAGATTTGATGAGAAAAAGTTGTTCTATAATGTAGGAGTTTCTATGAAAACATATAATAATATTTCAAATTTTCATATAAATTGACTTTTTCTATTTAAATGTTGATCAAATTTGACTATATTATTTAAAATTTTGATATAAATTGACTATATCTATCAAAATGTTGATATAATTTGACTATTTCTATTCAAATTTTGATTTAATTTGACTATATTCCGACCGACAGATTGACGGACATCATTGAGATAACACTTGAATCGGATTCCTTTAGAATATATCTATAATTGTTATTGTGTGCAAAGAAGAATTCCTCAATAAATATTTTATTCAAATTAAAACAAATATTATAATAAACCAAAATACATGCAATTCTTTTACATCATTTAAAATGCTCTAATAAGGCTGGCGGTATTCTTTGACGTTCTTATAATAAAATTTCAGCAATGTAGTATAAATATTCTAATTGAAAGATGTTATGAGACAACATTCAAATTTTACAACTTTTCTTTAGCAAGTGATTTCTTCTAAGGTAGAGATGGCTGGTTTATATTAACACTATTTTGGATGATTTAGAGCAGGGGTTCTCAACCAGTGGAAAGAGGAGGAGCAGGAAAGTGAAATAAAGCTATAGTGGTGTTTCAATCTATCTAAAAACCGAAATTATATCAAGGAGGAGGGCGTGAAGTTAAGAGAGGGGGTGCAACTTGAAAAAGGTTGAGAACCCCTGATTTAGAGAATTACTCATTTTATAACATAACAAATAATATTAAGAGTGATTTTCCCGTACTTTTGAGTTTGTAATTTACATTAGTGTCAATTAGTTCCCTCCAGCATGCTTTGAAAACTAAGCACAACATACTTAACCCAAAATACTATCAAATAACATAGTATTTATTACCTACAAATAGTAATTAATGATACATTTAATGAAATACACAAACAGGTTTCCATCCCTTCAGGTAGGATAAGCGAATTTGGTTTCAATTAGCGTTCCATCTTTGTCCCATTTTGGGGTCGGTGGAAGTGAGGACCGTTTGCCTAATTGAAACGAATTACGTGATTTACGGTCAGCGGATGGACAGAGCGGACCCTTCTCCTTCGCCCCCACCAACCCCTTTCCGAGCTCATTCCTTTCGGCAATAATACCAATTGTCCTAATGGCCTACGCAAACTCCTGAATTAAATAACTCGACCGGACCACAGGGCTCCATCTCCACCACGTTAATAATTCACTTTCTACTTACTATATCAACTAGACCGATTAAACTGTTTGTATTAACAACAATCATTTCGGCTTATTTTAATTAATGGAAATTTAATTGAAATTAAAATTAAATTCAAGTAAGTTATTCTTTACTTTTCACAACGTTGAACTTATATTCTAAAGGGAATAATTCACGATACTGTAATATTACACGATACTAACCGAGATTCTTGCTCACAATACTTTTCAATATAAACTCAACGGTAAAAACAAACATCAGCTATCGCCTTTTGTTGTACAGTTAGTGCCAAAAACTCATTATTTTCCATTTGAGATTTTTATTAATATCTCAGTTATTTATTATTTTATTAAAATAGAAGTTCCATGTTCTTCAGACACTTATTTGAGGTGAATTAAATGAGGTAAACAGAGTATTGATATCCTTATTTATAACCAAAATTCTTCTTAATTGTTGTAAGTATGCTTTTTTATTGATTGATAAGCTTGATTATAGATCTCTCTCTTTGGGGACATATTAAGGAAAACTTATATAAAATGAGAAAACAAAATGTTTCTGATTGTAACAAGTGTCTATAAACTGTCGGCATGCCAGTAAGTTCTGACATATAATTAAATTTATTTTACCTACGCCCTATCAAGTAACCGCATCATACCACACTGACATCTTGACAAGTATGATAGACATTACGTACACATGCGCGTAATAGCTTTGACAAGTACATTACGTGCTGACAGCTGAACAGCTGATTGCTTACCGTACAACCAAATGACATCTTTGATGTACAGGAAGTTTTTCTTTTAATTATACGTATTCCAAATTCAGCTTATTTTCTTTAAATCTTTAGTTATTCGTTGGTTTTTTTAGAGTTCAATTTTAAGCTTTAAACGAATGTTTTCCACATCCAGACTAAGCATGAAGTAAAATTTCGAGTTTAGAAAAGCTCTGTGAAAATTTGTCGAGGGTCGCGCAGCGACCCGAGTATAAAACACTAAAATATTGTGAACTCTATGTATATTTGAACCTCACTTGAAATCAGTGTTTATATGCGTGGCGCATGAAGTAAAATTTCGAGTTTAGAAAAGCCCAGAAAATGTTCACGGGGCTTTTCTATACTCAAAATTTTACTTCATGCTTAGTCTGGGAGTGGAAAACACTCGTTTAAAGCTTCAAATTGAACTCTTTTAAAACAACGAATGTCGGAAAATGTATAGCTTTATTCCCTGTATATTGATCAAGTAGTAATTTAGTTTTCATCATTGTCATGGTACTATTAAAAATGATTACAATAAATAAGTTGTTCTTTCATGCTCATTGTTTATTTTGTTAGGGTGTAGGTAAAGTATCGTACGTTTCTCGAGTGGTATGGCAATTACATACTCGCGGATTACAGAACTCGCCGCTGCGCGGCGAGTGCGCAACATGTCCGCTCATATGTAATATGCTGCATACCACTCTCGTTACGTAATATACTGTGACGTTTCCGAGATTCACCAAATCATATGATTAATATGATATTTATATAGACTATTATCACCCCGACTGATTAACTCTAATCAACCACTAATCATTGATTAAACCTCTGATTAAGTCATAATTCTAGAATTTAAAAATGTTTTAAATTTGTAAGATATCCTAATCATGTTTCTTTTATCATTATGCGAAATAATTTATATATAAAGTTGCAGTGGTTTTAGGATGTACTAATCACTGATTAACTTAATCGACTTGAGTGCAAACGGGCATTAATCTAAGATATGTAATTTTATTTCCAAAGCAACCGTGATGTGGACAGTTTATAGGCACTCGTTATAAATTTAATTTAGAATATTTATATTTATATTGCATGCTGGAGTGTCATAAATAAATAAAACACATGAATTTTGATTAATGGACATCAATTTAAACATGCATTGTATTTTTGTTTAAATCTTTAAACAGAGATTTATTCGACTGTCATCTTTCTATACAGGAATTCAAATGTGTTTAAAATAGAATATATGAATTAGTATGACCTTAAATAAAGCACTCAACTAAAACTGTTCACTATCTAACTATATACAATTTGATTTTAACAAGCATACTACTTTCAATGAGACTCACATATTCAAAATGTTTAAGAGAATATTATAGATTTCTATAAAAATGCAAATATAACATCCTCAATTGATAGATCATTTAAAAGAGAGAAAAAAAGGCAACTATGCCTTCTATTTACAAAAAACACATTTTTATGTTGCATCTTGTTTATTAATAAAGATATCAATATTCTGGTAATCCCTCCCAATTCTTCTAAAAAAAGTGCCTTAAGAAGAGGCAAATATTATCTTGATAAAATAATAAATGACTGAGAAATTCATAATAATAGAAAATGTAAAATAATGAGTTTTTGGCTATAGCTCAAAAACAAAACGCCACAGCCGATTTTTGTTTTCATCGTTAAGTTTGTTTTGAAAATGAGATCGAGGAGCCAACTATGCCTTCTGTTTAAAAAAAACACAACTTTATGTTGCATCTTGTTTATTAATAAAGATATCAATATTCTGGTAATCCCTCACAATTCTTCTAAAAAAAGTGCCTTAAGAAGAGGCAAATATTATCTTGATAAAATAATAAATGACTGAGAAATTCATAATAATAGAAAATGTAAAATAATGAGTTTTTGGCTATAGCTCAAAAACAAAACGCCACAGCCGATTTTTGTTTTCGTCGTTAAGTTTGTTTTGAAAATGAGATCGAGGAGCCAACTATGCCTTCTGTTTAAAAAAAACACAACTTTATGTTGCATCTTGTTTATTAATAAAGATATCAATATTCGGTTAATTCCTTTCAATTCTAATCAAAAAGTACCTTAAGAACGTGCAACTATTATCTTTATAAATTAATAAATAACTGAGGCGACAGCCGAATTTTGTTTCCATCGTTGAGCTTGTCTCGAAAAAGAGATCGAGCATACACCATCCGCTTATTTTTCTATCTCTTCTACTAACCAAGATTGTCTACAGTAACACCCAAATATAATCACCCTGTACATATTCATATTTATTGATGTATTAACATAAGTACATGTTTTACATGAGTCAACTTATATAGATATATATACAGGGTGTCCCATTTTAATCTTAACAGGGGAATATCTCGAAATGAGTGCGTCCAATAGAGAATATATTAAAAGTTTTGTGGTTCGGAGGGGGACATCCGATTCTTCCATGAATTTTACCCCCCGACCCTCAAGGGGATGGATAATAGGGGTAACTTTGAAATCTGAAACTAGGTAGGTTTTACCTCAGAACTTTTTTGTTATTTGCAACAGGTGGCGCAGTAATCGAGAACATTTAAAAATTTGATTATTTTCGATAACACAAATAATTAGTATTTGGCTGACAATTTATGATTAAAAAATTCACAAGCCATTTAAAATAAAAAAATCTTTAATGTATTCTCACAAAAAAAAAAACATCTGGCCACGTCAAATCCGGTGATTTGGGTGGCTGTTTAAAAACAATTAAAGTTTTGTCAGTCAGTCGTTTTTGAGCGTTTTCGAAATACCGTACCCCATTTTTTCGCAATGTCCAATTATTTACCGAACAAAGTTATCGATATGATGATGTGTATAGGTCACACGGAGGGAAACTACCGTGAGGCTGAGCGTGAATATCGGCGTCGGTTTCCAGATCGAAGATGTCCGTCCCATGTCACCATCCAATCACTCAAACGACGTGCTCGTAAAGATGAGCTCGACCGCAAGAGACAAAAGACGGTTATTGATATCAACAATGTTCCTGGTGAGAAACTGCTTACCGTGCTCGCGTTGGTTCACCTAAATCCACACGTGAGTATTTGAGAAATCGAAAAGGAGGCTGGTATTCCAAAATCTACAGCCCACCGTCTATTAAAATTAGTCAAACACCACCCGTACCACATCTCGCTGAATCAGTCGTTGACGAATGAGGACCTCGCTGTAAGACTGAACATCTGAAACTGGGCTCGACGCACAATTGCAAGAGACACAAGGTTCTTTCACCGTGTTATGCTCTCTGACGAAACAACTTTTCAAAATGTTGGCATTGTTAATCGGTAAGTGATAAAATAAACATATGAAACAAAACATTAAACAAGCACGAAAATTGTGTTCCAAATTGTTTTAGAAATCAGTTTGTCAGTGGTTCCCAAACTGTGCGCCGCGGCTGAACTACGGGGACGTTGCAAAAATAAGCTAGTAGTTGAATCTGCCTAGCGCTGTCGGTTCACCGCGCACGGTGTTAGACACACGGCAAAAATGTGTTGACTTGGGGCCCGCGGAAAAAGTGATTCATTAAGGGCGCCGCTAACACAAAAAGTTTGGGAAACACTGGTGTAAGTAGTTTCAGAGTATTTAATGTCACATACATATTATTAAGGTTATTATTACCCTTTTTTTGCTCAAAGTGGCCAAGATAAGTCTGCGCTTCTAGAGTTAATCATGTGTTTATCCAATGTATTCCATTGCGTTAATGGAAGATGGAAAAAAGAGTATGTGTACTTAATTACGTTATGTCTGTTCATAGACACAACAGCCATTATTGCAGTGATGAAAACCCCCATTGGGTTCGATCGATTGATCACCAACTTCGTTGGAGTGTCAACGTTTGGTGCGGCATCGTCGATTCGCAGATTATAGGTCCTCATTTCTTTGAAGAAACGTTGAATAGGGAACGATATCTGCGTTTTTTGAAATTAGACTTTCCTGCGCTTCTATATGACGTGTCCGTGATTAACCATGTGATTCCAGCATGATGGCGCGCCGCCACATTGGGCTCGACATGTGCGAAATTTTCTTGACGAGACATATCCACAAAAGTGGATTGGTCGTGGAGGTCCCGTACAGTGGCTACCCAGATTACCGGATTTAACAGCGCAAGGCTTTTGTGGGGTTACATCAAAGGTGTTGTATTCCGTGAACCGCCAACAACACGTGAAAACATGAAAGACCTCCTACGTTGGAAGCGACTGTGCGAAACTTTGAAAAAGGACTAAATATCTGTATTGGGAACAATGGCGGTCACTTCAAACACCTAATAAAACAATAAATCCCATCTAAATCTTGCTTTAATCTTACTTAAAATGTTGAACCATAAGTGACTTGAAAACCAAATGAAGGCCCAAAATTTAAGCATTTTATCCACAGAAAACATTTGATTCAACAACTGCGTGATTTCCATCTACTAGGAATGTGAATGGTCAAGAGATATTTAAATTTGGACTGAAAATGTCCATCTCAAATTTCTGTCTCTCTCTCTCTCTCTCTCTCTCTCTCTCTCTCTCTCTCTCATCTCTCACTTTTCTCAGCCATTCACAAGATGTGAAGATCAGTTCATGAAGGTTAATTACGTATTTTTCAAACATAGCCCTTCCCTAACTTTACTTTGTCATTTTGATTTTCAATGAATAATTAGGGGTTTCCTTGGAGTCAACAAATTTTGCACCCTTCCCCACCTACATGGGCGTTTGTTTTAAGTGACGAGATTATTTTGAGAGTTAATCGTCTGTTAAACACTAGTTTTATGTTTTACGGAAGAAAATTCAAATTTATTAAATTTTGTCGATTACAGCGCCACTTGTCGCAAATAACAAACAAGTTCTCAGGTGAAACCTACCTAGTTTTTTATGCTCTTTCTGAATCTGCAATAAAAATTGGGAGTTCCTATTTAAGATTTTAAAGTCACCTCTATTATCCACCCCTTGGGGGTCGGGGGTAAAATTTATGGAAGAATCGGTCGTCCCCCTCCGAACCACAAAACTTTTCATTCAGCAACTTTCTCGATTGGACGCACTCATTTTGAGATATTCCCCTGTTAAGATTAAAATGGGACACCCTGTATAGTATAAAACGTTATAATCTATAGTATTTTTAATACCTATTTGGAATTACCAGTCGTTTTAGTGACTTAACGTATCTGGCTTCTTGAACACACACACAAAATTAGGTTAGGAACATGTCATGTCAAATGGCTGACATCGAAACCATTATTCTTAGGGCATTGGTGGTGTGATATTAATTAATTTTATAATGTGAAACATAATAACTTATATAGACGTTATGCTATTATGTTATTATAACACAACTAAAAGTTCTATAAAATATATTATATAACCTGGAGAATCTAAACACGTAATGGATTTCTAATTAAGATGGAATATGTCTGCAAACGTTTCCCTGAGCAAAAAGGCATATTTTTCTTTCCAAGCCGAGATCTTAATTTCTGGTGATTTTTTCATAAATTGCCAGTAAATAGTTTCCAAAGTAATATGGTCCTTTCGGGCATACATTTTGTAAATCACTTCTCTTAAAAAATGCAGAGTATTCTTCGTAATTTGAGTTTCGCTCAGGGAAACGTTTGCAGACATATTTCCTCTAAATTCTAAATCTGTTGCTCTGTTTTCATCTTGTATGTTAGGTTGTATAATGAGCTTTGTAGAACTCAAGACTTCGGACGCTTTTTGAATTGCCTTATATCAAGATCATAATTCATTATGAAAATAACTTACTGTATTAAGCATAAGCTTTTTGGATTCATCGGAATATCGCATTTTAGTAGTTTATTTTTGCTTTATTTAATGACATTAACAGACATCAAACTTTTGACGTAACATCTAATTAGTAATCGACGTTCATTTTAGTTTGTAATTTTTTGTTTCATTTGATTCATGATGGATAAATTAGGATGAGGATATTCCAAATGGGTATTTAAAATACTATAGTATAGTCAACACATTAAAATAAATATAGACTTATATGTATAAAAATAACACAGAGATATGGACGATTACAATTTAAAATGTGGTTTAAAATCAAAATAAATAAACACGTATTTAGAAACAATGTAAAGATACAGACGATTACAATTTACAATGTGTTTTAAAATCAAAATTAAGGAAATTTCCCAGCAGTAAAAAGCTTGATCCTCCAGTAATGTTTTCAGACATATTTCAAATTGTTTTGAAGGTAACTGCTGAATACTTTGTAGCAGTGCGTTGAAGAATTTAACTGCATAGAATCTAAGGAGAGTCTTTGAAAAAAATTACAAAATAAAATAAGCAATGCACGTTATTTCATATAAATGCTGGGAGTTTTTCTTATAAGTACACATATCTGAATTATGTACTGTACATTTTCAGATATTCATTGTTATTTTTTAAAGAGTTTAATTTGAAGCTTTAAACGAGTGTTTTCTCCCAAGTTAAGCATGAAGTAAAATTTTAAGTTCAGAAAAGCCTGAATATTTGCTTTGACCAAACCAAATTTTCAGGCTTTTCTAAACTCAAATTTCTACTTCATGCGCCACGCGTACTAGACACTGATTATAAGTAAAGTTCACTTGATCACAATGTTTCAGTGTTTTCAGTGATTAATACGCGTGGCGCATGAGGTAAAATTTTGAGCTTAGAAGATCTTGAAAATTTGGATTGGTCGCCCCCCTTCGCGGTCATGTTGTCATTAAAGGTTTAATAGATGTTTAACTAGGGTTGTCGAATCCTTGATTAAGCATGCAGTAAATATGTCGACGCGACAAATCCAAATTTTTAATCTTTTCTAAACTCGAAATATTTACTTCAAGTGCCAGACGTGCAAGACACTGATTTAATATGAGGTTAATAAAATATACTTTGTTATTGTTTATCTATCAGAAGATTTAAAGAAAATAACGATAAATGTTTTGCTAGGAATTTTTAAAATTTAAGTATTGGGATATTTATTAAAAAACATAGTCAAATATTTGAAATATTCAAATAATTAACAAATTTTAAATATTCGAACATTTTAATAATTAGAATATTTGAATTCCTTTTAGAATGAATATTCGAATAATTGAATTTTAAAAATTTTCCGCGTTAAACTACTAGTTTGATTACTGTTGTTTATTGTAAAGGGTGTCAAATTATAAGTGACCCTTTTACAGGCACTACAAATATGCAACAAAATTGTTTCTTTTTTTGAAATTAAAGATGTGTATTCCAAGTTTTATTCATAATTATTTTGAACTTCAATACTTACATTACATCAACCAGGTGACTCCTATTTCTATCGATGCATATCTGCGTGCGGTGCAACAATAATCTACACGCTGACACATTTCAGCCAGAATCTCAGCAATAGCTTATCTTATGGTATATTTCAAGTCTTCCCAAGTTTGAGGTCGGTTCTGATACGCTTTTGATTTAACATAGCCCTAAAAAAAATCATCTGGAGCCGAGAAATCAGGAGACCGAGGCTAATCTTCATGCTCAGATAGCAGACGACCCGGAAACATCTCTCGCAGTACTTCCATTGATAAATTGGATACATGAGGCCTTGCACTGTCTTGTTGAAACCATGTTACATCTAATGGTAACCGGATTTGATCAATAGCATCCACTAAAAACATTTGCAACATTTCCACATATCGTTCACTGTTAACTACTGCATTTCCCAATTCATCTTCGAACACATATGGGCCCAGAGGTTTCAAACCCATAACTGATCGCCTATGTTTGTGCCAGATCTTCTAAGTGTCTTACGAGAAGAAACCACTTCAATATTCAATTCTTGCCTTAAACCTTATCTACACAGAAAATTATTTGAGCAATCGGCCAGAGCTTTGAGTCAAACAAAACTTGAGATATGAAATATTGTACCTTTGGCATTTACAATTATTACAACCAGATGTTTAAAATTTGTGTACTCAATAATTCAAATGGGGTCACTTATAATTTGACACCCTTTATTACAGATATTACTTATTGTTTGTTATGATCTTGCTTTAGTTGGCTGAATTCAAAATGATATTTCACGTTATCAGTTAAAACAATTGCAACAACTCATTTTAACAAACAATAGTAACTATAGAAATCCAGCCATCATGGAAATAACGGTTTGTTTGCTATGATCTTGTTATTTATTTATTGGTCGAAGGCTAATTTTTATCATTGACACGTTTTCTATCTAGTAATGATAGCAGCCAGTCTGGTCAATAAATAGCAATATCAATCCAGCAATCATAGAATACACTCATTTATTGCCACGATTCTGATATCCATTGTGTGTACGCACACGCTGCGTTGATGGGGTTTAAAATTTGACCAATGCTATCCTTCACTCTGTTGATTGTGTTTTGCACCTTTTTTCTGGGTAACCCTAAAGCTTGGACTGCTTGCTCAGTAATAAAGGAGCTAATAATAATAACTCGATGCAAGTTAGCAGAGGAGCACAAAAAAGAATGGCACAACCAAAAGGAAAGGAGGCACACAAGACTCCTTTTAGATGGTCCGGTACATAGCAGCACATTGACACTGTCAGTACTGAGTAGAATGAAACTACGAAAAATCACAGGACTAGTCACTGGACACTGACCTGATTAAGCATAAACATAGGATGGGAATTGAGAAAAGCTCTCTATGTCGTGGGTGTTTGGAAGAGGAGGAAACTCCTTAACACCTACTGTGTACATGCGAAGCCTATAAAAGGCAACGCACGGAGCAATTTGGGAAGCCTGTTCTTCCTGAAATAGAGCTTGTAACACTCTTTCCGTGTTCATAATTTGTGCCGTAGGCTGCTCAAGGCGTGGGTCGTTCTGAAATAAATACGGGCGCCAGCAATGAGGGTTGCTAAATATTGCTACTTGATGGTATTTCGTTTTAGACTCTTTGGGGTGAGGGAAAATAATAGAAAAATCTCAGAACATAACAATTTTTAATAAAAGCAAAAGTCGTAAACAATTACTGCATATTTAATAAAAGCAAAAGTTGTAAACAATTACTGCATATTTAATAAATGCAAATTACGAGGCAATGGTTTGAACAGTTGCAAACTTATCTTTAATTGGCCCGAAGGCGATGGGTCATCCCGGCTCCTCCTAGCAGGCCTCTGGCTTACAGCGTGCACGGTGATGGTCAGAAGGATTGTTTTGCCTGGGTTTTGACTTTGACTTCCGCTTCCTACGCCTTCAAGCTCGTTTTAGTGGTGGTGCGAGCTGCGGGCTGCTGCGGGGAACGTCCCACTCGGCTGATGACCTTCTTCTTAATTATTTCCAACGGTGGCCAGATTCTTCTGCCTCTTCTCGGATGCCGGTGCGATCACATGCAAAAAGGACAGGCTGCTAAGTCACTATTGAAGCGGTACCCCGAATACAAAATACAATCATGCAATTAAAATTAAGCGTGGCGAAAAATATAATCAAAACGCAATTTAAGGTTATGTTCAAGACTTAATTGAATCTACTAATAAATAATGCTAATGAATTAACTATTTAATAATTTTGAGCTCACGCAAATAATAGTATATATATTTAGCAGAGATAGAATACTGATTACAATATGATCAATTAACAAAAATAATGACCATGCAGACAACAAAACAATGCGTCGTAACTGTAATTATCTCACTTGAATTTAACGTGCATTCCAGGCGGAATTGCCGGTCTGTCAGCACACCTCGTGGTCTTTTAAACTAACACGTGTAGAATCGTGCGCCTCAAATACTCAGTTACACTGCGCCCTAATTCAACGCACCAAAAACCCGAATGAACAATCCATCCGCAATTACTTTACACAAACCTGCACACTAATGCCACGTGGGGTACAAAGTTGCCGTCAAACAAATTACGTCGCTATTCACATCGAATTATGAATTGTATATTACGCTCTCCTTAAGCATTTAATTCGATCAAATCTAGCAATTTAATAATTACAGTTACGTATACGATACCTACTATGACATCAAAAACCAGGACAGCACAAAATGGACTACACAACTCTCTCGACGAGATCCCAGACCAAAAAAAAGGAACCGTTCTCGACTTCCTCCTTCACATCTCCTGACTCAGCCCCTTCCGCTCCGTCACTCCTTCCATTTAATTTTGAGGTTCATTAAGTTGCCTATAATAGAACTCTATATCCAATTTCAATAATATATTATATACAGATAAAGCGTCAGGACCGTAACGGATTTTATTCCGTTACAAGCTCAAGAAAGTCCCCTGGCTGAAACTCCTGAACTTCATAGAAGGCACAGGAGTACACAGGGAGTAAACCATCCTGAGGCGCACAAAAGGGCCATGGAGACCGCAGTGACGCTAAGCGAGACCACCTCATGTGACAAAAAAGAGCTTTGCGAGCATTGCTCTATGAGCAGACGTGAGGTAATTATCGTTCCTGCGATGACTATTTAAGTGCACGAGATAGTTACGGCAGAAGTGTCATTTTTTCACTACCCTGTTTTTATCTTGTGTGTTAAGCGCCAAGAATGTAGAGCAGCTCAAGATATTGTGATGTATAGTTTGGCACATCCCGCATGTTATTTGTTTCTTTATAGTTTTCAAGGTCTGCGTGGATCGGTTTGGTTCCAAGAATAAAAATCTCTTCTACCCTGACGTTCTTCAGAATTGTTTCCAACTGTAATGATCGAATATCTTGTTTGTTTCGTTGTCCCATTTGCACATAACAATGCGGCCTACCATTGGATCCCATGATTCCGTTTCATACCCCAAGTTCTGAAATACTTGGATATATTTGCGGGTAATATCGTGGAGGTTCTTAAGATGTCCTAGAGAATCGGCTTTACAGATTAGCTGATCCATAAACTTGTCCACCAGTTCAGCAATGAGAAGCCATTTGTTGTCGTCTAAGAGTTTCCCATGTAGTTGTATAATTGGCGCCTGTCAATAAAATATGGTTTATGAGTTGTGCTGCTTATCCACGTACGTATCTTTATAATTGATCTAATTTTTCTATTAAAGAATGGGAGCTGTTGTTGTGAATTATTTGTTCAAATAACTCCTGAAAGTTGGCCCATTTATCGTACTCTATCTCATAGGTTGGTATAGTTTTGGCTGGGACGGTAGGGTTTAATCTGGAGGTTCCGGCCACTGTTTGTACTAGCGCAATCTTGTCCCGGATATGTTTCTTTACCTCTATGTTTAAAAAAAAAGTGGTTGTAGTTTGTGGCGTTTGTCGGCATGTTTGCATCCAACAATAAAGTGTCTTCTTATTTACTTCTGCCCAGTGTTGATCAATTGATGTATTCACATGTTGGCTTCATCTTATGATATTGTGGCTACTTGCTTTGCTTGTTTGGGAAGTTAAATCAAACTGGATGCCAAGTATAACAGCTTGGTCTACGATTGCTGGGGATGCCTCGTAAGTCGGTTCTTAAGTAGTTGGCGATGGATCGGTGATTCCGGTTGCTAGTTGGTGAAACACTTCTTCATACTTGTTTTATAGTTTTTTATGATATTTTTCTTTGTAGTACTTATGAGTGGATACGTTTAACTCCTGACAAATTTCATCCGTATCTTTAATATTTTGCCAAAGCGCTTAATTCTGTTTGTGCTGATTTTAGTTTCTGTCTGGTGACATTCGCCTCTATTATCTCGGTTAGTATTCTAGCCAAATATTTGCCTAATACGTATGTACTGCAGTTGCTTGCGTGAATTTGTCTTCCAATCGATGTTGGACCTAGGGCGGAAACTGATGTGTTTCGG
This sequence comes from Philonthus cognatus, assembly GCA_932526585.2. NCBI lineage: Eukaryota > Metazoa > Arthropoda > Insecta > Coleoptera > Staphylinidae > Philonthus > Philonthus cognatus. Next base: position 59,717,075 of record OW052246.1, read on the forward strand.
GTCGTAAATCCGAATTAACTCTTACAGCCCTTGCATTTTTTTGGTGCTCAGAAAAATTGTACACTGCATATTATTTATTACTATTTCAGATATACACAAAGTTCTTCTTTTAAGTATACATATCTAAATATACTGTAAACGCTGTAAATCTTCAGATATTCGTTGTTATTACAAATATTTCAAGTTAAACTTTTAAACGAGTATTTTCCACTCCCAGATTAAGCATAAAGTAAAATTTCGAGGTTAGTAAAGCCTGAAAATTTGGTTTGGTAGCGAAGCGAAGCTTTTCAGGCTTTTTTTCAGGCTTTTTTTCAGGCTTTCCTAAATTAGAATTTTTACTTCATGCGCCACGCGTACTATACACTGATGTGATGTTATGTTCAGAATACACGTTTTTAGCATACTGCTTTGGTAGAATTATTTGAACTTCACCTTAAATCAGAGTTTTATACGCGTGGCGCATGAAGTAAAATTTCAAGTTTAGAAAAGCCTGAAAATTTGGTTACGCGACCAAACCAAATTTTCAGGCTTTTCTAAACTCGAAATTTTACTTCATGCCTAATCTGGGAGTAGAAAACACTACTTTAAGACTTAAAATTAAACTATTTTAAACAAACAAATAATTATCGGAAAAGTCACAGCTCATGCATATGTTGCATATGTATACCAAATTTTAGTAATGGCAGATGCCACCATCAGGGCCGAAAGAGTTTATGGTTGTCCACGGAGTAGCTGCTATTAATTAAAGGAATATTTCGCAGGAACTCCGGTTCTCAATCCCGAGAGTATAAACGAAAATTCGCATTTTAGATTTGTATCCCGTTCGAAGGACCAATATGCACGCACACGCTGCGTTGATGAGTACGGGGCTTGATCTCGTCTGCTCTATGGGGCACTGGTTCGTGCTATAGCTAATGTGGTAGTTGTTAATACTATATATAGACTTCACTTGTAATCAGTGTTTTATATGCGTGGCGCATGAAGTAAAATTTCGAGTTTAGAAAAGCCCCGTGAAAATTTGTCTCGGGTTGCTGCGCGACCCTGGACAAATTATCTACGCGGGGCTTTTCTAAACTCGAAATTTTACTTCATGCTTAGTCTGGGAGTGGACGACACTCGTTTATAGCTTCAAACTGAACTTAAAAAAAAAACAACGATTGTTGTTAATACTAATTGTAAGGCAGCGGAGAGAAACAAGCAAGATGAGAGAGGAATTGTACCCGAGGTTCTTAGGACACAAGTAACTCGACTCAAGACTGGTTTTAATCTGATTTATTTTTAAGGTTTCTGGAATTTTATATATAATGTATACTTACAAATACGCGTCATGATCCTGGATTACAATACTAGTATATAATTTCTTATTAACAGGCTACAAGATAGAGATATTAACAGTCATTCTTATTGAACGATCGAAATGCATATCTTTATTATTTGTGTTCCTAGGACACAAAAGCATATGTTTCTGTGAATAAAATGGGATTTTACACATTAGTGTACGGTCGATAATAAGAAAATCAACAATTTTCTTTTAATAATTTCCGAAAATATGGATGTTAACATAGTCACTTCTCAGTGGCCTGTGTATATTACTGTATTTAAAAGTTGTGCCTGATTTTAATATTTTTATAATTTGAACAGAATTCATTGGAAAAACATTAATTAAAATAATGAAGTAATCCAATCTTTTGAAGGTAAAAAAAAGATATAATTGGGAAAAAATCTGCAGCATCCCTGCGGTGTTGTATGTCCGGACTACCAAGGTCTATAAATAGAATTTATCAATTTGTTTGGGCCTATAAATGGAGTCGCGGTGAAAACGCAAACGGGGAAAATCGATCGAGGGGAAGGAGGGGAGGGAAAGGGCCGCGATGAGCGTACCTAAAATACTCTTCAGATGGAACGGAACGAGGAGGCGGCCCCGATAATTAATTCGATGAGTCTGCACCTGAAAAAAAATACAGCTCGGTCGCGGAGGAGGGGGGGGGGGGTGCGTTTTATAAATACAGCGAGGGGTTTCCGCGTTTCTAGATGGATGTCGGATTCTGGATGTGGATGGAAAGTGGGTCAGGGCGGACCACAGGATAGAGGGTGAAGGTTGAACTACCTGTAGCGCGTGGCCCGGCGGTCCCTTTCCACCATCCTGTTGCACGTACCACCCCCTTGCCGCCCACCGCCTCTCTTCCCTTCTGCTTCTGCCTCTGCTGGCCCAGATTTTACACAGTTTACAGAGCGCCACCATATCCCCCCAGCCTTAAATAAAGTACGCCTATCAAGTTTTTTTCAATATAATTATACCCAATTTAATATAAAATCTAATTTACCTAATAAGGTAAACCAGATTTCATTCGATTAACACCAATGGCGTATTTAAGACTAAAATTATGACCTAAATATCTATGTAGGTCAAGCACGGATCCACGGAGGAAGGGGGAAATTCACTTTAAATCAGTGTTTTATACGCATGGGGCATGAAGTAAAATTTAGCGTTTAGAAAAGGTAGAAAATTTGGATTGGTCTCTCCGCAAAGTATACGATTTAACCAATCTAGCGGGACAAAAGTTATGGATTAGTTTTTATGGTCCATTTTAAATCATAAATTAATTAATTTTTGATTCATATAAAAATAGATAATTTTACAAAAAACTATTTTAATGAGTTAATAATTAAATTCAGTAGGAGATTTTAGGTGTATTATCAACAAAACAAATATTCATTTTGCATACATTTAACATTATGTTTGTCGCTCAATTCATGTTGTTGAAGTTTTTTTAATCATATTGTGTACCAGTCAAGGTCGTAGTCAGGTATCCCCCCTACCTATGGGTGTTCAAACCTCCCCCGAAATTTTTAAAATGTTAAATTTTACTATATAAAAGCTGCCCTGTTAGGTTAGAAACAAAATGTTTCCCATTAAAACAAACCCTCCCCAAAATTTTTATATCCACCCCGAATTTTTTTTCTGGCTACGGCCTTGGTATCAGTACCAGTATACTTTCAAATTAATTACAAGCAATTGACTTTTATAAATCATTTTTTTATACAGGGAATGTTTATTTTAAGTAATATTCTCGAAATTCGTTGTCTTTTTGAAATAGCTTAACTTGAAGCTTTAAACGAGTGTTTCTACTCTCAGATTAGGCATGAAATAATAGTATATGCTGTAAATCTTTAGATATTCGTTTTTTTATAGTTCAATTTGAAGCTTTAAGCGAGTGTCGTCCACTCCCAGACTAAGCATGAAGTAAAATTTCATGCGCCACGACTTAAATCACTGAAATCTTGTGGAATTAAAGAAAACACTGTTAAATCAGTATTGAAAAAAATTCTGCTAAAGCAGGATTAAAAACGTACTGCTAAATAAGAATATATTAAAATTCAGTTGAAATCAGTGTTTTATAAGCGTGGCGCATGAAGTAAAATTTCGAGTTTAGAAAAGCTCCGTGTAGAATATTTGTCTCGGGTCGCGCAACTATAAATAAACGAATATCTGAAGATTTACAGCATATACTATTATTTTATGCCAAATCTGGGAGTAGAAACACTCGTTTGAAGCTTCAAGTTAACGAATTTCGAGAATAATACTTAAAATAAAAATTTCCTCTATAAAAAAATGATTTATAAAAGTCAATTGCTTGTAATTAGTTTGAAAGTATACTGCTTAGTCTGGGAGTGGACGACACTCTTTTTAGCTTCAAACTGAACTTTAAAATAAAACAACGATTATCTGAAGATTTACAGCATATACGTAGTAATTTACAGATGTTAAGTATACAATTTTCACGGGGCTTTTCTAAACTCGAAATTTTACTTCATGCGCTACGCGTATAAAAAACTAATTTCAAGTGACGTTTAAAATATTCTCCATATAAAAAATAAATAAAAAACAGTATTTTAAGAAATATTGACAATAAACAAGGTGTGTTCACTTAATTTTTGCACCTAACAAAAATGTTAAATATCTTAGTAATTGCAAAAAGTCGCACAATTCAACAAGATTTATTGTAAATAAGACATCTTGAGGATCATTAGAAAACAGGTAGTAGTTTAAGACGATGTATGACACAAAACATATACATGTTTTTTTAGATGTTTATATTTGTTTTTTTTTATAAATTGAATAACCTAATATGTTTTTGTTATATTATATTATATTTACACAAATAATATATGATATTGTAGCTACACTTTTGCAGAAAAAGACACAAAAGATAAAATATTCTTCAGTTTTGATCAAACGATGCAATTTTAAATTAATTGATAGTAAAATAAAGCAACAACAAATGAAATTAGTTGCTTACTTCAATTTTGTCACTTGATATCGCAGAGAATTGATAGTAAAATGAAATAATTTTGTATCAGGAACATTTTTTGATACATATGAATAATTTGTATTAATGCATTTGTAATTTTCATATTTTAATAATTTAAATTCTATCCAGCTAGAACATTCAAACCCTATACTGTCCATTATAACCTCAAATATTACTGATTTCCGTTCTTAGAAAGTCATCCGTATCGGTAAACCGATGGCGGAGTCAAGACCAATAAAATTGACTTTTCAGACTCGTGAATTAGTTATCAGTCTTATCAAGGTTTCGAGAGAAATGGACACGGGGAACGTTCGTTTTGCAAACGGTTTTATTGGTCTTGACTCCGCCATCGGTTTACCGATACGGATGACTTTCTGGGGAGGGAAATCAGTAATCTTGGAGTTTATAATGGATTTTATAGCTGCTATTTCATTTTCTATTTTCTCCTCTGTTGTGCCAGATGGTTCAGAAATGTTATAGGCCATGACGTTAAGTGCCCGTTGTTGCCTTTCTTCCATTTCTGCCAAGATATTCTTTTCAGGTAAAACATTTTAAGATTTAACTGAAACATTAAAATTTTGTAAGTTGGTAAAGACCTTTAATGTTGGTTATTTCAGCCAAACGACCTTTCATTGTTGTTTGAAACTGCTCAGGTTCTTTTTTGAAGAAGTTTTAATTATTTCATTAATAGACGACGACGAACTATTTTGGCGGGATTAACAAAATCCCGCCAAAATAGTTCGTCGTTAGGTAAACAGTCCGGGCAAATCCAATGGTTGCCATCAGGCTGTTAAGCTTCACTTAAATAGATAGTATTCAATTAAGTCGACTGTGCAATTTATACAACTCGTACAAAACCAAATACGACATATGACTTGTTTTAAGGTGTGTAACAAAATTCTGTCTGTCTGTTATCTTCAAAAAATACATTATAGCGAGTTTTTAAATAAACCATTACAACTGTAAAATTAAAAAAAATACATTAGCAAAAAAATATATAAAATATAATTATAAGTTTATGTTTTGGAAAACTTTATAGTGGTTTTATATATACTTATAATATTATACATATAATATACATATAAACAAAAATAGGTACCTACCTACTTTTTGTAAACAGCCACCCCCAACACAATTTCTGCAGCACGTGGACATTTCTTAAATAAAATGAAACGATATCGAAATGATAACTGGAAAATATTTTATACGGACGAGACTTGGTGTGGAGCCAACCACTCTATAAAATTTGGTTGGTGTGAACAGATCTTACCGGATGAAAAACGAGAAATTATAATTACTACAGAGGTACCATCCAGGAAATAAATGGATACCGTGGTGGAATAATAACTCCATCGGGAGCTGGGAAAAGAGTAATTATTCTTCACATAGGGAGTGAAGATGGTTTTTTGGATGGATGTATGAAGTGTTTTATTGGCAACAAAAATTCTAATGACTACCACGATGAGATGAATGCCAAACATTTTGAAGAATGGTTTAGACATGTTCTGACAATTATACCAGATAATTCAGTAATAGTCATTGGCCAAGCACCTTATCACACTATGTTGCATCCAGATTTTAGAAATCCAACAACTGCATGGAGAAAGGCAAACATAGTTGACTGGCTAATTAAAAAGAATGTACGATTGCCATCCGAATATGATTCATTTGACGAATTGTCAAGACCCGCACTGTTATCATTGGCAAAGATGCACCATTATCCAAAAATGTATCTATTAGTTAAATTAGAAGAAGAGGTTAGAGGAGAATCTGTTAAACTTATTTGGTTACCAGTAGCTCACTGTGAGTTTATTGCGATAGAGCTAATTTGGTCATTTGTTAAAAATTATGTGGCAAAAAATAACAAAACATTTAAAATAAATGATGTTTTTAAATTTATGCAATGAAGCCATGGGAAACGTTCCTGATACTTTGTGGCCCAATTGTATAAGACATACAAAGAAAATTGAAGACGATTATATAAAAAAGATCATTTGGTTGATGTCACAGTGGAACCATTAATTATTAATATTAGAGCGGATGAATCGACAGACAGCAAAACCGGTAGTGAAAGCGGAAGTGAATCTGGGTAACTTTAATGACAATTGTGTTTCTTATATTTATGTAAAACTATATTTTATTCTAAATTCTTAGTAATAATTTATTTTTGTCCTTGTTTTAAATTTTTATTTATTTCTACATTTAATAAATGTTAAATAAATACAGTAATAATCTTAATATTTAATATTTATCTTATATTTTTTGTCTTTTATATAGTACATTTTTATTATTTTATAATATTTATTTTATATTTGTTGTATTGTATTTTTCTTGAAACATATTTTTTATTTTAATTTTAATATTTTATATACCGTGCGTTTTATTTAAGTATAGCCATAGTGATTTACATGGTAAAAATTGTATCGCATGTTAACTTTTGTTGTCGAACAAAGAAACATTTTTGGTTTTTATCAATAAATCAATAAACTTTCGTATGATGTTATAACATTTACTTGTTAATAATTATAATCATTACGACATTTTCGCCAAGTAAATTTTATTTATTTAATTAAGTATTTCTTTAATCCACCATCCCATTATCGTGATTGTAAATATAAATATTATAAAATAAATCCAATTGTAAATAACTGCTGTCTTCCCTTTCGTTACAAACCTTTCATCATCGTCCGCATCGTAACGACGATGAACCGAGCGGGACCCCCTCTATTCCCCACGCCTCACTTTCACCGTCATTATTTTATATCTCTTCGAACAATTTTTAATCCACTAAAAATCGAATATTTGATATATTCATAATTTGTTTTATACATTTTGCAATATAATTGTGTAATATATAATATCTGTTATTTGTATGTAAATTGATTGTAAAATAACCGAGAACGTAGGTGTTTTTTAAAATCGGGGAATAAAGGGTGGACACATTTAATTTTTATTTGCGTCGTTATATAAATATAAGTCTGATCTATTACATGTATTTTTTTTCAATTTCTTATATGTAGCCAATCAATTTATATAAAATGTTAAAGTTGATCTTAGTAAAAATCCACAAAAATGTAGGTACCTTTTTAAACATTTTTATTAATATCTCAGTAAATAAAAGTGATTTTCTCAAAATAAATGAGGAACATTCCAAGGAATATAGATACGTATTTATATATTTTCCAAGATTTTTTCTTTTGAAAATACAGCATCCGAAAGTGACATGCCTCGCTTTTTGAAAAGGATATTAAGGGGATGTAAGGTTTTTTACGGGAATATTTAGCGCTATGACAAATTTCACAATCATTTATATAATTATTAATATCATTTTTCATAGAAGGCCAGTAATAATTACGTTTTAAGTGTTCTAATGTTTCATTGATTCCACGGTGGTTACATTTACCTTCATGTTGATATTTAATTTACAAATTTAGTACATTTAATTAATTTTTGTCCAGGGTCATAAAAATATTTCATGTAAACATTATTAAAGTCATTGTACAAGGAATCATCATGAAAATATAAATAAAAAATTTTGTTATGGGTAGTATAATCTTTTAAAAATTCAAATACTAAGTTTAAATTAGATTTGGAAATTTTCACCATCATTATATTTAATTTTTCAAAAGTATTATTATTTACTTCTAATTTATTTCTGGTGTTTTCTCAAATAACGATTTGATTTGGTTTATTATTTATGATTTCGTCAAGAATTGGAATACCATTATTTTAATTATCTAAATTAGCATTAGTATGTGGTGTATCTTCTGAATTATCTTCTATTTGAATTATAAGGGGTTTGATTTGTATATCTTGCAAAATCTTTATATTTTGTTGTTCTTGATCTAGAATATTTCAGATATTTCTTTTAAATATTCTAACACATCAAAATCGATATCACCTGGATTATTTTTAATACTTTCGGTCTCTAATGTATTAATTTCTATTCGAGATAAAACATCTGCATTTGTGTTTTGTTTACCTTTTTTGTAACATATATCATAATCATACTCTGATAATTTTAATCGCCAACGTACAAGTTTACTATTGGGTTCTTTTAGATTAAAAAGCTAAGTTAATGGTCTGTGATCATACTATATAAAATGCCGTCGTCGAGTGAAGATCGTAGTGACGATAATCTATGTAAACTATGTGAAAAACGTATAAAGTCAACTGATGTGAAAACCCTGTGCTACGGATTGTGCAACAGTTTAGTGTATGGTACCTGCACGGGCCTAAAAGACACGGAACTTCGACTTATTAATAGTAAACAGTGTTTAGTTTGGTTATGTGCAACATGTGTAACATATCGCAAAGAAGGTCAGTCTCCTTACACCTTACTCCAACAAATCAATTTAACTCTTCTTGAGCATAGCACTATGATTAAACAAAATCATAGCACCCTACAAAAAATTTGTGAGCATAACAGCAAAAGTTACGCTGCAAAACTTAAGAGTAGTGACACCTATCAACAAAACGAAGAACAAGCTAAAAAGAAGATACAGAAACCTAGTGGAAACAATGATAAGCAAAATAATCATCCAATTCGGTCCGAACTGCCAGAGCAAAATGATAACGCAGCTCCAGCTAAGTGCGCCAATGCTCCGCCAACCAATGCGATGCAAACCCCGAGCGTCTCCGATACAACCCGCACAGCGGACGAGGACTTCATCGAGGTTAGGCGCAAAAGACATAGGAAAGTTATCGTTGTTGGATCCAAGGAAGAGAAAAACATAAAAGTCGTCGAAAAAAAGGCCTGGTTTCATGTGTCCCGCTATCCGACTGATTTAACAGAAGAAAAACTTAATCAACTACTCACAAAAAGATTTGAATGTAACGATATTATATGCGAAAAAATTGTACCAAAGTACACAAATCCAACTTTTGCAAGCTTTAAAATAGGTGTGCCATTCACATACAAAGAGCAATTAGAAAACTCCAACTCATGGGAAAGGGGAATTCTAGTATCTAGATTTAATTTTTTTCTATTTACCAAAGAGAAAAACAACGGTATAACACCAACATAGTTAAAAATTGCTCCATTAGTAAAAGCAAAGACTTTAAACTGCTGCATAGTAATGTTCAATGTCTAACTACGAGTTTAAATGAATTAAAATATAACATCCACCTTATCAATGAGCTAAAAGTTATTTGTATAACAGAACATTGGCAAACTGATGAATCATTAAAAACATTAAATTTAGATAGTAATTTTCAATTAACGTCATACTATTGTCGAGCAAAAAACAAACACGGCGGTGTATCAATTTACAGCCATCGTTCTTTTCAAGCCTCGGATATTAATTATATTAAAAACCTCTCAGATAATAATGTAGAATGTGTTGGTACACAATTAAAATTAAATACTTTTACAGTTAATATAGTATGTGTATATAGGCCGCCGCAGGGTGATCTACCACTGTTTTTTAATAAACTGAATAAAATTTTAGATTTTTTAACAAAGAGGAATGCACCATTTTTTATCGCAGGTGATTTTAATATTAATACTTTTCATAAAACTAATGACTCTCTATTATTTATAAACTTCTTAAAAAGTTATAATACAATTTTAACTATTACAGAAGCTACGAGGACTCATCACACTGGTTCAACGTCATGTATAGATAATATTTTAACTAATCTTTCTTATGAATACGTCAACACTGAAATAGTTCAAATATTCACATCCGATCATACTGCTCAACTATTGAGTTCAAATTTAAATCTTTGCAATGAATATACTAAGAAGCAATGTAGAGTATTTTCTGACAGTAAAATAAATGAATTCTGCAATGATATAGCTGGTGAATTTTTTAGTGATGTTTATAATGATATTGATATAGATGACAAGTATAATTACTTTATAAATACTTTCTCATTATATTTAAACAAACATTTCCCTGTTAGAAAATGTAATCCTACAAATAAAAAAATTAAACCAAAACTTAGTAATATACAAATTGAAGAATGTAAAAATCGCATGCAAATACTAGAAACTTTATCCACATCTTATCCACAATATAAGGACCATTTAAAGGAAGAAAAAACTAAATACATTACACTTTTAAAAGCAGAACAAAACAAAATGTATGAAAGTCTAATAGAAAATAAATCCAATAAATCTAAAGCGTCATGGGAGTTGATATATACATTCACCAACAGAAATAAAATAAAGAAACGTACATTACCCAGTACAAAAAATTTACAACAATTGGCCAATGATTTCAATATTTTTTTCAAAGATGTAGCACAAACATTGATTTTAAATAAACTACCAAATCGTATTCAGTATAAATGTAAAATAATTAATAATAGTAAAACTTTTCAATTTATTACAATCACAAATACTGATATTTTAAATACTATAAATAAAATGGAAAATAAAAAAAGCTCTGGTTCCGATGAAATTCCGATAACATTAATCAAAAAATGTATTAGTACAATAATTGAACCTTTAAAACACTGCTTCAACGAGTCACTAGAATCTGGCATTTTCCCAGAAAATATGAAACTAGCTTTAATCACACCTATATACAAAAAAGGTGATCCTCAACTACATGAAAACTATAGACCCATTAGCTTATTAACAACTTTTTCTAAAATCTTGGAATCGATCGTAGCAGCTCAAATAATTACTTTCCTCAATGAAAGCAATTTATTTAGTCAAACTCAACATGGCTTTAGACAAGGAAAAAGTATCGATACTGCACTCTTTGATTTTTTACAGTCTATATATACCAATCTGGACAAGGGAAAATCGGTGTGTGGAATTTTCCTTGACTTGTCAAGAGCGTTCGATACTATAGATCATGAGATCCTACTTACTAAACTGTACAGTTATGGTATTCGAGGTAAAGAAAATAAGTGGTTCAAGACTTATATACAAAACAGAAAACAAATAGTGAAAATTACAAACTCCACTACAGGTCAAGAGGTTATGTCAGAGATTGTTACTACAAATATGGGCGTGCCTCAAGGAAGCATACTCGGGCCACTCCTTTTCATAATTTTTATGAATGATCTGACTAATATTGCACAAAACTGCCACTTTATCAGCTATGCAGATGACTCTAATGTAATTTTATCGGGATCAGGAATTGATTCAATTATTGACACGGGAAATCAAATAATGTGTAACATTGAGAAGTGGTTTACCGAAAACTGCCTCATACTAAACACCGATAAAACAAATTGTATATATTTTAAAATCAGTCAGAGAACTCTGACACCTCCTCATATCTCCCTTAATAATAATGTGTATAATTTTACACATCAGTGTAAATATTTAGGCATCATCTTAGATGAAACCCTAAATTTTAAAGAGCAGATTGATTACTTAACTGGGAAAATTAGTAAAGCAAATTATGGTCTAAGAATATTAAGAAAAAACACAAACAATAAAATATGTGAAACGTTTTATTACGCTTATATATATTCCAATATCAAGTACGGAATAATATTCTGGGGAACTAACTCTAATATAAATTCTGTTTTCAAGGCTCAAAAATGTGCGTTACGCATCATAGATAAATTGAGGTTTGACCAAAGTTGTAGAGGGGCTTTCCGAAACAGAAAGATGCTAACTTGCATAGGAATTTATATTCTTGAGTGCATAAAGTTTCTATGGAAGCATCGATATATTTTTGAAAATAATATGCTATCAAATATCTATAACACGAGGCATGGCGTTGAATACAGTCTTCCAGCTCATAAATTAAGTTTTTTTGAGAGAAGTCCATATTTTACCTCCATAAAATTGTATGATAGCCTTCCTAAGGAAATAAAAACAGCAAAATCTTATTCTGTCATGAAAAGAAAATTGATAGATAAGTTAATAAATATAGAACCATATACTATGGATGAGTATTATGCTAACGTAGGCAATAATTAAATACGTATACGCAATATGCCTGTTTGTTTTTTGTTTTTCTTTTGACTTGTTTTTGTGAAATTAATATATCCTGATGTAAATGTGATGTATTTAATATCATTAAAAATAAATGTGTTTATTATTATTATTATTATTATAATTTTTAAATTGTCCGCCCAAACTATGGCAAGTAGTTCTTTTTCAACTGTGGAGTATTTAGTTTCACTTTCATTAAAATTTCGAGATGCGTACGGTACTGGTCTGTCATTAGGTATATTTCTTTGGGATAATACAGCTCCTAAGGCATAATTACTAGCATCGGTGATGAGAACAAATGGTTTGTCAAAATTGGGATACTGTAATACAGGTGCATTTATTAGTAATTGTTTGCAGTGTTCAAAAGCTTTTATGAATTCTGTTGTATGTTCGACTTTATTATTTTTCTTAAGACAGTTGGTTAATGGTTTAGTAATTTTAGAAAGGTTTTGAATAAATCGTCTAAAATTTTTAGGAATTGGAAATTTTTTTATTGCGTTAATTTTGTCTGGATTGGGTTTTATTCCCAAAGGTGTTATGATGTGTCCTAGGTATTGGACTTCCTTTTTCAGAAATTCTGTTTTATCTAACTGAACTTTAAATCTTGATTCACGAAGTCTATTAAATATCTTTTTTAAATTGCAAATATGTTCTTGAAGAGAGGTGCTAAATATTACTATATCGTCTAAGTAAACAAGGCAAATTTCGTTTTGTAAACCTCTTAATATACTGTCCATTACCCGTTGAAATGCTAAAGGAGCATTTTTGAGTCCAAACGGCATTCGTATGAATTCAAAATGTCCATTTTCGGTAGAGAATGCTGTTTTTTGTACATTGTTGGGGTCCAATTCTATCTGATGAAAGCCATTAGCAAGGTCTAAGGTCGAAAAATATTGACTTAGTTTGTCTAAAATGTCAGTTATGTTAGATAATGGGTATTTGTCATGTATTGTTTTGGAATATACATTTCGATAGTCTATAACCATACGCCACTTGCGTTTTCCGCTAGCATCTAGTTTCTTAGGTACAATCCATATTGGACTTAACCAAGGGGATGTTGAATTTTGTATAATACCTTATTTCAATAATTTTCCAATTTGATCTTTCACTTCAGTTTTATGTATGTGAGGGTATCGATAACTTTTAGTATAGATTGGTGAATCGTCGGTCAATTTAATTGAATGTCTAATTTGGTTTGAAAACGTTAAAGTAATTTTATCTGAATGGAAAATGTCTCCGTATTCATAACATAAATGTCTAATTTGTTGTTTTTCTTCAGGGTTGCAATGATCTAATCCTAAATTTTTTAAATTTGATTTTAAAATATTATCTTCTTCGATGGAAATGTTTTGATTTGTTAAGTCCTGTGGTGATTCAATAAAATGTAATTCATGTACATTTATGGGTTCTATTGGAAATGGTTTGGTAATAGTGATTTTTGTTGATTGTTCGCTTGAATTTATAATAGTGGTGTAAGCAAAATATTTTTTTACGTTTACAAGGGCTTCTGGCATTTCAGTTTTATGACCCTAATTTGTGTAACTTAGTATACCTAATCCTTTTTCTAAATTGACTGGTATTTTAACATTTAATTGTGTTCTTGCTGGTAATATAAAAGAATACAATTGTTCGTTTTGTTATTGTGGAATATTAGCGTAATCTGTTTCGTATATAATTGGAATTTCGGATAAGGGTGTACTTAATTTACGATTTTTAATATTTATAGTTGCGTTTAATAATTCTAGAAGGTCAGCTACGATAAGTCCATCATATTTATTAGATAATTTAAATAAATAAAATTTATGAAATCCATCTACATTAAATATGTCAAAAATTGGAATATTAGCCATTTCGTTGTGTACAGTAATCCCATGAGCAGTTTCTATATTGAATTCTTCTTTAGTAATAAAATTTTTAAAAAATGTATAAGCAAGATCTGGATTTATTACGCTCTTAGTACTACCTGTATCAATAAAAGATTTAGATTTAAATTTGGAATATCAATATGAGGTAAATCATTAGAAAATGTGTTTATATGAATCAAGTTAGAGGTTTGTGAAGGCTAGTTAAATGAAAATTTTGATAATTTTCAGAATGTTCATCGACTTCATATGGTTTTGGAAAATTGTCATTTATTGGTTCATTATATTCGTTTTGTTCATAGTTGAATTTATAGGGGTTGTAATAACTTTGAAATTGATCGATATTATCATTTCCAATATTTTCATTTACAGTATTTAAATCATTTTCATATTCAGAGATGAATGTAGGGTTTATTTTAATTTTAGAATTTGTAGTATTAGTTTCCATAGGTTCAGGTTTGTATTTATAATTTTGATGAGGTGGAGAAAATTTCTTTGTTGGGATTGAAGCTGATGATTGTCCAAAGTTATTAAATGGTATGAATTGTCTTTTTTGAGAATAATTTTGGAAAGGCAATTTACGAATTGGATTTAATTTTGGCAATGTATTATTAAATTGATTTGCTTGATAACATTGAGGTTGGTATTGGGGTTAAAATTGATATTGAAATTGGGGTTGATTTTGTGGTTGAAATTGAGGTTGAATTTGAGGTCGATGTTGATAGTTATTTTGGGGTTGATATTGAGGCAAAATGTTTGGATTGTAAGGTGGTTGTCTATAATATTGTTGTTGAGGAATTAATTGTTTAAAATTAGGAGTATTTCGGTTAATCATTGGTTCATAGGTATTTCGTAACTGATCAATAGTTCTAAACTTTGAATTTTGATTTTGTCAGTTATTAAAATACATAAAATTTTCTTCTTCGGTAACGTATGAAATCGCTTGTTCTAAGCTTTGAGGGTCTTTTAATCTAACTACTAGCTCTAAGTTGTATTGTAAACCGTTAATAAATATTTTAAGAGCAAAATCGTCATAATGACTAATTTTAATTCATTTTTCGGCGTCATCTTGAATTTGTGAAATTAATTTTGAAAACAATAAACTACGAGCATCTTGGATTCTCATTCCAAAATGAACCGGTTTATTATTTTTTAGAGGTTTTATGGAAATCAAATCTTGTATTAAACAATCTATGCTTCTTTGGTCTAAAAACATTAAATTTAAGGCATTTTTAATTAAAGCCCACGTGTTCAATTCTGATCGAGAGCCAATTAAATCAGTTGCGCGATGTTGTAATTTACTTTGAATTGTGTCAATTAAATAAATATTAATTAGGTCATTCGGATTTCTTAAATAATGGAACGCTCTGAGGAAGTGTTCGCAAGAGTTAATGAAACGATTTAGTTGTTTTGGGTTTCCGTCAAAATGAGGAATATTATCTGTTTGATATCTCAAAAGTGCAACATTCAATTTCTCGTTAGCCATTTTCAATATTATTGTATTTTTATTATTAAGTACTTAATTCTAATTCTTAATTATAAGCTAATTATTATGTATTTGAATATATTTTAAAAGTATAAAGGAAAGCAAATGTGTTGAAAAGTTAATCTTTGAATGGGGAAATTTGAAAGGAAGAGCACTTACATTAATGTGAGAAAAATCTTAAAATTCATCTTGTTTGATTCTGTAATCCTTGGTTTCTTCTTAAAACTAACTTAACACTAAGTCCAATAGGTTGATGTGTCGGATGCACTCGAACCCTGGTACGAAACTCAAAATTGTCTGAACTTTTTGGAATTTTGTTGTATCAGTTTAAAAGTTTAATTTAAACATTTAAACGAATGTCATCCACTCCCAGGTTAAGCATAAAGCAAAATTTCGAGTTTAGAAAAGCCTGAAAATTTGGTTTCAGGCTTTTCTAAACTCAAAATTTTACTTCATGCGCCACGCGTACAAGACACTGATTTCAATTAAAGTTGACTTGCTCACAATATTTATTTTCATTGTTTAATACGCGTGGCGCATGAAGTAAAATTTCGAGTTTAGAAAAGCCTGAAAATTTGGTTTGGTCGCTCTGCTTCGCAGAGCGACCAAACCAAATTTTCAGGCTTTTCTAAACTCGAAATTTTACTTCGTACTTAGTCTGGGAGTGGAAAACATTCGTTTAAAGCTTCAAATCGAACTCTTTTAAGAAAAGCGTAGGCATATGTATACTTAAAAGAAAAATTACCTGTATATTCGATTATATGTTAAAGTACAATTTTTGAAAAGTATGCATTACCCAGAGTCCTGCAGACAAAAATTTAAAAACGAACGACTGCTAACAGCACCAGCCATCTATATGTATGAATGTGTTATATTCTTTAAAAGGCACTCTCACTACTTCTCAGATGGTGTAATAAAAAGTAAGTACGACACTAGGAAATGCAATACGTTTGTAATTTCCAAACACAGGTTGACATTATATAAAAAAGCACATTTTATTCATGTATAAAAATTTGGAATGGTTTACCTGATATGTTAAAATAATGTAAATCCTTAAATTAATTAAAAAACAATTATTTAATTATATATATATGAATTAGAACGCTACTCAACTAATAAATTAGGTATTCGATTTATATAGATATATATATATATATATATATATATATATATATATATATATATATATATACAGAGAGTTTTATGTAACACCGAACATGCTAAAATGTACTCAATGTAAATTTTCCTATGCTCGATGTGTACTGGGACGCATCAAAGCATTGAGTGCTATGTGATTCGCTACGATTTCTAATTGTAATATAGTCAACCCAATTTACACTCTTCCTTTCAAAAATAAATTAAATCTGTCAGTTATCGCAAGCAAGTGATATTTGCTGTTCTAGCACTTGAAGCAGACGTAGACGAAGAACGGAGAGTGGAACATATTAATAATGTATACAAAGGAGGAAAATATTTTTCAGGTAAACTTATACCATTGAGAAAATAGTTAAAAAAGTTCTCATATTTTATTTTCTGTAAAATTTTCTGATTGACCAATACCATTTATTTAAACCATTTCGAAACTTATAAAATAATTTGTTTAGGTAAATTTCACAAGCGAGGAATTAGAATTCCGTCGATATTATCGGAAAAGATGAAATTAAACAATTTCTGTTATGTCGAAGAGTGCCCAATAATATCCTTACTATTAAAAAATCATTTAATATTTAAAAATCCTTTGTACATAAGAGTTCTACAAGAATTTAAGTTTAGGTCCTACAAATTCGAACATTACTAGTTGCTATATGACAAAATTAAGCGATAAAATGTTTGTAAAATTGTATTTAATATGTTAAACTAAACAACGAAATGTTGCGAAAAATTTTGTTTACTGATGAAGCGTTTATATCTTCTTACCTTCTTTAACTAGTATTTTATTGATTAAAAATATAACAAAAGTTGATAAGCATTCCGTTGAACTTAAATATTCATAATACAACTTATTGTGGTTGACATAATAATTGATAAATTTAAGTTATTTTTGGCGGGAAGAGTGTACATTGGGTTGACTATATTAGGATTAGAAATCGTAGCCAATCACATAGCACTCAATGCTTTGATGCGTCCCAGTACACATTGAACATAGAAAAATTAACATTGAGTACATTCTAGCATGTTCGGTGTTACATAAAACTCTCTGTATATGTATATATATATATATATATATATATATATATATATATATATATATATATATATATATATATATATATATATATATATATATATATATATATATATATATATATATATGTATATATATATATATATATATATATATATATATATATGTTGACTCTATTTTAAGATCATTTTCATATATGTAGATTGCATTTGTGTTTTTTTTTTATTTAGATTATTCGATGGAGCTCCCTATCGCAGTTACCGCCAGATGCGGAATTCGCGCTGTGATACGTTTTTTTAAGTGCAAAACTGATTTCACCTATTAACATTCATCGTCAGTTAATCGAAGTTTTTGGGGAAAATTGCATATCTGTTCAACATGTTCGCAAATGGTGCAGAGAATTCAGTGAAGGCCGCACGGAAATTCACGATCAAGACAGGAGCGGAAGGCCTTCAGTTTCAGATGGGATTGTCGAAAAAGTTCAGAGAATATTGCTTGAAGATCAGATCGGAAGATCACCATTAACGAACTTGCTTTCCGCATTTCTGAGACTCCCTACACTACAATTCATAAGATTTTAACCAAAAAAATAGGCTATCACAAAGTGTGTGCACGGTGGGTACCGCGAATGCTCACAGAAAACCACAAACAGCAAAGTGTCGAGTGTTCCCGGCAGTTTCTGCAACAATGTGAAGACAACAAGGAAGAATTCTTGGATTCAATTGTTACAGGCGACGAAACATGGGCGTATCACTTTACCCCCGAAACCAAGCAGCAATCACGTGAATGGCGTCACTAAACTTCGCCGAAGCCGAAGAAGTTTAAACAAACACAGTCTGCTGGGAAATTCATGGCAACTGTCTTTTGGGACAGGAAGAGCCTGCTTTTGATCGACTTTTTCCTTCATGGAACAACAGTAAACTCCGACAGATATTGCGACACATTAAGAAAACTGAAACGTGCTATCCAGAACCGCCGGAGAGGAAGATTGTCCAGTGGGCTTCAATACCAATGATGAAGTCAAGGAAGAGGTTACTTGATTTCTCAAAGGATTGGCAGCAGAATTCTATAACATGGGGATAGACAAACTGGATCATCGTCTGCAAAAGTATTTGAACAGAAACAGCGATTGTGTAGGAAAATAGCATAAGTTTTAAGCTTTAAAATGATGAATAACACTAAGAACAAAAATATACAGTCCGCGCCTCATACCTTAGCGAGTGGCTCGGATGCGCAGTGGTATATTACTCCCCGCGACATTTTAAAAATTCCAGCGGCGCCGCGGCGGCGAATAACATGCGATAGAAGTAGCGACGAAAAGCAGTGGTATTGGGCATGTATTTTTAATACAATTTACGCAATTGTAATCTAGTAAGGTTATTTAGGACCAATTACCTGCCCAAGGTACCAAAAGGGAGATAATCCCCTACTAATTACATTCAACACACCTACATTACGGCCGCTTTTCCGAAATGTGTCAATTGAGAGTAAACTACCATAGTGAACGTTACAATTTTTATATCAAAATGACAAGTACATTAAGTAATAAGGTGATTCACAGTCAGGCACGCGAAGTAATTTTTAATGTGTATAATTATTTTAAAACTATTAAAGTGGATTGTACCTTAAAGGAAATAAAAGACATCGTGTCCACGGCGACGGGTGTTTCAGTGAGAAGTGTTGAACGAATAGTGAGTGAGGGAAACAATGCACCCGAAAATGGTTTAATATTTAAGAGTCCGGATAAAAAAACGCGTCCGCAAGTGCTCAGTGAGGGAGTTGGAACACTTCGAAAAAGTGGACTTTCGGAATGTTATTTATAATTTCCATAAAACTGAAGGCTGCAGAGTTCATCTCAGAGCTTTACGAGCAAAATTACAAGAAGATTTTGGGTGGCAAGGGAAGTTAACAATATTAAGAAGAATTTTCAAGGATCTTGGTTTTAGATTTCGCAAAACAAAGAATTATCGACAATTGTTGATTGAAAAAAATGATATTCGGGCGCGTCGTATTAAATATTTAAATAATATGCAATATTTTCGAAAACAACAATGCCCAATAGTTTATCTTGATGAAACTTACATCCACCGTGGCCACACCCTTTCAAAAAGTTGGAATGACGACACCAATAACGGAATATTTATCCCAATTTCAAAGGGTTCACAGCTAATCATTATTAATGCTGGTGGTGACAAAGGATTTATTCCAAACTACTTACAGATTTTTAGATTTTTAAATCCGGTACGTCCTCGGGGAGATTATCATTCAGAGATGAATTCAACAAATTACGAAAGGTGGCTTCGCGAAAAATTAATACCGAATTTGGAGCCACAGTCAGTTATAGTTGTGGATAATGCTCCTTATCACAATGTGCAAATTAACCATGCACCGAACAGCAATTCAAAAAAAGCTGATATGATATCGTGGTTGACACAAAAAAATTTACCATTTTCACACAATATGCTCAAACCTGCACTACATTCCATAATAAAGTCGCATAAGCATCAACATATTCAGTACAAATTTGACGCATTGTTTAAACAGTATGGACATTCAATTTTAAGACTTCAACCCTACCATCCGGATCTGAATCCCATTGAACTAATTTGGGCTACAGTCAAACAAAATGTAGCAAAAAGAAACACCTCGTTCAAAATACAAGATATGTGGAAATTGGCTGAAGAAGAATTTGTAGCAATTACCGCAAAGGAGTGGAAAAAGAGGTGTGACCATGTCATAAAAATTGAAAATGATTACCTGGCTAATGAAATCATTGTTGATGTCCGCACCGAGAAGCTTGTTATTACATTAAATGAAGATTTGAGCGACGACGACAATGACGACGATTGTAATGACGATTAGGACAATTTAAGCGAGTATTGTGATTTAATTTAATTTACGATTTTTAATTTGTTTTTTTAAAATCTTGTATTTCATTAAAAATTTTAAATTAAATGCCTATGTTATTTTATTTAATTTTGTTTATTAAAACGTACATTATTAAGATATATGTATTATTTATTACTTTTATTATAAGTGATTTTCATACAACAAAAGGGCTAAAAAATCTGCGTTACGCCACTGACCGCCGCGCGGTACATTTTACATTTGTCGGTCGGCTATAAACGGTGCACTCGGGACTATTCGGGCTGCGCGGCTTTTCGCCAAGGTATGGGGCGCGGACTGTAGCTGTCTATTTTTAAAAATCATGGGAACCTTTTTTACGAATCCCCCTCGTATGTTTGTATATCAATATGTTATGGGGAACTATAAAAAAAAAAATGTTTATTATTATTATTATTATTATTATTATTATGTTTTATGTCAAAGATACCAGTGTAAAGTACTTCCTTTTGTGGTTTCTGCTAATCTCGACGTAAAACAAAAAATTAAATAAAGAAAAACAGTTTCATCAAAGGTACAATAATTACATGACAAACACTATCTTGTTCTATAATTTTTGGACTAACACTTTAAGATAACCATTTTATTGTAAAGATAAAACACGTCAAAAAACATGTTTTAGATCACGCTATTTACATAAGATGTATTTTAAATAATATGATTTAACAACGTTTCTCTAAAATAAATACTTTAGTTTAATAATTCACTTATCATGTACATTAATCAGATGACCATGTCAAGAAAATCATTTGCATTAATATTAAATAAAACTGTGTAGGGAACACGTTAAAATATTCAATAACATCTTTGATAAGGAGGTTAGCTGAGTTTAATATTATATTTAATGAACATTTTAATATAACAATCATATATATGAAATTTCCATCATAATCTCAAACAATCGTTAGAGTTCATTCCCATACTGCCAACATAGATAAAAAAAGTTTGAAAACATTGATCATGAAACCCTATTTAATGTTTGAAACTATTGATCAGTGTCACAAAACTTTTTCACGTTTTATTATCAAATCCAATTAACGACCATGTCGAATGCTTTATTCTGATGCATTTGGTTTCTCTCTAAATCGAAACATTAATGCAATTCAATACCGTAAAAATAACTAATCTAGCTGTTAATGCCAGATGAGTTATTTTACGGTATTGAATTGCAAATAATGTGTATTATATTATAGCTATATATTAAACATTAAATATACCTTGTGTTTGGATTTAGGTAGAGCTATATTGCCTTTAAAATAGATCATTATTATAGTTCTCATTTTCTTTAAACCGCTAGATATAACAGTCAATAATAAAACATCTTTAATACTGAGTTTATTGCTGCTCTTAAATTCCAGCAAAGGTGCAGAATATAGTTCTCTTACAACTATAAAAGGTGTTTATGTTCCTTGAGCATTACCGCTACTATAAGTACCTACAGTAAAATGTATGAATATCTTATAATTCAGGAGTATTGATAAAACGGAAGTAGTTATTTCAATGGGTATTTTTTTGTCATAAGTTGTATTAATAATGAACACGTATTGTTTACATTTTACACCTTTACCTTATTTGAAGATTGGTTTATATAATTTCCATCAGCGTTTATTTTTAATTTTTGTAATGCATATTTGTACTGTTTTCTTATATTTAACAAAATCAGGTTTTAGTCCTGGTGCCTTTAAAGATGCCTCCTTCAATAGAGAAAGAGTTTCGCGCATTTGTTTAAGTTCTTTGTTGAACCAGACAGTACATACATTATTATTGTATGTATATATACTTTTCGGTGGAAACATTTAAGGAAATATTGGTCTAGTAGATTCAACTACATAAACATAAATAAATAAATAAACAACCCCATCCTGCAGAGGGTGTAACATAGAAAACGAGACTGCCGGACACATTCTCAGCGATTGCCCGGCCCTCTCGTCAACTAGAGGCTCCTTACTGGGTGATGGCCTACATAAGGAATTTACCCATCTCGGCTTTGCTAGACTACCTAAACTAGGTGAGCTGGCTGAGCTGAGGCTGGGTAATCGACGGGAGGTAGCACAATACGCCTAATGAGGCCTAAGTGTAGTGCAGAAATGCGCACTCCCCAAATAACCAGAACCAGAACCTGAACCTGAAGGATAAATTGGGACACAGTTCTTAATTAAAATCTATATTTTGTAAGAGATGATGATAATTTACCACTCTCTGTAATGAATCTTATGTTACGTACGTTAGGTATTTTTTCTTGAGTACTTCTTAGTAACTTTATGTGAATACCAACATTATCTGACAGATTTTAATCAATTGAAGATGTACTAATTTCGGACGCTGCAATGTTCGTAAAAACGTTGTCCAGACATTTATCGTGTCTAGTTTTAAAGTTGACTAAATCGCGAAGTCCAAATGATGCCAGAAGAGTAGTTACCTCCACGGCACAGCAATCTTCGGTGAGAAAATTAACGTTGACATTAACAAGTTAAAATGATTGAAATCTGCCCCTAATTTGAACGATTTATTAGCCACCTTTGTTTCAAGTTCACATATTTCTTTGACTGAAACAGCAGGGAGTTTCCCCTCAAGGTAGTCGACAAGTCCTCGTTGTGACGGTTTCCTATATAAATCCATCTATATTTTCGAGGTGCCATCATTACGCCATTGTTTGTGCCCACTACTGTAACTCGTGCTGATCATCTATTCCTTTTAGAAACTACTTTGTTCCATGGACATTCATTATCGTTTTCCGGCTCCGCTGTATCCGCGATATCTGCTGAAGTCACATTTGGCGCAAGGGACGATTTGCTACATAGAGTGTCCTTTGCGGTATCTGCCGAAGTCACATTTGGCGTACGAGACGATTTTTTTTAAGGGGCAAGGAACGGGTTATTTCTGCCCTAGCACCGCAGCCGTGTAGCTTATTGTACTTCTTCCGTTTCCGTAGTTAATCAAAGAGCTCTGTTTCATTAGCTAATTCCAGCAGCTTTTTGATCATCTTTCCCTTCAGGAAGTGGGTTGGACAAGGTTTGCTTCCCTCCAGGTAGTAAATGCCTCGTACTAGAATAGTACATGTGATGAGTCTTCATCGTCTTCATAGCGTTGTCTGCATATTGGATCTTCTGTAAACAGTTTCAAGTTATGCATATGTTTCCTTAGGGGGCAGTGTCCAGTTATCATTCCTGTGACCATTCTAAGGTTGTTTCTACTGAGTCTGAGGGCCTCAGTTGCTACTTCTTGGCAGGGTTTTTCCATCAGTAGTTTACTGTGTCTGTGCCCTGTCAGGTTTTTCCAGCGCTCGGTGTGTCTTTCCAGAGTCCACTCTCTTGCGCTTGGTCTTATTGACTTTTTGTGGATCGGTAGCATCGGTTCTGGTCCAATGTAGGGTCTACGTGATCCAATCTTTGCCAATTCGTCAGCTTTCTCGTTGCCATCCTCCCCTGTGTGTCCCGGCGTCCACCCTAGAGTTACGGTGTTTACGGTCGCCAGTTTCGTCAGGTTTTGAATGCACTCCCATGTGAGCTTAGATTGGATTTTGTAGCTATCAAGTGCTCTTAGAGCAGCTTGGCTGTCTGTGAGGATCAAGATCCTTTATATCAGGTATGGGCAACCTTTGACATGTTGAGGGCCAAACTTTAGCATGCAACTACGTTCGCGGGCCGCGTTTAAAAGTACTTAGTGCATTTTAAAGTAGTGAAAATATTTTCTGCGATAGATATTAGACATGAAATAATACGACAATGTTATTATAGTACAATTTATTAAAATAACAAAATGAAATTAAAAAAAAATTGGTACATTATAATTAAATCGTTAAATTTGCAATTGTTACAAACTACGAAAGTTAAATACACCGAAATCAATGAGACACTTAAGCTTGAATTTTGAAAACTAATCCATCGATTTTTGGATTAATTCCACTGACACATCGTCAGTCAGTCTTGTACGATGTGTTGATTTATTAACTTTCATCAATGAAAAGATCTGTTCGCATTTATAAGTACTGCCACACGAACAAATCAATCTTCTTGTGAATTTTCTAAGCTGCGGAAAATTGTCTTCTTCTAAGTATTTTTTGTAGAAATCGCACAACTCCACGCTTTCAAATTTGGATTTTAGGAGTGAGTTTTCTTGAATCTCGATCAACTCCATTTGTAAGTGTATTGGAGCATTTTGTACAATATATGTTGTAGGAGTAGCAAATAAACTGAAACAGTCTTCCATGTTTTTGAAGTCGCAAAATCTGTTCGAAAATTGTTCCGACAGTAACTTGAGTTCTTCAGCATATTGAGCATAAGCAATATTTTCATACGCAGAGAGCACGTTGAAATGTTAACTGTTACCAGACAGCATCTGTGACTCCCACAAGCGTAGTTTGATCTGAAACGCTTTTAAATGGCTGTACAAATCATTTACTAACTGTCCTTGTTTTTGAAATTTTAAATTTAAATCATTCAAATAGCCTGTAAGATCGACCAGAAATGCTAAGTCACATATCCATTTTGGGTCACTTAATTCAGATAGTGGTTTATCTTTTATTTTCATAAAGTCTGCTATCTCATTTCTAAGCTCGTAAAACCGTTTCAACATTTTTCCTTTGCTTAGCCATCTGACTTTACAATAATATATTACGTCGTTATATTCAGCTGATATTTCATCCAAAAACGCCTTGAACTGACGATGGTTAAGCCCTCGGGATCGAATAAAGTTGATGGTTTTTACTACCACATTCATAACATTCTGGAGTCGAATGGACTTAGAACACAAGTTCTGTTGGTGGATAATGCAATGAAGGACTATCAAATCATCTTTTTGCACATTTAATTCTGTTGCTTTTTCATTCAAAATTTCGATGAAACCTTTACGTAAGCCGACCATAGAAGGTGCACCATCAGTGCATACTCCAATTAATTTTGACCATGGCAAGCCAAAACTTGTGAATACCTTTTGAACTTCAATAAAAATATCCTCTCCTGTAGTGGTTCCTTTTAGCGGCTGTAAAGCAAGCAATTCCTCAGTAACAGTGAACTCCTTATCAACACCTCGAATAAATATAGCCAGTTGAGCTGTGTCAGACAAATCGGTGCCGGTGCTCTCGTCTAATGCTATGGAAAATTATTCAAAACCGGCCATACGGTCAGTCAATGTTGATTTTATATCATTAGCCATCATTTCTATACGTCGAACAACAGTTCGTCTTGACAAACTAATTTTTTCAAATTCTTTTTTTCTTTTCAGGACACATAATACCGCAAACTTCTAACATACACTCCTTGATAAATTCTCCTTCGGCAAATGGTTTTAATGCCTTTGCCAATTTTGAGCTAACTATAAAACTAGCTTTCACAACATTATCAAGTTGTGTTCTTTGTTTATGAAACATTTGTTGCTGTTTTTCCAAATTTGCGATAAGCTTCTGGATTTTGTCTGTTCTTAATTGTCCTGTCAGTGAGTGCAGCGTAGCATGCTTAGTTGAGTAATGCCTCTTTATATTGAATTCTTTCATTACTGAAATAGATTCATTACACAGCAAACAAATAGGCTTACCATTGTGCAAGATAAAAAATAATTCTTCAGTCCATTTTTCTTCAAAATGGCGACCCTCTGTATCTACTGTTCGTTTCTTTTCACCAGACATCATTTTTGTTTACTTTTCGTTCAATAAACTTAATAACAAACTATAGTTAGTAACCACTCAAGATGCACACAAAGCCACAAAGCAAGTTGACGGCTCGAGCAGTTCGCTAGGATATCGCTTGTCATCCACCCGCTTATATAGGCAAAATGAACCAATAATCTGGAATAAACTAGTTTAGAATAATTGTGAAGCAATAAATCTTTTGATGTGTCGCCCGTGAGGCGGCAAACCTCAAAGAATTTGATCGAGCAAGTCGAGTGGCGGCGATTATCAAAGAGTGAGGCGGCAAACATCAAAGAATTTCATGTTTGCCGCCTCACTGTCACTCCCGTGAGTATAAATACCTAATGTAATATTTTTTTAATTGGGTTTTTTCAAAATGTCTCGGGGGCCGGATCATATCTTACAGCGGGCCGGATCCGGCCCGCGGGCCGGGGGTTGCCCATATGTGCTTTATAGAAAAACTCTCTGTATTTTTTTCATGAATCACTAATTGATTTTTGTATTTGATAGAAACGTTTTGGACACTTATACCTTATTATAACGTATAAATAATGATTAGTAATACTATATTTAAATAATATTGGTAAATTCACTTAAAAAATAAATTCAAACCTTTAATACTTTTATGATGTGATTTTTAAATACAGTGAATATTTTTTCAGGTATACATCTGCATACACTGTAAATTTTACGACATTCGTTCTTTTTTAAAAAGATTTAAATTTGAATTTTTAGACGAGGACTTTCCACTCCCAGACTAAGCATAAAGTAAAATTTTGAGCTTAGAAAAGCCTGAAAATTTGGATTCGCCGCGTAGCGAATCGGAGCGGCCAATCCAAATTAGGCTTTTCTAAACTCGAAATTTTACTTCATGCGCTACACGTATTAAACACCGAAATATCGTAAAGTTTAAAATATACGGCTTTAGCAATCCACTATGTAGGTGTGAATAAAACGTGAGTCAAATTCTGCTTGGAAGAAATTGTTTAAAGCAGTGTTTATAGGCAACCCAATAACTCTAACGTATATTAAGTTTCCTATAACCGTTGTTGTATGTGTGTGTTTTTTGAACTTCACTGCAAATCAGTGTTTTCAAGCGTAGCGCATGAAGTAAAATTTTGAGTTTAGAAAAGCCTAATTTCGATTGGCCGCTCCGCTTCGTTACGCGGCCGATCCAAATTCTTAGGCTTTTCTAAACTCGAAATTTTACTTCATGCTTAGTCTGGGAGTAGAAAACACTTGTTAAAAGCCTTAAAGTAACTGCTTTTAACCAACGAATTCCCGCAAATTTAAAACACGCTGTAACTATCGCGATAAGTGTACTCATAAGAAAAATGCCCTGTATGTTCCTGTTATAAACACGTTTTAAACGTGTTTTAAACATGTGTTAAACACGTTTTAAACATAGTTTTAATTTTTAATGTTTTAAACGCTGTTTCAATGAAATAAACACATTTTATTAAAAAAAATGTTTGTTTTAATTAAAATGAAAAAAAGGTTTTTTTAACAACCCTGATTTTGACGATAGATAATGTCAAATTATACATTTCCGGTAATTTTTTACATTTTTGTCAATTTGTCTCAATTTGACTGTGCTAAGGTTTATATAATGTTTTATGTTTGTTGGTTTTGACGATTTTTTTTAAAATAATAATAATAAATTGAAACCTTTGTTGTTTATTGAATTTTGACATGTTTATCTTTTCATTGATTTCAACATATCCATACTATTTTAATTAATATGTTTTAAATTCTAGTAGTTTCAATTGTAACTTTGATCGATTTGTACGAAAAATTTCAGACATAAAAAATATAATTGAATTGTCTATTTGGTTGACATAAATTCATATTATTGATTGGTAAATTTATATGGTTGTTACTTTTGATGATTTTTTTTAAATATATGTTTGAAATTTTTTTTCTTACTATTTTTCCTAATACAAATTATTAATTAATATAAATCATCAATTTTTATTTATCAAGTGTACAAGTTTTATCGATTTATAAAAAATCATAATATGTTTGGTTATTTTGATTTGTGGTCACTTCAGTCATTTTATTTGTAGATTTTTGTCAACTTTTGTAATTTTTGTTAAATTGAATAATTATGAACTTGTATTATTCTTGAATTTTTCCATTTTAACGATATTTGTCAATTCTATTTGATTTAATAAGGTGACAAGTTTTGTCACATCTTTTTCTTTTAGCAGTATTATATCTGTAACTATTGTCTTGAAATTTATGAAATATTTATGGTTTTCCACAACTTTTTAACTAACTCTGTAAATTTTTCTAATGTCATAATAATAATAATAATATATTTATTCGTGCAATTACCAATAAAACATAGTTTACACAAGTCATGGTATACTTAATAATAGATATAGAATACTGAATTCGATAATAAACAGCCAAGTTATCATATGTTCAATAAAAAAAAAACCTCTAGAGGGCCAAGATTTAATCTTTTTTTTAAATTTAAGTTGGCGACACACTTCAGGAATTGACATATAAAACGTCAGACATAATTATTATAATGTATATTTTCAGAGTTGCCAACCTAGAATATTTTCCATGGCACTCTAGAGATTTTTTTTAATTGAACATACGATATAATAACTGTATAAATAAAATCAAAACAATGAATAAATTACGAAATAAAATGTGAAAAATAAAGTGTAGTAATCAATTTATAAAACAAAGAGGCTGGATAAACTAACAAATACGGACTAACAACTTAAGAACTTAAAATCAAATCTAAGGAGTAATATAATGATCAAATCCATCACACATTAAAATCAAATATTAAAAAAATCATCAAAACTGTAAAAACATTAGAAAGCAAGATACTTTTAACTTCTCTTTTGAACTTTTTTAAATAAAATTGTCGCAAAGTTGTGGGTAGATTGTTAAACAATTTGACCCCAAAATAACTTGTTCTATTTTGACTTCGCGATAATCTGATTTTATGATTTATATTCTCCTTGTTTCTTGTGTTGTAAGCATGAATGTCATCGTGCAACATGAAATTATGCATATTACTTTTCACATACAGCAGGCATTAAAGAATAAACATACTGGGTAATGTCAATATTCGTAGCCTAACAAAATGTGGTTTACAGTAATCTTGGTAATTAATACCTGCAACTATTCTAATAGCTCTTCTCTGCAAAGCAAATAACTTATGGCGACATGAAGAGTGACCCTATATAATTATACCATAGGCTAAGTGGGTGTGAACTAAAGAGAAGTAAGCCGTGCAAACCATAGATGGCGATAGGTTGCTAAGCAGGTTACGAAATAAAAATAGTGATTTGTTTACTTGTCTGGCTATATTTTCTCACTATTTAAACCACAATAGGCCTTGGTCCAGATACATTCCCTAAAATGTTACTGCTTCATTACTCTGAATTGATTTGCTCAGGGAGAATGTTCCCGTGACCGTGTTTCCTCATTTAAATTCAACTATTACTCTTAAACCAGGTTTCAGCTTGAGGATCACCCTGCAACTGTCAACCGTTAACCTGTATAACGTATTATACAGGCTAATTCAACAATAAAACACGTTCAACTTTGTTTGTATAATACTTTTTAATTTTACGTAAAATAAAAAAGTGTTATACAAACAAAGTAAAAAGTTAAATAAGTAGTTACTTTATGTTTAATCAAGAAGTCGAAGATCTGCTAGTTAATTCAAATTAAACATATCAACAGAAAATCAAATACATTCCAAGCAGGAGGTGGATTAACGTATCCAAGTCAGCTTAATTATACGTTTAATCTTGGGTTATTATTAAATATGTAATATAAGGAAATCATTGATATAAATAAGAAAAAGTAACGGCCCGAGAATTGAGCCCCGAGGAACACCGTAATTTGTGGGCAATGGCTCTGGGTTCCACTGCAAAAAAATACCTGTTTTTTTTTATTTGCCAAGTAACTTTCGAGAAGTTTTCGGCTAGTCCTATGAAAGTTATATAACCATAATTTTTCAATACTTATATCATGTGGAACACAGTCAATTGCTTTACTTTGATCTAAAAATGAAGCAACTGTTGTTTGAACTGTTTCAAAGGATTTTAGAATTTGTTGAGTAAGATCTAATACTGCATTAACGGTCGAAAGCCCTTGATGGAATCCGTGCTGATTTTCATAAAACATGTTGTTACAAAATAGTCAATAATTTGCAGTGATATCACCTTTTCTATTATCTTTGAAAAGATAAGGAGCAAATTATTCATATCTTCCTTGTCGCCCATTTTGTAAATAGGAATCACTTTTGCTATTTTAAGTTCATCAGGAAATTCACTAGATGTTAGTATATAATTAATTAATTTCGTTAATGGTAGCAGGGTAACCTCAGCAACACTTTTTATTACTTTTATATTAAGGCCAAATATATCACAGCTATTATTTATTTTAAGACTTTGTATAATACTAAGAACAAGATCACATGAAACATTACTAAAACAGAAACTCGGACTCACAATTTATCACAGATGATGCTATCACTAAGGGATCTGTATCACAGTTTGTAAATTGACTAGAAATTATGCATCCAGTTGAAGTGAAGAATAAATTGAAGTTTGTAGCTGTTATGTAACAAGTTGAGGTAGTACTAGAATTAGATGCCCGTTTCCTATTAATAATGTTCCACATTACTTTTACTGCAATTTTTGCTGATTTTATTGCAAATTTATAAGATGTTCTTAACTGCTTTTTAAGATTGATCAGATAAATAATTTTTATTCTTTGTTGGTTTAAAATTATTTAAATCGTGGCTCTTTACAGTTTTTTTCTATCTCTTTTAATAACTGAGAATAACTAGATATTTTAAAAATTGTGAAAAAAATTGACACTTTTCACAATTTTCAAAATATCTACTAACCTTTGACTTTTTCGAAAATGTTACAAGTGTCTGTTTATTCAGCTCGTAGAACTACACCACTTTGCCCATTTAACAGTTTCTCTATCTCTTATAGTTTCCGAGATCCCCATACAAAACATGGAACAAACTCACCCTGTATATATACAGGGTTATCCAAAAACATGCACCCAATTTAATTGATT
Organism: Philonthus cognatus; assembly: GCA_932526585.2. Taxonomy (NCBI): domain Eukaryota; kingdom Metazoa; phylum Arthropoda; class Insecta; order Coleoptera; family Staphylinidae; genus Philonthus; species Philonthus cognatus. Next base: position 59,748,427 of record OW052246.1, read on the forward strand.
TGTATCTAATGAAATATAAATTGGACATGAAAAATCTACATACTGATGAAAACAGGAAGTTTCAAAGGTTTTTAAGACAGGTTATAAATGTTTAATGTGCCTGCAGAGAAAAATCTAAACGTTAGCTCTATTCGTCTGACGTCATTCTATGACACACGCGGTCGGCTTGAGCTTTTTCCTTTGCAGAGACATCCAGTTTGTTTAAATTGCCTAAACCAACGGCTTATACTTTTCCTAGTTGGTGGTTCAATGGCGAATCAAAGAAGAAATGCCCACTGCACTGTAACTGCCGACTCATTTCTTGACATCCAGTTTGTTTAAATTGCCTAAACCAACGGCTTATGCTTTTCCTAGTTGGTGGTTCAATGGCGAATAAAAGAAGAAATGCCCACTGCACTGTAACTGACGACTCATTTGCTGCATAGAAGTCATCTTACTAACAATTGACGGTGACACGAAATGCGTGCCTACCGGTAGTAAACAAAACTTTGAAACTTTCTCTTTCCTTCGGTATGTAGACTGTTCATATCCAATTTATATTTCGTGTAATACAAATTAATTAAATTAAATCCGTCTTATGTAATAACTCTGTATACATTTTTTTAGTTTTTAGAATTCCAATTTCGTTAATTTTAATGGCTATATCCGGGAATTTTCTCTTAAGTATTTATATTTATATTCTAGTATTTTTATTATTTGTGTATATTATTAGGCATTCCTTGTTTTCAATTTGAAATTTCTAACGAGTGTCTTCCACTCCCAGCTTAAGCATGAAGTAAAATTTCGAGTTTAGAAAAGCCTGAAAATTTGGTTTGGTCGTATAGCGCGTAGCGCTACGCGACCAAACCAAATGTTCAGCCTTTTCTAAACTCGAAATTTTACTTTATGCGCCACGCGTATAAAATAATTAAGTTATGGAAAATTCAAAATAATATACTGCTTGTATTTGATCTGACGTTAATACATCACACAAACATGTATTTCGTGTTACCAAATTATGCGGTTACTTAATTCGAGCGACTTGAGCAATTTGCGTTAGGATATGAAAGAAAAACACAGCTGTAAAACTATTTACTGATAAAATACATATTCACTTTCTATTGAAGCTTTTGGATGCTAAATCATCTTTATTATATTAAATCGTCATTAGTATTATAGATAATATACAATTTTGTTAATAGTATATTACGTAACGAGAGTGGTACGCAGTATATTACATATGAACGGATATGTTGCGCCCGATTCGCGCAGCGGCGAGTATTCCGCGAGTATGTAATTGCTATACCACTCGAGAATCGTACGATACTTTACCTACGCCCTAACAAAATAAACAATAAGCATGAAAGAACAACTTATTTATTGTAATCATTTTTAACAGTACCATGACAATAATGTAAATTACTACTTGATCAATATAGAGGGAATGTTTCTTTTAGGTAACATTCGTTGTTTTTTAAAAGAGTTAAGTTTGAAGCTTTAAACAAGTGTTTTCCACTCCCAGACTAAGCATGAAGTAAAATTTCGAGTTTAAAAAAGCCCTGTGAACATTTCTGGGCTTTTCTAAACTCGAAATTTTACTTTATTCGCCAAACGTATAAAACGCTGATTTCAAGTGAGGTTCAAATATACAAAAACTTCACAATATTTTAGTGTTTTATACGCGTGGCGCATGAAGTAAAATTTCGTGTTTAGAAAAGCCCAGAAAATTTTCACGGGGCTTTTCTAAACTCGAAATTTTACTTCATGCTTAGTCTGGGAGTGGAAAACACTTGTTTACAGCTTTATATTAAACTCTTAAAAAAAAACAACAAATAACTGAAGATTTAAAGAAAAAATCCCTGTACACCAAAGAAATGTCATTTGGTTGTGCGATATGCAATCAGCTGTTAAGCTGTCAGCACCTAATGTACTTGTCAAAGCAATTACGTGCATGTGTACGTAATGTCAATCATACTTGTCAAGTTGACAGTGTGGTATGATGCGGTTACTAGGGCGTAGGTAAAATTATTTACCTACGCCCTATCTAGTAACCGCATCATACCACACTGTCATCTTGACCCGTATGATTGACATTAACTACACATGCACGTAATAGCTTTGACAAGTATATTACATGCTGACAGCTGAACAGCTAATTGTTGACCGCACAACCAAATGACATTTCTTTGATGTATATTGATCGAGTAGTAATTTAATTTTCATCAATGTCATGAAACTATAAATAAATTATTGAGTAAATAAGTTGTTCTTTCATGCTTATTGTTTATTTTGCTAGGGCGTACGTAAAGTATTGTACGTTTTTTGAGTGGTACGGTAATTACATACTCGTGGAATACTGCACTCGCCGCTTCGCGGCTCGTACGCAACATATCCGCTCATATGTAATATGCTACATACCACGCTCGTGACGTAATATAATATTATATAAAATGATTTTTTGTCGTAATAAATACCTACTTATTTCTCTCCACAATAAAATCTGGAAAATCATAAATGAATGAATACACAAAAGTGCTTAATACAATATTAAAGTTAATACCAGAACAGAGTAGGTCGAGCGGTTAATATTGGGGGATTATGAAAAGCCCTAGGTCTTCCCCTAATAACAAAGTTCCCCATTAAAATCGATGGAGCTGCGGATGGATCGTAGGGAATTGCGAGGGTCGTCCAGCCGAGTCCAGTAATGTCCACTCGCATGTGCCACCAGCACTCTTAATCTCCTTAAAAGAGCCTCAATTTTTATGTCTATCGCTCGATACGACAGTACAAGAGTCAATAACATTACGTACTTTACTTTTATAGATACGCATCCACCGATAAAAAAAAGAAAAAGGGAAATTGATAACAATACAAAATAAAAAATAAAACTTATTTATCATTAAGTATTAAAATAGTTATTTGTTTCATTAGTAGAAAAAAAGTGGTTTTTAGTACATGTAAGAAAGTTGTAAATCTTTTGCGGTCCAAAAGTCCATTAAACATACTATTTTTTTCTCCAGCAGCATTTAACAAATCTTTAATCTACACAAATAAGACACTTACATTTTAAAGGACAGTTAAGCTTAAATGATATTTAATAGTGAATATGCAGTATTACCAACCAGTTTAAATGTCGTTTAGCGGATAAATACCCGTTAGCCTGAAATGTCGAAATTTCTCCCTGTAACAATTTAAGTGACGATTTAACTTGACTCTAATTTTGAGGTTAAATTACAGTGATTTCTGTTCGGTTGTGGTTATAAATATCCGTTAGCGTTAATAATCATGAATTCAAGTTCGTCAAATTTTAACAGCGACTCTACGGATGAAGAAATATTGAATTACGGACAAAAATATTCATATGAGTATGTATCTAACAATATAACGATATGTAGGTAACAGAAGACATCCAATAAATATAAAAATGCGTCGGAAAACAAAAATTCTTAGAACGATGTCGCTTCAACATTGTATTAAATATACAGAGAGTTTTATGTAATACCGAACATTTTCAATATACATTTCCGTATGTTCGATTTGTCAAATGAAAGCACTCAATACGATTTGACACCCTTAATTACATATGAGCGGATATGTTGCGCACGAGCCGCGCAGCGGTGAGTGCAGTATTCCGCGAAAATGTAATTGCCATACCACTCGAGAAACGTACGATACTTTACCTACGCCTTAACAAAATAAACAATGAGCATGAAAGAACAACTTATTTATTGTAATCATTTTTAATAGTATTATGACAATAATGAAAACTAAATTACTACTTGATCAATATAGAGGGAATTTTTCTTTTAGGTAACATAAAAATGCGTCGAATAAAAAAATTCTTTTAACGATGTCGCTTCACATTGTATTAAATATACAGAGAGTTTTATGTAACACCGAACATTTTCAATATACATTTTCGTATGTTCGATTTGTCAAATAAAAGCATTCAATACGATTTGACACCCTTAATTTTTAGATTATGTGTAAATTGGGTTGCGCATATGACCATTACAAAATATAGTAAATCATTCGCAATTAACTCCTAAGCTTATTTCAGTACAAATTGTTCCAATTACAGCGTATGTGCCTTAACTATTAAGATAATCGTCGTTTATTAAAAGAGTTCAATTCGAAACCTAAAACGAGTGTTTTCCACTCCCAGACTAAGCATAAAGTAAAATTTCGAGTTTAGAAAAGCCTGAAAATTTGGTTTGGTCGCGTAACGCGAAGCGCGGAGCGACCAAACCAAAAACACTTTGGTCACTTTGGTCCAAAAACATTTACATTTTCCGACGATGAAGACGAACCAGAAATTGATCCAAATAAGAACGATAAATCTGACTGGAAATGGTCCAGAATTCCGTATGCAGATCATAGTTTTGAAAAATCGATAATTTCACAGGATTTAAGCCTAAACACATGTTGATGTAAAATCGCCAATCAACATTTTTAAAGCCTTTTTGATCAGGAATTGATAGCCCTAATTGTAACTGAGTCCAACCGATATGCGAATCAAAAGGGTTAAAGTCTGAATATGACAAAAGATGAACTAAAGGCTATTATTGGAATAATAATGATGGCATTCGACCGATTACCTAGTCTGCGTTTATACTGCTCATCTGACGTCAATTTTCATAAATCTAGAATTTCATCTATCATGCCGCTAAAGAGATTTTTGAAAATAATACGGTTCTTGCATTTGAACGACAACGAACTGATGCAAAATAAAGGAGAAACCGGCTACGATAAATTATATAAAGTGGCTCCGATGACATCAAAGTTAATTACAACATTTTTGAATGCTTTTAGTCCGGGAAGAAATCTTGCAGTTAACGAAAGTATAGTAGTCTAGAGAGCAAAACAAGTCTCAAACAATATATGCCTCTCAAACCGACCAAGAGAGGCTTTAAAATATGGGCCATTACTTGTGCTAATACGGGTTATTTATTAAAATTTTCAGTATATGAAGGCAAAAAATAATGAAGAAGAAGGGCCTTTGCGAAAAAAAGTTGTATTTGAACTAACAAAACCATTCCAAGATTAACAGTATTGTGTTTTCTTCAACAACTTTTTTAGTGGATTTTCTTTACTAAATAAATTTTTGAGCCGCAGTTTATATGGATGTGGAATGATGCTTTCAAATAGAAAAAAACTTTTCCAAAGAAGAGCTCGCCCACGACAAAAATTTGAACCAAAGTGAATGTGACTCTGTGAATTATGAAGATATTGTAGTGAGTAAGTGGAAAGATAGGGGGAAAATTGTGTTATTGTTACCAGCACTATCCATAAGATAACAGAAACGACAGCTGTTGTGCGCTTAAATAAAGAATTTCAAATGGTCTCTTTAGAATGTCCATTATCTATTGCAGAATATAACAAATACATTTGTGGGGTACATTTGTTTGATCAGTTACATTCATGCTACAGTTTAACTTGGAAAACACGAAAATGGTGGTTGAAGCTATTTCACTATTTTCTTGACTGTGCTATAGTGAACCCAAAATATAAAAAACCCAATTAAAATGAATATTGACTTTCTGCCAAAATGCAGTTTCACTGAGACAAGTCTCCAAATATTTATTGAAACAACTACTCCTCGAGCTAATACCCCGACAGGTATTGAATTATATAATGAATATTTGAATTACACGACAGATTTACTGTTCTATTTATAATTTATATGCAAAATGCAACATCAGGTCAAATTACTCTCTCACCAAACTAAATGAACCAACCGGAAATTGAAATAAATTGAAAAAATTACAAGGAATTATAATTAATTTTCTTAAGCCACCTTTTTATCCAATCAGCTAATCGGAGAATATTCCGGCTGAAAAAAATGTCATCCTGGCTAACAGTTGAAAGAAGCAAACTAAAAAAATAGATGGTCGCTCTGTCAGTGTTCTAAATTCTGTGCGCCTTACCAATGTAGGCGATCATTTACTTCAGAATTCTTCATCTTGTAGGTGTGCTCGATGCAGTACCGGATGAAAACCAAAGAGATGAAATGTGGAATGCTGTCATTGCAAAGTTGCACTTTGTATACCTTGCTTTGCGCCATTTTATAATAAATAAACATATAAGTTGTAACTGGTCGCTTATTCAACCTGTATCCAACACAATTTTCTTGCTACGTAATTGGATACTGGTCGAAATGACGACCTGCCCAAAATTAATATAATAATATTGTGCTTATACATTTTTTTATCATATTCGTTTTTTGAATGTTAATAAACATATTGTCATTAAGAAAAACAAAATTATTGATATTAAAAAGGATTTGAATTCGTGATTCGAAAATTATGATTCGAATTTTTTGATTCGAATTTTGTTATTTTAGATATAATTGGTGGCAAATCTGGATTATTTAAGTCTTTAGTTTTATTTGAAGTTATAATTATTTGATGTTATCAGTTTAATACAAAATGAATGTTATTAAAACTAATTTGTATTTATGATTCGAATCCTTTGATTTGAATCTTGTTGTTTTTTGTTTCGAGGATTCGTGATTCGCATCATAATAAATGAGATAGTTTGGATCCGTGAATCGAATCCTTTTTTAGAGATTCAACAAGCTCTGCTAACTATGTTGTTAAAACTAGTACGTTGATTTTTGTTCACGCTATTATATATTTATCATGCACAACATGAAATGTGGGTTTCAATTGTTGCAAACTATAAATTAGACCGGTTTAGTTCCGAGATAAACATGAGCGGTGAGAGTAAAACTGAGAGGAGGAGGAGGAGTAGAGGGCCTTTGTAGTCATAAACATAAAACGGCGCACACGTTTCAGATCGAGATAAACCTTTCGCCCTTCACCCTACACCCCTCAACCCCCCCAAAACTCCGCTTAAATTCTCATTCTCCTAACCTAACATACAAACGCGTATCACCCGCAAGGCTTTAATGCCCACCCCTACAACAACAACCCACCTTACCTCAGACCCTGACAGCCTTTAATCCCACCACCGATGCAACGCGAGTTACATCCTTAATTCTGTATAATATATATTTGATTTATTGTTAAATTCATAAATACATTTCTGGGAAAGTATTAGTAATCTTACGCAACTGAGCGTAAAGTTTTGAAGGTAATAAATTCAACTAAAATTATTCATGTCATATACAAGTAATATGTTATTTTATAATTCACACAAAAAAATTTATAATTCACACACATTTGAAGATCCAATTTTATTTAAAAAAATTTATTAGTATATTCAGTGGAGTATCTAGAGAATTTTGACGTTGCCCGATAAATTCAAATTTTCAGGCTTTTCTAAACTCGAAATATATACTTCATGCTTAATTAGGGAGTTGAAAACAGTAGTTAGGATAACAACAAGCACTTTAATTAATATGATGCCCCTAAAGAAGAAATCAAATTAAATTAGTAATTGTACCGGGTGTTTGATTAACCGTGGCCATCAGCTGTATCTCAAAAAGTACACATCGTAGCATGTTGCGGTAAAAAAATTCATTGTAAAAGTGGTCAAGAGAAATCGTTGGAAATTATTCTTAAGTTCATAGCTTTGCCGCAAGAGGGCACTATTTCTATAGTAAAAGATTAAAACAATTTTTATCAAATAAATACAAAATTAAACGCATTGAAAAATATGGAAATCCTAATCTACGGTAAATTGGACCTAATTTTAACTATCTTCTCGTTTTCTTATGTCTCACAAAAGATGCACCGGAGAACGAAAATATCTAATTATTTAATTGCATGTAAGTTTTGTTAGGTTCCACTGAATTTAATAAACTTAGGCTAATTTCATAGATAATTAAATGCAGTTTAAAACATAATTCACTCTAATTCATTTTAGTTTCAATATACTATCAAATACTATCAAATAAATCAAAATGGCGGGCGAACCAAGAGAAAATAATGAGCCTACCGAACCGTATTTAAAGTGTTGCACCAACACTTGTTTAAAATATTTGTGTGTGAAAAATGTGGATACGCATACCATCGCAGGTGTGCCAAAAAAACCAGGGGCCTAACGTTCCTCAAAGGAATATGAGTGTCCTGCTGTGGATCGGAAGATAGTGATGTTAAGAATCAGCCGCAAGAAAATGTATAATTGAAAAGGCAAGTCGAGGTTCTAACTAAACTTGTAGCTGAAATGGAGGATATAAACCATATTCTAAAGGACAATGACAAACTACTGAATCAAAAAGCAGAATATTTAGAAAATAATATGAGAAACAAATTCAACAACGCCATCTGCAGTACAAAAATTCAAAACGACAATCAACAACCAACTATAAATATCAAAACAAGAACTCTATCTAGTGGAAATTATAACGATAAGATAGACAATACAGAAATCACTAAGAAACAAAACTCCAATAAGCGCGCAAAGAACTCCAAGCCATCGAATGAAACGTCCGCGCCGACTCAATCATCCCAGCCAGTCCATGAATCGACCCCCACCAACAGCGCTGATGTGGAAATAACAACAAATTGCTCTAAGCCGGGCGCCTGGAAAGAAGTGATAAAGAGGAAACGAAACAAAAAAACTCAAGGAATTTTTGAAGCTTCGATAAAAATAAGAATATAACAGGTATCGCACGACAAGCTTTCTTGTATGTCTCCAGATTAGATGCATCTACAGCACCTACAAATTTATGTTTCTACTTGAAACCACAATTTTCAGAAGTAGTATGTGAAAATATTGATTCAAAATATCCCCAATATTATTCCTCTTTTGAGGTAATCATTGACAGGATCAATTTTGATAAAGCTAGGAGGAGGAGGAGGAGACCGTGTTTTTCACAAGCAAAAGAAACAACCACAAAAAAGAGTAACAATTACTGAAAATAAGGTCAAGAACAAGTCAGCAATTGAACCAATATTAATTTCGCATCAAATCATGCAATCAATATAAAACAAAACCAACGAACTTGAAATACTATTACCTGAATTAAATAAAAATGTCCTTTTAGTAACAGAACACTGGGTCGCCCAGGAAGAAATCTGTCCGAAGATCGGTGAATACAATCTAATATCCGCCTACAAACGTTCAAAGCATGGAGGGGCTGCAATACTTGCGACAGGCTCCCCTAATATCTATATGAGACCAGACATTACCTAATACTCGCAGGAAGGAACCATAGAGTTAGCAGGTGCTGAATTTACGTGTAACGGCAAAGATCACACTAATTTGTATTTATCGCCCTTCTGAGGATATCTTTTCAGAATTTATAAATATTTTTGAGAATGTCATACATAACACCATCATAGAAGAAAATAATTAAATCGAAATTGGTAGAGATTTCAATATTGACATACTTACAGCAAACGAGTATAGACCATTCTTATTCAAGAACTTAATAGAAAGTTATAACCTATACATAACTATAGATGTTCCTACTAAAGTTAACAACATAAGCCAAACTTGCATAGATAACATCATAACAAATCTTGCATACATACACGCCGAAGTAATTAACTTATCGGACCATATGGGCCAAATAATAAAATATAGTTGCAAAGTAGAGAAAACTAACAAAAATAATAAAATCAAGATCAGTAAATGAATATAGCTTAAATAAATGATCTCTAAATTAGAATGGCCTCCTTGAAATCTATAATACATCCGTAATAATGAATTGAATTAATTTCTAACCCTATATAATAAATGTTGCCCTATTAAAACTAAAATACTAAACAGTTTCAAATCAAAAACTCCAAGGTACACCGATAATCTAAAACAGCTTAGAAACAGTATAGACTTCTATTACCAATTGTACCAACGTACTAAGAATGATACTATATTAAATCAATATATGCCAGTTAAAAAACAATTCAAAACATCGTTACATCAGGAAAAAGGAATTATAATACACTTAAAATCCAATAATCCAATAATAAAAGTAAAGAACCTTGGAACATTCTGAAATTACAAACCCAAACTTCAAACAAAACAAATAAAAATACACTAGACTATATAATAAACAACAACGTCAAAATAGAAGATCCCCAAACAATTGTCAACACAATGAATGAGTACTTCGGTACAATTGGCAATACAATTAATGTAACAACCACCAACAACCTTACAAATTATAATATTAAAAGAACTATACCAGAATCAATTTTCCTATACCCGGCTACTGAACAAAAAATTATAAACCATCCAAACATCCGGTATGAGGTCAAATAACACATAAGACATAGATGACCTATCAATGTCAGTTGTAAAACAAGTAATAATCAAAATATGCAACTTTCTTACTTAAGCAATTGACCTCGCAATAGCAGAGGGTAGATTCCCCTCAGCACTAAAACTAGGCAAGATGTTTAAAAAGGGTGATACAAAACAAATACAAAATTACAGACCAATATCAATACTACCTGCTTTTTCATAAATATTTGAAAGAGTAATCTATAACAGAAGATCCGATTACATTAAATACAGGGGTGCTCTCTGCGAGGAACAATACGGCTTTCGAAACGGAATGACAACGACGTACGCCATATTTAACTTCCTTAATTATATTCTTACAAATTTAGACAAAAACAAACACGTATTCTCAGTATTCATCGACTTAACAAAAGCTGGCACACGAGTTTCTTTTAAACAAGTTATATTCGTACGGATTAATAGGAAATCGTTACCACCTCATCTCGTCATATCTAACAGACTGAAGACAAATGACAACAGCCTACCTAAAAAAGTGAACACTTTAGATCAAAAATAACACAACAAACTGTTGATGTGCCTCAAGGGAGCATTCTTAGTCCTTTATTGTTTCTGCTGTTCATCAACAACATGCCACATGCAATCAACGAACACATAACAATGTTCGCAGATGACACAACAATAAGTATGAAAGATGAACACATCCAAAATCTCAACAAAACAACAAAGAAAATACTTAAGGACCTAGACAATTGGCTGGCCTTGAATAACCTCCTAGCCAACGTAACAAAAACACACATTATGAACTAAAGGACGCCGATGGAACAGACAAGCGTACACCTAATAGGTGAGACGATCTAAGAAACCGACCACGTAAAGTTTTTGGGAATAATCATCAAACAGACATTAAGTGAGATAGGCACATTGAACACTAAAATAGCAAAATATTCATATCTAATATATGCGACAAGACAAGACACTCACGAAGAAGCGGCACGTGTAGTCTACATGTCATACTGCCAATCACAGATGACATCTGGCAACATCTTCTAGGCGTGCACCACAGAAAACAGCTTTCAGAAGCTCTTCGTCATGCAAAAGAGACTAGTACGAGCAATCTGTAATGCGAGGCTCAATACAAGCTGCCGTCAATTGTTTAAAACGCTTAAGATATTGTTGATTACTGAGGCACTTAGGTTTTGAAAATCCATGATTACTTTAATAAATAAAATATTTCTGATTTACAACTTTTTGTTTTTATTTTTACTACAATTGTTTCGCTACGCTGTAGCTTCTTCAGGTAAAGAATGTTAATGATGTTATTTACAGACAAATTTACATTACATATACACAGTTTTATGACATGAGGGTGGAGCATAAGATATTGCCACTGGCTATATATCGAAGCATTAAAATTTGTAAAACAAAAGCTACACCTATTCAACGTATACCTAAACCAACATCACTACAACATCAGGTTGAGATACCTAAAACTACCAAAGCACCACCACAGCTACTTCCACAACTCATGCTTAGTACAAAGTACTAAACTGTACAATTATCTTTTAGACAATCTTAAGGGCCTGACGACCAAGCGGTTGTAATGATTCGACCCTAGGTATTATACAAATTTATAATTTGTATTTTATTTACGTTGTGTTGTGTATGTAGTAACCCTTTTAATTTATTTAAAAGATTCGTTGTTTGTGTCAATATGCATTATCGGAAATACTGTGTCTTTCTTCCCTTTTAATGACCAGGAGTATGTGTGGACAATAAATAAAACAGGATGTGAGTTTAACGGATGCAAAGTTTATTGATCTCAATTATGACATTTCTAATTAATTTGTGTTTCTTAAATTATTTATATTCTCGAAATATGTTATTTTCGTTTGTACTTAGAAGCCATGTGCATTTTAGTTAAACTCAAAAAGTATATGACTCTACTTGTGGGAGCAAAAGCAAATAACCCCTGCATTTGCATTATGAGATGGGAAACCCACAAAAACCATCTCGGAGCTTACCAGACAACCAACTAGCGGGAACACTCTTCTGATTAGCAAGCAGATTCCGACGTCATCCGTTGATTGTTTTGTATCATTAACTAGCGGGAACATAACTCTGCAGTACTAACTCGGGACGACCACACCCGTTAATTGTTTTCAGGCAATTAACTAGCGGGAACACTCCTCCGTTTTCCACGCACAGCTCGACCACACCCGTCAATTGCTTTTTTGTGCTGTTAACTAGCGGGAACATAACTCTGCAGTACTAACTCGGAACGACCACACCCGTTAATTGTTTTCAGGCAATTAACTAGCGGGAACACTCCTCCGTTTTCCACGCACAGCTCGACCACACCCGTCAATTGTTTTTTGTGCATATAACTAGCGGGAACATAACTCTGCAGTACTAACTCGGGACGACCACACCCGTTAATTGTTTTCAGGCAATTAACTAGCGGGAACACTCCTCCGTTTTCCACGCACAGCTCGACCACACCCGTCAATTGTTTTTGTGCATTTAACTAGCGGGAACATAACTCTGCAGTACTAACTCGAGACGACCACACCCGTTAATTGTTTTCAGGCAATTAACTAGCGGGAACACTCCTCCGTTTTCCACGCACAGCTCGACCACACCCGTCAATTGTTTTTGTGCATTTAACTAGCGGGAACATAACTCTGCAGTACTAACTCGGGACGACCACACCCGTTAATTGTTTTCAGGCAATTAACTAGCGGGAACACTCCTCCGTTTTCCACGCACAGCTCGACCACACCCGTCAATTGTTATTTGTGCTGTTAACTAGCGGGAACATAACTCTGCAGTACTAACTCGGGACGACCACACCCGTTAATTGTTTTCAGGCAATTAACTAGCGGGAACACTCCTCCGTTTTCCACGCACAGCTCGACCACACCCGTCAATTGTTATTTGTGCTGTTAACTAGCGGGAACATAACTCTGCAGTACTAACTCGGGACGACCACACCCGTTAATTGTTTTCAGGCAATTAACTAGCGGGAACACTCCTCCGTTTTCCACGCACAGCTCGACCACACCCGTCAATTGTTTTTGTGCATTTAACTAGCGGGAACATAACTCTGCAGTACTAACTCGGGACGATCACACCCGTTAATTGTTTTCAGGCAATTAACTAGCGGGAACACTCCTCCGTTTTCCACGCACAGCTCGACCACACCCGTCAATTGTTTTTGTGCATTTAACTAGCGGGAACATAACTCTGCAGTACTAACTCGGGACGACCACACCCGTTAATTGTTTTCAGGCAATTAACTAGCGGGAACACTCCTCCGTTTTCCACGCACAGCTCGACCACACCCGTTAATTGTTATTTGTGCATATAACTAGCGGGAACATAACTCTGCAGTACTAACTCGGGACGACCACACCCGTTAATTGTTTTCAGGCAATTAACTAGCGGGAACATACCTCCGTTTTCCACGCACAGCTCGACCACACCCGTCAATTGTTTTTGTGCATTTAACTAGCGGGAACATAACTCTGCAGTACTAACTCGGGACGACCACACCCGTTAATTGTGATCAGCAATTAACTATCGGGAACACTCCTCCGTTTTCCACGCACAGCTCGACCACACCCGTCAATTGTTTTGTATTCTTTTTTGTTGTATAGTTTTTATATTTGTTGTATAATTTGATTTCTTTGTGTTATTCTTATTTCCCTCTGTGATTTGGAACTTGTGGTGCTTTTCGTGATGTTCATCTTCCGAACTGTCGCTTGACTCCCCGAACTGCCTCTTGACTCCCCCTGACTCTCTCCATGTTTTCCGCTCCGCACAGCTTTTATAACTCTATTTCCCACCCGATCGTGGAGATGGAAGCTTTCGCACAGACCATATATGGTTATAAAATACCACCCATCCCTGACGTCACGCAATTCCCCCGACTTCGCAAATTCGTTGTGTTTGCGCTTGGTTAAACCTTGAGCTGAATCTTTCTGTATGTCTTAGCATTTCTCCACGCGCCGGTATTTGTTTATTATTTTAAGGCGATGTTGCATTTGTTATTTCTTTCAGATAAAAAATTTTGATCGACTAATGTTATTCTCGTATTTACTGAATGTTGATTTTTCTTTAATATTTTCTTAGGTGATTTTTGTATTAATATTTTAATTTAATTTCGTCAAAAATAATATTTGCACATGACCCCTACTGACCTATTACACGGTTAACCCAAAATGTGAAAGAACTACTGTTGAAAAATGTGTTCTACTCCATCAACGAATATATCTGATTCTGTGATAATATAAAAACGGCAATGTGATGTATATATACTAAATATAAATCCTTAACATTTATATTTCGTTCACACCTGATTATTCTAATATGTTATAAATTATTTTAAAATGTCTGAATTTAATGTGTTTTAATATGTTTAGAAATTAATGTGTTTTAATAGGTTAAAAAGTGAAGTATTTTTAATATGTTCAGAAATTACGTTTTTCGATGTAAATGTACGCATTTGTTTCTGGAAATAAAAATATTCTATTCTATTCTATTCTATTTTAAGCGCCAGCGGGTGCGATTGAGACAATCGCCGTATTTTTGCCATTTTCTTTAAATTTTCAAATTGGAATGTATACGTAAGTTACGATAGTTAACTAAAATGAGAAATAGTATGAAAACTGGCAAAAACCGCATCCCGATATCTTCATCCTAACCAAATCCTATCCAAATCTGTAATGCAAAAACAGGGGTTCGCATTTAAGATTTCAGAGCTACCCTTTTCCCAGCCTTCCCTGGGGGTGAGGGGTTGGATTTTCTTACAGAATGGGATGCCCCCTTCCAAAACATTAAACTTTTATCTGAAACATTTTTTCAGTCGGTGCATGGTTCTAAAGATATTCCAGGTGCCACTTTAAAATGGGACACTCTGTATTTAATTTAAATTGTTGAATATTGCACATTATATCCATAGATTAAGGCGACATCGCTTGGGAGCCCCAAATCCCCCCGCATTTTACGAGTTTACACCTCTTAGTTACGCCGCACAATGATCCGGAATCCAGAAAAGCTGGCCATAATATAAAGGCCTAAGGCAATTTGTCTGAAATTCCAAATACCGAAGTTTTTGAGTATGCTGATACAGAATCTGATTTTGAAATATCAAAAAGCAAAATGGCGGACCATATATGGCAGACAAAAAATAATTATGTTTTTTTTTTTTCATAAAAAAAACTGTACACCCGTGTTTTTTGAGCATGATAATTCAGAATCTGATTATGAAATTTAAAAAAACACAAAATGGCGAAAGAAATATGACGGACAAAAAAATAATATAATTTTTGTTTCATAAAAAAAACAGTACATCCGTATTTTTTGAGCATGGTTATTCAGAATCTGATGTTGAAACTTCAAAAAACAAAATGGCGGACCAAATATGGCTAACAAAAAATGTTTTTATTGTTTTTTCATATAAAATGTATATTAAATAAAATGTCTTTTAAAACAAATTAATGAGTATGTTTATTTGTTTTTTTAGTTTACAATTTTTAGTGTTACAATTAATTGGTTTACATTCACCCATCATTCGCTGAAAGTTTATACGATCTACAATAAGTAGTCAGAAATGTTTAGAATGTAAGTCTACGGTATGGTATTAGTATGAACCTTAAAAAGACAAAATCACAAACACCAATACAAGAGTATTGGAAAAACATTAAGATATCTGGGGCACTTGGATAACGAATAGTATCGACCAAACAGCCGAAATCAAAACACGTATAGAACTGGATAGAAATGCATTCCTTCGAATGCGGGCTTTTCTATATGATCGACTAACAAGAATAGAGCTAGGAGTCGGAATAGTAAAATGTTACGTTTTCTCCATTCTGCTCTATGAAATGAAAGCGTGGACGTTGAATCAAGCAGATATGATGAAAATGACTCGGCCATTTCATAAATAAGTGCACACTTTTTGGGGGTATATCAGGGATTTTAGCGAAGTTCACATATATTATAAAGGCTATCAAGACATGGTTTTTGGTTGTTACTAGAGATTAAACAAATGATTGTTTCAAAAATTCAATGTGTCTCTAAAGACGCGTTCTGAAGATATCTTGGACAAATTGACAAACATTAAGGTGCTAGAACGTACGAATAAACAACTTGAGATCACACTCATAATACAACAAAAAACACTACAATATCTGGGTTACATAACAAGAGGAGACAAATTCGAACTGCTCCAGGTGACCATGCAAGGGAAAATAGCGGCGCAGAATTTCATAGTTGCGCAATCTGAGGAAATGGCACGGTTCAACATCCAATAAACAGTTTCGAGCTGTTTACTCGAAAGTAAAAATAACGATGGTGATTGCAAACTTCATGAAATGCGATACCACTTAAATAAGAAGACCATTCGCTATACGACGATTCATCGTAATCTATCATTGACTCTTCTACCACAGGATTGCTTACATGTATACTAGATGCTAAAATTTCCGGAGCATTTATTAACACTAGGATTTCTACGAATAATGCTCTCAAACTCTTTTGGGGTAATTTCCTAAGGCTTGTAATGAATGGGTCTGAAGAAACCAGAAGTCTATTAAATACGTCCTCCAATATTTTTATTCGGCTACATTTTCGTGAGAAATCTTTCCGAAATCTTTTAATATATTTGTAGCAAGATTCTTGCGCATCTTCAGATATCAGTCCAATTGGTAATAATGCGGATACAATAATTTCCACACCATGAAGAAGAAGCTTATGCATAGATGTTGGCATGTAAAACCATGGATATAATTCGACAAATTTACGAGCTTTAGCCACAGCGAATTGTTCAAACTGCTCAATATTTATATTATGACCACATTAAATTGCTTGTAAAATAACGTAAAAACGTTTGATTAGGACTTTGTCTACTCCAGTTATAAGTGCGGAAATCTCATAATGCTCAAAAAAGCAGTGTTACCATCATTAGAGCTACCATATCCGTGCTTTGGTTGGTCGAAGATAAGTCCCAACTTTTTTGCGAAAGCCTTCTTGTATATTTTTCTTTCGGACTCCAACACTAGCTTTTTCTTCAGCTGAACGTACTTGCCACTTCCGTATTTCAAGTTTTTACCTCACTTGCAAGCAACACTCAAAAAATCTTATCCATGCATGTAAATATGAAATACCAAACTGGTAATTGTCTTTTTTCACTTCTTTTTTTAAAATGCCATCGATATTGTTAAAATCTTTTGATGTTGCATTGCATATGTAGCAACGTTGAGCAGAAGATGTTCCGGTGATTGCGTTTCATACTTTTCCGTCAATCATCGTCAAAGCAAGCTGGTGAGACACAGTTATTGATTTTCCATGAATAACTGTATCATACCGAACAAGTTTGTTTTGCTGTTCTTGTATATATTCTACTTTTCTTAACGTACTATCTACAGTTTCGTGCAAAAATTGTATACGATTTGGTCTAAAATATCGAGGAGACGAAGGTCGTGGATTCTTTCATATAAGGCGTTTTCCATTAGTCCGTCCAGGAGAAGATATTACCTGTAGAGGCACAAGCGAAGTAAAAAAATATACTTGAATCTGATTTGCTGTCATCTAAAAATGTTTGTTTATAAGTGTTGTGGCCAGAACTGCCATCGCATCCCCACTTACAAATAAGAATCATCTTACGAACATTGTCAGAAGTTAAGCTTTTAACAACTTCTGTTTGAGTCAACAAAATTCGCTCAACTGTGTGGTCTAACAACGATTGTAATTTTACTTCGGCACTGCTCTAAGATATGGTTATATCTTTTATATAAGGATAACAATTCAGTTTCGCTTGTAGTATCGCTCTGTAAGGGGGGGTATAATTTACAATTGCGTTGTAAACTTACAATTCTTATGCCTTGATATTGGCCTTTAAATCATTTTTACTCTACTATGAGAGAAAGGGCAGAATCTTTCGCTCAATTGCTGGAAATCCAATGTTAGACGCCTTATAAAGAAAGTAAAACTATGAAATAATGTTTATTAAATATTAATATAGTAATAATATTAATGCTTAGATTATCTTGCTACCTACCTGCAAGTACTGGCGTTTTTGGAATTGTCTTGAATAGGAAAGAAACGCTGGTGGAAAGCCGGTTCTTTTGACTTTTTGCCACCTCGACCTCAACTCGTGCAGCAATTTTCTGATTGACGCTTTGGCGTTTTCGGGTGTTGAATAAGGGTGTCCTATTTGGTTAGAAATTTCATCTTCAATTTTTTTCTAAATATTAGATTCTTTCTTCGTTTAAAGATCCTTTCAAACGTGAGAACATTTCTCACCTTGAAATGTCTATACTTTTGTGGCCAACTGAAATGCACAGAAACTATTTTATTATAAATATCTAATAAATACCATATTAACAAACATTATTTAGATAAAGGGTGGCTTTGGAGTTCTGAGCGCACCTTGCATGTTTTATTTGAATACTATGATGAATAAAAATTAAAATTCGAAACAAAGATTTAATGTTACCAAGCGGAACCTATCAAACGGTGATTTTGTTTACCATGGCCATCCCTTATCTATATAATATTTGATTATATGGTAAAATATTCATAACATTTGTTATAATAATATTATTGTAATAATGTTTAACCCTTATTAAGTTATTGTGTTAAGAGAATAAAGAGAAATTCGAATCGGTTAAATTTGAAACCAGCCTGTGCCGTGTTCGTGTTTGTGTTAGATTTCCATGAAAGTTTTTTGAATTTCTGACTCAGAATGTTTCGTGCTCTTCTGATTAAAATGTATGTTTTGAAACATGTATTTTAATTAATCAATATTGTGGATGCTTTCTCCATATGATAGGCTAGAATTGTTTTAATATGTGTGATAGTTTTTTTTTTAGCAACAAAAAACCAGCAGCAATGTTTAGTTAAAATTGCCGTTTTTTTTTTAAACTAAGTGGCTCCATTTTGTTATTTTTATTGAAGTTAATTTCTTTTAGTCTATTTTAAAACCGCACTCATTCTTAGCAAAAAATGTGCATGCTGAACTGTTTCTGACAATTCTTGCGATCTGTAGAACTTCCGTCAAGAGGCAATGTTTTCCGAGAAGAGTTTCCTTCTTCGCCGTATACTAACTGTATTTTCCGTCCTAATACAGCCGATTAGGACGGAAAATACAGTTAGTATTTTTCTGTATTTACTCTCCAAATAACAATAAATATGATGCGGAAAAATCTAAGATTCCCTGCCTTTTATTTTTCCAGCAATAAATTGAAAATAAATGCCTATTTATTTAAGCAACTAATCGGATAGGACCCTTAATAAAAAAAAGCTGTACTGCAAACGAATTAGCACCTAATGGCAGCTAGTTTTTTGCTGTTTATTTTCACAATAGCATTACAAATAGGTGGCGTTAAGCTTTTGACCGTACACGGCAAATCAAATAACTTTTACTTTGTTTGAAATAATATTTTTATTATTTTTTATGCAGATTTTCATTTGCAAAGATTGTTAATTATTACAAAATAAATTATTTCAACAATTTTTATTGTGCAGTCAATAATTCTACTTACTTTAAGGAGATGAATCTATTTCACAGATCTAAATTTCGTTCACTACAAGCTTATCAATCGATGAATACAGAAATCGTAAAAGTCCCGCAATTGTGCTCGCCAGATGTGCGCAGCTCCAAAATCCACAGATATTATTTCTTTTTTTACTTTTGGCCAGCTTTTCGGGATTATGATCTACTGTGCGCCGCTAAGTATATTTAAATTATTAAATCTTATGTAATTAGTATTTAACAGAGCTGGGATGAATCCTCAAAATCAGGATTCGAATCACGAACACTCGAATTAAGAATTCTTAAGAGAAAAATGTGATTCGAATCAAAGGTTCGGATTCTCTTTATTAAATCACAGATACAAATTTTTTAAAAATAAATTTGAATCTATTATTTGCAACCATTAACATTTTAAATATCGCCGTCAGTTTTATTAACAAACATATTCAAAACCTAAATATCTGATTAATTAATTATTTTAGTAGGTGATGAAATATGAGTTATTGAACTTTAGGATAAATCAGTGTTTTATACGCGTGGCGCATGAAGTAAAATTTCGAGTTTAGAAAAGCCCCATGAACATTTTTTAATATTGATACTTTTCACTATGATGTGATGTATTTTAGAGTAACAAGTGTCTTCCACTCCCAGACTAAGCATGAAGTAAAATTTCGAGTTTAGAAAAGCCCCGCGTAGAAAATTTGTCGAGGGTCGCGCAGCGGCCAGAGACAAATTTTTTAAACTCGAAATTTTACTTCATGCGCCACGCGTACAAAACACTGATTTATCCTGAAGTTGAATAACTCATATATCATCATTTACTAAAATAATTAATTAATCAGATATTTAGTTTGTAAATAATTAGGTTTTGAACATTTTTGTTAATAAAAACTAACAGCGATATTAAAAATGTTAACAGTTGCAAATAATAGGTTCAAATTTTCAAGTTTAAGGACCGATTATGCATTCACAAATATTGAATTATGCGAGAATTTTGAATATTTAAATTTTCGATAATGCAATATTCGTTTAAAAAGGCTCCGTCAACTTGGCCCCCCACTTTAAATTTTTCAGAAAAACATCATTGCACAGGAAAGCCCTTAGCTAGCACAAGCTAGCACAGCAAAAATTAGAGCAAGCACACAAAGAGTAAAAAAGTTATAGGGGTTTCAAATATGGGGGGGGCTAAGTTGACGTTTGCCCCCCACTTTTGATTTTTAAACTTTTTTATATATGATTTGGATTCCTCAGAGCTAGCACAGGCTAGCACAACCAGTTTTAGAGCTAGCACAACCCCAACAACCCCTTACAAATACAAAATTAGTTTTTACCCCAGCCCCCCACTTTAATTTTTTTTATTATTTCTAAGGGAATCTGCAGCTTAGAGCTAGCACAGGCAGAATATGCAAAAATTATTTAGAAAAAAAAAATGGTTATAAAGATATTTCAATTTTAATTATCAACAGTGAGCTTTCAAATCCTGTGTGCCTAATAAATAAATTATTATGCTAAATGCGTATTTTCTAACAAATCACAATATTTCAACGGATTTGTTCTTAATTACTTTGCTATATACTCAACTAAGAGTTCAAAACATTGCTTTCGAATGCTGTGACTAGGAAAGCAAGCACATTAAAGACAGTGGCGTAGTGAGTTATTAATGACTAACCCTCGAATAATTTAAAATGTAATAACTCCACCAAATACCCACAGATTTCAATATTTTTTAATTATAAATCACAAACGCATTTTTTGTTGATGCTGTGACTAATGAAGCTAGCACAATAATAATAGTGGCGTAGAAAGTATTCAATATTCAACCCTTGAATAATTTAAAATGTAATAACTCCACCAAATACTAACAGATTTCAAAAATTCTTTCAAAATATAAATGACTAATGCATTGGTAATAAATGCTGTGACTGAGAAATCTAGCAAAGAAAAGACAGTGGCGTAGTAAGTAATCAATATTTAACCCTTAAATAATTTAAAATGTAATAACTCCACTAAATACAAAGAGATTTCATTTTTTTTAAATTAGAAATCACTAATGCATTGTTAATAAATGCTGTGACTGAGAGAGCTAGCACAAGAAATACAGTAGCGTAGTGAGTAATTAATATTTAACCCTCGCATAACTTACAATGTAATAACTCCACCAAATACCAACAGATTTCAAAAATTCTTTCAAATTATAATTCACCAATGCATTAGTGAAAAATGCTGTAACTGAATTAGCTAGCACAATAAAGATTGTGGCCTAGTAAGTAATCAATATTTAACCCTCGAATAATTTAAAATGTAATAACTTCACTAAATACCAACAAATTTCAAAAATTCTTTCAAAATATAAATGACCAATGCATTGGTAATAAATGCTGTAAGTGAGGCAGCTAGCACAGAAAAGATAGTGGCGTAGTAAGTAATCAATATTTAACCTTCGAATAATTTAAAATATAATAACTCCGTTAAATACAAACAGATTTAAAAAATTCTCTTAAATTAAAAATCACTAATGCACTGTTAATAAATGCTGTAACTAAAAGCGCTAGCACAAGAAAGACAGTAGCGTAGTGAGTAATCAATATTTAACCCTCGCATAATTTAAAATGTAATTACTCCACCAAATACCCACAGATTTCAAAAATTCTTTCAAATTATAAATCACCAATGCATAGGTAAAAAATGCTGTGAATAATATAGCTAGCACAATAAAGACAGTGGCGTAGTAAGTATTCAATATTCAACCCTCGAATAATTTAAAATGTAATAACTCCACCAAATACTAACAGGTTTCAAAAATTCTTTCAAAATAGAAATTACTAATGTATTGGTAATAAATGCTGTGACTGAGAAAGCTAGCACAGAAAAGACAGTGACGTAGTAAGTAATCAATATTTAACCCTCAAAAAATTAAAAATGTAATAACTCCACTAAATACAAAGAGATTTCAATAATTCTTTTGAATTATAAATCACTAATGCATTGTTGATAGATGCTGTAACTAAGACAGCTGGCACAAGAAAGACAGTAGCGTAGTGAGTAATCAATATAGAACCCTCGAATAATTTAAAATGTAATAAGTCCACCAAATACCAACAGATTTCAAAATTCTTTCAAATTATTAATAACCAATGCATTGGTAAAAAATACTGTAACTTAAATAGGTAGCACAATAAAGACAGTGACGTAGTAAGTGTTTAATATTCAACCCTCTAATAATTTAAAATGTAATAAGTCCACCAAATACCAACAGATTTCAAAAATTCTTTATAAACATAAATAACTAATGCATTGGTAATAAATATTTAACCCTCGAATATTTTAAAATGTAATGTAAATGTAAATGTAAATGTAAATGTAACAATGCATTAGTGATTTATAATTTAAAATAATTTTTGAAATTTCTTTGTATTTAGTGGAGTTATCACATTTTAAATTATTAGAGGGTTAAATATTGATTACTTACTACGCCACTGTCTTTTCTGTGCTAGCGTTCTCAGTCACAGCATTTATTACCAATGCATTGGTCGTTTATATTTTGAAAGAATTTTTGAAATCTGTTGGTATTTGGTGGAGTTATTACATTTTAAATTATGCGAGGGTTAAATATTGATTACTCACTACGCTTCTGTCTTTCTTGTGCTAGCTCTCTCAGTCACAGCATTTATTACCAATGCATTAGTCATTTATATTTTGAAATACTTTTTGAAATCTTAGTATTTGGTGTAGTTATTACATTTTAAATTATTCGATGGTTAAATATTGATTACTTACTACGCCACTGTTTTTATTGTGCTAGCTCTTTCAGTTACAGCGTTTCTTACCAATGCATTGGTGATTTATAATTCGAAAGAATTTTTGAAATCTGTTGGTATTTAGTAGAGTTATTACATTTTAAATTATGCGAGGGTTAAATATTGATTACTTACTACGCCACTGTCTTTTCTGTGTTAGCTTTCTCAGTCACAGCATTTATTATCAATGCATTAGTCATTTATATTTAGAAAGAATTTTTGAAATCTGTTATAATTTGGTGGAGTTATTTCATTTTAAATTATTCGAGGGTTAAATATTGAATACTTACTACGCTACTGCTTTTATTGTGCTAGCTTTATTAGTCACAGCATCAACCAACAATGTGTTTGTGATTTATAATTTAGAAGAATTTTTGAAATCTGTTGGTATTTGGTGGAGTTATTACATTTTAAATTATGCGAGGGTTAAATATTGATTACTCACTACGCTACTGTCTTTCTTGTGCTAGCTTTCTTAGTCACAGCATTTATTAACAATGCATTAGTGATTTATAATTTAAAGGATTTTTGAAATGATTACTTACTACGCCACTGTCTTTTCTGTGCTAGCTTTACCAGTCACAGCATTTATTAAAAATGCATTGGTCATTTATATTTTGAAAGAATTTTTGAAATCTGTTGGTATTTGGTGGAGTTATTACATTTTAAATTATGCGAGGGTTAAATATTGATTACTCACTACGCTACTGTCTTTCTTGTGCTAGCTCTCTTAGTCACAGCATTCATTAACAATGCAGTAGTGATTTATAATTTAAAAGAATTTTTGAAATCTCTTCGTATTTAGTGGAGTTATTACATTTTAAATTATTCGAGGGTTAAATATTGATTACTTACTACGCCACTGTCTTTTCTGTGCTAGCTTTCTCAGTCACAGCATTTATTACCAATGCATTAGTCATTTATATTTTGAAAGAATTTTTGAAATCTGTTAGTATTTGGTGGAGTTATTACATTTTAAATTATTCGAGGGTTGAATATTGAATACTTACTACGCCACTGTTTTTATTGTACTAGCTTTATTAGTCACAGCATCAACAAACAATGCGTTTTTGATTTATAATTTAAAAGAATTCCTGAAATCTGTTGGTATTTGGTGGAGTTATTACATTTTAAATTATTCGAGGGTTAGTCATTAATAACTCACTACGCCACTGTCTTTAATGTGCTTGCTTTCCGGGTCACAGCATTTAAAAGCAATGTTTTGAACTCTTAGTTAAGTATATGGCAAAGTAATTGTCAACAAATCCGTTGAAATATTGTGAGTTGTTATAAAATACGCATTTAGCATAATAACTTAAATACATGAACTGAATTACGCATACAGGATTTGAAAGCTCACGGTTGATAATTAAAATTGAAATATCTTTTTAACGATATTATTTTTCTAAATAATTTTTGCATATTCTGCCTATGCTAGCTCTAAGCTACAGATTCCTTTAGAAATAATCAAAAAATAATAAAGTGGGGGGCTGGGGTACAAACTAATTTTGTATTTTTAAGGGGTTGTTGGGGTTGTGGAATCCAAATCATATAAAATAAGTTGAAAAATCAAAAGTGGGGGGCAATCGTCAACTTAGCCCCCCCATATTTGAAACCCCTATAACTTTTTTACTCTTTGTGTGCTTGCTCTAATTTTCGCTGTGCTAGCTTGTGCTAGCTAGGGGCTTTTCTGCGCCATGATGTTTTTCCAAAAAATTGAAAGTGGGGGGCCAAGTTGACGGAGCCGTTTAAAAACATATTTTAATATAAATAATTTTGTGATTCAAATATTCCTAGTAGAAAATTCAACTATTTGAATTAATCGGATTCGAATCCCAGCCTTAATAGCGATGATTCGAGTTATTTGGGAGGATTTGAATCCTTTACGAGGACTCGAATCCTTTTATAAGGATTCGAATCACCTACCTCTGGAATCGAACACGAATCCTTTAAAAAAAATCTACCGAATCCGGATCACGAATCCGTTTTCACTAAAGTATTCGAATACCTCTTTTGAGTCCTTTAAAAGGATTCGAATTCGGGAATCAAATCCTGAATGATTCGAAATCTGCACAGCTGTGGTATTTAACCAGGCTGTTCTCTGATTTTTAATAAATCGCAGTGTTAATCCATTGATAATGGTCACTTTGTGTCCGAAATGTACATTTGTTTATTCAAATAAAAGTGTGAAGAAAGGTTATTAGTGCTTTATTCGTCAAATCAATCGCATTTGTTTGCGTAAATAATTTTATTTACAAACTTGTCAATTTAAAATGTACAATTTGGACACGACGTACCCTTTATTAATAGAAACATAAAGAGTACATCGTGCCCAAATTGTACATATAAATTTTAATAGTAAAAGTAAAGATAATGGAACTACTATTAAATTAATGCTTATATTTGCTTTATATGAACATTACAATTTCCATTTATGAAATGTTCAATTTGAATCTCTGGTTATTAATATTATTTTCTGGAATTGAAGAGTGCAAATAATATACTTATAAAATAATTTCATTTCTCATATAGGTTTTAAATAATCCTCTTCAATGAACTAGAGTATTTCCATGAACGATATTTACTCATAAAATAATCTTACTTCTTACATGTACACTGGTAAGCAAATAAAATTATTTTATAAATAACTTTCCAGAAAACACTAAGCTATTATTCGATCTGCAGGAAACTATAACACAACACTGCAAAATTAATTAAATAATAATTACGTGCCCTTTATTAATTATCCTCTCTCAAAAGAGCTATTTGTTAATTAGAGAATATTTAATTTATTTAAATTAGTGTTATCAATAGTTAAAATGTTCGCCTCCCCGCGAGAAACTTGCAAACAAAAATTTAACGTAATTTCCCCCGCGGAATCCATAGAAAATTGGGTTATTTGGCTTTCCTTCTTGGTGTAATTTACCAATTAGCGCGACCATTAATTATTCATGAATGCAAAACCGGCGCTCTCTGCACTCCTTCTCACCCCTATCATCATCATCACCATCAAGCCTGTATTTGATTATCCAAGAAATTTCCAACAATTATATCGCTGAGTTATCCAACCACTTAACAACTACCCTCTTATAACTATACAGTGTGTCTGAATAATTATCATAAAAAAATAATAATATTTTAACATCTTTAATATTTATAAACAAATATACGACTATTCATGTAAAATACAAACAATATGTCTTAATTAATAAGACAACTTAAGACAATAAATACCCATTGAAACAACTACTTCCCGTACACATACACTTCCCGATATTGAATTATGCTAATGTCTTAGGCCATCTATAGACGCGTTTCGAGATGTATCTCTCTTCAGAATAGCTTTGCTTATGATCTTTTGGAATAAAATTGAAATAAACTTACTTGGAAAAAGTGTTGTGTGTGCTATGAACAGGTACCAGAGCTGGGCAGGATTCGAATCATTCAGGATTCGAATCCTGGATTTGAATCCATTTAGAGGATTCAAAAGAGGCATTCGAATACTTTAGTTCAACTGGATTCGTGATCCGGATTCGTTACATTATTTTAGGAGGATTCGTATTCGAATCCAAATGTGGGTGATTCGAATCCTTATAAAAGGATTCGAATATTTATAAAATGATTTAAATACTTACAAAGAAATTTGAATAGTCAAAAATAATTCGAATTATTTGTGAGAATTAACATGAAAAATGTCTTTTGTGTGTTTTTAAATGTATCGTTAAATCACTGTTTTATACGCGTGGCGCATGAAGTAAAATTTCGAGTTTAGAAAAGCCCCGTGAACATTTTCACGAGGCTTTTCTAAACTCGAAATTTTACTTCATGCTTAGTCTGGGAGTGGAAACGCTCGATCGAAACTTCAAACTAAATGCTTTGATAAGAACATTAAATGACTGAAAATGTTTTTAAAGATAATAATCTAGTTTTTAAAATTTTGTTCAATATTATTTAAGGACATGATTTTGTTGATACCGTTACATACGGTATTTTAAATAAAATCGATTAAGTTGCATATGTTATATTGGTAATTGCACAAAATAATGTATCAAGCAAAGAAGTTCTAGTGCGTTTTATTTTTACCATAAAACGCGAACGACAGCGGAGCCGATTGCGAAATTGTTCGGGGCATTGTGGCCACCCGAAGGGAATGTTATTCCTAAACTCCAACATGTATCCACTGCTTGGAATAAGTAATAATAAAGCAATATTTTTCGTGCGTTCGGATTTGTGCCCGGTGTAGAAGAATTGGCCGGAGTGGCGGCGGCGGCATTAATTATGAGTACAGCTCGGATTTCTAAGCACAAACAAATTTTTAAAAAGCGCTTTAAAAAACACCGATTTAAGCAAAAAAAAGCATTATTTTATGCAAAAAAAGCATTCTTTTAAGCAAAAAAGTATTATTTTAAGTATTTACCGTGTGTTCGATAAAAAAACGCCCAACGCGATAACTCTTTTATGTGTAATAATCACACACATAAAAGTATTGTTATTCCTTACTTCACTAATTATTAATTTAAAAAATAATGTAAGCAATAACAGTCTTTTTATGTGTGATTAGTTTGTTATTATATTTAACTGGCATAAATATAAAACTAAACTATATCGGGCATAATTGAATTCAGAAAATCAATTTCTAATATAATAAAATAAGAAAAGTATATGCAGCCATTTAAAAATTTAAAGCTGACTATTATTTGGCAATAAAGGTAATTTAAAAAATATATAATTACTGTCAATTTATAGTAATAAAACGGCGATTGAGGTGGTTTTTTAGGTTATTCAAATCGGTCAATAAATAACAGAGTTATGACGTTGGGCGTTTTTTTCCGAACACCCGGTATACAGAGTGTCCCACCGAAACCGTACATTAAGCGTATATGGACTTCAAATTATTGTATTGTAATGAGATTCTCAGTGATATGTTATCATGTGCTCTTTTCAATGAAAATATTTTAAAGATTATTCGACTTCCGGTTAAACCTTTCTTCCTTTCTTTATTTTGAATAGAATGGTATATTTTTTATTTCGAATTTGGATTTTACATGAAATTCGGTGATAAAAATTATGTCCAGTAACATAACCTACAAATGTAACCGATTTTGAGATATTTGACATATTAAAGAAATTTACTGCTTTTTCGTGATTCATTTTGAAATTCGTGTTTCGGAACAAAAGAAATTGATGAGATGGAATGTTGGGTATACCCGAAGGTATCCAATGGTGGTTAATTTTTCGTATAATACAGAATGTTCCAAATTTCACACCACATTTGCTCAACTTTAAAATATTAACTCGATTTTAGGGAATGATAGTATAGATCAATGCCTAATTTAATTCTTGTTTCATTTAAAATAATTGAGATTTAAGGGTTTAAAGTTGACCAAATATGGTATAAACTTTTGAATACACTGTATATTATTATTCAAAAAATTAATCACCATTGAATACTTTCGGGTATTGGCTTTCTGAAATTCATAGTTCATGGGTTCAGAAAAATAATGTCTAACGATGAAACGAGTGTTTTCCACTCCCAGACTAAGCATGAAGTCAAATTTCGAGTTTAGAAAAGCTCCGCGTAGAAAATTTGTCGACAAATTTTCACGAGACTTTTCTAAACTCGAAACTTCACTTTATGCGCCACGGGCATAAAAAATTAGTTCAACGTGAAGTCTGAATTTTTAAAATTGATGTATTTGAATATTTTTTCCAAGGCACACTAATTTAATTATTAAAAAATAAAATTTTAAGTAGAACGTTTATTTCAATTTAATATCGACGATAATATTTTTGAAAAACAACATATTGCGCTTTATTGAATTCAGAAAAATTATGTCTAATGTAATAAAAAAAAAATTACAAGCAGCTGTTTAAAATGTTTAAGTTAGCTATTATTTGGCAATGAAGTTATTATTGAAAAAAATCAATATTATTGCCATTTCTTAGTATTTAAACAGCCATTGTATTTGGTTTTTAGTTCAATAAAATCGATCACTATATTGCTTTGTGTTTAGTTGTCTATCTTTCTACATAAACTATGATTGATTAACCTATCGCCAATCGTCTGAACCGCGAGCTGCTATTAGATGTTGAAAACTATGGCGCCTTTTTTAAACAAACCAGATTATTCTTATTGATAGTTTTAATACATTGGCGGGTACAGAAAGATATAATTTCAATTTATTTAAATGTGGATTTAAAGAGTAGGATATTCCACATACATCAATATTTGTTTAATGCTAATTAAAAATTCTTTTATGTAATAAATTCATTTTTGAAAAACATTTTTTCAATTTTTTTTTGGTTTTTACGAAGTATTTTTTTTTCTTATGTGAGTTATTAAATGAATTAACAATTCCTGTTTTTTTATTTTTTTTTAATAAATAGTTTAAGCGCCAATCTCCAATGTTTGAAACACACTAACGGGAGTAGTCACAATCTGAAATGTAAAATTTTTCCGACATTTCCCTGATTGAAGATTGTTTTTCCTGGCATTTTAATATAACTTTCTTCTGTGAACCCCCACTTTGTTAAATTATTTTCATTGTTTTTGTTAACTTTAAAGTTAATTTTATAAATTTAATAAAATCATATGGCTTTTTTGATAGTGTTTCGGTCAGTTTATACATAATTCCACGAATTTTTTCTGACTTTTCCGGTTTTAATGATATTCAGCGATTTTTTTATTTACGTAATTTTCAGGCATTCATCGATTTTGTAATAGAGTTCAATTTGAAGTCTTGAACGAGTGTTTCCACTCCCAGGCTAAGCGTGAAGTAAAATTTCGAGTTTAAAAAACCCCGTGAAAATTTGTTGAGGGTCGCGCAGCGACCCGAGACAAATTTTCGGGCTTTTCTATACTCGAAATTTTACTTCATGCGTAAACCACTGATTTGAAGTGAAGTTCAGAAACACACAAATACATCTTTAATCAGAGTAACAGGGAATCAGATATTTAGTTTGTTATCAACGATGTTCAGTGTTAATAATAAATAATTAGGTTTTGAATATTTTTGTTAAAACAACTAGTAACGATATTTATATATTATTGATTGCAAAAAAATAATAAAATCAAATTTATTCTCAAAGGATTTGTATTCGTGATTCGAAAAAACAGGATTCGAATCTTTGATTCGAATCATATTTATTTCTAACGAATCCTTTGTTCGAGTATTCGTGATTCGAATCATATTAGGTGATTCGGATTCGTGATTCGAATCCTTTTTAGGAGGATTCGTCCCAGTTCCGACAGGTACACAGAAATAGATTAAGTGAATTGAAGAAAATTTGACCTAAATGTTGCATATATTTTGATAGAGCGTTGTAACAAATTAAATGAAATAAGAGAGGGTTTTTTTATTTAATAAAACTCGATGCTGCCCAAGTGTCGACCATGAAGTTTTAATAAATGGAAATACCCTCTTCTCCTTTTACAGGGTTGTACTAATTAAAAAATTTGGGCTATTTGAATTTGAAAGATAGCCATTATAGAATTAATTATATTTTATATGAAAGTATTTGCACCTGATCTCCGTAGATCATAGTAACTTATCTTACACAAAGATGACAGCGTTCGTTTTACAAATAAAATTAATTAAAATATATCGCTTTAATAACAACAAAAAACAAGAAAGTTGATGGTTCTGTCCCACAAAACACTCAAACTTTGTAATTTTAGGAAGCAGTTTAGGCAGCTAGACTATAAAAGAATTAGCTTATATCTTAAAATCTTCAAAATTAGTTTTAGTCCATCTAAGAAAATTGAATGCAAATGTGCCAAAAATGTGTTTTCATAAAATAATCATGTCGAAAACCACTGGAGTTACATTTTTTGTCCAGGAAAATTTAAATATTTCACTCAAACTTTGCTGTTTTTAGCAAATTTAACTCGAGTAAAGTCACTAAATCGCTCGACCTACGGTCTCATGATCTAAGACATAACTTCGCTCTCGTTAATTAATAAACACCATTATCGTAAAATGTTTAATTCTATTTAGAAAAAAATAAACCTCTAGTTGTTTTATTTATAATTATTTGGAAAAGTTTCAACGAGACAAAATTATTGTTGAAAGACAATAAATTCGCTTTTATGTTTTTGAAGTATTTTACAAATAATTAGCAAATTATACAAACAAATAATAATTTTTGCGCATATCTGCAATAATTTTAAAATTGTATTTATGGCTTTCAAAAATTGTCTTATTTGTAAAACATAAACAGAGATCTGAATCACCCTGCGTACATAATACTACTAGTGATGTAAAATTACAAGTAATTTTAAATAGGGTATGATTCTAAAACGTTAAGATTAGCAATGTACAAGTTAAGCTTTAATTTTAAGATTATGTGTATAAAATTCATGATTTAGATATCAAAGTGTAAAAATACGAGTACAAACGGTGAAAACGTTAAGGTCATGAATCCAAATTGAATACAAGTTAGGATTATGGGTATACAAGGGAAGATTATGAGTATAATATATAATATTGTTCATATAATAGTTAAGATTGAGGGTATGAAAGTTAATAATAATGGTCCAAAGAGTAAAAAAGTCAAGATTGTGAATCCAATAAGTGGAACAGTTAAATATATGAGTCCAAAAATTTAGATTATGTGTGTGTGACAGTTAAGATTTAGATACTAAAGTATAAAATTATAAACACAAACGATAAACCTAAGATTATGGGTGTACAAGTTAAGACCATAAGTATAATATTTAAGATTATTGATATTATAACGGCGGTCATAGGTGCATTTGGTTCCGTCGTTATACTATGAATCTTACCACAGGAAAACACAAGAAATGCAGGTACTTGGGGAGTTTTATTTATACTTAACTATGTCACGTACAAAAACGAACGTTAGCACGCGTTATTCTCTAAAATTATTTTTGATTATTTTTTGTGTCCACGGCAACCTTCCTATCTCTCCCCGCCGTCCGGATTATTCTTGTTCAGGCGACACCACATTACCCCCCACCTAGATTGAGGAGGAAAAGGAAACAGAGGAAGAGAAAGTTACACTTTTAAAAGATTTAGAAGAATTATTTGGTCCAGAGTGTTTAAGGATTGATTTAAGAGATGTGGTGTATGGAATAGAAGAATTAGAGTGTATTTGTTTTGTAAAGGAAGTAACTGAAACTTGTGGTGTATAGCTAGGTTTAAGTCGATCGATGGAAACGCAATCGTTTCTGCCGTTAATATTTACCGTAAAAAATTTAGAATTTCGACTGATAATTTCGAAAGGGCCATCGTAAGAATTTTGTAACGGCCGTTTTGCGTGATCCTTCCTTATAAAAACATGATTGCATTTTTTTAGATCGGGGTGTATGAAAGATTTGCGGTGGGTTAAGCGAGTAATTGCGGGGCTAAGCGTCTTTATCCTATCTCTCAGGCCGTCGATAAAATTTGAGCCTGAAGGAATGAATTTAGAAACAGATATCGGAAATAAAAAATCGCCTGGTAAACATAATGTTTTACCATAGACGTATTCCGCTGCGGTGGCCGAAAGCGAGGTTTTAAAAATTGTACGCAAACCTAATAAAATTAAGGGAAGTTGGGATACCCAGTTACTCGGATCGTTACTCATTCTGATCGAGTCTTTAATTTGGCGATTGAGCCGCTCTACCAAACCGTTACATTGCGGATGGTAGGCGGTGGTGGACTTATGCGTGATACCGAAAATGATGCAAAATTCCTTCCAAATGTTGGATTGGAATTGCCGACCACGATCAGTGATAATCGTCGATGGATTTCCAAAACGTGCAATCCAACAATTTAAAAATGCTTTGGAAACGGAATCTGCAGTAATTTCGACTAGTGGTTGAACTTCAGGCCAACGCGTAAAACGGTCGATGCAAACTAAAAGGTATCTGTAAGTGTTACAAATAGGCAAAGGGCCGATTATGTCGATGTGTATATCGGTGAAACGGTCGTCAGGGTCCGGAAAAGTAGCGATTGGTGATACAGTGTGTCGGTGAATTTTAATTTGTTGGCACTTCAAGCATGATTTGACAAATTGTGCAATGTCTTGATTCATCCGTGGCCACACATAGCGAGATGTAACCAGACGTTTCATTGCACGGACGCCAGGGTGTGTAAGTCCGTGAAGAGACTGTAAAATGTTAGTTCTTAGGACTGAAGGGATATAGGGTCGTCTTTGAGCAAGAGTTATGTCTGTGTATATAGGTGTGCTAGTGCCAGGCGGAGTGTATTGCTCGAGCTTAAGTGAAGTGGTGCCGTTATTCAAAAGGAATTTTAGTTCGCCGTCTTCGGATTGTAATTTTGCAAGGTTAGGTATATCTAAAGAGTTAATTTCGACTCGCGATAATGTATCAGCAACGCTGTTTTCGGTACCTGGAACGAACCTGATGTCAGTGGTGAATTGCGCGATGAAGGTGATGTGTCTGTGCTCTCGTCCTGAAAAACGATCCGAGTTCGAATTTATAGCAGAGATCAAAGGTATATGATCTGTAAAGATAATAAATTCGCGACCTTCAAGATAATATTTGAACTTTTTAATAGCCAAATAATCTGCAAGCAATTCACGGCCAAAAGTACTGTATTTGCGTTCTGTTGTTGAAAAAAATTTGGAAAAGAAAGCGAGCGGTCGAAGAACGCCAGAATTATCCTTCTGCTGCAAGACCGCGCCAGCAGCGGAGTCAGATGCGTCTACCATAATGCTTAACTCAGGATTTGGTAAACCAAGCATAGCACAGTCGGCGAGTGCAGCCTTAACTGTCGTAAATGCTTGAAGAGCGGGGTTGGGACCAGACCAGTGGTTTGTTGCGTGGAGTTGTTGCAGCAAGCTGGTTGAGTGGTGCTGGGATACTCGAGCATGATTTTATGAACCGATGGTAAAAGTTCACCATGCCGAGAAAGCGTTGCAATGCTTTTTGGTCAGTGGGTTGTGGGAAGGACAAAATCGCATCGACCTTGGACTGTAGAAGTTTGATTCCCGAATCACTAATGCTGTGACCTAAAAAGTCTAATTTTGTTTCACCGAAAACACATTTGTCAGAGTTAATTTTTATTCCAAAAGAAGTTAATCGCTCAAAAATTTGTTGCAAGTGACGAACGTGTTCATATTCATCCTTGGTGAAAACGAGAATATCATCGATGTACGCGAAGCAAAATGGTAGTCCGCGTAATACCGAGTCCATAAACCTTTGAAACGTTTGAGCGGCGTTTCTTAAGCCGAAACTCATCCTAGTGTATTCGTAAAGTCCAAAGGGTGTTGTGATTGCCGTTTTTCGGAATGTCTGCAGGATGAATTTGAATTTGGTGATATGCCTTTACTAAATCGATTTTTGAAAATAACGTGCAACTACAACAATTGTACGTGAAATCGTGAAGAATAGGCAAAGGATATCGGTCTGGTATGGTAACTTTATTGAGTCCACGGTAATCGCCGCATGGGCGCCAAGAGCCATCTGATTTAGCTACCAGATGTAGCGGCGTCGCCCATGGGCTGGAAAAGGGTCTCACGAAACCAAGCTGTAACAATTTATCAAACTCGTTTTTTGCAATTTGAAATTTGTGAGGTGGTAATCGTCGCGGTTTGGCAAAAACTGGTGGTCCAGATGTTTCGATGTGATGTTGCACAAATAGTAAAGTTTATGAGTTTAATAGTTAATATTAATAGTATTATAGTATAAACTTATGGGTACACAAATTACCATTATGTTATACTCATAATCTTAAGATTAAGAGTCTAATTAGTAAAAAAGGTTAAGACTCCTGCTTTTTAACATTGTTTTTTTAATATTATAAACAAACAAAAATCTTTAAGCAGGCTCAGTCAACTTAGCCCCCCGAAGTTCTACTTTTTTTAACCAAACTATTGCGCTAGACGGGCTAAGTTGATGCTAGCTCTCCGAGTTTGGATTTTTCAAGTTTTTTTACACTATTCGGATTCCTCAGAGCTAGCGCCAGCTAGTGCTACCAATTTAAAAGCTAGCGCCACCCCCACAACCCCAAAAAATTATAAAACATTTTTAACCCTAGCCCCCCGAAATAAGATTTTTTTAATCAAATTAGGTGGAAACGATGCTTAGAACTAGAGCCAGCAGAATACGAAAAAAATATTCTTTCAAAAATACCAGGTAAAAAAATATTCATATCCAAACTTTCATGTGAGAGCTTTCAGATCCTGTATGCGTATTACCATTTACTTGCTAAATTTCAAGACAAAATCACGAATGGCATATAAAATAGAGCTTCCAAGAAATATTTCGGCGTTGTAATTACTTTATGTATGTTCACAGACTGGCTATTAGAAAGATGATGCCTAGAAGACAGTAGCGTAAGTGACAAGTTTTTTTCAAAAAAGTCGTACTTCGGGGGGCTACGTTGACTGAGAAGTATAATGTAAGTAACAACTATCAAAACATTTAAGCTAAATATTTGATATGTAACATGGATTAGATATTTAGGCTTGCTTAGAGAGTTGCTCCTTCATCAGTCGCAAGAAATAAATTTAGTATAAGTAATTACCTAATAATATTTAAGTTGAATACAACATAATAACATACAGCGAATTTTCTTTTTAAATAACCGTTTTCCAAATTTAGCTTATTTTCTTTAAATCTTTAGATATTCCTTGTTTTTTTTTTTAAGAGTTTAATTGAAGGCTTTACACGAGTGTTTTCCACTCCCAGACTAAGCATGAAGTAAAATTTCGAGTTTAGAAAAGCCCCGTGAAAATTTGTCGAGACAAGTTTTCTGGGCTTTTCTAAACTCGAAATTGTACTTCATGCGCTACGCGTATAAAACGCTGATTTCAAGTAAGGTGGAAATATACATAAATTTCACAAAATGTTAGTGTTTTATGCGCGTGGCGCATCAAATAAAATTTCGAGTTTAGAAAAGCCCAGAAAATTTGTCACGGGTCGCTGCGCGACCCTCGATAAATTTTCAGTTACCTAATAATATTTAAGTTGAATACAACATAATAAAATACAGGGAGTTTTTCTTGAAAGTATACGTTTTCCAAATTTAGCTTATTTTCTTAAAATTTTTAGATATTCCTTGTTTTTTAAAAAGAGTTCAATTGAAGGCTTTAAACGAGTGTTTTCCACTTCCAGTCTAAGCATGAAGTAAAATTTCGAGTTTAGAAAAGCCCCGTGAAAAACTCCCTGTATATTGTAGAATTGGGATATTGAGATAGATTGTGTTAGAATGAAAATATTGTAAATTTAATAGCAACTGAAGGAGCTCAATCACAATTTTATAGTGTCGAAAAGATACCTATGTTACGATTAGGTTGGTTAGATAATATATAGTGAGCTTTACATGCAAGTATTGGTACATACATAACCCGATGTGTACTTGGTAAATTGTCAGGCATTCGTTGTTTTCGGAAAGCGTTCAGTTTGAAAGTATTTTCCACTCCTAGATTAAGCATGAAGTATAATTTCGAGTCTAGAAAAGCCTGAAATCAATTTTCAGGTACGCCACTGTCTTGCTAGCGCTAGCTATCTCGTTGTCAGTGATAATGGACATTACTTTAGATATTCTAACGCCGAAAAAAATATTGAAATGGTACGGTTAGTTCCCGAGTTATACCGATTTAAATTATCAAGGAATAAAAAAAATCTTAGGTACGCCACTGTCTTGCTAGCGCTGGCTATCTCGTTAGCAGTGTTTATGAACTTCACCTTAGGTGTTCTAATGCCTAAAGAAATTTGGAAATTGCACGGATAGTTGCCGAGTTATAACGATTTACGCCACTGTCTTGCTAGCACTAGCTATCTTGTTGTCAGTGTTTATAGACATCAGTATAGTAATTACAATGCCAAAAGAATGTTTGGAATCGTACGGTTAGTTTTCGAGTTATAACGATTTCAATTGTCAAGGGGTGAAAAAACAATCGCCAGTTACGCCACTGTCTTAATAGCGTAAGCTATCGTGTTGCTAGTGTTTATAGACATCAATATAGTGATTACAATGCCGAAAGAATTTTTGAAATCGTACGGTTAGTTTCTGACTTATCACGAGTTCAATTATCAAGGGGTGAGAAAACAATCGTCAGTTACGCCACTGTCTTACTAGCGCAAGCTATCTCGCCACTAGTGTTTATAAACATTAGTATATTAATGACAATGCTGAAAGAGTTTTTTGAATCGTACGGTTGGTTCTTGAGTTATAACGATTTAAATTAGAAGGAGTGAAAACACAATTGTCAGTTACGCTACTGTGTTCTAGGCATCATGTTTCTAAGAGCCAGTGTCTATAAACATAAATAAAGTAAGCCGAAATATTTTTTGGAAGCGGTATTTTATATGCAAAAAATGATTTTGTATTGAAATTCAGCAAGTAATTGGTAATACGCATACAGGATCTGAAAGCTGTCGCATCAAAATTTAGATGTAAATATTTGTTTACCTGATATTTTTAAAAAAATATTTTTCTCATATTCTGATGGCGCTAGCTCTAAGCTACATTTTTTACCCAATTTGATTAAAAAAATCTCATTTTGGGGGGCTAGGGTTAAAAATGTTTTATCATTTTTTGGGGTTAAGCTATATTTTTTTCTGAGGAATCCGAAGAGTGTAAAAAAACTTGAAAAATTCAAACTCGGGGGGCTAACATCAACCTAGCCCCCCGAAAGTTTAAACGCCCGTAACTTTCTTGTTGAAATGGCGCTCAAACAAGTCGAAATTCGGGGGGCTAAGTTGACTGAGCCCTTTAAGCCAGGTATCAAAAACACCTGGATATTGAAACCCAGTTTAAGGTTATTTTTTAAATTGCGCATATTTAACAAAAATAGCCTCAAACCGGGTATCATAATCGCTTTGATCTTAATACCCAGCTTAAAGCTATTTTGTTAAGAAAATAACAAATTTTATACCTTATCTTACAAATCGCAAAAATATATAATTTTTACACACAAGTTTTCGCAGTTTCAAGTTATTGTGCATACGCAAGAAGCAATGTTATTGGATATTTTCAGATAATTTCAGAATTATATTAAGTATCTAGAGTGATTATATTATATAAATGACTAAAAATAGTAGGTTTTATAGTAGGTAAGTGTGTTTTAGTTGTTTACTTATTAAACGCGGTGTAACCTCAACAGGAAATTGTATGTAAGCGTTTTGCGTCCGGATTTTCCGCCCTTAAACCGCCCTAATTAATTTATTATGGTCCACTGCTGTGCACACAACAATAATAACTCACCCTTTCAACGACACGTCTCACCCCCGACGGTCCTGTTGAATTATTTTCAGTAGGAATTATGACACCACTAAATTCTCTCCGTTTAAAATTAAAAAATTAGAAGGCCTATATTATGAAAAGATTTATTAAGTGTTTGACTTTAAAATTGTAAATCCTATAAGAATTGTTGAAAATATTAGTTCGTGAAAACGTAGGAGGATTTGTTGTTTGCTTTTCACAATTGAAATGTAAATAAATAAATAAATATGTTGATTGTGTTAAATAGTAATCTGCTTTACAGTTGCTGGTACATGCTAATATCATACATAAATATTTTAGTCATGATCATAATACACGTTAAATACTTAAACAATATACATTTGTAAAATAGTAAATATATAAACTCGATGTTGATTTCAGTATAAAAAAAAATCATAACTCTTTTAATTTAAAAAATAAAGAGCTAAAATTTTAGATTCTTGCAGAAAATATATTTAACTTCTATGGAAAGATGATGCTGTTGAAATTTGTCACGTGTGGCGCTGCTAAAGCTAAATTATTTCTAGTATGTATCGCATGAGAAAGTTAAATTAGTAAACCAATTTTCCGTAAATGTTGCGATTAGTATCTTTTTCAAAGATTTTGAATGTTTAAATTACAATTTTTTTCGTCTGAGTTACTAAAATACCCCAGGTGGCCGCTAAGGGTTAAACAATTGATGATTGACATACTAAACGTATTTCACTTGTTAATTTGTTAAAGACCATTTCACATTAAACCAGCGTTTTATACGCGTGGCGCATGAAGCATGAAGCTTTTCTAAACTCGAAATTTTAAGTTTAGAAAAGCATAATTTGGCTCGATCCTTCCGCTTCGCTACGCGCCCGAGCCAAATTTTCAGGCTTTTCTAAACTCGAAATTTTACTTTATGCTTAATCTGGGACTGGAAACACTCGTTAAACGATCAATCATAAATTTATTATTATATTCACGAAAAATTATTAAATTAACGAAAAAATCGATATTTTGATAATTAATAGAATTGCGAAAATATTAAGGAATTCATGAAAGGCGGCACAGTATTGAAAATTAACGACAGTCTTGGAAATTCCTGAAAAGGTCCATTTTTTTTAAATTAATGAGAATCTTAAAAAAACGCGATAATTTATTAAATTAACAAAAAATATCAACATTTTGATAATTAACGAGTGTTTTGGATATTCACCAATAAACGTTACAATTTTTAAAATTTGCGAAAATATTAAAAAATTCATGAAAGGCGGAAAAATATTGAAAATTAACGACAATCTTGGAAATTCCTAGAAAGCGTCAATATTTTTAAAATTAATGAAAATCTTAAAGAAACGCGATAATTTATTAAATTAACGAAAAATATCAATATTTTGATATTCAACGGTTGTTTTGGATATTCACTAATAAAAATCATGATTTTTAAAATTTGCAAAAATATTAAACAATTTATAAAAGGCGAAAAAATATTGAAACTTAACGACAATCTTGGAAATTCCGGAAGTATCAATTTTTTATAATTAACAAAAATCTTAGATACAAAACGCGATAATTTATTAAATTAATAAAAAATATCAAAATTTTGATAATGAACGGGTGTTTTGGATATTAGAATAGAATAGAATAGAATAGAATAGAATAGAATTTATTCATGCAATTACGGTTCGTTTACATAAGTCAAAAATAAATACAAAAATAAATACAATGATGTAATACAAGTTTGTAAAAGTGTGCTAAATTTTATAATACAGTTGAAGCTATAGATTGGGTACACTCGTACACTGAAGTAAATAGTATAATGATAGTTTCCATACATAGAACAAAAAATTACAAATATATGTTTAAATAATGATTATATAATTATAGCAGTATACTAAAGTATATAACACAAGGTGAAAAATGACTAGGCCATTAGATATCACAGGCAAGCTTACTATATAGTTGAAAAAATAACTTTTAGAAGACGTTACAGGTTACAGTTAAAATATATGTAATAAGTAAAAACACATTAAAATAGACAAGTCTAAAGATAAAAGCAATTAGATTAAATATAAACGTAAAAAATAAGGTGAACAAAAAATAAAATGACTAAGTTATTTGATATCATAGGTAAGCTTACTGTATCGTTGGAAAATCATTTTTAAAGAAGTTACAGTTTACAGTTAAAATATAAGTATAAATAAAACTAACACATTAAAATTGATAGATTCTAAGGATAAAAGCATTAAAATTAAATATAATTTAGTAATGAAAAGTAAATTAATTTTGTGATGTAAGGCGTAGTCCAGCAAAACCATTAGTAAGGCAATCATTGATGCTGTAATGAGCTTTCTTAGCAAAGTATGTTTTCAAAGAGTGTATAAACGTTGAAAGTGGTAAACATTTAATATTATCTGGTAAGCTATTGTAGAGCTTGGGACCTATGAAGTTAATACCATTTTGTGTCTTAGCAAGTCTCTGACGGTCCAGCTTAATTAGCCTATTAGTTCTTGTGTTATGGTGATGACCCTCACAATGTTTATTGTATGAATTCAGATTCTTATGTACATGCGTAAGACATTTCAATGCAAAAAGCAAGGAAGAGTTATTATGCCTAGATGGATGAACGCAGGCCGACAATCGGCTCTATAATCAAGGGACGCTAGTATACGAATTGCCCTACGTTGCAAAGCAAACAGTCTTTTAAGGCAGCTTGAATGACCCCAAGAGAGAATGCCATAGGTTAAGTGTGATTCACAATACGAGTAGTAGGCCGCCAAAAGAGCTGTTAGTGGCAGCGAGTTTTTGAGCATCCTGAGGAGGTAAATGGACCTGCAGATTTTTTTTGAAGTTTCGCATTCATGTTTATGCCATGTCAATCTCGAGTCAAGGTGAATGCCCAGAAATTTAGCGAATAAACGTCACAATTATTAAAATTTGCGAAAATATTAAAGAGTTCATGAATTGGGGAAAAATGTTGAAACTTAAATCTTGGCAATTCCTGAAAAGCGTCAATATTTTTAAAATTCATGAAAATCAAAAAACGCGATAATTTATTAAATTAACGAAATATATCAATATTTTGATATTCAACGGGTGTTTTAGATATTCACGAATAATAGTCATAATTTTTAAAATTTGCAATAATATGAAAAATTTAATAAAGGCGGCAAAATATTGAAAACTAACGACAATCTTGGAAATTCCTGAAAAGCGTCAATATTTTTAAAATTATTGAAAATTTTCAATAAACAAAAACGCCATAGGCGACTTTTTTTTTGAAAATTCAATTTTACAAAAACTGCTAAGATTTGTAAAATAAAAGAAAATCTAGAAATTTCAGGAACAGTTTTGAAAATGAAAAAAAAATGGAAATTCACGAAATATCGTCGAGATTTTTTAAATTAAGTTAAATTGTGGAAAATTCATTTCTAAATATAACGAAAATTTAGGATATTTACGAGAACTATTAAGATTTAAAAAGGAAAATAAAAAAAGTCATAAAAAAATACAAATTGACGAACATCTTGAAAATTTATAAAAAGTATCAAAAAGATTGAATTTAACAAATACTGCTAAGATTAAAAAAAATCAACTAAAATTCATGAAAGGTGTAAAAATTACCAAAAATTTTGGAAATTCAGAACAACCGTTAGGTTTTTGAAAATTAACGGAAATCTTGGAATTTTATAAAAAATGAACATTTTTACTATTACTATTTTGTATTAAGTAAAATAAGTGTAAAATATTTTAAAATTACTGAAACTTAAAAAATTCAGGAAGACCGTTGGATTTTTGAAAATTAACGGAAAACTTGGAATTTCATGAAAAACTTAAACATTTCCTTAAGCTATAGAATATTTAGTAAATTCATGAAAATTGCCAATAATTTAAAAATTGAAGGAAATTTTAAGAAACTTAT
The DNA here is from genome assembly GCA_932526585.2 of Philonthus cognatus. NCBI lineage: Eukaryota > Metazoa > Arthropoda > Insecta > Coleoptera > Staphylinidae > Philonthus > Philonthus cognatus. Next base: position 59,790,982 of record OW052246.1, read on the forward strand.
GAAAAGTATCGACATTTTTTAAATTCCCAAACTTTTAGAAAATTCAGGAAAACCGTTAGAATTTTGTGTCTTCCACTCCCAGACTAAGCATGAAGTAAAATTTCGAGATGAGAAAAGCATTAAGAGTTTGGATTTGGACGCGCAGCGTCTTACTCCAAATTCGTTCTTTTCTCAACTCGAAATTTTACTTCATGCGCCACGCGTACAAAACACTGATTTAATGTGAAGATATTAGCATTTCAAACTGCAAAATATCACGAATGCCAACTATCATAATAATCTAAATGTCATGTGACATTATAAGATAAATCTGACAATATTTGGTAAACTCACGAAATTTGCCAATAACGGAAATACGAAAAGCATCAACATTTTTCAAATTAACGAACGTTCAGGAAATTCTGGAAATCCGTCAGAATTTTGAAAATTAAAGACAATCTTAGAAATTTACGAAATATAAATTCATTGAGACAAGTCTCCAAATTTTTGGGGACTTGTCTCAATGAGACAACATTGTTGCAGAAAGTTAATATTATTTTAATTCGTTTTTATATTTTGTAAATATTCTGCAAACTATTGACAAACTCAATTTTTATTTATGTTAAACCAGTATGTTAAACCAGTAAAATGTTAATTAAATATAATCATTATAAACATATAAAAACCGTACAAAATTGATTAACATATACTATAGGAACAAAAAAAATTGAATATAATTTAAAAATATAATATCAAATGTCAGAAATGTTGATGTAAGTCATATACTCATCCTAAGTGTAGTAGGCTTGGTTTAAGAGAAATTCTTTTATTTTTTCTTGGATACGCGAGACTGAATTCACGAGTTGAACCAGAAAGTCGATTGTAAAACTTTATAGCGTAGAATCTAGCACTCGTTTACAAGGTAGTTAACCGCAATCTATTTGAAGTTGTGTCTATGCCTTGTTAAATAATTATGGCATGCAGCGTGAGTATTGTAATGGCTTTTATGTGAATGAGAATACAACTCAGCCTACTAGAACGAATTTTAAACCAATGAGATGCAAGGAAAGCCGTAGGTACATGTCTATTACCGCGATGATAAAAAAAAAAGAAGCGGTGGGTGATAAGTTGTCCTGTCATTCGAAACGTCAAAATAGGTAAAGTTTTGTGCAGTGATATTAATAGAAAAGTGAAAAGTGCGACGCAAAAAAACACTGTAATGAACAAAGAATCACAGAATCACAGCGGCAGTTAACGAACTTTTGTGCTCTTAAAAAATTCTCAATCAATAGGGAAACAACAATATCTCAGCTGTCGATAATGTTAAGGGACTCACATCATTTTATTCGTTATATTCTCTCACTAAATATAACTCGTGATATGATTAATTATCGATGATATTTTGTCGTTGAAACCGAAACAGCACATTCAACTCGTGCTGCGCACTCGTTGAATCTGCAGCTCGGTTTCAACTCCAAAATATCATCGATAATAATCATATGACTCGTTATATTTCGGCTGAGAATACAACTCGTAGCCTACTAGAACGAATTTTAAACCAATGAGACGCAAGGAAAGTCGTAGGTACATGTCTATCACCGCGATGATAAAAAACAAAAGAAGCGTTGGGTGATAAGTTGTCCTGTCATTCGAAACGTCAAAATAGGTAAAGCTTTGTGCAGTGATATTAATAGAAAAGTGAAAAGTGCGATGACAAAAAAAACACCGTCATAAATCACAGTGGCGGCAGTTTACGAACTTTTGTGCGGTTAAAAAATTCTCAATCAATAGGGAAACAACAATATCTCAGCTGTCGATAATGTTAAGCGACTTACATTATTTTATTCTTTATATTCTCTCACTAAATATAACTCGTGATATGATTAATTATCGATGATATTTTGTCGTTGAAACCGAAGCACTCGCTGAATCTGCAGCTCGGTTTCAAAATCGATTATAATCATACCACTCGTTATATTACGGTTGAAAATATTTTAGACACTCGAAAATACATATTTATGGTAATGTTAAAATGTTTGTTTTCCTAAAGACACTACGACAATCCTCTTTATATGCACACCCTCCAAGAATACGCACTGCCCTACGCTGAAGTTTAAAAATTCTATGCCGGATAGGCGCTTGTCCCTAGGTGAGTAGCGCATATTCTATATGAGAGTGCACATAAGAGAAATAGTACTGCCGTAATGCGTCTTAGGTACCTGGGTAAATAGATTTCTAAGGATATACCGGGTGCTGACTTAGCGGACGCAACATAGGAAATCCCATGTCAATTTTGTAATATTCAAATTTTATTTTTATTTTTATTTATTTTAGAAACAAAATGTATTTACCTTTTTTGTAGAGGGAAAAATTCTGAATTCATTCGTATTAACGTTTATCACTTTACGTTTCTCGAAGTTAAAATATTTAAGAAAAAATAATGTGATTTTATAAAAATAATGACATGCCATGGAATTAAAACAACTGCGGATGTCAAAATGGCAAAAGTTATCGTAGTCACTTGATTAAAGTAAATGTTTTCTAAATGATTTACACTATACAAAAATAATGTCATTCTTTTTATAGAATCACATTACTTTTTCTTAATTATTTTAGCTGTTAATTTTCTGACATTCGTTGATTTTTAAAAAAGTTCAATTTGAAGCTTTAAACGAGTGTTTTCTACTCCCAGAGTAAGCATGAAGTAAAATTTCGAGTTTAGAAAAGCCCAGTGAAAATTTGTCGAGGGTCGCGCAGCGACCCAAGACTCGTATACTCGTATACTCGTATAAAACACTATAATATTGTCAAAGTTATGTGTATTCGAACTTCACTTAAAATCTGTGTTTTATACGCGTGGCGCATGACCCTCGACAAATTTTCACGGGGCTTTTCTAAACTCGAAATTTTACTTCATGCTTAGTCTGGGAGTGGAAAACACTTGCTTAAAGTTTAAAATTGAACTTTAAAAAGAAAACAGGGAATATCCGCAATTGTATCAATTCCATGGTATGTCATTATTTTTATAAAATCACATCACTTTTTCTTAATTGTTTGTGTTAATTTTCTGACATTTGTTGATTTTTAAAAGAGTTCAATTTGAAGCTTTCATCGACCCCAGACAAATTTTCTGGGCTTTTCTAAACTCGTAATTTTACTTCATGCGCTATGCGTATAAAACACAGATTTTAAGTGAAGTTCGAATATACATAAATTTGACAATATTATAGTCTTTTATACGCTGCCAGACTAAGCATGAAGTAAAATTTCAAGTTTAGAAAAGCCCATAAAATGTGTCTCGGTTCCCTGCGCGACCCCTGACAAATTTTCACGGGGCTTTTCTAAACTCGAAATTTTACTTCATGCTTAGTCTGGGAGTGGAAAACACTTGTTTAAAGCTTTAAATTAAACTTTAAACAAAACAGGGAATATCCGCATTTTTTGTATCAATTCCATGGTATGTCATTATTTTTATAAAATCACATTACTTTTTCTTAATTATTTTAACTTAGAGTAACGTAAAGTGTTGAGTGTAAACAGTAATAAATCTAGAATTTTTCCCTCTACAAAAAAATAAAATACATTTTGTCTCTAAAATAAATAGGGAAGCCAATATGTCTAATCCCTAAGATTAGACATATATTTAATTATTAATTATTCTATTACGATTGCATCATTCGTTCAATAATGCAATCATAACACAACACAATTCCGAACAATTACCTGATGCCCCACTTACGCAAGAATGACGAGCGGCTGTCCGGCCGATCCACGGCAACAACTTCAGCAACTCAGCAACGGACTTGTGGACTTTGTGACCATCGGCGTCCCAAATCACCGGGCCAACGCTACCAGTCAGCACCAACACCAAATATAAATACCCGCGAGGAGGCCAACTGACCAGAGTTATTTCGACTCTCAAACCATTAACTACCATGTCATGTATTTAAGTTATTATGTTACAATATATACCTATTATAAATCCACAACTCTACCCTGAATTATTACATGGTCCTTCGAACAAAACAGCTAACTGGGTCAAGCCCGCACTAAGCCTAAGCGCCAGTTAGTTCCTACCAATCCGAAAGCTGGGTCCAGCACGCACCAAGCCAAAGCGCCAGCTTTCATTCCAAAAAATAAATCCAAATTAACTAAGTCAGCCCGCACCAAGCCTAGCGCCAGTTAATTTTCCTATAAACCGAAAGCTGGGTCTAGCACGCACCAAGCCAAAGCGCCAGCTTTCAATCCAAAAATCAAAATTGACTGGGTCGAGCACGCACCAAGCCTAAGCGCCAGTTAATTTTTCTACGTCCAGAAAGCGACAGATTTCAATTTCAATCAACCAAAAGCGAATCTACGTCCAGAAACCGACAGATTTCAATTAATCAACCAAAAGCGAATCTACGTCCAGAAAGCGACAGATTTCAATTAATCAACCAAAATCGAATCTACGTCCAAAAAGCGACAGATTTCAATTTCAATCAACCAAAAGCGAATCTACGTCCAGAAACCGACAGATTTCAATTAATCAACCAAAAGCGAATCTACGTCCAGAAAGCGACAGATTTCAATTAATCAACCAAACGCGAATCTACGTCCAGAAAGCGACAGATTTCAATTTCAATCAACCAAAAGTGAATCTACGTCCAGAAAGCGACAGATTTTAATTAATCAACCAAAAGCGAATCTACGTCCAGAAAGCGATAGATTTCAATTAATCAACTAAAAGCGAATCTACGTCCAGAAAGCGACAGATTTTAATTTCAAACCAAAAGCGAATCTACTTCCAGAAAGCGACAGATTTCAATTAATCAACCAAAAGCTAATCTACGTCCAGAAAGCGACAGATTTCTGGCAAGCATGGCACAACGAATACTTATCTAAACTTCAAGTGAGATACAGATGGAACAAAACGCAGCCTAATATGGCCCCAGATACAATAGTTATAATCAAAGAAGATAATGCCAAACCGCAGCATTGGCCATTAGGTAAAATAATTTAAACTCATCCAGGAAAAGATGGAATAGTCAGACTGGTCACAGTAATGAAAAGTGGAGGAAATACTACAAAAATGGCGATACATCATCTTATTCCACTTCCGAAAGATGAAACTAACGAAGAAGAAGAAACAAATATGAAAACAGAGCTGCACACGCATATGGCACTAACTAAAAAAAAAAGAATTAGAAAACAAAAAAGCCCAGTCATCATACTAATATTCATTCTCTTACAGTTTTTTCAAGTTGCAGCTATTACACAATTAAACATCCCCACGGCGGATTATATATTGAACACTTTGGCAGCGCACAAACTGAGAAAGGAACCTTTCGCATCCATGCAGAATATAACCGAACTCTTTTGGAGGATGATGTACGTCGAGCTAGAACGTCACCTTGCGATTTCTACAACTATGCAAAGAAACCCACAAAGTAACAACAGACGTGGAATGCAAGAGTCTGGTACATCATTTGAGAGAAATACTAAAAAATATTGAAGAAACTTTCTCAGGCATAGCAAATCAAGACAAATCACGCAACAAACGAGGATTACTAGGAACATTGATGACCGCAGTATTTGGAGTTAATGACGAAGTTTACACAGATATTGGCCGCCTTGATGCCAACCAGAAGCAGCTCATCCACTCAGCACAACATCAAACAAAATTAATGATATCTGCCATGGCAACATTCAACAATACAGAAGAAGTCATGGCAAAGAAGTTGGAACAATTTCAACTAAAGATAAACCAAGGTTTCCAATTAATCCATGAAATGTCAAAATGGTATGCAGCCATCAATTCCAACCAGTTAAATATCCATCTCCTTGGTGCGTATCAAACAGCACATAATTTCCTCAGCGAAACCTACCAACACCTCTCCAACATTTTAAGCATCCATTACAGACAAAATAACTTCCATATTCTAATACCTCCTTCTCAGATTCAATCCATCATACAACATGCACACCTAAAGCTCCCATCCAATCTACAAATACTATCCGCACCTATCACAAATGTGCAAAGCAAACAGGATAGCAACACAATACACATTTATGGGCACTTCCTTATTGTGGATACATCACAGTTCACAATAATGAAAGCAACAGCGACACCATGTCAAATTCATAAAACATACTACGAGGCGCTGGATATATCTCAAGACATCATCGCAGTTGACTACAATCAACAACTCTACACGACACAAGTATGTCTGCGCACCCACCCAAATCATGGACATCGAGACACATCCCGAATGCATCATCAGTCAAATATTCGACCGAGATGACAAGATACATTACAGAACAAGAAATTTTCCATTACATTCAATTACATGGAAGCAACTACATATGTCAAACACATGGTTATTCATCACACCATCACCCATCAAAATAGCCATATCCTGCAATGGTACACGAGAGGATGTTCAACTTAGCAACACAGGAGTAATCCAAATAACCCAGAATTGCATCATACACACACAACATGTGATTCTAACGCCTAACCAGATGGAATCCAAAGCAATACTGGCCACATATTCAAAGAAGGCTAACGTTTCACTTATAAGTGGACAAACAGTACCGCCTATAAATTTAATTTCATTCAAATCTATTCTACGATCGCAGAACAATAAGATGGCAACTGATATAATCAACAAAGAAGAGGAACTTAGGGACCAACTTTCGAACATCAACTGGAAACACATCAGATACCACTCGCCCTGGACCAGTGCTGTAACATCCATAGGCACATTTGGCGTATTAGGACTAGGAATCGCAATCATTTGGCACATCTGGAAGAAAAAGCAAGGTGGCGAAACCTCACCGGCAGGACATCCAGAAGAACTTCAAATGGTTCCAAGTCCAGCTTCCAGAGCATCTCCAGAATACTGTACAGTCCAGAGGAACTTATCACCGACAGAGTCCATCCAACTACGACCGCTGATATCCCACACTCCCGCCGGGCAGAATGTCTAATCCCTAAGATTAGACATATATTTAATTATTAATTATTCTATTACGATTGCATCATTCGTTCAATAATGCAATCATAACACAACACAATTCCGGACAATTACCTGATGCCCCACTTACGCAAGAATGATGAGCGGCTGTCCGGCCGATCCACGGCAACAACTTCTGCAACTCAGCAACGGACTTGTGGACTTTGTGACCATCGGCGTCCCAAATCACCGGGCCAACGCTACCAGTCAGCACCAACACCAAATATAAATACCCGCGAGGAGGCCAACTGACCAGAGTTATTTTGACTCTCAAACCATTAACTACCATGTCATGTATTTAAGTTATTATGTTACAATATATACCTATTATAAATCCACTACTCTACCCTGAACTATTACACAATATTTAAACACTTTAAAATTAACATGCGGTTTCCTATGTTACGTCCGCCAAGTCAACACCCGGTAGATATTTTTATTTAGTCTATTTGCCAATTCACTGCCATGCCGCGACCAATTTAACTGGGTGTCTAGATGTACACCTAAAAATTTTACACTGCCAACCTCCCGCCGTTTTAGACAAATTACTAGATTTATGGTTTTGTCATTGTTACGTTTTAAGCAATTACTTCCAAACCACTCACCAGGTTGTACATGTGTCCTGGATTCGGATGAAGAGGTTAGTATGGTATCATCTGCATGTAAAATAACATCACACCTAGGGAACCTACTAGGGAGGTCATTAATGTATATTAAAAATAGTAATGGCCCCAGAGTTGAGCCTTGGGCACACCATTATTCATGCAGACGGGGAGTGATATCTTATCATTATACAGCGAAATTGCAGTCTCCCTGATAGGTAGGAGGATATCATTGCTATGCTTACTGGGTGCAGGTTATAGTAATAGAGCTTCCGGATGAGTATGGAATGAGAAACGCAGTCAAAAGCTTTAGAAAGATCCAGAAAAGTTGAATACGATTCACGGCGTTTTCTCGAAACAATCCAAAGCATTACCAATAAAATTTAGTATTGTACCTACAGTACTCCTTTCTTTTCTGAATCCATATTTACTACTTGACAAGATTCTGGAACTTTCTAAGTATTCAATAAGCTGATTCAACCGAATTTTTTTAAAGATTTTGGAAACAACAGTTAAAAGGGAGATAGGAATCGTCCTATCTCCCTTTTAACTGTTGTTTCCAAAATCTTTAAAAAAATTCGGTTGAATCAGCTTATTGAATACTTAGAAAGCTTAGAAGCTTAGTTGGGTTACTTGGATCTCCTTTTTTAAATTCAGAAATAATTAGAACCTTTTTCAAACGTCTGGGAAACAGTTCTGTTGAATACACATATTTATAGTATTTGTCAGAGGCCCCAGTATACTATTCAGTACCGATTTTGTAACATCTACTCTTATTCCATACACATCGCGGGCTCTGGAAGGCTTTAACCCTTTTATAACACCACACACAGTGCTTCTTGTAACTGACGAGAATCTAAAATATTTTGTGTTTTATTAACCACATTAATATGGTAGCAGAGCGTGGTTCATAAACACGAAAAAAGGGTTATAAAACTAAGCTTCGTTTGTGTGCAGCATTTTCGCCAGTTGCCAGCATGGAATTCCAGGAGATTGAAAAGCTGCGAGGCGCAGACAACTGGATTTTATAGAAGTTCGTGATCAGGAACCTATTGTGAGGAACTGAAAATGCGTACGAGGTATGTGTTGGATAAATCACGAAACCGGAGGCACTGGCATCAGGAGCTAACGCAGAGGCGGTGACAGCACACAATAGCGGTTTTAAAATATGGGATAAAGCGGATAGATTGGCCAGTCAAATTATTGTGAAGTCCATCGAGAGTAAGATTATGTCATTGCTTGTGACATGTGAAACTGCGAGAGACATGTGGGTTAAATTGCATGCTGTTTACGAACAGCAAACGAAACAGGCTGCCCATACTGGTCAGGCTGAATTTTTCAACTTCAGCATGGATCCAACAGACGGTCTTGTTTCACACATTGCAAAATTTGAAGGACTTGTTTTACGATTGCAGCAGCTAAAAGTCAAGCCAGATGAATCTTCGCTCATGGTGAAGCTGTTGGACACGTTGCCGGACGATTACGAAAGTCTGCGGCAGGCCTGGTAGGCTAGACCGGACGAACAGAGAACTCTGGCCAACTTGGTGAGTATTTTGACGTCGGATGACAGACGGCACCAGCAGCGGGCTGCCAAGCGCGAGGAACTGGTGGCATTTGTGGTGAGTCGGGAGAAGATCGACGTGAAAGGTAAACAAAAAGCGTGCGGGAAGGCAGCTGACAAAAGTACGAAGAAGAAGAAGCCGTCATTTGTATGTTATAATTGCGGAATCGTTGGTCATACAAGCTCGAAGGCGGACGGGGATCAGACAACAGGATTCATCAGCGAGGTTCTAATTGCGGAGCTGGACAATGACGTGTGGATCGTCGAATCTGGGGCTACGGATCATCTGACATTTCGTCGTGAATGGTATTCATCGTACGAGAAGTTCACATCACCGGTGAAGATCCACATCGGGGATAGGTCGTTATTTTTTGAGTCAGAGGTCAATGGTGAATGGTTGCCATATCGTATGGAAAACGTTCTGTACGGGTCTGCTGCTCGCAGGAATTTATTCTTGGTCCCAGCTGCTTTGGACAAAGGCTTGTCGTTCAACTCATCAAAATCCTGCTGTTAGTTCGCGAAGGATGAAGTCGTCAGGGCACGAGGTATCAGGTACGGGCAATTGTTCAGGATGGCAATTCTAGTTAAGGTACCTGCAGCCTCACGGGACAACGAAGCCAACGTGGCAGTCAGGGAGTCACTCCAAGTGTGGCACAAGCGAATGGGACACCAGAACAAGCATCATGTTTTGAGGATTTTGCAGCAGAATGGGATCGAGGTCAGCAAGAACGACGAGTTTTGCGGAGCATGCGTCGAGGGCAAGCAGCATAGGCCGACTTTTCATTCACAACAACAGCGAACGGTGAATTGTGCTGATCTGTGCGGCCCGATGAAGGCTGCGTCACTCGGAGGGGCCAAGTATTTCGTTTGTTTCATGTGCGATTACTCCAGGATGCGGTTCGTTTACTTCTTGAAGGAGAAATCCGAGACAGCAGAGAAGATCAAGGACATGTTGCAGGTCATCTAAACGAGCTTTCGACGATCTGTCAAATCACTTCAATGTGATGGTGGACTGGAATTCGACAACTCCATAGTAAAGAAACTCCTAAGTTCGAACGGCGCCAGACTTGTCATCGCGAATCCTTACACTTCGGAGCAGAACGGATGTGCAAAGCGACCGAATAGAACTGTTGTGGTTTTGGCTCGCACAATGATTTTCGCGAAGAATCTATCAAAGTCACTCTGGGTTGAGGCGGTCAATACTGCTGTATTTGTGCTAAATCGAGATGGTCCCAGTACCATTGACAATAAAACACCTTACGAATTGTTTATGGGTCGAACTGGGCGCTTGGAGGAGTTGCACGTCTTTGGTACCGAGTGCTTTGTCCATGTTCCGAAACAGTAACGGAAGAAATGGGACTCCAAAGGTCAGAAAGGTAGAGTTTGGGTGCAGCCAAAGAATCGGGTTATTCGAAGCAAAAATGTCGTCTTCGCGCCGGAGACTAATGGGAAAACTCAGGCATCGTTTCCATCCGATGTCGACGACAAATCGCTTGAGGGTTCCCGACTTGACGATGCAGCATTCAGTCCACCAAATGAAGATGACGATGACGAATCATCATCCAGGGGGCAACTTCGGATCCGGGCATTTCTTAGACCACCCGATTGCTTGATCGAAACTATGATCTCTGAAGTAAGTAAGCCAAAAAGTTTCCAAGAGGCGACGACGTCAGCGGAACGACAGCATTGAAAGATTGCCATGGAGAAGGAGATGAAATCTTTGCAGGAGAATTTAACCTGGTCTCTTGTTAAACTACCAGTGGGTCGAAAGGCCATCTCCAAAGGTTGGGTATATCGCATCAAGAAAAACGCCAATGGAGAAATCACACGCTATAAAGCTCGTCTTGTTGATCAAGGGTACAGTTAACGCGAGGGTGTGACTACGATGAAACTTTCGCGCCAGTGGCCCGTTTTGATGCTGTCTGCGCTGTGCTGAGTATCGCCGCTGTTAAGGGCCTTGAACTGCAGCAGTTCAACGTCGAGACAGCGTTTTTAAATGGCGTTCTGGAAGAGGAGATATACATTCAACAACCGCAGGGTTTCACCGATGGCAGCCATCGTGTGTATAGAATCAGGAAGAGTTTATACGGGCTCAACCAATCACCTAGAACCTGGAACAGGACTTTCAGAGACGTGCTGGTTAACTACGGGATGACTGAAAGTGCGGCCGACCCTTGTCTTTTCTACCATCAGACGAGTCGGGGCAAGTTGGTAGTTCTTGGCTCTTGGCAGCAACCAACCCATCGTCAACGTACAAGACGTTGACGATGGGTTGGTTGCTGCCAAGAGCCAAGAGGATATCGACGAGTTCCTGCGAATGCTGCAAGCCAACTTGAAAATCACGGTGGCACCGGCTGGGTATCCTGAAAATCCGGATCAGTCGGCAGGAAAATGGTTCAGTCGTCATGGATCAAGGATCTTACGCGGAATCGGTACTTTATCGCTTTGGCATGGACGACGCAAACAAGGTTTCCATACCAATAGCCACTTATCCGTACAAGGATGATGCAGGTGCAGAGTCTACAACAGCCCCATATCGCGAGGCAGTAGGGTGCCTGATGGACTTGGCCGTAGCTACCAGGCCAGACCTCACGTTTGCTATAAATTACGTTTCACATTTTATTGCGAGTCCTAGAGAGAAACACTGGGCTATGGTGAAACGTATAATGAGGTATTTGAAAGGCACGACACATCTGGGCATCAAGTACAGCGCAAGTGAAGGCGATTGGGAGCTGGAGGCCTTCAGTGATGCAGATTTTGCGAACGAGCCAGAGACGAGACGATCTGTGAACGGACTACTCTTCAAGTACGCGGGAGGAGCCATCACCTGAGCCAGTAGGAAGCAACGGAGCGTCTCGCTTTCTACTACAGAGGCTGAGTATGTTGCCGCTAGCGAGGCAGCAAAAGAGGCAGCTTGTCTGGAACGCCTCTTTGAGGGGATTGCGCCGTTGAAGAGGGTTCCACTACTCTTGGTCGGCAGCGTAAGTGCGGTCAAACTTGCCAAGAACCCGGAATTTCACCGTCGTTCTAAGCACATAGATGTTCAACACCACTATGTGCGAGAACGAGTTCAGCAGGGACATCTCATGATCGAACATATACCGGAGGAGTACCAAATAGCAGACATACTGACAGAACCCATTCCTCGAGACCGATTCGAGAATCTACGTGACCTTGTAGAGACGGTAACCAACAGATTGTAGATTGTAAATCGTAATTTATTTTCTTTGTATCTTGGAAAACAAAAGTGTTGTACTACGATTTCGGAGAAACTAACTAATGTTTTAGGGGTGGTGTTGTGGAAAACGTTCATTTAGTTTCAGTTCCTATGTCCCGCCTTTATCTCACTCAAAAATGGCCGTTGCCACGGAACACTATCTTTGTTTTTGTTGATATTAAAAAAAACGTTATTAAATCGCAAATGAACCATATTAATTAGAGCAGTGTTTTGTGTTTTATTAACCACATTAATACTAACTATGTTTTCAGCTACATTAACAAAAAAGTTATTAAATTATGTCGCCGATATTGGTGAGGATTTTTTATTTACAGTGGGTCCTTTGCATTAATTGTTAATTACATTCCATGTGGCTCTTGTTTTATTTATTGCATTGGAAATATACTCACTATTACAATGTATACGTTGTTGTTTCAGAGCAAATTTGTATGTCTTTTTGTACTTATTTTTAATTGCTAGGATTTCAGGAGCTTGTGTTTGGTTATACGCTTCGGTATTAATTGTAAAGTCTAACTCATATTTCGTAAATTGTCATCAAACCAGTATATTTAAACATTGGCCTTGCTCTTTTCCGTATATTTTTAAGCGGAAACGCATACTCAAATTTGTTTTTAAAAGTTTTACAAAATGTATTAAAATTTAAAACAGCATCATTACAACTGTTCATACAGTCCCATTTTTTATTTGGAAGTAATGGAATAGTGAGTATATCCAAGTTCAGTTATTGGCTGACATGTTTATCTTTCTGGTTTTGTTTTAGATTCGTATTTAGGTATAACTATAGAAAAACAAATGCCAATGTGGTCTGATAAAGCAACATTGAATGGTTTTGGGTTTAAATTACTTCTCATATTTGTACACACATTATCAATGCAGTTGTTTAGACGAGTCGGAAAGAGTCGGAAAGGTTACTGTTGTTTTAAGACTATAACTGGCAAAAAAATCTATAAATGTTACTGTATTTATTTTATTTGTATTAAATCTAACGTTGAAATCTGCAACAATATACAGATAGTTTTATGTAACACCGAACATTTTCATAACGAAAATTTTTCTTTGAAGTATCTATATGCATACGTTGCATATTTTTCGATGCTTGGTTTATTAAAAGAATTTGATTTGAAGCTTTAAGCGAGTGTTTTCCACTCCCAGGCCAAGCATGAAGTAAAATTTCGAGTTTAGAAAATCCTGAAAATTGGGTTGGTCGCGTAGCGCGAAGCGCGGAGCGCGGAGCGGCCAAACCAAATTTTCAGGCTTTCCTAAACTCGAAATTTTACTTCATGCGCCACCGGTACAAAACACTGACATATTACGAAGTTTAAAACACACCGCTAAACTTTACATTGAATCAGTGTTTTGTACCGGTGGCGCATGATGTAAAATTTCGAGTTTAGAAAAGCCTGAAAATTTGGTTTGGCCGTTCCGCGCTTCGCGCTACGCAACCAAACCAAATTTTCAGGCTTTTTTAAACTCGAAATTTTACTTCATGCTTAGCCCGGGAGTAGAAAACACTCGCTTAAAGCTTCAAATTGGATTCTTTTAATAAACCGAGCATCGGAAAATGTGCGACGTATGCATATGGATACTTCAAAGAAAAAATTACGTTATAAAAATGTTCGGTGTTACATAAAACTCTCTGTATATCGTTTTGTTAATGCAATCTATATGATTAAATATTTGCGAAAAATGTCCAGAGGGGGATCGATATACAACCAATACTACTATGTCATACACAATTAGTCCTGAGATTTCACAATGTATTTCAGACACAAAATGATCAAAATTGAGAGGTTTGTAGTAGTTTATACTTGTTACGCGAATAATGGCATGCTACATGAAAGTTATCAATAAATAGTTATTCTGATTCTAGTGTGGTTAGCCACTGCTCAGAAATAAGTACAGGTGAAAAATTGTCTCTGGTATTAGAAAGTACTGCCTCAATTTCATTCATTTTTGATCTCATACATTGTGAATTAAGGTATAAACAATTTACAACAGTTTTTAAAAGTAATTTGGCTGCGTATATTCCTAGTTTTTTTGAAAATGATGATTTTGTTAGCATTGCATTGAAGTCATGAAAATTGTGTTTAGCGGATCTGAATTCAAAATTTATTACGTATTTAATTAAATTGTGTTTCATACGCCTGGAGATGTAAAAGTTGTTCGTAACTGTCATATTTGGGATTTTACTAGTTTCTATAAAGTTACATTTTAGTTCTTTGGCGCAATCTTTAAGTGAATTATTTATTTTATGAATTAATGAGTTTAAGACTGGTTTATGACTCCACAGCGGATTTTCAATTACATGTACGTTGGTTCTTGATGAAATCGGCAGTAGTCGTTGTATGAATATTTCCTTGTGTAGTTGCGTTCCTTTGGTAGCATCTACGGTTCCAGCTAGTAAGAAGATGTGATCGTGTTTCTTAAAATCCTTGGTCAGGTTGTTTATATCTTTGATTACTTGAGAGCATTTCGCATTTGGTTTGAAATATGACATACTATTGACTTTCAAGTCATAGTTTGAAAAAATTAATTTAAGATGTAAGCCTATACTTTTCCCGTGATTGTCGGAGAGAAACAGAATATTTGAATCGTCTAAACTTTTTTGCGTGCGTCTTGCTTTTCTATATAATACACGTCTATAGGTTCATTTGCACAGCGTAATCTGTTTATTTTATTCTTCAGTTCTAAGTTATACAAGCTGAGTTTGTCAATGTCTAATTTAAATATATTTATGGTTTGTTTGTATGTTTTACATTGCTTGCTAGAGGAGAACACTATTTAAAGAATAAAATTATAAATACACAGAGTGTTAATCATCAAACTTAGCCATAGGAAAGTGGTGTTATTTCAAATTAAATTAATTAACAAATCGCCTTGAAATATTTTTGTTTAATGAAATATTGACGTATATGGTGCATGAAGTAACATTTCGATTTTAGAAAAGCCTGAAAATTTGGTTTGGTTGTTCCGCTTCGCTACGCGAGCAAAATAATAAATATTATAAAGAAGTGCTAAGTTTATTTAGTACCTTTACTATTTATGTATACTTGTTGAGTTTTTGTATGTTCTGTATGGGGATCTCGTAAACTATAAGAGATAGAGAAACGGTTAAATGGGCAAAGTAGTGCAATTTTCCAAATTTGTAAAATTCTCGAAAAAATTACGGGTAACTAGATATTTTGAAAAATGTCAAGTATCGATTTTTGAAATCGAGTTTTCTCAATTATCAAAAGAGAGAAAAAACAGTAGATAGCAAAGTTTTTATTCAGTGTAAAATTTTATCAGATATTTTATATTAACTTTAGTCAGTTTCAATTTTACATATGTCTTTTTATTCAGCTGGTAAAACTGCACTACTTTGCCCATTTAACCATTGCTTTATCTCTCATAGTTTCCGAGATCCATATAGAAAACATTGAAAAACTCACCCTGTATACACAAATAGTAACTGTACTAAATAAATATAACACTTTATAATATCTATTGACATGTCGTATTTTAAACTGAATGTACGAAATTGAAATATTAAAAATAAAACATTAATGCCCGATATTATAAACGATTATTAATTCATTAGATAACTATTTATAGAGTAAATTTATTTGCGTAATAAACTAATGGGCAAATAAAATTACGTATTATAAAGAAAATATACCAAGTAAATAGCAATTCTAGAAATAAATAATTTATTTAGTAGATTATCGACCGCAATTATACATTTTCATTGTGGCGATAGATGGAACAACCAATTTTAAAATTGAATTGTCAATCTATTAAATTAAATTGTTAATCAAATTAGAAATTTAGTATAATTTCTTATAATTGTGGAAAATAACCGTGAAATAGGTAAGAATTACACAGAACAAGAAAAATAAAGCTTATTAGAAATTATAAAAGACTTAAACGAGTGTTTTCCACTCCCAGGCTAAGCATGAGGTAAAATTTCGAGTTTAGAAAAGCCTGAAAATTTGGTTTGGTGGCGTAGCGCGGAGCGACCAAACCAAATTTTCAGGATTTGCTAAACTCGAAGTTTTACTTCATGCGCTACGCGTGTAAGACACTGATTTCAAGTGAAGTTCACTTGTTCACAATAGTTCAGTGTCTTCAGTGTTTAATACGCGTGGCGCATGAAGTAAAATTTCGAGTTTAGATAAGCCTGAAAATTTAGTTTGGTCTCTCCGCGCTTCGCGCAACGTGACCTAACCAAATTTTCAGGCTTTTCTAAACTCGAAATTTTACTTCATGCTTAGTCTGGGAGTGAAAATACTCGTTCGAAACTTCAAATTGAACGTTTTTAAAAAATCGACGGACGTCTGAAAATTAGCAGTGTATATGTAAAGCAATAAATGCTTTAAATTTTACAACGCATGCATCGAAATATGTACACAAAGATCTTCCCTGTACAGTTAAAATTTTCATGCTTTTCTGAACTCGAAATTTTACTTCATGCTTAATCTAGGAGTGGAAAGCACTCGTTTAATGCTTCAAATGGAACTAATTTAAAAGAAGCGTATGCATATGTATAAAAATCCCTGGTTATGTCAACGGGTTGCTTCTGACTTAAAAAACTCTAGGTCTTTGACGCCTCAGAATTTCTTGTGGTTCAAATTAATCACTGTCAGGGAAGATACAATAAGCGAACTTAAATCTGACACGAATGATGTGTTAGACATGATAACCGTAATGAAATTAATAAATACAAGTAGTAAAATCTAAAGTACTTATAAAAATATAATGCACTTTTGACTTCTAACTGTCAAATTATTTAGAGAATAAAATTTACTTTATAAAAAAACAAGCAAATAATTTATTGATGAGATTTATTAGCCAAATAAAGTTATTTTGTGTTTATAATACCGAAATCTTTGAAATAAATTAATTTATTTGTAACGTAAATTTTATTTAGGGAATAAAATGTTCTATAATACCGGGCATAAGTGTATTTAATAACTGTACTAAGAAGTAAATAAAGTAATAATTAAAAACCAGCTTTTATTATTAAAATCAGCAGTTTTTCTTAAGACGTAAACAGAATTCACTACATTTTAATGTTAACGTACTCTATTTTGCTACACCAGCTTGTAATAACTGTCTTGGTTGTAAAACAGATGAGAAAATAATTCTCTTATTAGAATGTAATTTGTTTGTCGGGCGCATGGAAAAGAAGGCGGGCAGCAACACGAGGATTTATTATTTCCGAGTGCAATAATTAAAAAGTTTTATTGGAAAACTTCCTTTTTGCTGGGGAAGGGCGTGCTCGGGCACGCAATGATACAGAACTTTCCGATTAAATTCTTGAGGACCTTATCCGACATTTCATCAAATAGTCTTTAAAAATTTATTTGAAACCTGCAAGTATATTTATGATGTCGGTCCGTTGGTTTGTCGATCTGTCGATTTCCGCTTTGCTACGCGAGCAAACCAAATTTCCAGGCTTTTTTAAACTCGAAATTTTACTTCATGCTAAATTATTTATGTTTATATTGATATTTATTTCCTAAGATTATAAGAAAATGTTACTCGCACGAGCATTTTGTTAATAATAGACTATTTTCTATTATTACAACACTATACATTGTAATGTACCCTGTACATCATTATTATATTACATTTTATTATTATATTATTTCTCATTATTATTATTATTATGTATATTTCGCACAGATAACATTAGGGCCAACAAATAGTCAGAAACCGATCAATAACAATTTGTTTATCAGTACTTTCACTAAAGATGTTATTTCAAATCATTATCTTAAGTAAATGTTTTCTACCGCGCTCATTAGACATTGCCCCTAACGTTATGCGCGTCCCTTTTGTTATAATCTCTTTCTTCCAGAGCTTGATTAGAATAAGTTGTTAGTCTTATTTCAGACATCGCGAAAAGCACTCTTACTCTTGTAATCCGTTTATACTAATTCTTTTATATTAATAAATCTGTTAAAGTCATAAACAGTATATTAATAACAATTAATATCCGCCTCCCGCTCAACCATTACACTGGCGCAGTCGGTAAACGTGAAATAAATAAGTGTAAAAGTAATTAGCGGGTTTTTTCGCGAGTAAATAATACAAAATTGTGCATAAAATCCGAAGTACGTTCCTCAACACATAGAAGGACGCCAAAATCGTAGTGCCGTTCCCAAGCTACCATCTCAATAGCGTCCTACTCCTGTAACGATCATATCCACAGAGTGCCAGAAGGAAGCCATCCACGTCGTGAAGTTCCAAGCATTTAAACAACGAGCTACCATATCAAAACTGAGTCGTCGTACTCAGAAAAGCGCTAAGCAGATTACCCGAGAGGGTAACACAACAACCGTTTCCACAGCCCCACCAGGAAGTGCGCGTACCACCAGAAGACGAGTGATTAAATCGTGCGACGAAATGCTCATCGTAATTTTCTTCTCGATTCTAAGGTAGGAAAGAATACACTCATTTATTTTTTTGCAACCCACATTGACCTTTTATTTTTCAAAATTATTGAATTTTCAAAACTGAATTTAAATTGTTTCAAATCTTTTTAAATTATTTTTCATATTGCTATTTTTTTTTTTTTTTTTTTACAAACAAAAAAGTTTACATAATGGAAACTTTAAATTTAGCATTTTTGACTCTGTCCGAAGCTAGATTCGATAACTCAAAAAAATCAAATTTAGAAGACTTTATTGGTCAGTGCAACAATGCTATGACATTGGTTACTGCTGAGCAACAGGCAACATTATTAATTTTCATTAAAAATAGAATCACTGGCGATGCAGGTGCTCTTGTTAGAGGTCGTGTTACTAATACTTGGAACGAACTTAAACAATTGCTTCGCGAGAATTTTTCAGTTAAAAAATCCTTCGATCATTTACAATCAGAACTTAGGTGCATCAAACAAGAAAGTAATGAGTCAGTAGTAATGTTCGGTAACAAAATCAAAAAGTTATATCAAGAATTAATTAATTCATTAGATCTTACATTAGATGATGCTGTTTTACAAGCACAAGCAGATTTGTTAAACAAACAATGCTTAAACGTTTTTATGGCCGGTCTAAATAGAGATTTATGCGTTATTTTGAAAGCGAGAAACTGTGATTCACTAGAAAAAGCTATAAATATTGCATCTTCAGAAGATTTTTCATCGCCTCAAAACAATTTTCAAATAAATTTAAATCAATGTCAAATATGTGGCAAAAATGATCATATTACAGCAAACTGCAGGTACAACTCGTTTCCCAAAAACAATGGAAATTCAACAATCACATGTAATTATTGTAAAAATGTTGGTCATTCTATAAACGAATGTCGCAAACGAATGTATAACAACTCACAAGGAAATTTTAGATCTCAGCAACAAAATACTAATTTACGATATTCACAAAATCTTAAACAGCCAAATTTTAATAACTCAACCCGAGAGCCACAAACCATACATTCTAATGTTAACAAAAATAATTCAACACACAATTATCAACCGCGTAGTTTAGATATTTCACCTCGGCAACGTGATAATAATTTACATCAAAATCAATCATTTCCAAAAAATTCTAATAATAGATTCATAAATTCTGATTTAATTTCTTCTCAGCAGTTAAATTTAAACTCTTTGGAGTCCGAAGTTGCGGACGAACTTCGGACAGCATCTCAAGTCCCAGAACATCAATTTTTTCAATAGACATCGACGCAATTTCTTCCTATGTCAACATAATCTCACCTCAATTAAAATCCCAAGGTACATTTTTAATCGACACTGGCGCTGAAGTCTCTTTAATAAAATTAAACAGACTACAACCTCACGTGTATGTTTTTGACGATTTGAAAATTACCTTGCACGGCATCAATGCATCTAACAAACCGATTCACACCTTATGTTATTGCACCTTACATTTTGAATTTGATAACAATTATAAATTTGAGCATGTGTTTCACATAGTTCCTAGTTCTTTTCCGATCCCTCAAGATGGACTTATTGGGAATGATATTCTTAAAAAGTTTAATTCTATTATTGATTATAATAATGATACAATTAAATTTGGAAATGCTTTATTAAAATTACATACTATCAAGAAAGCTTTAAAGAAAAGTACACCCAATAACAGAACTAATCAAATCAAGCAACAAATTCCTAATAAATCTATTGTTCCAAATTCCAAACCTAATCAAATACAATGTGAACCGAAAACATCTCCTAAAATTCCTCGTAATGTATTCAAAAATCCTAATCTTCAAAAAGATATAATCAATGCAATCAATGCAAATAAAACACCCTTGTCAAGTCCAACAAGTCCAACCCCATTAAACATCGAAGTAAATAAACTAAATTCTGATAAAATTTTTGTAAAAGCTAGAACAGAAAAAGTGATTAAGATTAAAATCGATAACCCAGAAATAATTGTGGGAATTGTAAATAAACAAGAAATATTTCCTAAAATTTACTTATGTAGTAGTATTGTCACCGTAGATAAATCAAATAATACAGCAATAACAACACTGCTAAATACTAGTGATAATGACTATGAATGCGATAATATTTCTGTTACATTAGAGCCATTAGAGTCAACAAAGAAACAATTATCTTTAAATAAAATAAATACAAGTGAATATTCGAACGATAGTAAAGACATTAAAAGTTATAATAATTATTTAAATATACTTAACAAATTAAAACCACAAACTGTTAATCACTCTTTACCTGTTTTCTCATTTTTAAATTCTTCTTTAAAACAAAGCAAAGTCACGTTTCATTTTATTCATGATCGCACCACAAAATCTGATGGCACACCTTTTGGTTATGCAGGTTTTGCAGGTGAAATAATGTCAGACTGTGGTTCATCATATTTTATAAGTCATAATTTGGAAGCAAAATTGCAGTGTAATTCCATTGACAATCGTCTTTTTACTATAACACAAGGGAAACATTTTGGGATTTGTATTAATTTAATCTGTAATCCAACAAATTGGGCACAAAAATTCACTAACTTCTTAGATATTTTTCCTAAACTGTATAACAAACCTCTGAACATTCGTACGATTCTATTAGGTACAGGTTTATTTAATATACCAATCAACGATATTGTAGATTTTCTATGTAATTTTTCTAATAATAACCCCTTCTATCCACATCACTATACGGTATATATTCCTGAGAAAGAAAAATTCCATTATGTTGCAAGTTATTCCGAAAATTTTATTCAACCTACTCTAAATTACACATTTAGCTCTAAATGCATTCAACATTCAAAACATTTTTCAACACAAAAAGTGCCAAGCGACGGTAACTGTCTTTTCCATTCAATTATTTACTTAACGGGTTTCTTTAAATCAGTAGAAAAGCTTAAAATATTTTTATTGAATTCAAAACATATTAAAAATTGTCTGTCACCAAAAGAAGCAGAATATATACTCAGAACTCCTAATGCTTTTGCAACAGACGACGTCATTAAAATTGCAGCATTAGAATTAAATATTTGCATATGTGTTCATACTCCTGAAAATCATAACTTTGTTTTTGGGAATCCGAATAACGAAATTATTCATATTTTTCATTCAAATAGCCACTTTGAGCCTTTAATTACAATTTCCGAATCTGGCAATAATCAAGATTTACAATCCAACCCATCCGAATTCGTAAATAATAATTCCAGTAGATTAAACATATTAAAAGAGAAGTTACAGACGAGTCATCTGAATTCAGAAGAATATAACTCATTAATTTCACTGTGTCTCGAGTTTAACCATATTTTTAATTTAGAAGGAGATATTTTATCCAGCACGGATTTAGTTTACCACGAAATTCACACCTCTACCGACATACCCATAAAATCAAAAACTTATAGGTTCCCCCAGTCTTTGCAAACCGAAGTAGAAAATCAAATTGACTCAATGCTAAACCAAAACATCATAAAACCTTCTTTCAGTCCCTGGAACTCACCTATCTGGATTGTTCCTAAAAAACCTGATTCCGAGGGAAACAAAAGTTGGCGGTTGGTCGTCGACTACAGAAAATTAAACAGCGTTACGGTAGGCGACGCTTATCCTTTACCTAACATAGAGGAAATTCTCGACCAACTCGGTCACTCCAAATACTTTTCTACTCTCGATTTAACATCCGGTTTCCATCAAATAAATATTCATCAGAAAGATATTCCTAAAACCGCATTTAGTGTACCTTCTGGGCACTATGAATTTTTACGTATGCCTTTCGGGCTAAAATCTGCCCCCGCAACCTTCCAACGCTCAATGAATTCTGCATTAGCGGGTCTACCCAACCATTTGCGCTGTCTGTGCTATCTCGATGATATTGTTATTTATTCCAACAACCTCGAAAATCACTTAGATAAATTACGAGCTGTTTTTACTCGTTTAGAGAAATTTAATTTAAAACTTAAGCCGGAGAAATGCCAATTCTTACGCCACGAAATAGTTTATTTAGGCCATCTTATTACTAAAAACGGTGTGCTCCCAAATCCTGATAAAGTATCATGTATAAAACTTTTTCCTCAGCCAAAAAATACTAAAAACATTAAGTCGTTTCTCGGTTTAGCAGGCTATTATAGACGTTTCATTCCAAATTTTAGTAACTTAATTTTTCCTTTAACAAAATTATTGAAAAAAGATGTTAAATTCAGGTGGACCAGTCTTGAACAGGATTGTTTTGAAAAACTAAAAACCCTATTATCAAGTGAACCAATTTTACAATTTCCTGATTTTTCTCAAGAGTTTACTATAACTACTGACGCATCGAATTACGCAATCGGTGCCGTACTTTCGCAAGGCCCACCCTCACAAGATTTGCCAATCGCGTATTATAGTAGAACCATGAGCAGAGTAGAACAAAACTATGACGTTTCCTCTAAGGAATTGTTAGCTATTGTGTCTGCTGTCAAGCACTTTAGGCCCTATGTTTTTGGTCGACGATTCAAAATAGTTACGGATCACATCGCTTTAAAATACCTTGACAGTGTAAAGGACCAATCGTCCCGACTCTTGCGATGGCGTTTATGCCTATCAGAATACGATTACTACATTGAATACAAGCCGGGGAAATCTAATCACAATGCAGACGCTCTTAGTAGAATTCAAATTAAAAATGATTCGAACATCACTAACATTCCTACCGCGAACACTTATATCACAAATACCATTTCAGATTACACAGATTTTTTGAAAAAATTAGAGAACACAATAATACAAAATGCAAACGTAGTCGAGAAAGATGAAAATATTACAATTTCTCATGGTAATAAGGCATTCTTTCTTTCTACAGACTTGAATTTAGATTATATCAATTCCAAAGAAAATATAGAAAAATATAATCATTTAAACACACTCCAACAGGAGTCCCTCAAAGTTTTTGACATTGTAAAATTTAAAGACAAAGACAATTTCATCTTCTACTGTTTCTACAAACAACATTTTTGGAATTCCTCAACATTTGAGATCATTTTTAAAACCCTTCAAATCTTACGTGACGAATTAATTCAAAACAACATTAACTCTATTAGCATTCCAAAAATTACCACAACTCTCGATAATTTACAATGGAATAAAATTCGCTCTATTATTAGGTATATTTTCAAAGACACAGATATACTAATTAATATATATCATAATAAAGCTATTCTCCCGCAAACAAAAGATATCCCTGACATCCTAAAAGAAAATCATGACAGTCCAGGCGCAGGACATCCCGGTTTTCATAAGACATATCGTAGGATCAAAATGAACTACAAATGGCCAAATATGAAATCCACAATATACGATTACGTCAAAAGTTGTAAATATTGCCAAGAAAATAAATTAAATCGTAAAAAGAAACACGCGCCTATGGAAATCACCACAACCTCAATTAAACCTCTTGACAAAATATTTCTTGATGTAGTTGGCCCTTTGCCACTTACAGAATTTGAGAATAGATTCATACTTACTTTACAAGATGACTTAACTAAATTTTCTCTAGCTTTTCCTATTCCTAACCACGAAGCCTTAACTATTGCTACTACATTCACTGAACATTTTATCTGTAAATTCGGTATTCCTAAGTGTATATTGACAGATCGAGGGAAAGAATTTACCTCCATTTTGCTTAAAGAGGTGACGAAATTATTTAAAATTAAACACATACTAACTACCGCATACAGACCTCAAAGTAATGGTGCTCTTGAAAGATCACATTTAACACTCGCCGATTATTTGAAACATTATACCTCTAAACAACAAGATTGGGATAAATACGTTGCATTTGCTACATTCTCTTATAATACGTGCGTTCATTCTTCTACAAACTACACCCCTTACGAACTAATGTTTGGCCATAAACCTAATACACCTAGAGACTTAACACGGGAACCCGAGTTTAAATACACATATGATAATTATGTAGACGAGTTAAAATTACGTTTCCAATATTCCCACGATATAGCAAGAAAAAATCTATTAATTTCCAAAGAAAAAAACAAATTCTATTATGATAAAAATTCAGCGATCCCCCAATTTCAAGAAGGCGATTTAGTCTATCTGCAAAATGAACAGTTTCAACCAGGAGTTTCCAAAAAATTATCTTCCAGATATTCTGGTCCTTTCAAAATTATTAAAATCAATTCTCCCACTAACTGTACAATTAAAATTAAAAATAAACATGAATTAGTACACTTCGATAGACTAAAACATGCTACTGTTTTAGAATCTCCGGCACAGTGATGGCCAACGATTTCTACAACAACACCCCTTTACAAACTTCACCTGGACTTTACTTCGAGGGATTAGGACAACTAAATTTGCAAGAACAATCATGGAAGCTAATTGCTCACCTAGACATATCCGCTTTACAAGGAAAAACCGCAAGCATTGACAATACATATCACAAAACTTTAAATTTTTGTACTTCCGCTTTGTTCGGTATATTTTCAAGTTGCAATACAACACTAGTTCTATTAAGTCACGAAATCAAAGAAATTGAATCCAAAAGCTATGTATTACACCAGATTATCGGACATCGCCAAAAACGCGCAGGGTTTAACATTGTCGGCTCAGCTTTCAAAACAATTTTTGGCACTCTTGACGAAAATGATGCAAATAAATACACTCATGCCATTAATTCCATTAATAATGACGAGGGGCGTTTGGCCAAATTACTACAAGAGCAATCATCAATAGTACAATCAACTATTAAAAATATGAACCAAACTGTTAATAACTTCAATGATAATGAACAAGCAATTAACAAAAATTTCGAACTCTTCCAAAATTATACTCAGAGTTACAATAAAAAAATGTGGGACCTAGAAACTAAAACTGCTTTAGACGAACATATTGCTTTATTGACGTCAATGGTAAATAATTTATTAAGGGAGTATGACAATTTAATTAACGCAATTCTTTTTGCCAAATCGAATCAAATCCACCCTATCGTATTGACACCCGATCAATTAATTCAAGAACTACAAACTACACTTCAATATTTACCTTCCTCCACAAGCTACATATTACCTCTCGAAATAGAAAATGCAGTTGATTTGTTAGCAGTAACTTCTTTAACTGTTTTTTATTCAAAAAATCAAATAATTTTTATAATTTCCAACCCATTGATTTCGCAAAACATTTTCAACTTATATAAAACTATTTCTCTACCAACCTCTCATAATCACGATAACTACGTTTTTATAGAACCTACATCAAAGTATCTTGCCATGTCACAAGATAGACAACATTACACTCTTTTTGATGACCTAAGTTCATGCGTTAGAATATCCAACAAATATGTTTGCCAAACTAAACAACAACCCGAACGTATTGCTGAAGATAATATTTGCGAAATAGATATTTTAGTTAACGGAAAACTTAATAAATATTGTAATACGAGACTTATACCATTAAAGAACGTTCTATGGAAAACACTTAATGAGGAAAACACCTGGTTATATATTTCACCCGCGAACAAGACAATTTCTATTGCTTGTAATAATAGAGATACTTTCGACTTAATAATATCCAATAACGGAATCTTGCAGGTAGCGCGCAATTGTAAAATATTTACAGGTGACACAACCTTTTCTAGTACTACCTATAACTTCACAAGCAATCTGAGATACATTTTGCCAAATTTTAATATTTTAGACCATGAATGTTGTTCCAAAAAGGTTTTAAATGTTTTCAAAAATATATCTTTCGGAAAAGTTAAAATTAACTACTTTGATAATAATGATCTAAAAATGGCTAGTCATAAACTCGATGAAATTTCAAAACTTAGTGAGAATATAGTAAATAATAGGAACTATAGTTGGATTTCAGAAATTCATTACTCTTTCCTATCATATATTTTGCTTTTTGTTATAGTTATCTTTATTCTTTACAAGATTATTAAACGCACTAGAATTTTGCATTCATTTAGACAAATAAGACCTAACCATAACAGAGTCGCCGCATATGTACCAGAAAATATACCAATGAATATTAGAGACATGAATATAGCTCCAGACATGCTTAATGATGCTCCTGCAGTTCCGCCATTAAGAAGAAGCGAACGAATTAGATTCAATCGTAATCAATAAAGTCAAAAAAAAAAAAAAAAAAAACTATGTCATTACTTGGGTTTGCAAAAGATAAATATTTTTCTTTCCCTTACCTGTTTTGTATTGTCAAAGAAATACCATATTTAAATGTACGTTGTGTATATAAGTACTCTGCATTTTCTGTATAAACAATTATTGGTATTGGTGTATTTTTATTTTCAGTATCATATATTTTTATATTATTTCATGTACATATGTATTTACAAATGAATTCATTCTATTGTGTATTCATATTTATATTATCTATAGTTCTTCAAATTAGGCAAAAAAAAAAAAAATCAATCAATTTATCACATTACCCTCTATTCAAGTAATTCTTTTAACTTTTTAAATTTACATTGTACATTTTTTTATAAGGGGGGGAGTGTAATGTACCCTGTACATCATTATTATATTACATTTTATTATTATATTATTTCTCATTATTATTATTATTATGTATATTTCGCACAGATAACATTAGGGCCAACAAATAGTCAGAAACCGATCAATAACAATTTGTTTATCAGTACTTTCACTAAAGATGTTATTTCAAATCATTATCTTAAGTAAATGTTTTCTACCGCGCTCATTAGACATTGCCCCTAACGTTATGCGCGTCCCTTTTGTTATAATCTCTTTCTTCCAGAGCTTGATTAGAATAAGTTGTTAGTCTTATTTCAGACATCGCGAAAAGCACTCTTACTCTTGTAATCCGTTTATACTAATTCTTTTATATTAATAAATCTGTTAAAGTCATAAACAGTATATTAATAACAATTAATATCCGCCTCCCGCTCAACCATTACAACATATATTTTATTTCTAACTGCCAAAAATGTCAAAAATTATTCATAATTATAAAAAAATTGTCAAAAAACGTTATAATTAATACAATACTGTCAAAAAATGCCAATCCATATGTCGAAATTGACATCCATATGTCGAAATTATAGTCAGAGAATGTAATTATTAACATAAACTAATAATATACATGGTACCATTGAAAAGAGATTTGTTTTCGCGTTTCAGAAATGTATAATTTGTTATGTCTAGTATATAAATGCATGGTAGACACAATAAAATAGATTATTTTAACATTGACAGGTTCATAATTGAAGACTCTAAAAAGAAAAGAAAAAAACAATTTTTATTATAAGAATTATTTATTAAAAATATAAAATTCTTATATGATTAAAAATTCTGATTTAAATTTATGCATTTTTGGATTTGGCTTCGATAGCGAATCGTTTTTTGTACTTATTTTTATAGAATGAATTTCGCTGGCTTTAATATTACAAGGTTCCATGTGTCATTTTTTTCGATTTTCAATTTGTGATGTTACAAGGTTCTATGTATGCACATAGAGCCTTGTAACATCACAAATTGAAAATCAAATAAAATGTCACATAGAACCTTGTAATATTAAGCCGGTGAGCTATCAAACTAAATACTTAGACAAATCAGCCCCATTTACGAAAAGCTATCTATGCCACTGATCTAAGCTAACTTAAACTAAATAAGTATTTTAGTTAACATTAGAAAAAAAAATAATTTTGAAATACACATTAGATATTTAAATAGTTGAATATGTTTATTATACTAGTATTATTTTTCTTTATAAGACAAATGTTAAAGATTCTGTATTTTATTATTACTAATTAATATTACATTCGAGTATTGGATTTAATTGAATAACTAGAATAGTAACACGAACACCAGCACGTGTCGATTTTTGATTGGCGATAATTAAATCTATATTCAAAGTGCACGAAACACATTTCTCGTTTCTGCGAATTGAATTCGTGACACCTTTAGGCCGTGGAAGAGACAAGTGCGGGAAAACGAGGGGCGTGCTGAATAAAATCCATAAATAAGCGAATCAATTTCCATCCCCCCGTCGGCGTTTATAATAAACGGAAAGCACGAGAAGAAAAAATGAAATTTCTGCCCTCGCCGACCCCCCCGAAAATATAAATTATTCAAGGGGGGCGCGCACACCGGCTTTACATACATGAATCGTAAAATCTGGGCTTTGCCCAACCTCGGAGTCAAGGGTTAAGCACCATTACTAGTCAAGGAATATGTGGAAAAAAGGGAAATGAAATAAAGATTGTGAATTGTGTGGGTTTCGTGCTTATCCTAAAAAGAAAGAAATGAAGTAAAGATTCTAAGTTTTGTGTTTTATACATATATTATATTGTAGACAAAATATACAGGGTGTCCAGTAAATGTGGGGAAATGGCTTAACCATAGATTCCTAGGATCAAAATATAATGATTTAACATAATTTATCTTTATCCAAAAGTTTACGGTTAAGCCGGAATTAGTCTTCAAAATTAAAAAAAATATTATTAATTTTATTTATAACACTTAAACGCTATATTCGATCCGAGTAAAATTTATTATGGTTGATTATTATAATATAACACATCATTTCAGTTATTACGGTTATCATTAATTGAGTATAAGTATAAAAAAAAACAAAAGTACCACAATATAAAAACTAAAATATGTTTTTATTGATGCAACTTATAAAAATTTCAAAAACATCTTGAAAACTAGTTCATTTAAAAGCTTTTTTATCTCTTAATAATGTGTGATATCTTGTACGATTTTTCCACAAAAAAAAATGTAAATAAATTATTTTTTATTATTTAGTAAAAACGAAATATAGTTTTTCGGGTGATTAAAAATACATGTTTTTTCTTTGTCGCCGCCATTGTTTAACAAATGTCAATTGTGTATAAAGTTAATTAACGAGTGTTTTTCGAGAATTAATTGTTATTTCATTATGGTTTATTATACATATTCATATTCCTCCGGAGCAAAGAGATACAGGGAGTTTTTCTTCTAAGCATACGTATTCCAAATTCAGCCTATTTTCTGTAAATGTTTAGATATTCCTTGTGTTTTTTTTAAGATTTTAAAAGAGTGTTTTCCACTCCCAGACTAAGCATGAAGTAAAATTTCGAGTTTAGAAAAACCTCGCTGCGCGACCCGAAACAAATTTTCTGGGCTTTTCTAAACTCGAAATTTTACTTCATGCGCCACGCGTATAAAATACTAAAATATTGTGAAATTTATGTATATTCGAACTGCACTTGAAATCTGTGTTTTATACGCGTGACGCATGAAGTAAAATTTCGAGTTTAGAAAAGCCCAGAAAATTTGTCTCGAGTCGCTGCGCGACCCTCGACAAATTTTCACGAAGCTTTTCTGAACTCGAAGTTTTACTTCATGCTTAGTTTGGGAGAGAAAAACACTCGTTTAAAGATTCAAACTGTACTCTTCTAAAAACCAACGACTGTCGGAAAATGCACAGCTTATGCATATGTTTTCGTAAAAGAAAAGTTCACTGTATGTTGCTTGTATTAGGATTTTGCTAAGGAAATTGAGGATACCATATTCATATTTTATATTTTTATGGCAAAACCGTATAAGATATCAAACATTATTAGCAGACAAAAACTATGAAGAGCAAAGTTTTCGATATTTTTACATTAACTAATAAAATTTGATCAGATTTCTTCTGTCGGCATTAGTTTTCGAGATATAACACAAACTTTAAATGGAGACCATAGTGGACTATGTCATCATTAGTAAGGGATTTTTATCTTTATTCAGATTGTGGAGACACGTCAGTGCACGCCCGGGCGCGCGAAAAGCGCTCGCGAGCGAACGCACGCGTCCCCACCTATGTCACACGGTACGAGCGGGTATGAAAGAGCCGGACCACAAGGCTTAAATAGGGCGCACACCCCCAAAAACAGCATCAGTTCCTTCTACTCTAGCTAGCTAAGTAGAAGAGCAGGCTAAGCGAGCTCACCATAGCACACTAGACCAAAACAGAATGCACACGGTAATGCCGGATTCTGCCCCAACCATAACAACCTCCGAACAAGGTACCCACGCCCGCTTCCGCAAGAGGCTCCGGAACGCGATCAGAAGGTCGGCCAAGTACCTGGTGGCGCCGCGGCCACTGTCTCCGTTGCCACCATCACCCCAGAAGGCGCACATGAGGCGAAGGACCTCCCCATACCTGGTGGTGCCACGTCCGCTCTCTTCGATACCTCCGTCACCCCGCAAGGCACGCAGAAGGATCGCGGAGGGACCCCCACCTCATGCCCGTAGACAGGAATAGCCCGAGGACACCGATCTACCCGACACTACGGCGATTGCACGCGCCGCCTCTGCCATACACCGGGATCGACCCGCTAGGAGTCTCCCTACAGGACCCCCGCAGATTCAGCGTCTGAACGAGGAGCAGGAGGGCCGCTGAAGCGCAGCACCTGTATCCATATAAATGTGTAAATAAATCCATTTCAAATACGCACCGCTGTAAATAAAACCATTAACCAACGAACTATTCCCTTGAATATAATACAACAACCCTAAACTGGTGACCCCGGCGTGATCAAGAGAATAGATTCGCGAGTAAAGTGTTCAAAACAAACAGCGAAATGGCAACAACAAAGTGAACAGAGTGCAAGTGCGCATCCCACCGTTCTGGATAGATAACCCAGAAGAATGGTTCGCCCAGGTAGAGAGCCAGTTCGAGCTAGCAAAAATCACCACAGATGACACCAAATACAGCTACGTAGCTGAATGGGAAATACGATAAGTTAAAATCCGAGCTAATCCAACGCCTCAGCGTAAGTCAAGAACACCGGACGAAACCGCTATTGAAACACGAGGAACAGAAAACCATCCAAATTCCTGCGACACCTACGGCGCCTGGCAGGAGCAGTAGTTTCAGGCACATTGTTGCGATTACTTTGGTTGGGCAGACTCCCGGGCAACATACAAGCCATACTAGCGAACCAAGCAAAAGCAAGCCTCCAGCAGCGACATGCTGAGAAATCCAGTGCCGAAATCGGACACCGTAGAGAACAATTACGGAAACATAAGGATGGCCAGACTTCACAACGGCCCCGACAGAGAAACCGATCGCAGGATAGGAGAGGACGACGAGAACGAAGCCAATCAAAACGTCGCATTTTTGATACATATTGGTACCATTTTAAATTCGGCAACAAAGCACAAAAATGTCAACCCCCCTGCAAATTCGAACAAACGGGAAACGAATAAGGCAGTCAGTAGAAGCGGCAACTGACGTCATGCCAAACACATCGCGCCGCCTATACGTCATAGATCAACAGACGAAAGTACAATTCCTAATCGATACGGGAGCCGACGTTTGTGTTTTCCCACGACATCTATTAAGGCAGGCACGCAGCAAAGCTACGTATAACTTATATACAGCAAACGGAACGGTTATAAACACATACGGTACGATTAATTTAAACTTGGACCTGAAGCTACGAAGAAATTTCGTATGGCAATTTGTAGTAGCCGACGTACACAAAGCGATTATAGGCTCTGATTTCCTGTCATATTATGAATTATTGCCGGATATCAGGAATAAAAAAAATACACGACGCCACTACAAAACTCTTGACGGCAGGCCAAGTGTAAACAGCCAGCGGAACTGGAGTAAGCACCCTCAACAACAGCGAGAAGCACCACGAAATGTTGCGACAGTTTCCAAGGATTTGCAAGCCAGCCGGTTTGCCAATCTTTCCACGACATGAAACGAAACACCACATTGAAACTACCACTGGACCACCAGTATCCAGCAGGCCTAAGAGACTCGTGCCCGATGAACTAGCAATTGCAAAAAACGAATTCAGAACTATGTGTCAAATAGGAATAGCGAGACCATCCAAGAGCGCCTGGTCTTCACCTTTACACCTAGTAGTTTAAAAGAATGCAGAGTGGAGACCATGCGGAAATTACCGAGCTCTCAACGTGAGAACAGTACCTGATAAATACCCAGTCCCACACATCGTAGATTTTTCTCAACAATTACACGGAAAAAAGATATTCTCAACAATAGATCTGGTCAGAGCATATCATCAGATCCCGATAATCGAAGAAGACATTCCGAAAAAAGCAATAACCACGCCATTTGGACTGTTCGAATTCCCATACATGATTTTTGGGTTACGCAACGCCGCGCAGACTTTCCAGAGATTCATGGACGGAATGCTGCGAGATTTCGATTTCTGCTACGTATACATAGATGATATCTTGGTAGCATCAAAACCGGAAGAAGAACACACCGAGCACCTTAAGCAACTTTTCTAACGATTAGATGAAAACGGAATTGTGATAAACCCGACAAAGTGCAAATTCGGAGCACAGCAAGTTTCCTTTTTGGGATACATGGTATCAGAACAAGAAACAAAACCCCTGAACGACAAGGTAAAAGTTATCCAGGAATTCCCGTTGCCGCAGACAGCAAAAAAATTACGACAAGTCCTCGCGATGATAAATCCCAGGAGCAGCAAGCGTACAAGCACCACTAAACGATTTGTTAGAAGGGAAAAACAAAGGCAACCAACCGATCGTATGGAACGAAGAATTCCGAGAAGGGTTTAATAAATGCAAGCAGCAAATAGCCAGAGCAACATTGCTCTCGCATCCACAACCCAATGCCAAGCTGGCAGTAACAACAGACGCATCAGACACTGCAATCGGTGGTGTAATTCAACATTGGCCAGAGGAATCATGGAAGCCACTAGCCTTCATGTCACGCAAACTGTCACCAGCAGAACAGAAGTACGCAGCATACGACAGAGAACTCTGTATACGCGACAATCAAACAGTATACGCGACAATCAAACAGTATCAGCACCTGCTGGAAGGACGAACGTTCACCATTTTCACCGACAATAAGCCAATAATATACCCATTCGCGCAGAGGCTAGACAAATGTTCACCGAGATTTAGAAAACAAGCTTTCAACAGCATACATCAATTGTCTCACCCCGGAGGAAAAGCCACAAATAAACTCGTCACAGAGAAATTCGTGTGGCCCAGAATACGAGCAGATTGCAAAACATAGAGTAGTCAATGCCTGACTTGTCAACGTGCCAATATTTCAACATACCAGAAGCAGGAACATTTCGGCTACCATCCGCAAAATTTTACCAGGTACACATCGACATCGTAGGGCCGCTGAAGCAAGCAAACGGAAAAAAAATACATCCTAACTTGCATCGACCAGTTCACCAGATGAGCAGAAGCCATACCAAAGGCAAACATCGAAGCTAGCACGGTAGCAGAGTTGTTCATCACACACTGGATAGCCAGATTCGGATCACAACAGAC
Organism: Philonthus cognatus; assembly: GCA_932526585.2. Lineage (NCBI taxonomy): Eukaryota > Metazoa > Arthropoda > Insecta > Coleoptera > Staphylinidae > Philonthus > Philonthus cognatus. The sequence continues at coordinate 59,825,073 of OW052246.1, forward strand.
CAAGGACAGCAATTTGAATCACAGCTATTCAAGAGGTTGGAAAAAATCATAGGTTTCTCTAGACTGAGAACGACAGCATACCATTCTCAAGCAAATGGATTAGTGCAAAGATTTCATGGACATCTGAAATCCGCACTAATGTGCCACTTTAGCGAGCCATGGACCGACCCACTACCTATCGTTTTACTAGGAATCCGAACGGCTTGGAAGGAGGACATCAAAGCCACAGCAGCAGAGATGGTGTACGGAGAAACACTGCGACTCCCCGGAGAAATGCTTAGTACAAATCCTAGCATACCGAGGATAGAACCCGACAGTTACGTAGAACGACTCAAGAAGGCTATAAAGAGAATTAAACCCACGCAGACGACAGACCACAGCAAGTTGAAACCATTCGTCTTCAAAAATCAGGAAAACGCCACACACGTATTCGTCAGGATAGACGTAATGCGAAAACCATTGCAACCACCCTACGAAGGCCCATACGAAGTCATCAAGCGGAGCAAGAACACGGTATTGATAATAAAAACGACTTTCTAGTAACAATTTCTGCAGAAAGGATAAAACCTGCATTTTTCCAACAGACACTCGAAAATGCAAACAACCCCGTAACAGAGAGACAAATCGAAGCGGAAACAGCAACTAAAATACGGTCCAGGAGGACAGTCAAGAAGACAATACGTTTCCAACAGTGACTTCATCACTAGGAGTTGCCGGGGCGCGACTCGCTACGCTCGCGCGCATCGGCAAATCCAAATTTTCGGGCTTTTCGAAACTCAAAATTTTACTTCATGCTTAATCAAGGCCCCTTGTTATAAGTTTCGTTTACAAAAAGTATAAAGAATATTGACCCATAGTGGGTTTCTTGAGGAACCCCAGAGGAACCCTACGGGAACTGATTTCGAAATTAAGTAGAATGTTTGGAACTTTATTTCTACTTTTAATTGAAAATAATCCGAAAACTGTTGATAGCGTATTTTTTTTTGGTTTTTGACTTATTCTGGAAGAGCAATATCTTCTTATATCCCCACTAAATTTCATAACGATTACTTAAAGAATTTTCATGTTATGAATGTTTGGTTTTCGTATATTCTAAAAGAGCAATGTCTTTTTAACATCCATACGAAATTTCATGAAGATTTCACATAGAATTTTGTTTTTTTTGTTTTATTTACCTAAATATTTCCATTAAATTAACCTTTTTGACTTCAATTGAAAGGAACTCGAAAACTATCGATGGTGTGTTATTTGTTTTGATTATATTCAGAAACAGCAATGTCTTCTTAACATCCACACAAAATTTCATGAAGATTTTACAAAGAACTTTTAATCTTTAATTTACCTAAATATTTCCATTTAATTAAACTTTTTGATTTCAATTGAAAATAACTCGAAAACTGTCTATGTTGTATTTTTTTGTTTTTGGTATATTCAGAAACAAAAATGTCTTCTTAACACCCACACATAATTCCATAAGGATTTCGCAAAGAATTTTTATGTTGAGAATGTTTTAATCTTTAATTTACCTAAATATTTCCATTTAATTAAACTTTTTTGACTTCAAACGAAAATAACTCGAAAACTGTCGATGGTGTATTTTTTGGTTTTGGTATATTCTGAACGAGCAATGTCTTTTTAATATCCATACGAAATTCTATGAAGATTTCACAAAAAATGTTTATGTTGTGAATGATTTAATCTTTAATTTACCTGAATATTTCTATTTAGTTAAACTTTTTTGACTTCAAATGAAAATAACTCAAAAACTGTCGATAGCGTATTTTGGTATATTCTGAAAGAACAATCTCTTCTTAACATCCATACAAAATTCCATGAATATTTTGCAAATAATTTTTATGTTGTAAATGATTTAATCTTTAACTTACCTAAATATTTCCATTGAATTCAATTTTTTGACCAATTGAAAATAACTCAAAAATTGTCGATAGCATATTTTTTGTTTTTGGTGTATTCTGAAAGAGCAATATCTTCTTAACATCCATGCAAAATTTCATGAAGATTTCACAAAGAATGTTTATGTTGTAAATGTTTTAATCGTTAATCTACCTAAATATTTCCATTAAATTCAATTTTTTTGACTTCAATTGAAAATAACTCAAAAATTGTCAACAGCGTATTTTTTGTTTTTGGTATATTCTGGAAGAGCAATGTCTTCTTAACATTCATACGAAATTTCATGAAGATTTCACAAAGAATTTGTATGTTGTGAATGATTTAATCTTTAATTTACCTAAATATTGCTCCATTAAATTCAACTTTTTGAGTTGAATTGAAAATAACTCGAAAACTATCGATGGTGTATTTTTTTTGTTTTTGGTATCTTCACAAACAGCAATGTCTTCTTAATATCCACACAAAATTCTATGAAGATTTAGCAGAGCTCGTTGAAATTTGGAATACAGTTAGCAGTGTTTATTTAAATTCTACCATCTGATTATTTTAAATTTTCTCCCATCATTTATTTTGAAAATACAATACTAACTTGATTTTTTTGAAATAGCACGGGTGGTCAAATTTGTTATTTTTAAAAAGAGCTTTTTTTCTCAATTCAGTAATGTAATGCATGCCCACCTTTATTTATAATAAATGGTAAAAAAAAATAAATTTAAACATGTATTTCGTGTTTAGGTGTTTTTTTAGTAAAATGTGTTTTGTTTCAGTTAAATGTCTTATTTTTACATTAATTATTAACTTTTATTTATTTTTTTGTCAAAGTTCAGGCGGCAACAAACTAGCAATAGATAAAGACAAAATTTCCAAGTCTAACAATATTTTACATTTTTCAAAATTTTGTTAGTTCAATTATTTTTTTTTAAGTTTGGATTAAAATAAGATGTGCATGTGTTACATCACAGAACTCAGAAGAAATTTTTCTTTTGTCATTAAAAAAAATCAAGTTAGCCTTGTATTTTCAAAATAAATGATGGTAGAATATTGAAAAAATCTGAGATTATAGAATTTAAGTTCTTCTAATTGTATCTCAATTTTAATGTGCTTTGCTTAACCGATCTTATAATATTTAGCTGTATCCATACTTTTTAGTGACCCTGTATAGTAAAATTTTCCGATTACATATTAAAAAATTATAAAATTTAACTTAGTTTTTATAATTAGACTTTGTCTCAGAAAATATTTTTATTAAATTACATTATATTTGTCAATTTAAATTGCTTTCGAAAAGTTTGTATTTGATCGACCTACGTATTTAATAATATTTTATTAGCATTTATTTAAATTTAATTATGTTTATAATCGTAACATTTAATTAATTGTATGAAGACGAAACGTACACTACATTTATAATTAAATTTATTCGTTAAAAATAGATCCTGAAATATAATTTGTAGTATTTTTTTCATTAATTTAAATGTAATTATATTTATAATCGTAACATTTAATTAATTTACATACTAATAAGTCAGGTAGCTACAATTTTATCAAATTTCATTTGCGAAACGGGGACGAATTAACCTATTTTAATTAATTTATATTTTTTTTACAAATACTGTTAATTAAATATCTGGTGTTCTTTTCGTTTTTGCGCAGTTAATTAAATAATGGGCATTAGATGGCGTATACGCTATCAAACTTATTATTTAATTAATTGTATAAAAATAAAAAGAACACCAGATATTTATTTAACTGTATTTGTTTAAAAATATCAATTGATTAAAATAGTTTAATTCGTCCCCTTTTCGCAAATGAAATTTGATAAAATTGCAGCTACCTGACTTCACCGGGTAGTTCGGAAATTGCGTTAGTTAATTGAAAACTGAATGAAATTAAAGTATTAAACTTTTTGTGTAAACTCGGCATCCCCGCGGATTGGCTATTATCAGATTAAAACTTTCAACTCTGTCCTGAATTAATTCTATGCAAATTTTGCCTACATTTCATACGTGCCGCACTTTATATACAAATCGGGATTACGTAAGTAGCAAAAAACAAATAATAGAGCGCGAGCGGGAAAAATATGAAATTTAATGTAGCACAAAAAAAATACGCTATTTGCACAGTGATTCACAGGATTATTAAAAGCGTTTTGTTAAGGCACGCGATTTTTAGGATTTATCTAAAATTAACTTGATGTACAAACCATTTTAAAACGTATTTATCTTAAAGTGCAAATCTTTTACACAGCAGAAATATAAAAATAAGATTTATCATTGAAACGATTACTAATATTTTAACATATCAATGAGACAAAATATTTGTAGAAAGCAAGACAAATCATGTTTTTTATATTTCTTGAAGTATTCTGGATATAACAATTGGCACATTCACTTTTATATTATATATATTTTTTTAATATCTCACTTTTCTCCTACTTGTAAGAATAATCATATGCATTCTGCAAAATAATTACATCTCTGTAGTATTTTTATATTACCCAAAATATAAAATATCAATTTGTTTTCTATAAATTGGATTTATATCTCTTTAGTTATTTAAAAGCAAAGTAAGGAACTTAAGAACCCTTAAGTGTATTGAAGGTTAATTTCATATACATTTTACGAATACTAAAATTTAAAAGAAAAAACGACATAATTTAAAAATCCACTGAGATATCTCAATGATATTTGTGTGGATATTGCAAATATTGCTCAAATGAAATACAAAGAGTTTTTCGTTTAAGTATACATACCCGAATATACTGTAAACGCTGTAAATCTTCAGATTTGTTGTCTTTACACAGAGTTCAAATTGACTGTTTTCCACTCCCAGGTTAAGCATGAAGTAAAATTTCAAGTTCAGAAAAGCCTGTAGAGATTTTGATTTAAATATACATATTTTTGTTTTAAGTATACATACAGAGAGTTTTATGTAACACCGAACATTTTCATAACGAGAATTTTTTAAGTATACATAAGCATACGTTGTGCATGCTGCGACGCTCAGTTTATTAAAAGATTTGAAGCTTTAATCGAGGCTAAGCATGAAGTAAAATTTCGAGTTGAGAAAAGACTGAAAATTTGGTTTGGTCGGGTAGCGCGAGGCGCGGAGCGACCAAACCAAATTTTCAGGCGTAGTCTGGAAGTGGAATACACTCATTTCAAGTTTTAAATTGAACTCTGTTAAAAATCATCGAGTATCTAAAGATTTGCGGCATATACGCTGTAATTGGGACATGTATACTTGAAAGAAAAACTCCTTGTATCTATAAGTTGAGGTAGTAATTGCGATTGATTAGCTGCAATTTTTAATGTTCATATAGGCAACTCAATTTACACACAACAAAAATTAAAGATGTCAAATTGTATTAGATAAAAATGTTCGGTGTTACATAAAACTATCTGTATGTATACTAGATATGGGTCGTTCGTGAATGATTCGTTCAAAAAGAACGATTCTGTACGGTGATTTGAATGAACTGATTCCGTATTTCAAGAAGAATTGATTCGTTATTGATTCATTCACTCGAGACGACCGACCGAACGATTTTGGTCGAGCGGAATCGTATTCCCGATTCGAATTTATGCATGCGGTCTGAATCTGCCCGAATCGGATGACTAATTCGTTTGCTCGAATCCGCGCGCCACTTCAACTCTGCTTTGTACAGGGTGGTTTAATTTCGATGTTGTTTGTAGGCATCTCGGTAAATATAAAAGTAACAAAAAATCCGATGGTGCAGTCGCGATCTCTTGAGACTAGGATAATGCCGAAAACAAAAATGCACTATCTTGTAATTTTCAGAAGTTATAGGGCAAAATCGGGTTTTCTTGATTTTTAACTTTAATTAATATCTTGCGTAATTTGTAAGATAGACAAAAACTATAAATACCTTCTTAAGGCACTTTTTGAGTAAGATCCAGTGGCGTAGGTACTTTTTTATTTTATGCACACATTTCCGAGTTCTGGCCAATTTTTTTTTTTTAAATGTAAATCATAGGTGGCTTTAACATAGTTGATAAGAGTGTTTTTTATTGATTTTAAAAATATAAAGTTCTGTAAATTTATCTTAAAGAACAGTGTTACTTTAAAGTAGAAACTAGCTTTAAATCTGCCAAATAATATAATACGGAAGACAATAGCCACTTTTGATAATTGGCATGCTTAGTTTTAATTATGATAAACATTATAAACAATAATAATTATTTTTTGAGTAATAAATATTTTATGAGGCAGAACATAATTTCATTTTCTAATCTTGTTGGAAGAACAGAACTCTTTGTGGTTGCAATGGAATAATTAATAAAAATTAAAATTGCAAATGATCAAAAATGGCTACTGTCTTCCGTATTATATTATTTAGAAGATTAAAAGCTGGTTTCTACTCTATAGAATCATTGTTTTTTAGACCACCCTATACGTGCGATCTGAATCTGAATCCGCCCGAATCGGATGACTAATGCGTTTGCTCGAATCCGCGCACAACATCAACTCCGCTTGTACATTCGATCCGCATCTGAATCCGTCTGAATCGGATGACTAATGTGTTCGCTCGAATCCGCGCACAACTTCAACTCCGCTTTGTACATGTGGTCTGAATCCGCCCGAAACGAGTTTTTACGACTTGCAGAATCGAACCCGCTGCACCAGCCTTCATTGGTACTTTTGTCGACTCGACGCGTAATTGTATCAGCTAATGTTTGTTTTCTACTTATGAGACAAATCACAGAATATCTACAAGATGAATTCAAGCCACCGAAGTTTTATTTGGAACAGCTTTACTACTGAAAAGGCAAAATTATTTGATAATTTAAAAATAAATATAACAAAACATTTTGAATTATAGTTAAATTTGTATATATTTGCTTTATTTTTTATAGACACATAGCTTTCGAATAAACCTATCATCTTTGCTTAAATTATACAAGTCAATTCCATTAAAACGGTATTCGCTCGTTTAACAGAAGTTATTGGGTCGGTCGTGTATCTCGGCGCCGTTAGGTATGGAACAAACATATATTATTATCATTATTAATAGTACTACTAGTATTATTATTCAATTTTGCGCGTAGTTAATTGACGTTTTATATATTTTGTGTTTTTATGTTATTTTATGCTCGTGTACATTTTTAACCGTTTAAGCTTTTGTCTGTATTGCCTGTAACGGATATTTCCAAAAATATCCGTTTTTTTTTTGTTTATACTTTGAACCTTATTGCTACAACCTTTCTTTTATATACAATTCTTTTGTGTGCACGTCGGGCTGCGTTTTATAGCATATTGCAGTCGTAACTTAGGAGCGAACCATTGTCCAAAAATTTTGAGCTGGACAATGGACTTCGCTACGGACGTGCTCAATTGGCCTTAGGAAGAATTACGCTTTCCGTTAAGGGAAAGCCCGTCAAAGTCATAATGCGCAGGCCGAGCCAAATGTGACCATTTTTAGAAATTCCTCTACTATCCTCGCTTATCTCGTGACAGTCTATCTCTTTTTCTTTCCGCACTTTTGCACCACCCTTAAATCTCCCTCCCCTAGTCACGTGGTTCCTTTTGCTTTCCCGTGTTTATCTTTCTGTGTCCAAAATCACTTCTTAACCGAACTCCGAGTAAGTAATCAACCCAAACGACGTAAAACTTTGTTCAAATTCTAATTGTAACTTCTCTTATTTTGATTTTTAACTTAACTTACAATTTCTGTGTTCACTTTGCTCATTATTTCTACTACTTCCTTTTTTGTTATTTGTTAATTATTTATCTTTATTTTGCTTTGTTTGTACATATTTCGATGCACGTTTATTCAATAAATATTTTGTTTGTTTATTATACAACGTGTTAATTTAATTTTTAAACAAATCGCTAATTTGCGTAAATATGGTCCTTCGAGCCGGATTTTGAAATAAATTTTAAATCCATTAAATCAAATAATTTACAGTCATTGCTAAATTAAATCAAGGGGTTTTGAGTTCATTATAAATTAATCAACATTAAAACCATAGTAAATTCATTTATTTTGTCAATTCCATCTCAGTTCATTTTTGTAAAATAACAATGTTTTACGTTTGTGTTTTTGTGTCTTGTGTGTGCTAAACTTACTCGTGTTTACGGGCGTGTCATCGTAATCCCTACGATTATCAAGTAAAGTTTGATACTCTCGATTCTCGACGGGTCAATTTGTGTGTGCATTCGGGTTATATCACGAAAGTTTAAGGTGCGTTTGTCAAAATTCCTGTCGCGAATCGATCGCGTGAGTTTTTAGAAATCGAGTATATTCTGATAAGTCCGGTCAGCGTTGGTTTGTGAGTGCATTCGAGTTAAGGCACGAGGATTTAAAGTGCGAGTGTTTAAGTCTTTTATCGCGAATCGTTCGTCTATCCGAATAAATCATGGCTGCTGCATTAATTAAGATGTTTCAAAACAAGAAAGACGTGTTGTAGAAAATTGTTTAATTTCTCAAGGACAGTGCGAATAGCGCATCCAATCATATCACTGAGCAAGAATACTACACTATAACCACATACATTGAGGAATTAAAGCCCCTGTACACTAAGATCATGAAAGACAAGAGCGAACTCAGAGATAAAGACGTCGATCTCCCTACGGAAGAAGTCTCGTTCAAGCGCAAGTACATCGAAGTGATTGGCCTTGCGAAATCAAAACACCGCAGTTTGCGTAGCCAAGAAACAGCCCCTGCGAATAAAAATATTCAGAAATTTATTAGTGCGCCAATCAAATCCCGAGTTTCTGACTTCAGCATGCCGTTTTATGCTTTAATGATGGACTATTTGACTGATCTCACGCCATCCTATAACTTCGATTTCGACATCTCCAGTATTTCACCGGGAATAAAACTGATCCAGAATTTTATCTGCCCCAGGACGTTGACATTTTCATAGGCAACGAGTATCATTACGACACAGTGACTAACGATCGAGTGAAATCAGGACCTTTGACCTTTCTAAACACCCAGTTTGGATGGATTGATTACGGAAAAGCATGACAAAGCCTGCATACATAACAAAACAGTGCCGCGGTGTCTTTCCTGGGAATAAACGATGTTTTGGAAACTGAAAAATCACAAAGGTGAAGTACTTGCACCTGCAGACAAAAGGTGTCAGCAGAATTTCCGGAAAACTACCTCTCGAGATACATCCGGGTGGTTTTAAGTATCTCTACCGTTCAAGGATAACGTCAACAAACTTGGAAATTCCAGTGTCACGGCTAAACAAAAATTCTTCGCCCTCGAGCGCAGGCTTGCCAAACATCCATCTGTCTACGCGGAGTATCGACATTTTATGGGCGTATATAAAAGTTTAGGACATATGCGGAAAACTCAGGGAAGTGTTTATGAAGGGTATTATTTGTCGCATCATTGTGTGTTAAAAGAGAGCAGTTTGACAACAAAATTACGGGTGGTTTTCACAGCCGATATCGCGAAAATGTACCGGCAGATAAAAGTACTTGATGAGGACTGCAAATACCAACGGATTTGGTGGCGACCGACCTCTGAAGATGAATTATGCTCGTACGAGTTAACCACTGTGACATATGGAACAGCACCTGCAGCTTATCTAGCGATTCGTGTCATCGGGGATCTCACGGAACGCGAAGCACTTAACTACCCGATATGAAGTGACAGGGATTTTTACGTGGACGACCTAATAAGCGGCGCGGATTCTATCGGCCAGGTCAATGACCTTTTTCAAACATTAAAAGTGCGATTCTTTTCGCAATCTACAACAAGTTAGTTTTACAAAGACTTTATCAAACACTCATTGAAACAACTACTTCCCGGGCTAATACCCCGACGGATATTGAATTATACAACAAGTGTTTGCTGTTACATACAGTAACCTACTGCAAATGTAACAATTTGGGTCAAATTATTTAGGCCATCTATAGACGCGTTTCGAGATTTATCTCTCATCAGTATAGTTTGCCATTCCCTCTAATCAATTTGACACCTTAGACTGGCGGTCACGTTACCGTTCAAACATAAGTATAAATGAAATTGCCAATTCTTGGTTGCAGAATACTTCAAACATTAAAAGTGCGATTCTTTTCGCAATCTACAACAAGTTAGTCCAAATTGTTACATTTGCAGTAGGTTACTGTATGTAACAGCAAACACTTGTTGTATAATTCAATGTCCGTCGGGGTATTAGCCCGGGAAGTAGTTGTTTCAATGAGTGTTTGATATAGTCTTTGTAAGACTAACTTGTTGTAGATTGCGAAAAGAATCGCACTTTTAATGTTTGAAGTATTCTGCAACCAAGAATTGGCAATTTCATTTATACTAATGACCTTCTTGCTACAGGTGGCTTCGAACTAAAACGATGAGCAAGCAATAACAAACTAGTGTTTAGAGATTTTAAAACTGAGTGCACTGATGATGTGACAGTGCTAACCCGTGAGAGTGACGAGGCTATAAATTCAATCTCTACGCTGGGAATGATATGGAACACATCAGCTAATATGTTAAGCTATAAGCACCACATTGTTCCTACAAATGTAACTACACGGAGAACTGTGCTAAGCGAAATATCCAGGATTTATGATCCACTAGGTCTAGTAGGCCCAGTTATAATACTTGGCAAGATTTTTATACAGGATATCTGGAAACTTAAATGCGGATGGGATGATCTGCTGTCCTCTGATTTTATAGATCGATGGCTGCAATACTCAAATAGCCTAAAACATGTACCAGAATTCAAAATTCCACGTATGGTAATTCCTGAGCAAACCTGTCAGCTAGAGCTCCGTGGGTTTTCTGATACTAGTGAACTTACGTATTGAGCGTGTGTGTATATAGTAGGGGTTAGTGACAATAAACGAGTGTCGAGTAATCTCCTGTGCACGAAATCAAGAGTGGCTCCTGTAAAATCCACGAGTATTCCCAAACTTGAACTCTGTGCAGTATTACTTTTAGCTGAATTGTGTGAGCGTATGTCTACCACTTTTATAAAACCGATATGCAAAAACGTTTATTATACTGACTCGTCCATAACCCTGTCGTGGATTAAGTCAGAATGGAGGAGGTTTAAAACCTTTGTGGCAAATCAAATTGGAGAGATTCATAAACTTACCAATCTAAATAATTGGTTTCACGTCGACTCTAAAGAAAATCCTGCTGACATTATATCCCGCGGGTCAACTGAAAATGTAATAAAGGACAGCAAACTTAGGTGGCGCGGGCCAGAGTTTCTGCTGAAAAACAAGCCTTTGGCCGTCTTCAGCCCAGCGATAGAAGTACCGGAAGCGAAGTGTAATTTTGTGTCAGTTACCCCAAAACACTCTTTAGTGCCTGAATGTGGTATTTACCAAAAATCATAAATTATAAACAATAATCGTGCACTCAACACTAAATTACGTGGACAGTTAACGGTAAATGAACTAAAGAAATCATTTTTACCTTGATTAAAAATGTAGAGTGCATGTGTTTTAGTCGTGAGATACATTTGTTATCTAAAAACACAAATTTACCCAAAGCAAGTAAGTTGCTTACACTCAACCCGTTCTTGGATACCGAAGGAATTATTCGTGTTGGTGGCCGATTAGCAAATAGCAGCCTAACAGAGAGCAGGCGATTTCCAATCGTGTTACCACCAAAGCATAGATTTGTTCGATTGCTAGCAGAAAGTGTACACCGCACCCAGTTGCATATCGCTGCTCAAGGAACTCTCGCTGCAATGAGAATGCAATTTTGGCCACTTCCTGGAAGAACATTAACCCGCGATGTTGTGAGAAAACGCATCAAGTGTATTCGAGCAAAGCCTAATTTTCAAGCACCGTTCATGGGTGCACTACCCCAATGCCGAACCGAACAAATTCGACCGTTGCTGCGAGTGGGAGTGGATTACTGCGGCCCATTTCTAATAAAGGATGGATCACGTAGATCTAAACCATACTTTTATGTGTTCGTCTGCTGCGCAACGAAAGCTGTTCACTTAGAACTCGTTTTAACTCTTTCCACTTAAAGTTTTCTAGTGGCGTTCAGCCGATTCATCTCACGACGTGGAAATATTATCGTGATATTAAGTGATAACGGGACAAATTTTGTACGAGCTCGAAATCATCTCCGGGAGCTCGGGCAGTTTTTATTAAATGAAGACAGCCGGGAGGCAATACAGGACAACCTTACACAGCGAACAATCGTTTGGAGGTTTATACCACCTAGAGCACCTCACTTTGGGGGATTATGGGAAGCTGTTGTCAAGAGTGTTAAATGCCATCTTCGTCGAGTAGCTTGAAACGCTCTCCTCACTGCAGAATAGCTAACAACTTTGCTGACATAAATAGAGGCGGTCCTAAACTCAAGACCACTCTGTTCGCTTAGTGAGGATCCGAACGATTATGTTTCTCTTACGCCCTCTCACTTCCTCATCGGAGACGTGTTGAAATCCCTTGTCGAGTCAAATTTTGAAGATACTCCAGACAACAGGTTATGAAGATGGGAACTAATCCAGAAGATGAGGCAGCATATCTGGAAGCGTTTGTCCAGAGAATACCTGTCGGAGCTTCACAAACGAGCTAAGTGGAATTCCAAAGATCAGTCCATTGCAGCAGGACAACTGGTCATTATTAAAGACGACAATCTCTCACCCCTACGATGGCAACTAGGACGAATTGAGGCCCTGCATCCAGGTGCTGATGGTGTAGTCAGGACGGCTACCGTGAGAACCGGGTTCACCAGTATGCTGCATCTAGTAATTAAGTTGTGCGCGTTACCTACATCCTAAGTGCTAGCAGTGGTTTTTATTTTATTGAACGAGTTTCGTTCAATAGGGGGCGGTATGTGCGCGCTAAATCGCGAATGTATTTTATATATTTTGTGTCTTTTTATATTATTTTATGTTCGTGTACATTTTTTACCGTTTGGGCTTTTGCTTGTATTGCCTGTAACGGATATTTCCAAAAATATCCTTATTCTTTTGTTTACATTTTGAACCTTATTGCTACAACCTTTCTTTTGTATAAAATTCTTTTGTGTGCACATCGGGTTGCGTTTTATGACATATTGCAGTCGTAACTTACTATTGTCCGAAAATTTGAGCTGGACAATGTACTTCGCTACGGACGTGCTCAATTGGCCTTAGCTAAGGGAAAGCCCGTCAAAGTCATAAAACGCAGGCCGAGCCAAATGTGACCATTATTAGAAATTCCTCTACTATCCTCGCTTATCTACTGTCAGTCTATCTCTTTTTCTTTCCGCACTTTTGCACCACCCTTAAATCTCTATCTCCTAGTCACGTGGTTCCTTTTGCTTTCCTGTTTTCATCTTTCTGTGTTAAAAATCACTTCTGACCGAACTTCGACACGAGTAAGTAATCAACCCAAACGACGTAAAACTTTGTTCAAATTCCAATTGTAACTTCTCTTATTTTTAACTTTAACTTAACTTACAATTTCTGTGTTAACTTTGCTCATTATTTCTATTACTTTCTTTTTTGTTATTTGTTAATTATTTATTTTTATTTTGCTTTGTTTGTACATATTTCGATGCACGTTTATTCAATAAATATTTTGTTTGTTTATTATACAACGTGTTTATTTAATTTTTAAACAAATCGCTAATTTGAGTAAACATCCACTCCCAGACTAAGCATGAAGTAAAATTTCGAGTTTGGAAAAACCTGAAAATTTGGTTTAGTCGCGTAGCGCTACGCGTCCAAACCAAATTTTCAGGTTTTTCTAAACTCGAAATTTTACTTCATGCGCCACGCGTATAAAACGCTAATTTTAAGTAAAGTTCTAAATAAATTACCAAAGCAGTATACGTAAGACGTATTTTCTGAACTTCACATCAAATCCGTGTTTTATACGCGTGGCGCATGAAGTAAAATTTCGAGTTTAGAAAAGCCCCGTGAAAATTTTCTACGCGGAGCTTTTCTAAACTCGAAATGTTACTTCATGCTTAGTCTGGAAGTGGAAAACACTTGTTTTAAACTTTAATATCTGAACATTATAGCGAATGCACATGTATACTTAAAACAAAAACATGTATACATATCCCATGAATATTCATACACGAAATAGACATTTCGTCGCATCAGTACTTATTTGTGCCATGCAACCAAAACCTGGGGTTGTATGGCACAAATAAGTACTGATGCGACGATTTATAATATTTTTTAAGATCAATCTTGAGCAGTATATTTCGAACTTTACCATATATCAGTGTATCATAAATGTGCACATGAAGTAAAATTTCAAGTTCAAATAAAAATAATCTAATAATCTAAATAATCTAATCTAAGGCTTTGCTTTTCCCTTTTTTATCACGCTTTTAATCATAATCACGTACTAAACATTTAATCATTTCAATTGAGTTTTACACTCTATACACAAATAAAAATAAAAACATATCGCGGCTTAATCAACGCGTTTTTATGTTCAATTTTGTACATTTTTTATTAGGGATCATTACCTTAACGTGACAATTATCCCTTTTCCCGTTGAGTACAAAGTAGTTGATGGGCCATAAAACTTGTTACAGTCGCATCATAAAGTGGAAATTAGCACACCGGAAGTGCCCAAATAAATAAATAAATAAACGCGTGCGGTGGGTACTTTATGGACATTTAGACCTATGTTTGAATTATTTATCATTATTGCCGCAATTAATCGTGAGTAATTTAAAGTTTATGTGTGCCATGTTCGCCTTATCTTTGCACTTATACATTGTTGTTTTTATGTCACATAGTAGTTACGTTTAATATATGGAATTATTTTTGTTTGCAAAACATTGAAGTTTTTGTATGTAGTGCATGTGAAACAGTTTATTTGAAATTTAATAGTTAATTCTACTCAACTTGTGTATATATATTGTGAAAATGTCATTCTGTATTCAGTATCATTGATAATGGTCACCTTGTGACCGAAATGTACATCTGATATATAATAAAAATTGTAAAGAAGGATTAAAAGTGTTTTAATTGAAGTTAAAAATATTATACTAATAAATATAAATCTTTTAACGATGTAGTGGTCTATATTTGTTAATATAGTCTATTAACTACAATATATTAATATACGGTATTTGCTTGCAGATTTCTAAAATTAAAACCGACAAAATATGATAAATTGGAGACAATAGTAATTGAAATTGATGAAAGAACATAGGAAGGCAGATAAATTAATATATTACCTAGATGAAACATGGTTGAACGAAGGTCAGACAAAAGACAAACTGTGGACAGACACAAGCATTTAAAGTATAAGAGATACCTTCATTGAAGGTTTGAGTACGGGCCTTAAAAGTCTATCGAGGAAAGGAAGGCGACTTATAATCTTACATATTGGTTCGGGTTCGGGGTTCGTTAATGAACATCTGTTAGTTTTTGAAAGAAAGAAGTCTGGAGACAACTATGAAGAGATGAATGCGGCAGTCTTTGAAGAATGTTTTGAAGGTGTACTAAAAACTTTACCCGATAACGCGATGATTATCATGGACAATGCATCTTACCACATTAGAAAACTTGAAAAAGTTCCAACCACCTGCACAAGGGAGAGGGATATGCAGGATTGGTTAAAATTCAAAAATATTCCATTTGAGGAAGAAATGGTGAAAATGGAATTAATACAAATTATTCGTAAGTACAGAAACAACTACTACAGGTATGTTGTTGACGAAATAGCTGAAAAATATAAAAAAAACCGTGTTAAGATTACCGCCATACCTCTGTGACTCAATCCAATAGAGTTGATTTGGGTTCAAATTAAACGTGAAGTAGCTTCAAGGAATAAAACATTTAAATTAGTAGATGTAAAAAAATAATGCTTAAAGCAGTAGCAAATGTCACAGTTGTTGAATGCTAAAAGTGTATGGGACATATTGTCAAGGAGGAAGAGAAAATGTATACACTTGACGGAATCATAGATGAAATGTTAGAACCATTAACATAATCTTTAGGAGAATCTGACAGCGATAAAGATTATTCTGATGAGTAGCCTTGTGGTTGTAACCAGGGACTAAAACGAAAAATATTTCGTTCGTTTCTGATCGGAACGAAAACGAATTATTCCGTTTTCGTTCTTTGCGTTCTTGTATGAAGCATAAATTCAGTTTTCGTTTTCGATAACCGAAATTAAATAAGGGTTAACACCGGTTATAAATACCGAACCTGCAAGAGCTGCGCGGTATAAATACTCGCAATACAATTCTTTTACCTTCAGTTTTCGACATGAACCATAAGGTGTTTGTGTTTAATGGATACATCTTTAAAAATGATAAGAACTGTAAAAACCGGTATTAGAGCATAATTTATTTTGTTTTCGATCTTGAACGAAAATTATAAATTCCGTTTTTGTTTCCGTTTTCGTTCTTAAAATATTTCGGTTAATTTTGTTATTTCGTTTTCGTTCCGTTTTCAGTCCCTGGCGTGTAACCCTTTAATATTTATTGTTTAATGTATGTAGTGTATATAATGTAAAAAAACTCATTTGTTCTTATCCGATTTTTATTTGTTTTTGAGTTATAGCATATTAACAAATAAACAAGTTATTATACAAAAAAATGTTCTTAATCATAGCGTTCTTTCAACAAATGTTCAAAACTACCGCCATTGACTTCTAAACATTTTCTGCTTCGTCTACGAAGAGCGTTTGTTGCTCTCCCAATTGATTCATTTCTTTCTTCTTTTATATGGGCTGCAGTATTCTCAATTCGTCTAATTAGTGATTCTCGTGTGTCCACTTTTATTTTGTAGACTTCATTTTTCATCCAGCCCCATAAACAAAAATCTAGTGGTGTGAGGTCTGGAGATCTTGCAGGCCAATTAATAGGACCTCCACGACCAATCCAACGCCCTGGAAAACGTTCGTCCAAATGTTGCTTGACTTGACGAGCGACATGTGCAGGAGCTCCATCGTGCTGATAGTACATCTGCATTCTAATATTTATAGGAACATCTTCTAGCAGGCCTTGTAATTCATTTTGTAAAAAATTGAGGTAGTTGCCTCCTTTGGGACGATTCTCCAAAATGAAAGGGCCGATTAAATAACTGTCAACCATACCACACCACACGTTTACAGAAAACCGATGTTGAAAATTGCTTTCGACTGTTGCGTGGGGATTTTCATCAGACCATACATGAGAGTTACGAGTGTTGTTAATGCCATCACGGGTAAATGTAGCTTCATCCGTAAAGAGTATACTCGATACATTACGATGATTATTATTTATCCACCGACAAAATTCCGTACTGTTAGCGTAATCCCCTGGTTGTAGGTGATGTACTCTCTGAACGTGATAAGGATATAAACCTTGCTCGTGTAGCGTGTTCATCACTCTTTTTTGTGGAATTGCCAATTGAGTGGCAATTCTCCGTGAGCTAGTAGTTGCATCTTCTTCTACTAGATGCAGAATATTTTCTACTTCTACAAAACCTTGTCGAGCAGCGCGCTCATATGTTATGTTAGCACTGGGAAGCTTACCAGTCTCGCACAATTTGTTGAAAACTCTAATAAATATGTTTTTATCAGGATGTCTTTGGTGTGGAAAACGTTCACGATATTCTTCAACAGCGGCTGTAGCATTTCCATTACAGAAACCATATACAAACACCATATTTGCATATTCTAAATTTGAATAAGTATGTGGCATTTTGCAACACTAACAATCACTTAAACTTAAACGTTCAGTTACTGTTCACCGTACACTGACAGTTCATCAAAACGTCAGAATTATCAAATGTTTATAAGCCTCGAACATGGCATACTTTGATAATGTTAAAATTCAGATAGAAGTGGAAAGCTAGATGAACATTTTTAATTACGCCATAACTTGAAAACAAATGAAAATCGGATAAGAACAAATGAGTTTTTTTACATTATTTTCACGTGTATAATACACTCCTAGAGTTTGGTGCGCTCCTCCCGACTCACCCGTATAACTATTTTTTTGGATGCAATAATGTACATTACTATTAGTGTTATTATATGTTATTAAATAACAAATTTACATAATTTAATAAAATTCTACTTGCCAACAATCTAGTATTTCAAATTATGTACACAATTATATATATTATGAAATATTTTGTAAAGCAGAAAACCTCATTTTTAATAACAAAACAAAACAATGTAATTTTAGCAAATCCGGTATTTATAAGCTTGTTTGTCCCGATTGTCATGGAATATACATAGGCCAATCTGGTCGTAATATTAGCACTCGGCTCAAAGAACATCAGCGATCTTTTCGGCTAAATCAATCAGAAAAATCAAATTTCGCTAAACACCTCATCGATGAAAACCATTCTTTTGGCGAGAATGTACTTAAGATCATTCATTATGCCGAAAAGGGTCGAAAAAAGAACCTTTTAGAATCGTTAGAAATACAGAAAGCCCGCGCTAATCCGGAAATTCCCCTAATTAACGACCAGGTTGATTTAGTATATACCCCCATTTTTAATGCTATTTTGTAAATAACCATTCTTGTATGTATACCTGTACCATACCGTAATTTAAATCACTAAGTTTGATAATGGCAAGTTGAGTTGCCGAAACTGCAGTCACAAAAATATAAATATTGTGTTATACAAACAAAGTAAAAGTGTTTTATTTTATTGAATTGTATATATATTTTTTAAATAATTAACACTGATTACTTTTTTGTATTAACTTTTTATTTAAATAAAAAGTGAATACAAAAAAGTAATCAGTGTTGATTATTTAAATATTTACAATGTTATACAAAGTAACCGCCTCCACCACAAGATATATATACTTTTACTTTCTCCTTTCTCCGTATGGGATATTATAATTATTGTAAATAATATTTTAGTATTAACTACTAAATTATATAATGCAGGAAGTTTGCCTAGAATAAGTATATAGGTTGATATAATTTTTAAAGGTATGTTATTGGTAAAATAATTTTAAATAAATTGATTTTAAAAAAATATTTCTGGTTACTTTTCTGGTGACTGTTTATAGTGTAAATGTGACTTTCGCCTTTAGTCCGCCTGGTAATTAAATAGACTATAGTAAATATTTAACCGACCAAGGTGCAAACGTGCGTCAATGTGACTAAATGTCAGTATATAAAGTATCAATGTCGGCAGTTGTCCGAGTGTCCGAATATCAATGTCGAATTATGTCCGAGTGTCAATAAAGGTCAACTGTCAAAAGTAACTTTGCAAATACGAAAAAGGCAGCAAAGAAAACTTTGCCTTAAAATTTAAGTTCCGTGTGTCCACACACAACTTGCTGTATTGTTTTATTTAATGTATCGAAATATCGATAAAAAATCGGTTTATTACTAGTAATGCCCGTTTGCACCCAAGTCGATTAAGTTAATCAGTGATTAGTACTCCCTAAAAAAACAGCAACTATGTTTATAATATATTACGTCTATATGCAGCATATTACATATGAGGGGATATGTTGCGCACGAGCCGCACAGCGGCAAGTGCAGTATTCCGCGAGTATGTAATTGCCATACCATTCGAAAAACGTATTATACTTGTAATGGGTCAGTAGGGGTCATGTGCAAATATTATTTTTGACGAAATTAAATTAAAATATTAATACAAGAATCACCCAAGAAAATAATAAAGAAAAAATCAACATGCAGTAAATACGAGAATAACATTAGTCGATCAAAATTTTTTATGTGAAAGAAATAACAAATGCAGCATCGCCTTAAAATAATAAACAAGTACCGGCGCGTGGAGAAGTGCTAAGACATACAGAAAGATTCGGTTCAGGGTTTAACGAACGCAAACACAACAAGTGTGCAAAGTCAGGGAAATGAAGTTGACGTCAGAGAGGGAAGGGTTTTGTGACCATATATGGTAGTAGATAAAATTTAAGCAACAAAATTTGGGGAGGGGAGAACTTTGAGAGTAGCAAAGAAACGATTCTAAAAATCAGTTCGTTTTGGGACCGAGACGGGGACAGTCAGTATCAGAATGTAAATGGGGACAGTTGAAAATGGTTTTAGGAGGAGAGTCAAGAAACAGTTCGGAAGAAGAACATCACGAAAAGCACCACAAGTTCCAAATCACAGAGGCAAATAAGAATGACACAACAAAAACAAAATTATACAACAAATATAAAAACTATACAACAAAAAAGAATACAAAACAGTTGACGGGTGTGGTCGAGCTGTGCGTGGAAAACGAAGGAGTGTTCCCGCTAGTTAATTGCCTGAAAACAATTAACGGGTGTGGTCGTCCCGAGTTAGTACTGCAGAGTTATGTTCCCGCTAGTTAACAGCACAAAAAAGCAATTGACGGGTGTGGTCGAGCTGTGCGTGGAAAACGGAGGAGTGTTCCCGCTAATTAATTGCCTGAAAACAATTAACGGGTGTGGTCGTCCCGAGTTAGTACTGCAGAGTTATGTTCCCGCTAGTTAAATGTACAAAAACAATTGACGGGTGTGGTCGAGCTGTGCGTGGAAAACGGAGGAGTGTTCCCGCTAGTTAATTGCTGATCACAATTAACGGGTGTGGTCGTCCCGAGTTAGTACTGCAGAGTTATGTTCCCGCTAGTTAAATGCACAAAAACAATTGACGGGTGTGGTCGAGCTGTGCGTGGAAAACGGAGGAGTGTTCCCGCTAGTTAATTGCCTGAAAACAATTAACGGGTGTGGTCGTCCCGAGTTAGTACTGCAGAGTTATGTTCCCGCTAGTTAAATGCACAAAAACAATTGACGGGTGTGGTCGAGCTGTGCGTGGAAAACGGAGGAGTGTTTCCGCTAGTTAATTGCCTGAAAACAATTAACGGGTGTGGTCGTCTCGAGTTAGTACTGCAGAGTTATGTTCCCGCTAGTTATATGCACAAAAAACAATTGACGGGTGTGGTCGAGCTATGCGTGGAAAACGGAGGAGTGTTCCCGCTAGTTAATTACCTGAAAACAATTAACGGGTGTGGTCGTCCCGAGTTAGTACTGCAGAGTTATGTTCCCGCTAGTTATATGCACAAAAAAACAATTGACGGGTGTGGTCGAGCTGTGCGTGGAAAACGGAGGAGTGTTCCCGCTAGTTAATTGCCTGAAAACAATTAACGGGTGTGGTCGTCCCGAGTTAGTACTGCAGAGTTATGTTCCCGCTAGTTAAATGCACAAAAACAATTGACGGGTGTGGTCGAGCTGTGCGTGGAAAACGGAGGAGTGTTCCCGCTAGTTAATTGCCTGAAAATAATTAACGGGTGTGGTCGTCCCGAGTTAGTACTGCAGAGTTATGTTCCCGCTAGTTAAATGCACAAAAACAATTGACGGGTGTGGTCGAGCTGTGCGTGGAAAACGGAGGAGTGTTCCCGCTAGTTAATTGCCTGAAAACAATTAACGGGTGTGGTCGTCCCGAGTTAGTACTGCAAAGTTATGTTCCCGCTAGTTAAAAGCACAAAAGCAATTGACGGGTGTGGTCGAGCTGTGCGTGGAAAACGGAGGAGTGTTCCCGCTAGTTAATTGCCTGAAAACAATTAACGGGTGTGGTCGTCCCGAGTTAGTACTGCAGAGTTATGTTCCCGCTAGTTAATAACACAAAACAATCAACGGATGACGTCGGGATCTGCTTGCTAATCAGAGGAGTGTTCCCGCTAGTTGGTTGTCTGGTAAGCTCCGAGATGGTTTTTGTGGGTTTCCCATCTCATAATGCAAATGCAGGGGTTATTTAATTTTGCTCCCACAAGTAGAGTCATATACTTTTTAAGTTTAACTAAAATGCACATGGCTTCTAAGTACAAACGAAAATAAAGTATTTCGAGAATATAAATAATTTAAGAAACACAAATTAATTAGAAATGTCATAATTGAGGTCAAAAAACTTTGCATCCGTTAAACTCACATCCTGTTTTATTTATTGTCCACACATACTCCTGGTCATTAAAAGGGAAGAAAGACACAGTATTTCCGATAATGCATATTGACACAAACAACGAATCTGTTAAATAAATTAAAAGGGTTACTACATACACAACACAACGTAAATAAAATACAAATTATAAATTTGTATAATACCTAGGGTCGAATCATTACATACTTTACCTACGCCCTAACAAAATAAACAATGGGTATAAAAGAACAACTTATTTATTTAATAATTTTTGATAGTAACATGACATTGATAAAAACTAAATTACTACTTGATCAATATACATCAAAAAAATGTCATTCAGTTGTGCGGTAATCAATCAGCTGTCAGCATGTAACATACTTGTCAAAGCTAATAGGTGCATGTGTAGGTAATGTCAATCATACGCGTCAAGATGACAAGTGTGGTATGATGCGGTTACTAGATAGGGCGTAGCTAATAGTATATTACCTAACGAGAGTGGTATGCAGTATATTACATATGAGCGGACATGTTGCGCACGAGCCGCGCAGCGGCGAGTGCAGTATTCCGCGAGTATGTAATTGCCATACCACTCGAGAAACGTACGATACTGTACTTACGCCCTAACAAAATAAACAATGAGCATGAAAGATCAACTTATTTATTGTAATAATTTTTAATAGTACCATGACAATGATGAAATCTAAATTACTACTTGATCAATATACATGGAATTTTTCTTTTAGGTAAACATATGCATAAAGCTGTACATTATCCGACACTCGTTGTTTTTTAAAAGAGTTCAATTCGAAGCTTTAATCGAGTGTTTTCCACTCCCAGACTAAATATGAATACAATTTCGAGTTTAGAAAAGCCCCGTGAACATTTTCTGGGCTTTTCTAAACTCGAAATTTTACTTCATGCGCCACGCGTATAAAACACTGATTTCTAGTGAGGTTCAAATATACATAGAGTTCACAATATTTTAGTGTTTTATACGCGTGGCGCATAAAGTAAAATTTCGAGTTTAGAAAAGCCCAGATAATTTGTCTCGGGTTGCTGCGCGACCCTCGACAAATTTTCACGGGTCTTTTCTAAACTTGAAATTTTACTTTATGCTTAGTCTGGGAGTGGAAAACACTCGTTTAAGGCTTCAAATTAACCTCCTAAAAAAAACAACGAATATCTAAAGATTTAAAGAAAATAAGCTAAATTTGGTTGTACGGTAAGCAATCAGCTGTTCAGCTGTCAGCACGTAATGTACTTGTCAAAGCTATTACGTGCATGTGTACGTAATGTCAACCATACTTCTCAAGATGACAGTATGGTATCATGCGGTTACTAGATAGGGCGTAGGTAAAATTATTTACAAAACCGTATAACGATAAAAGAGACATGTTTAAGATATCTTACAAATTTAAAACATTCTTATATTCTAGAATTATGGCTTAGTCAGAGGTTTAATCATGATTAGTGGTTGATTAAAGTTAACCAGTCGGGGTGCAAATGGGCCTAATTGCTAGAGACCATTTTTTTTCCATTATACCGATTTTTCCATTATACCGATTTACCGATTTACAGGATATTACAATCCCTAGTTCTGATATTGATTTTTAACTCACTGGACTGAAGAGGGTTAAAATAATTGATTTGCGTAAAGTTTAAATGAGTTTTATGTTGGTTGTAGTTTACTGTAATAAAATAAAATGAGTTTATCAAATAATGTCGAAAATTTGATGAGCGTAAGAGCACTTTGCGAAATTGAAAGTATTGGTCGCAGGCTGTTTGAGGCCCAACTTTTTGTACGCCTGCCAATCTTTCCCATACAAAATCACATCTTTTGAGCGAGCGGGAAACCTTCGAGATCGCTGATTGCGTAACTTCCTCCCACGTTTACAGGAGAAAATTACATTTTCGCATCCACGAAAAATAATTACTTACTTTCAGAGTAAGAGTAGATAGTTTATTGTTTATCTACTATTTTATACATATTTAGGCCCATTTGCACCCAGACTAATTAACTTTAATCATCCACTAATAATAATAATAATAATATTTATTGTCCAACAGAAAACAATCCTAATTACAAGAATATATATTTACAAAAAATAGGTATAAAGAATGTAAATACACAGTAACATGAAAGAACATACAGAGAATAAATATAAATAAATTAATAGAGTTTAATGAGAGACGATAATGTGTCAAAAAAATATCACAGGTTGATAGTAATTGATTAAAAATATCTTAGATTAGACTGAACGGTGACTTAGAGTCATAAATTATGCGATTAGAAGCAACATTAAATATGCTTTTAATCTTACTATTAAAAGTTGGAACACGTAGACTGATAGAACTAAGAATGACGGGACAATCAATTCTATTATGAAGAATTTTATATAAGAATGATATTCCCACGTCTAGAGTACGTCTAGATTGAATTTATCCAGTAGTACTTTTTGACTGAAACCTCTTATTAGGTAGACGCCCTCCACTTTAAAATTTAAAAATTTCAAAGATTTGCGCTGGACGCTTTCAATAAAATTAATCTGGTATTGAGTTTGAGGGTACCAAATCAAAGATGCGTATTCCAACTTTGATCGCACAAAGGTATTAAAAAGTGATTTCAAAGCTGTCACATTCTGCGGATCCAAGGAGTTTCGGTGGATAAAACCTAAAACCTTAAATGAGCTACGAACAGTTTCTTGCGCATGTATATTAAAGATAAATGAATCATCAAACCATACACCCAGATCCCTGAATACCTTATCCTTTTCCAGCTGATTATTGCAAATATTATAATCGAACTTGACAACGTTAATCATTCTAGTAAATCTTATACACTTGCACTTGCTACCATTCAGCAATAAATTGTTTGAAGTACACCAGTTTGAAACTATTTCTAGTTGATGTTGTAACTGCTCACAGTCAGTCAATGATGACACAGATGTATATAGCTTCAAATCGTCGGTATATAAAAGATGTTTACACTCAAGTGCAGCCGAGAGATCATTAATAAATAAATTAAATAGTAAGGGGCCCAAAATGAATCCCTGTGGAACACCTGGGCTTGGAAAGTACGATTTTGATTTAAAATTATTAAGAGAGACATAAGTTTCACGGTTATTCAGATAAGACTCCAAAAGCAATAGTGGACCAGTGGTGAACCCAAAACAGTCCAACTTGTTCAACAGCAATTTGTGGTCGACTCTATCGAACGCCTTAGACATATCTGTGTACACCACATCAACTTGACCCGATAAATCTAGAACTCTTGATATGTCATGTGTAGTAACAGATAAATTTGTAACAGTAGAACACCCAGAAATGAATCCATGTTTCTGCATAGATAAATATGGTGCAACATGTAGATAAATTTCATCAAAAGCACTTTTTCAAAGATTTTTCCAATAAGTGAAAGAATCACTATAGGACTGTAGTTAGCAATATTTCGGGTATTCGCCGAGGTTTTAGGTATGGGACATATTGAAGCTTATGATAGCTATTTATTAGGAAATGTAGAAGTTTGAAGTGATAAATTAAAAATAATTGAAAGAGGATTGCAGAAAATAGGAGCACAATCCTTCAAAAGAAAGGCATTTAAATTGTCTTCGCCTGAGGAGAACTTATTGGGAAGTTTCCTTAAGTGTTTAAGGATACAATCAGAAGAAATATGGGAAAAATAAAATGAAGGCAAATTAGAAAAGCTATCAGTGCAAGGTTCATTTAAAGGGGGGATAAAAACAGAATCAAAGTTCTTACGAAATCCATTAACAATGTCATCGGGCGTTCCATAGGTCTCACCATCATTAACCACCTCAGCCGGTATAACTGAAGCATTTGATCTTTTCGTATTCACATAGGTCCAAAATCGCTTAGGGTCTGTAGAGAGTTGGTTTTCTGTGCGAATAATATAAGATTTATGAACCAATTTGATTTTAGATTTGAGAAGTGACCTTAATTTCTTAATGGTTGAATCAGAATGGGGGTCAATTTTGCGACGTTTATGCAAACCGTTTTTTTTCTTTAATAAGGCCTATGATTTCAATAGAAAACCATCGCGGAAACGTACGTTTGACTTTGAATTTAGGAATGAATATACTGAGTGCATTGTTTACCAGATTATTAAAATAATCAAGTGCCAAGTTCACATCTGATCACACACACATTTCTGATGAAATTATAAGAGCAGGTTCCAACCAACATAGGCCAAATGAGAATACAGTCCTACGTAACCACCTTTTCGAAAGTTGAATTTAGTTACATTTTCATTGATAGTATACTTGTTCGAGTAATAATATAAAGTAATATTAAGTGCGGGATAATAATTGTCCTCATTAAGGAACGGATTAATCTCATGTTCGACCTTACAGTCAAAATTAGAGTAAACTAAGTCCAGTGTACTATTCAAGTGGTTATTAATTTTGTTAAATTGATATAAGCCAAGGAAGGAAGAATCAAATTGAACGCTTTTGTGAATACAACGAATACCTGAAAATTCTCCTATACAAGGTGTCCGTATATTAACAGAATGTATAGGGATATCGGTTATTTGAAGAGATAAAGAGTCGGTAAAATTAGGGCAAAGTTGCGTAATTTAGTGCCCAATACATAATCTGAAAACAAATTTGAAATATCTTTTTTCGTTTTTGAGATATTGTCAAAAATCGGATTTTTTGAAATTTCGTTTTTATTTATTTATTCAAAAACTATTGAATCCAGACATTTAAAACTTTGACATAATACAGGCACTTTTTAACGAGAAATTTAGTAACATATTTTATTTTAAGATAAGTATAACATTTGCTCAGGGACCATAGCCAACTTTTGTTTTTCTTCTGGGCGCCATTTTGGATTTTCAAATGTTAAGGAAGAATATTTTTTTCTGAATTCAACGATGTACCACACTTATAGTTTATTGAACATTTTATATGTAAAATGTTAATCTTTTGTTTTTTATAAAGAGTGCCTTGGACACAGTTGAGTAACTCACCTATTTGACAATTACTAGGACCCCTAATTTGCTTCCATATCACCCCTGAAGACGGGCACCCGACGATACATATTTTAACAGTTAATTGTTAAAATATATATATATATATATATATATATATATATATATATATATATATATATATATTCATATATATATATATATATATATATTCATATATATATATATATATATATATATATATATTTTCAACTTTACTGTAAATCAGTGGTAAATACGCGTGGCGCATAAAGTAAAATTTCGAGTTTAGAAGAGCCCCGTGAAAATTTGTCGAGGGTCGCAGCGCGACCCTATACAAATTTTCTACGCGGGGCTTTTCTAAACTCGAAATTTTACTTCATGCTTAGTCTGGGAGTGGAAAACACTCGTTACTTTAAAATACATCACAATTGTGAAGTATCTATTTTGATGTATCAATTGTGATGTATCAATTGTGATGTATCAATTGTGATGAATCAATTATGATGTATCAATTGTGATGTATCAATTATGATGTATCAATTGTGATGTATCAATTGTGATGTATCTATTGTGATGTATCAATTGTAATGTATCAATTATGATGTATCAATTGTGATTTGTTTTAAACTAACGAGTGTTTACAATCCCAGACTAAGCATGAAGTAAAATTTAGAGTTTAGAAAAGCCCCGCGTAGAAAATTTGTCGAGGGTCGCGCAGCGACCCGAGACAAATTTTCACGAGGCTTTTCTAAACTCGAAATTTTACTTCATGCGCCACGCGTATAAACAACTTATTTACAGTAAAGTTAAAAAATGAAAGAAGTTTGCAGAATACATGAGTGAATAATGAAAGGGTCGAATGGTTAACAAGAATAAAGGGTGTATGGTGGTTGATGTGGAAGCCCGACTTGAGCGAGAAAACGAGGTATGTCCTACTAACTAATCGACCCAGTCGATTGATCTGTAAGGCCAATCCGAGTTAGTATTGCGCTAAATGTCCTACTAACTATCCACACGAATGAGGGATGTATGGTGGTTGATGTGTAAGGCCGACTTGAGCGAGAACACGAGGTATGTCCTACTAACTAATCGACCCAGTCGATTGATGCGTAAGGCCAATCAGAGTTAGTATTGCGCTAAATGTCCTACTAACTAATCACAAGAACGACGAATTCGATTATAAGTGGACCGAGGTGATAGATCGTTCCACTCATTAATCGAGATTGTATGGCGATTGATGTGTAGGGCCGATGTGAGAGATTGTCCCACTAACTAATCGCAAATGTGATACTAACTCTGGGATGGTTTTTGTTAGTTTCCCATCTCGTAATGCGAATTCAGGGGCTAGTTAATTTTGCTCCCACAAGTAGAGTCATACATTTTTTGAGTTTAACTAAATGCACATGGCTTCTAAGCACAAAAGTTGGATAAAACATTTTGTGAATATAAATAATATAAGAAATACCAATTCATTAGAAATGTCATGAAAGGTTAATAAACTTTGCATACGTTAAGCTCATGTCCTGTTTTATGAATTGTTCACACATCCTCCTAGTCAAATTAAAAGAAAAGAAATACACAGTATTTACGCTAATGCATATTGACACTAACAACGAACCTGGTAAATTAATTAAAAGATTACTACATACACAACACAACGTAAATAATAATACAAATTATAAATTTGTACAATACCAAGGGTCGAATCATTACATTGGTGCCGTGACCAGGATGTTTGTGATGACAATAAATATGTATTATATAATTTAAAAATGCTGTGTCTACTTGTGGACAAGAATAGTTCAGGTAAGTGAGTTTAACACAAACATGGGAAGCTACGTTTAAAAAGGTATAGACTTAATAAAAATAAACGTAATTAATACTTAAAAATTAACAAAAAGTACGCATAGCAATTTCAAGATGAAACGTGTTGGTATTTTAAGTTCAATAATAATAAATAATTTTGGAATGCTCAAAGTACGCATTATCATTCCACAAATGTACGTAAACAAGAGAGAACATTGTTTAAAACTCGATGATGCTAGGAACATTAAGGTAAAATAATAATAACTGGTAAATAAAATTACATGAAAGATATACGTATAAATGCATGCTAAAATGTAAGCCTAAAAATAATTATAATTTATTTTATTAAATGAAGC
Source organism: Philonthus cognatus (assembly GCA_932526585.2). Classification (NCBI taxonomy): domain Eukaryota; kingdom Metazoa; phylum Arthropoda; class Insecta; order Coleoptera; family Staphylinidae; genus Philonthus; species Philonthus cognatus. The sequence goes on from OW052246.1 coordinate 59,853,895, forward strand.
TAATACTAAAATAAACAAAAACATAAAAGCATCAAAGAACAAAATGTGCACTTACACAAAATAAAAAGGTAAAAGAATAACAAATTACAAACAAAAATAATCCTCGCAAATTTCGCAACAAAAAATCACCAATGAAAATGATAATAAAAGTAATTATTAAAATAAGACATTACGACACGCAAAAATAAAAGGGACAAACAAAATTGTAAGGTAGACGAAATGTTTACGAATGCTACATTTTTATGAGCAAATAATGACCTGGTTATGTTTAAAATAAACATCCGACGAAAAAATATAGAAATAATCATGAAAGAGTCTAGAAAAACGTTTAGTGTTCAAGAACGCACAAGGTACTTAAACGACAATATATAACGTACAAATAAATACTTCGAACACAGGTAGAAACTATTAATAACTACCAGAACACGAAACAAAAACATAAATAAAAGGTAAACGCACAAACCAAAGTAAAATACAAATGAAAATAAGGTACTTAAAAAATAAATAAGAAAAACGAAACAAAATATATAACAATCGGTTTAAAATAAAACTAAGCATAATATAATATAATATATAATAATATAAAGAAAGGTAAAAATCATGGCCATGATGAAAAAAGTTAAAAACAAAAGTAAAAAGAAACATTAAAGGTATTTACCTACGCCCTATCTAGTAACCGCATCATACCACACTGTCATCTTGACAAGTATGATTGACATTACGTACACATGCACGTAATAGCTTTGACAAGTACGTGCTGACAGCTGAACAGCTGATTGCTTACCGTACAACCAAATGACATTTCTTTGATGTACAGGGAGTTTTTATTTAAAGCATACGTATTCCAAATTCAGCTTATTTTTTTTTATCTTTAGTTATTCGTTGTATTTTTTAAGAATTCAATTTGAAGCTCTAAACGAGTGTTTTCCACTACCAGACTAAGCATGAAGTAATATTTCGAGTTAAGAAAAGCCCCGTGAAAATTTGTCGAGGGTCGCGCAGCGACACGAGACAAATTTTCTGGGCTTTTCTAAACTCAAAATATTACTTCATGCGCCACACGTATAAAACACTAAACTATTGTGAACTCTATGTATATTTGAACCTCACTTGAAATCAGTGTTTTATACGCGTGGCGCATGAAGTAAAATTTCGAGTTTAGAAAAGCCCCGTGAAAATTTGTCTCGGGTCGCTGCGCGACCCTCGACAAATTTTCACGGGTTTTTCTAAACTCGAAATTTTACTTCTTGCTTAGTCTGCGAGTGAAAAACACTCGTTTAAAGCTTAAAATTGAACTCTTTTAAAAAAACAACGAATGTTGGAAAATGTACAGCTTTATTCCCTGTATATTATTCAAGTAGTAATTTAGTTTCCATTATTGTCATGGTACTATTAAAAATTATTATAATAAATAAGTTGTTCTTTAATGCCCATTGTTTATTTTGTTAAGGCGTAGGTAAAGTATCGTACGTTTCTTGGTATGGCAATTACATACTCTTGGTTTCTTGGTATGGCAATTACATACTCGCGGAATACTGCAACCGCCGCTGCGCGGCTCGTGCGCAACATGTCCGTTCATATGTAATCTGCTGCATACCACTCTCCTTACGTAATATACTATTACATTAAATACATTACTCATACATACAATACAAAGAAGGAAGGTAAATAAATGACACTTTATTTGCACAATTTCATATAAATCATTCAACGTAACAATTACGTTATGATTCTTAAGTACAGACTAAACGAACAAATTGAATATAGTAAAAAGAAAGGAAAAGAATTGAGTTCGAATTTGGTGTTTTAAGTTTGAGTTTTGTATGAGTTTTATTCCAGGAAGCAGTGATTCGAAATCAAAAGGTAACAACGACGACCAGACCAAATCAATTGTCAAGTAGAAAACAGAAAGGTGATTGAAGCGGGGGCGAAGAGTTTGAAAAAATGAAAGCAACAAAGTATTGGCTACAATGGGCGACGAGAAAACAGCCAGAACGGGCAAATTAATTACTGATCCGAGATTGAAAAGCATTAAGAACGCTGGGAGCGTCATAACAAGATCAGGCAACCATTCAACTCTCCCGGGTAGATCCTTAGGTCATAATCGTACGAAAACTGGGGGCGATGTGACATTTGAAGTTAAAGTCCAAGGAGGTCAACACCCAACATCAGTCAGTGACACCACTGCAGCAGCTCAATAACGTAACTCAAACTCCAAGAACCAATCACATCTATAAAAGTCGAGGAAAATCAATTCAGCAGAATTATATTCTACAAATACGGACAAAATATTCCATGTTTATAATTTAATCAACCAAAAATATGTTTTTGAATTTGTTACAGATTCAAAGTAGACTTTTCGACTACAAGCATATCAAAACCGGAGGTGATGGGTCATCTAAATTAAGTTTTGGATCCAAAACGGCAGCACTGCAACTTTAGCTGATAATTCAAAGTCAAACATCAAGAAAGCTGGGAGCCTCAAAACCGGACCAGAAAGCCATCAAGTACCTTACTCCTTCGTACGGACTTTTCGACCACAAGCAAATCAAAACTGGGGACGATGGGTCATTTAAATAAAGTTTTGATCCAGAAACTAAACTCTGCCGCTTCAGATGCCATTGACACCACCACTACATCTTAACCTTTACGAATTCATAAAAAAAAATTACTTCAACTTAGAAGAAACACCGCAGCAAGATTGAACATCAACCACAAATATGTTTTAGAAGTTTTTACAAATCAAACGTTAAAAAGTCAAAGAATTTGGGGAGCTCGACCATGCGGATTCTTCAGTCGTTGTCAATAATTAGGGATGATGGAACTTCCGGAGGAGATCTTAGGCAAAGAATTATCGCACTTTAATGTCAATAACGACAGTTCCTCATCAGGAGCCCGCAAGGAAGAAAGGGTCATCGAGGTCACGATGTCACAATCTGCTATCGAATCGTTGACTTCGTCCCATCATCAAGACACAAAAAAAGAGGAGAGTACATGATAATATCATAACTATTTAAGTACAAGTAATTTTAACTTCTTTCTCAGGAAAAAAAAACCACATCAGGAAAAGCTTTTCAGGCACAGTATCGGCGTTTTACATTAAAGTGGATTCTGCTCGAGCAGCAAAAAAAAAACGATTCTAAAAATCAGTTAGTTTTAGGACAGGGACAAGGAGAGTCAGTATTTGAATGGAAACGGGTATAGTTGAGAATGGGAAGTTTCAGTGGGATTTAAGTGAATTAATGTTTATAAAAAGAGTTAAGTGATGTATTGAGAATGGAGTTAGGGATAACAACGCTGGAGGGACCATCACGTAAGAGTAAAATTAATACTACATCAAACTGACTAAGTTGAAATCAAACAAACAAAACAGGCGAAATAATTTAAACATCTGGGAAAAGGGGGAGGGGGGAGTGTGCAGAATATATGAGTGAATAATGAAAGGGTCGAATGGTTAACAAGAATGAAGGGTGTATGGTGGTTGATGTGTAAGGCCGACTTGAGCGAGAAAACGAGGTATGTCCTACTAACTAATCGATTGATTTGTAAGGCCAATCCGAGTTAGTATTGCGCTAAATGTCCTACTAACTAACCACACGAATGAGGCATGTATGGTGGTCGATATGTAAGGCCGACTTGAGCGAGAAAACGAGGTATGTCCTACTAACTAATCGACCCAGTCGATTGATGCGTAAGGCCAATCCGAGTTAGTATTGCGCTAAATGTCCTACTAACTAATCACAAGAACGACGAATTCAATTATAAGTGGACCGAGGTGAAAGGTCGTTCTACTCATTAATTGAGAATGTATGGCGATTGATGTGAAGGGCCGTTGTGAGAGATTGCCCCACTAACTAATCGCAAGTGTGATGGTTTTTGTGGGTTTCCCATCTCGTAATGCGAATGCAGGGGCTAGTTAATTTTGTTCCCACAAGTAGAGTCATACATTTTTTGAGTTTAACTAAATGCACATCGCTTCTGAGCACAAACGTTGAATAAAATATTTTGTGAATATAAATAATATGACATACCAAATCATTATAAATGTCATGAATAAACTTTGCATACGTTAAGCTCATGTCCTGTTTTATTTATTGTTCACACATCCTCCTAGTCAAAATAAAAGGAAAGAAAGACACAGTATTTACGAAAATGCATATTGACACAAACAACGAACCTGGTAAATAAATTGAAGGGTTACTACATACACAACACAACGTAAATAATAATACAAATTATAAATGTGTACAATACCTAAGGTCGAATCATTACATACTCAAAAATATTTTTTTAAACTTAAAAATGTTAACAAAAATGCACTCTTTATTAAACGAAACGTCTCTTTTCATTATCAAAACCTATTTTGTAAATTCCCCGAGAAAATTAATAATCTTTTAATGGAAAAGTAAACTCCAGAAATTTATCCCCGTTCCGTGAACGGCTTTTACGTGTTTGAATGCGAATTTAATGTTGTTTAAAGGAATATCGTGCCCCTTGAGGGCGATGTATAACTTAAAACCGACACTCGGATCTTTGCCGTATGTTTATCTTGTAACTTTTAGCGGATAAAGCCTTCAGACCGTCGACAACAACACAAAATAAAACAAGAACGAAAGCGTGCACCTTCAGAAATTAGTTTTCTCTGGGTGTATTTGTATGTGTATGTGTGTATAGAGAGAAAACGTTTACTTAACTCGAGTGGACTGATCGATAGTTTAATTATTCTATTAGAAACTTTGGTGAATGCGCCGGGCAACACAGTCCGAAATAATAAAATTTAATTAACGTGTTGAATGGCGTTTAATCAATTATTTTAAGAATTAATAAAGTTTTAGTTAAAAGTACAGAATATAAACTTCTTGCATTGTTAACTCAAAAAAGTTGCAGACGAAATACATTTTTTAGTACTGTAATTATTTAATAAAAGCTTTAATTCCGAGAAGAGAAGCTCAATTTATATAATATATTTATTTTATGTGTTATAACATACAGAGACTTTTTTATTGTATACACCTATATAAGTTAATTGCTCCAGGCGCTCGAGTTTTAAAGCCCAAGATTTGTACATTTTATTAATGTAAGGTCAAAGAATATTTTTACCTTTGCAATATTGTAGTGTTTTATAGAAAAGCCTAAACATCTCTGACGGCCCATCATATTTTTTTATAATTGTTGATGTTTCATATGAATAATTAAATGTCTACCGGTAAAATTAACTTTTCCATCGAAGGTATTTATGGTTTACACTATGCAAATTAAGTTTTTACCAAATTTCTTATGCTTACGTTCAGTTTTAGTATAAAATGTAATATTGTATTGTTTACCAAATAATTAAGAAATTATACCAAAAAGCTGAAAACTGCTCTGTAATATTTATTTTCATTTATTCTCTGAGTTGTTACCAGCAAAATACAATAATAAGTTCTTGCCCCTATTAGCCCCTTTTTTATATACAGGGTGTTTAATATTCTCGTCAAAACACTAGGATCTCGCTTATTATAAATAAAAAAGGATTGGTTTCAAACTTCTTCAAAACGTTATACTTATAAAAAATACGTTTAAACTTTTGAATTATCTTTAACTGTTTTTACGAAAATAATAAAAAGAGAAAATCGGTTTTAAAAAACGCTATATATTTATACAGGGTGAGTCGGGAGGAGCGCACCAAACTCTAGGAGTGTATTATACACGTGAAAATAATGTAAAAAACTCATTTGTTCTTATCCGATTTTTATTTGTTTTCAAGTTATAGCATATTAACAAATAAACAAGTTATTATACAAAAACATTTTCTTAATCATAGCGTTCTTTCAACAAATGTTCAAAACTACCGCCATTGACTTCTAAACATTTTCTGCTTCGTCTACGAAGAGCGTTTGTTGCTCTCCCAATTGATTAATTTCTTTCTTCTTTTATATGGGCTGCAGTATTCTCAATTCGTCTAATTAGTGATTCCCGTGTGTCCACTTTTATTTTGTAGACTTCATTTTTCATCCAGCCTCATAAACAAAAATCTAGTGGTGTGAGGTCTGGAGATCTTGCAGGCCAATTAATAGGACCTCCACGACCAATCCAACGCCCTGGAAAACGTTCGTCCAAATGTTGCTTGACTTGACGAGCGACATGTGCAGGAGCTCCATCGTGCTGATAGTACATCTGCATTCTAATATTTATAGGAACATCTTCTAGCAGGCCTTGTAATTCATTTTGTAAAAAATTGAGGTAGTTGCCTCCTTTGGGACGATTCTCCAAAATGAAAGGGCCGATTAAATAACTGTCAACCATACCACACCACACGTTTACAGAAAACCCATGTTGAAAATTGCTTTCGACTGTTGCGTGGGGATTTTCATCAGACCATACATGAGAGTTACGAGTGTTGTTAATTCCATCACGGGTAAATGTAGCTTCATCCGTAAAGAGTATACTCGATACATTACGATGATTATTATTTATCCGCCGACAAAATTCCGTACGGTTAGCGTAATCCCCTGGTTGTAGGTGCTGTACTCTCTGAACGTGATAAGGATATAAGCCTTGCTCGTGTAGCGTGTTCATCACTCTTTTTTGTGGAATTGCCAATTGAGTGGCAATTCTCCGTGAGCTAGTAGTTGCATCTTCTTCTACTAGATGCAGAATATTTTCTACTTCTACAAAACCTTGTCGAGCAGCGCGCTCATATGTTATGTTAGCACTGGGAAGCTTACGAGTCTCGCACAATTTGTTGAAAACTCTAATAAATATGTTTTTATCAGGATGTCTTTGGTGTGGAAAACGTTCACGATATTCTTCAACAGCAGCTGTAGCATTTCCATTACAGAAACCATATACAAACACCATATTTGCATATTCTAAATTTGAATAAGTTGGTGGCATTTTGCAACACTAACAATCACATTAATTCGAACTTAAACGTTCAGTTACTGTTCACCGTACACTGACAGTTCATGAAAACGTCAGAATTATCAAATGTTTATAAGCCTCGAACATGGCATACTTTGATAATGTTAAAATTCAGATGGAAGTGGAAAGCTAAATGAACATTTTTAATTACGCCATTACTTGAAAACAAATGAAAATCGGATAAGAACAAATGAGTTTTTTTACATTATTTTCACGTGTATAATACACTCCTAGAGTTTGGTGCGCTCCTCCCGACTCACCCTGTATATAGGTTGTACATTTGCCGATTTCTTTCTTGCTCGGTTTTTAAAATAGTTTAATTTAAAGCTTTAAACGAGTGTTTTCCACTCCCAGGCTAAGCATGAAGTAAAATTTCGAGATTAGAAAATCCTGAAAATTTAATTTGGTCGCGTAGCGCGAAGCGCGGAGCGGCCAAACCAAATGTTCAGGCTTTTCTAAACTCGAAATTTTACTTCATGCGCCACCGGTACAAAACACTGATGCGATAGAAAGTTTAGCGGCGTGTTTTAAACTTCGTAATATGTCAGTGTTTTTTACCGGTGGTGTATGAAGTAAAATTTCGAGTTTAGAAAAGCCTGAACATTTGGTTTGGCCGCTCCGCGCTTTGCGCTACGCGACCAAACCAAATTTTCAGGCTTTTCTAAATTCAAATTTTAGTTCATGCTTAGTCTGGAAGTGGAACACACTTATTTCAAGTTTCAAATTTTACTCATTTAATAAAAGACATCGGTTATCTAAAGATTTACGGCATATACGCTGTAATTGGGACATTGGGACATGTATACGTGGTCTTTTTTAAAATCTATATAAACATTCTTAAAGTCACTTCAAATGACTCATCGATTGACAAACATTTTATTTTTTTGCAGTGACTAGTTTTTGTTTTTAAAAATCAACTTTTGTTTTTCTTATGGCAGCATAATCAAATATGCACATAATTAACTACATTTTTTATGCTGATTTCAACGATGTTTCATATGTGTATTTGTATTTCTATATTTTTGCATATGAGTCATTAAGAAAAACAAAATTACGGTTTCACTTGTTATTAAATTGCAGATAAACAGTTGAGGATATTTCAAATTTGTAAGCAGATTATTAATAAGTGAGAAAATATGGTACTATTTTAATTGTTATCCGAGTTTCTATCTCTTGTAATAAGGGTAATACCATTCTAGGTTTCGGATTTGACTCACCCTGTATAAAAAACTCAGCATCTGATGTAGTTATTTTGTTTGAACTACTAAAGTATAGAATCATAACTAATTTATAATCGATCTAAAGTATAAAAAATACTTTTCAAGAATATGAATTTGTGTTCAGTACTCATTCATTCACCGGATAACTGTACACGCGTTTCAGGCTGCAACGCCATCATCAGTATAGTCACGAGCCAGTGCTTGAAGAATAGTAAACATCTTTGATCATTTATTATGGCCTGTGCAATTTATCATATGTTTCTAAAGCGTCTATCTAATGCCCATTAGCTTAAGTGTACTTTGCCAGCTATTGACGATGCTACTTAAGCTAATGGGCGTTAGATGGCGTTTACGCTTTCGAACATATATAAAAATACTTTCGTTTCTGTTGTTTGATTTTTTCCCATTGCTTCCATTAAATCGACGCACTCTGCGCCCTGTATTTATTTCTACTAGTATTAAATGTGTAAAACCGGACATTTACTAATCAATTATTTCCGTTATTGATATATTTCCTTCTTTTATTCTCAAATAGGTAACAATGGGCTATTTTCTGATCAAACAAAACTTAACAAATGGGGGGCCTTTAGATGGTCATTTCCGTAGTGGATGTGCGTGACTTGTGTGATGGTGAGAACTCGAACTCAAAGCCGTTTCAATCTAGAACAAACGGACAAAACACAGACGCTTCTGCTCCTTTCTAATCTAATCTCGTTTAAACGTTTCATTATTTAGAGTGCCCTTTTAATCGCACCTCAATACCCCCCTCCTCTCAACAATTTTCATCACTCCCTTCATCGCGAAATTAACAGTGATTTAATCCTTTAACATTTCTCTCATTATTTCATTTGTTTTGTCTAATATTATTAAATTATTTATCTTCTTCTTTAAATATTCAACCTTCCTTGAAAATTACTAGAAACCAAATAAAAACTGAAAAAAAAAACAAATAAATAGTTTTTATTTTATTTAATTAAAAAAATATTAAATGCTTTGTTAGACATGAAATTATAACGCCTTTCGTAAATATATCCTATGTTCAATTAAAAATAACCTCTAGAGTGACATGATTTAAGTTTTTTTTTAATTTTAGGTTCGTTACACGCTTTAAAAATTGACATATAAAACGTCAGACTTAATAATTATAAGACATATCAGAGTTGCCAACCTGTATTATGATAAAATTAAATACTTTGCTGTTATCACACATAACTTTATATAGAAGGAATTTTTCGTTTAAGGGATCGGGATACAGATACCGAAAGCTTATTTATTTATATATTTATTAACCCAACAGAACAACGTTCCAATTATAGCGAAAATTTACAATAATTTAAATTCACATATAAAATATCACATAAATCATATAAATATAAATATTACACACAAATAACAATAAGATGTGACTAAAAATACAAATTATTTATATTTTAATTTTAAAGTGTTCAAATATTGGCTTCCCTATTTATTTCACTTTTTTCTAGAGGGAAAAATTCTAAATTTATTAATGTTCACACTTGACACTTTACGTTTCTCTAAGTTAAAATAATTAAGAAAAAGTAATGTGATTTTATAAAAATAATGACATACCATGGAATTGATACAACAATTGCGTATATTGCCTGTTTTTTTAAAGTTCAATTTAAAGCTGTAAACAAGTGTTTTCCACTCCCAGACTAAACATGAAGTAAAATTTCGAGTTTAGAAAAGCCTCGTGAAAATTTGTCCAGGGTTGCGCAGCGGCCCGAGACAAATTTTCTGGGCTTTTCTAAACTCGAAATATTATTTCATGCGCGACGCGTATATAACTGAGGTTTAAAGTGAGGTTCAAATATACATAAAGTTCATCATATTTTAGTGTTTTATACGCGTGACGCATGAAGTAAAATTTCGAGTTTAGAAAAGCCCAGAAAATTTGTCTCGGATCGCTGCGCGACCCTCGACAAATTTTCACGGGGCTTTTCTAAACTCGAAATTTTACTTCATGCTTAATCTGGGAGTGGAAAACACTCGTTTAAAGCTTCAAATTGAACTCTTTTAAAAATCAACGAATGTCAGAAAAGTAACAGCTAAAATAATTAAGAAAAAGTAATGTGATTTTATAAAAATAATGACATTTTCCTTGTATAGTGTAAATCATTTCGAAAACATTTTCTTTAATCAAGTCACTACGATATCTTTCGCCATTTTGACATCCGCAGTTGTTTCAATTTCACATTAATTTTCCTTATTTATTTTAACTTAGAGAAACGTAAAGTGATAAATGTTAACACGAATGAATTCAGAATTTTTCCTTCTACAAAAAAGCTACACACATTTTGTTTCTAAAATAAATAGGGGAGCCAAAATTTGAATATTTCAAAATTTACATGGGATTTCCTATGTTGCGTCCGCCAAGTCAACACCCGGTATATATATACACACATGACACAAGTAAACACATTCAAATTTCAAATTATCCTGATATCACAAAGGTTCACAGCGTACAAATTATATCATTTTAAAATAATAAATAGTATCCGTGACCCATTACACTAAATATATTGCATTAAATAATCTAAAGATGCGGTCTTTTCAATCATGTTTTTCTTTGAATCATGAAATATGTCGCAAAGCTGAGACACTTGGTTATAATTTGAAACCATAATTGATAAGGGTGATCTTCTGACGTAATTTGTGCCGGAAAATTTATTATAGAACAAAGAACTTGATCTGCTTGATACACTGTTTATTTTAAAATAAATCTGCTCAAACAAGTCACCGCAATCTCAAATTTAGGAGAATGTCTTAAAGTTTAGATAACAAGTCGTTGTAGTCATAATCACGTTCGGGATAAAAGCCTTCTGAGCGATAATGCAGATATTTCACAAATTTACGTTGTACTCTTTCTAAGCGTTTGTCATGTGTTTTATGTATTGGATACCAAATAACGTCACCATATTCCAGTTTGCTTCGTACTATTGATGTGTAAAGAACTTTCAAGGCTGATGGATTATTAAAAGATTGTGTATTTCTAACTATGAATCCAACTAATTTATTCGCATTAGATATCAGTTCATTGTAGTGGTCAGTGAAAGAAAGTTTGTAGTCGAAATAAATGCCAAGGTCTTTAAAAGCATAACATCTCTCTAAAGAGTCGCTATGTATTTTATAGTTATTTTGTATTGTTTTTTTTTTTAGAGTGTATTTCATAATTTTACATTTGGCAATGTTTAGACAAAGTTCATTACTTTGACACCACTCTGATATTATATCCAATTGATTCTGGAGAAATACACAGTCACAGTCTTTGAATGCGTGCATATATTTTTAGATCATCCGCGTATAATAATTTTTCACATTTCAATTTGGCTGGAAGATCAATAATAAATATTGTGAACAACAGAGGACCTAAATTGGACCGCTGCAGCACCCCGGATGTATATAATATAATATAACCTTTATTTGCCATCCAATATACAACTCTATACATTAACTAAAGACAAAAACTAAAAATAATAAATAATTCTCCCATAATTCCCAAAATGAATGTTCTTCCGCTGCGCCGTATTAGCTACTGCTCCCTGGCCTTTGTTTCACAATTACTTTTAGTTCCTCAATTCCATTTCAACTCACACACATACTCTCCTTTCGCCCTTTACCATTAATCTCCAGTTTTTCCCGCAATTCCACACATTCCCTCATCCAGTGCTCCCATACATTCTTCCCACTCTCACAGAACACAAATTTCATGTACTCTTCCCCCATCCATACCTTTCTTCCTCTTTCCTCGTTCCCACACCTGAACCGTGCAAGTAATAGCGCTTCGTCCTTGGGAAATCTCGCAAAATAGCGCGGGGGGCCATCAAACACTTGAATATCTTTATACTTGGGGCTAGAACTGCTCTTGTCTATACGTATTTGTTGCAACTGCAACTCGACATCTTTTGCCCTCACCACATACTCTAGCTCCAGCTTCTCCCCCAACGCTATCTTCTGCTCCACCACTTGGCACGACCACCCTACTTTTCTGTACAGCGACTCTCTGTCTTTCGTCTATCCTATTCCCTTAGCATTCACCTTCCATTCCTTATAACATACACCCCATGCCTCCTTCACCAACCTGTCTTCTCCTAACATACTTATCTTTCTCTCATATTTCACTACCCTCCTCGCTGACTCCCCTTCCACAGACATTCTTTGAAACGCCTGCAATACCACATAGCTTGGAGTTGTTCGCTCCACTCCTAATATACATTTTAAGTATTGCAGGTGTACCTTTTTTACTCTCTCATGCTCAGATACTCCCCATACCTCTGACGCATACATCATTATCGCTCTTACACAGACATCCCACCACACTAGTTTCATGTTCATATATCCCCCTAACACTTCCTCCCATACATTCCGCACCCTCCCCATTGCCATTCTCGTGTTCTTACATGCGTACTCTATATGTTTTGCTCTGCCTCCGCTCTCGGCGAACATATAACCTAGGTACTTAAACTCGCTCACTCTCTCTAATTCCTCTCCCATCCACTTCAATTCCTCATCCTTTCTCCGTCCACCCCCATTCTTACATATAATCCATTTAGTTTTCTTGACACTCACAATCAACTCCCTTTCATTGAAATACCTCTCCAGCCTACCTTTCATCTCATTCAATTCACCCATCGTTTTTGCAATCATTACCACATCATCCGCATACGCCAAGCTCCATATCTTCCTTCTTCCCACCACTATTTCCCCTGCCTGTCCCATCTCTAGAACCTTCTCCATATCTGCGACATACAAGTCGAACAGTAGTGGGCTCAAAGGGCACCCTTGTCTCACACCACGCACTATCTTAAACCTCTCCGACTCGCACTCACCCACTCTTACCTTACACCACGTATCCTTGTACACCTCAACCACCCGATTTACAATCTGCTCTGACACTTCTACCTTTCAAACATTCTACCAACAACTTTCTCTCAACAGAATCATATGCCGCTTTCAAATCCATAAACATCAAATACACCTTGCCTTTCTTCACCATCTCTCTCTCTCAATCAGCCAGTTCAGAGTAGCTATCTGATCCACTGTCGACGTTCCCTTCCTGAAGCCTGCCTGCACTTCTGGTAGCAGGCCCTTCTCTTCCACCTCTTCATCCAACCGTTCCTTTACTATCCCCATCATCACTTTGTATAATGTGTCCATGAGCGTTATGCCCCTATAATTTGCTGGGCACATTTCATCCCCCGCCTTATGCACTGGAATAATTATACCCTCCCTCCATCCCTCCAGGAATTGCTGCTCTCCTCTTCATATTTTATTTAAAATGTCCCGCATGGCCCGCTTTCCTCCTGCACTGCACCATTTCCAAGCCTCCCCCTGGATTCCATCTGGCCCTGCCGCTTTCCTTTCCTTTATATCTCTGAGGGCTCTTTCTAATTCCTCCTCCCTAAAGTCTTTTGTCCCATTGAATGAGTGTGTAAGGGCAGAAGAGATGGTTGGATGAAAGAAGAGATGAAGGCGGTAGGCGAAATTGTAAATGAGAAACAGCTATGGGCGTACGTAAAGGTAAAGAACCCGAAGAGAAGAATAAAGGGAGAAAATAACAGTACGGCACAGTGGAAGACATATTTCGAGGATCTGTTAAGGGGAGGACACGTGGAAGCAGAGGGGAGCTATGAGAGAAGGATCTCTCATAGCTCCCCTCTGCTTCCACGTGTCCTCCCCTTAACAGATCCTCGAAATATGTCTTCCACTGTGCCGTACTGTTATTTTCTCCCTTTATTCTTCTCTTCGGGTTCTTTACCTTTACGTACGCCCATAGCTGTCTCTCATTTACAATTTTGCCTACCGCCTTCATCTCTTCTTTCATCCAACCATCTCTTCTGCCCTTACACACTCTCTCACAGTGGTGTCTTGCTTCTTTCATTACCTCCTCTGACCCTTACCTTCTTTTCCATTTATTAGTTGCCTTCCTCAACGCCTTTATAGCTTCCTGGCACTCACTGTCAAACCACCCCCTCCTACTTGGTCCTCCGTTCCGCTTCTTCTGCCTCGTCATGGCTAACTTTACTTCTGCTCTCAGTTGCTTGACCGAGTCTATTTCTTCGAAACATACCTCTTCAATTCTCTTGATGTATTCTATTCTTGCCCACCTTGACCAGCACCATCCTTCCTTATTTCGTGCTTGCCCCTCCTTTCACCTGTTCCAAAGTTTCACCGTTACCGGAAAATGATCTTACCCACTCCAGTCCTCCACAGCAAAAAAAGTTACTTCATCTCTTATCTCCTCCCCAACCAAGATATAATCGATTACCGAATTCCCCCGCGGTCCACAATATGTCACCTCACCTTCTCAATATCCTGCCGTACACCCGTTTAATATTTCCAGCCCCTCACCATCTGCCCACTCTATCCATTCCTTTCCCTCTTTTGTTATTATCGAGTCATTTGACTTTCTTGCTCTCACTACCTTTCCTTCTTCGTTTATTCACTTTGTTTGCATATTTCCTGTTCTCACATTCCAATCCCCACCCACAATTATATTCCCCGGATCTTCTGCCTCCTACTGTAGCCATATTATGTAGTGTCTAATTTCCTTCCCTGCTTGCTGGTTATAGACAGTCACTATCCTCCATTTCCTTGGACCATCACAAAATGCTCTATTTACTACTCCTTCTTGCTTCTTCCTTTCCTTTTCCTTCTTCCAATCTTCTTCTAAGCCCTGTGATAATTCCCCCCTTTGCCCTACCTTTCGCCTTATCCCGTCTCGCCCCTTATAAAAGTATTTGACATTTTCTGTCTTAATATCTCCCAATCTTCTAACTCTACCCACGTTTCTTTCAATCCGATGAAATCCTTGTCCCTCACCCAACTTTCTAACTCTTTATTCCGTATATTGTCTTCAAGCTTTTTCTTCAGACCCGCAATATTCCAAAACAATGCCGTAATCTCATATGTTTCTCCTTTCTCTTCGTCTCCCTTATCTTATCGAATAAAGGGATATTAACAGATAAATTATTGGAGAATGAAGAGGTATGGTTATTATGCGACGACTTGGAAGAATATACACTTTTGAAAAAATCAGCAAACCCGTTTGCCATATCAGAAGGAGATTTGTAGGTAGCATCTAAATGTTTCATTGAGTGAGGAATTATAGAGTTATTTTTCTTATTTTTAATATATGACCAGAATGATTTAGGATCAGAAGTTATACTACTTTCAGCTTTATTAATAAAAACTTTATAATCTCTCACAGATTATTTTTTTACTCTAGATCTAAGTTTATGATACGTATGGAAGTGGATATTTCTTTTTATTTTGTTTTTAATTAACTCATTAGAATACCATTTTGGATACTTGACCGATTTATTTATACACAGAGGAACATACTTAGCAAAAATCAAATATTTGTAATTATAGAATTTAACGAGTATTTCCACTCCCTGATTAAGCATAAAATAAAATTTCGAGTTTATAAAAGCCTTAAACTTTGGATAGGTGGTGTAGCGAAGCGCAGCGACCAATCCAAATTTTCAGGCTTTTCTAAACTCGAAATTTTACTTCATGCGCCACGCCTATAGAACACTCGTTTAAAGTAAAGTTTAAAATTCACTGCTTGAGTTTGATCTCATGTTGATAAATATTACAAATATTTATATCGTCTAACCATATTTTTCAATAAAGCTACTAGAAAAAATGCATATACATAAAATGCTATTTTTTTGTTTACAACTTTTATTTTATATAATTAATAAAATAATAATATTATTATAAAAAAAATTATATAATCATTATTAAAGATAAATCCCAAAAAATACTAAGAGTAAACTACCAGTTCTTTACTAGGTTTATAATGTCATTTTAATGTCTCGATCAATTTAGGCTGCACAATCGTGACGGACAGACCTTTTTAATAACAGAGGCACTTTAAATTGAAAATATCCACTAAATGAACCTGTAAAATAAGTTTCTGATTGATCGTTTAACGTGGGTTTCCACTCCCTGATGAAGTATGAAATAAAATTTCAAGTTTAGAAAAGCCTAAAAATTTGGATTGGTCGCGTAGGGAAGCGAAGCGATCAATCCTCTATTCTCTATTATTGCTAATAAGCGAGATCCTAGTGTTTTGGCGCGAATATTAATATTAAAAGGGGATAAATAGAGGCAAAATAAATATTACAGAGCAGTTTTCAGCTTTTTTGTATAATTTATCCATTTTTTTTTAAACAGTACAATATTACATTTTATACTAAAACTCAACATAAGCATAGGAAATTTGTTGAAAACTTAATTTGCATAATGTAAACCACCAATACCTTCGATGGAAAAGTTAATTTCAACAGTGGTAATTAAAATATTGATATGAAACATCAATAATTATAAAAAATAGTGATGTGTCCATCATAGCACTTTTCCCATCACCTAAACTTAAAGTCTTAAATGGACTCCGTTGAATGAATAAATAAATAAACAGTTGATAATTGACATAATAATCTTATTTCACTTGTCAATCTGTTAAAAACCATTTTACATTAAATCAGTATTATATACGCGTGGCGCTAGAAGTAAAATTTCGAGTTTAGAAAAACCTAATTTGGCTCGGTTGCACCGCTTCGCTACGCGCCCGAGCCAAATTTTTAGGCTTTTCTAAACTCAAAATTTTACTTCATGCTTAGTCTGGGAGTGGAAGACACTCGTTTGTTTCATCATTTAAACAATTGAAAACTGACGTAATAAGTTTACTGTTGTTTTATTGGGCCGTATTGATAAAAAATCGGAAAACCTTTTACTTGCGAAAATTAAACTTAATTTTGATTAAATTAAATACTCTGCTTTTATTACGCATAAATTCATATTCATAACATTTTTCGGGATACGTATACCAAAAGCTCCTAACGAATGTTTCCAGTTCCTGATTAAGCATGAAGTAAAATTTCGAGTTTAGAAAAGCTTGAAAATTTGGATTGGTCGCGTAGCGAAGTGAAGCGACCAATCCAAATTTTCAGGCTTTTCTAAACTCGAAATTTTACTTCATGCGCCACGCGTATAGAACCCTGATTTCAAGTGAAGTTCAAAATACACTGCTTCAGTTTGATCTCATAGTAATGAATAATATAAATATTTATTTTGTTAACCATATTTTTCTAAAGAGCGACAACAAAAAATGCATATACATTAAATGATAATTTTTTAATTATCAACAACTTTTAATAACAAGATTTTCCTTGTATGATCATTATTAAAGAAAATTCCTAAAAAATGCTAAGAGTAAACTACCACTTCCGGTTTCTGCAGTTTTACCAAATGCCATTCCTTTCCTATGATTGTATTAAAAAACGTAGGTTTATAATGTCATCTTAATATCTCGATTAGTTTAGGCTGCACAATCGTGAAGGACAGACCTTTTTTAAAAATGAGGCACTTTAAATTGGATATATTTACTAAAATTAAACTGTAAAATAAGTTTCTGATTGATTGTTTAACGAAGGTTTCCACTCCCAGATGAAGCATGAAGTAAAATTTCGAGTTTAGAAAAGCCTGAGCGCTACGCGTCCAAATCCAAACTCAGGCATTTCTAAACTCAAAATTTTACTTCCGAATTGAAAAGCTTCACACTGGATCAGTGCTTTATACGCGTGGCGCATGAAGCACTTGTTAGAAGCTTCAAATTGAACGATTTTAAAAAAAAAAAACAATAAATGCCTGAAAACTAAACTAAACGGCCCACCCATTCTTTTTTATTCTTTATGATAAAATCACTTTTGCAATACTACTTTTTTATTTATTATAATAAAATTACTGTTGCAATACAAAGAACAAAACGTTTTTTTTAATAAAACAATAAATGCCTGAAAAATAATCTTAAACGCGTAGAAAACAGCCCACGCGATCGGTTAAATAATCTCTCATCAACTTAGTTGACTCAAATTGTTGACAGCCAAGGTAATTAAGGTTAGGATATTATAAGTATTATAACTTACGTTAGGTTATATTAAACGCAAAAGCCTAGATTTTGAGTTTTTGGCGCCCAACATGGGGCCTGAATATGGCTAGCCCCTAGTTGGGTGCCAAAAATCGCTAGCGTCCGAATTAAAAACCTTCACACTAGATCAGTATTTTATACGCGTGGCGCATGAAGAAAAATTTGGAGTTTAGAAAAGCATGAGTTTGGATCCAAATCAAAACGCTGAGGCTTTTCTAAACTCAAAATTTTACTTCATACATAGCTTGGGAGTGGAAGCACTCGTTAGAAGCTTTGAATTGAACGTTTAAAAATAACAATAAATACCTGAAAACTAAACTCAAGTGCATGGAAAACGGCCACCCATTCTGTTTAATTTTTTATAATAAAATCACTTTTGCTATACAACTTTTTTATTTTTTATAATAAAATTACTGTTGCAATACTACGAACAAAACGTTTTTTTTTTTTTCAATAAAACTGTAAATGCCTGAAAACGAATCTTAAGTGCATAGAAAACGGCCCACGCGATCGGTTAAATAATCTGTCATCAACTTACTTGACTTAAATTGTTGACAGCTAAGGTAATTTAGGTTAAGTTATTATAATTTTTATAATTTAAGTTAGGTTATGTTAGCCGCAAAACGCCTAGATTTGAAGTTTTTGGCGCCCGACGTGGAGCCTGATTAACACTGGTCCCTAGTTGGGTGCCAAAAATCGCTAACGTCCGAATTGAAAAGCTTCATACTGGATCTATGTTTTATACGCTTGGCGAATGAAGTAAAATTTCGTTCACGCTCAGGCTTTTCTAAACTCGAAATTTTACTTCATGCTTAGCCTGGGAGTCGAAGCACTCGTTAGAAGCTTCAAATTGAACGTTTTTAAAAAAAACAATAAATACCTGAAAACTAAACTTGTAATAGGTCAGTAGGGATCATGTGCAAATATTATTTTTGACGAAATTGAATTAAAATATTAATACAAAAATCACCCAAGAAAATAATAAATAAAAATCAACATCCAGTAAATATGAGAATTACATTAGTCGATCAATTTTTTTTTATCTGAAAGAAATAACAAATGCAGCATCGCCTTAAAATAATAAACAAGTACCGGCGCGTGGAGAAATGCTAAGACGTACAAAAAGATTCAGTTCAGGGTTTAACGAACGCAAACACAACAAGTATGCAAAGTCAGGGAAATGAGGTTGACGTCAGAGAGGGAAGGGTTTTGTGACCATATATGGTAGTAGATCAAATTTAAGCAACAAAATTTGGGGAGGGGAGAACTTTGAGAGCAGCAAAGAAACGATGCTAAAAATCAGTTAGTTTTGGGACAGGGACTAGGACAGTCAGTATTTGAATGTAAATAGGGACAGTTGACAATGATAAGCTTCTGTGGGATGTGAGTTAGTGAAGTAATGTTGATTAAAAGAGTTAAGTATTGAGAATGGAGTTAGAGAATGGAGAATGGAGTTAGAGAATTGAGAATGGAGTTAGGGATAACAACGTTGGAGAGACTATCACGTAAGAGAAAAATTAATTCTACATTAAACCGACTAAGTTGAAATCAAACAAACAAAACCAGCGAAATAATTTAAACATCTAAGAAAGGGGGAAGATGGGGGGGGGAGAATGAGAATGAGGGATGTATGGTGGTTGATGTGTAAGGCCGAATTGAGCGAGAAAACGAGGTATGTCCTACTAACTATTCGAAACAGTCGATTGATGTGTTAGGCCAATCCGAGTTAGTATTGCGCTAAGTGTCCTACTAACTAATCACACGAATGAGGGATGTATGGTGGTTGATGTGTAAGGCCGAATTTAACAAGAACACGAGGTATGAATGGCGATTTATGTGTAGGGCCGATGTGAGAGATTGTCCCACTAACTAATCGCAAGTGTGTCGAGTGTGTGATGCTAACTCCGAGATGGTTTTTGTGGGTTTCCCATCTCGTAATGCGAATGCAGGGGTTAGTTAATTTTGCTCCCACAAGTAGAGTCATACATTTTTTTGAGTTTAACCAAATGCACATGACTTCTAAGCATAAACGTTGGGTAATATATTTTGTGAATATAAATAATATAAGACATACCAATTCATTAGAAATGTCATGAAAGGTCAATAAACTTTGCATACGTTAAGCTCATATCCTGTTTTATTTATTGTCCACACATCCTCCTAGTCAAATTAAAAGGGAATAAAGACACAGTATTTACGATAATGCATATTGACACAAACAACGAACCTGGTAAATAAATAAAAGGGTTACTACATACACAACACAACGTAAACAATAATACAAATTATAAATTTGTATAATACCTAGGGTTGAATCATTACAAACTCAAGTGCATAGAAAACGGCCCACTCATTATTTTTTATAATAAAATCAGTGTTGCAATACTACGAAGAAAACGTTTGGTATTTTACGATAAAATAGACTATACGCGACCAATCCTAATTTTCAGGCTTCTCTAACTCGAAATTTAACTGCATGCTCAATCGAGGAGTGGAAACACTTATAAGAAGCATTAAATTAAACGCTTTTATTAAATCAACGAATGCCTAAAAGTTTTTATTCACCGGGATATATATTTAAAGCATATAACTGACAGAATAAATACAATAAACCGAAAATTTAGCGACTGGTGTAAAACACATTAATTCTGAATAGTGATAAATCCATCCAAATTCAATTTTATATCAGAAGATCAGTGCAAAATTCTGTAACTAACACTTCAAGAAGCACTAAATTCTTAAGAAGCTATCTGGATGATAATATGTCGTGGAATCGGCAGACTGATTATGTGTCTAATAAATTAAATACTGCATATCTCGCAATATCAAAACTGGTACCCAAGTTATCAAGGAACATACTTTTAAATATATACTATCCCTGTCCTACCCACATTTGACCTATAATATAATGGTCTGGGGAAGAGTCAACTTAAATCGAATTTTTGTGGGACGGAAGCGTATTTCGAGACTAATATTAAATATTAAAAAAAGAGACATGCCGGAACTTATTTAAATCAAATAATATTCTAACCACTCCATGTATTTATATTTATAAGTGTGCTGTATATGTGTGGGAAAACAAGATGCAATTCACCAGAAATGGTAGTTACCATGAGTATAATACAAGAAACAGGGCACACTTTTCTATGACTGCACACAGAACAACACTTTACGAACGATCTGCAAAATATTCCTGGGCAGTAATCTACAATAAGTTGATTCTGGATATAAAAGACTGCACAAATAAAATAACACTAAGAAAATATATAAACTGTATCTTATAAATGAATGCTTCTACAGTTTCGCTGATTTTTTAAACTCTTAATGACGCATGTATATGTAAGCAAATTTGTTTTATCTACCTGTATAACCCAGGTTTTTTTATTAATGTATTAGTATTATTTATTATTCATTTGACTGTACTTATTATTTTTAACTCTGCATGCATTTACTGTGTATATTATAATTTGACGAACACATCCACAAATACTATGTAATCTATTATAGATATGTACGTGTCAGGGTTACTATAAGTGTAAATAAATGATTTGGTTTTGATTTGATTTGCTATATATCCCGATGTATAGACTGGAAACTTTGGACTGGAAAAAATGCTTTAATGTAGCTACGCCGCTGGGGTCTCCAGGAGGAGACTTTTTAATAAACATATTCATATGAAAAATATAATGATTCACCATTTTTCCTTACTGCTAGCTTCCTTTACATTTACACATAAATATTTTTCCATATATTCTACGTTTCAATCTAGTAAACTTATCTATTTTTTCGACTGCTTATCTAAAAAAAAAAGATCTGGCAACACTGATTGTAAACATTTTAATTTTCTAGAAACCGATTTTTCTTGCTCCAGGGCGTTGAATATGTAGCTACGCCACTGAAGTATATCCAGAACAAGACTTTTTTTATGAACTTGTTTATATGAAAAATATAACGCTACACAATTTATCCTTTAAATTCATACAAAAGTATTTTTCTATGATAAACATAATACATTCCACGGTTCAATCTCACATACACTTCTAAAATACTCCTGAATAGATTTAGTGTGTTTTTTTTTATAAGCGCTGGCATTGGGGAGCAAAAAGCAAAATAATTAATTTAATCTGTCCGCTTTCCTGTTGTTTAACTTGAACACAAAAGACAAGACGAATTACTTCTGACGACTGGAAACACTTTGTCCGCCTTTCGGACGCTGAAATTTAAACAAAAAAGTGTTGGCTTCTGATTTATGGCCGGAACTTAACTCTTCCTTCTGTAGGGGGGTACTTAAATTTTAATTATATACTTTTTAAAAGGAATATTTTTCAGCAAAGAAAACTTGTCATTAATTTTACATAAAAAAATGTTTTTCTGCTGAAGTTTGAATGTATTAAAATATGGATAAGAAAAATGAAGGGTACGAAAATGCTGGTGTCATAGATATTTTAAAATAATGCTCGAAATAAATGGAAAACTATTAAAAATACTTCAATATATGTGGAACGGTATATATACTTTTTTATTTTCAATTTCCACGCCTAATTAAAATATTCAGGCATTTCTAAACCAGTAATAATTTCCCTATCTTAATTAAATAGAGGGAAAAGTAGTCAGGAAATTCTTGAATGTATCAATACAAAAACCTACTCGTAGATATTTTAAAGTTTAACTAATTTAAAATAAATGTAATTTTACCCTAATTAATAAGGCTGAGATTTCAATGCAAATAATTCAAATAGTCGAATATTCGAATATTTAAATGTAAATATTTTAATCACTGCATCACATCTTCGCATCTTCACATATTTGAATATTCGAATATCCAAATATTTGAATATTTAAATACGTTTTTGAACGAATATTTGAAAATTCGGACATAATAAATATTTGAATATGTTTTCAAATGAATAATTGTGTACTTTAATTTGAAAAATTCTTAGCCTTGATAGTATATTTAAAACTTCGCCTAAAATCAGAGTTTAGTACGCATGGCGCATAAAGTAAAATTTCGAGTTTCTAAAAGCATTAACATTTTACTTCATGCTTAATCAATTAGTGGAAAACACTTGTTAAATAGCTATTAATAATAAAAATAATATAATAACGTTTATTTCTATATACCACCATTTTTGAGCTAACCTTTACTTGTCTTGCTTACTGTAGAAGTTGATGTTATTTATTTAATTTATATAAATAACATCAACATCAACATTATTATATGAATTATTTAAAGTGTATATATTTTAACATGTATTTATTGTATGTATACCTAGCCTTAGTTTGATTTTACTGTTTACATTAATTTTAACTGCAAAATTGTATTGTTTTAATAAGTCTAGTTTGTCTATATCGTACCCATGTGATTATGTTTATTTACTATTTTAAAATTGTACTATTTTTATATCTTACTATTTTAATTTTTACTATTTTGCTACACATTGCATATACTATACCAAATTTGACCCACCCATGAATGTATCATTATTCTATTTGGAAATAAATAAATTAAATTAAATAGAATTAAATTGAAATAAATATAAAAATAAATATACATACGAGGTGTGTAAATTAAGTAATGAGACTGGCAATGTAGCGTTCGAACTGGCAACATTTGGGTCTTGGGACTTGGAGGAGCGGTAGGTAACATGTGATACGGCTTCAGTACGAATTAAAACTCGCTACAGTCATTTGGTTGTCTGTAGCATTTTTTTCGTAAAACAGTTTCTAGTGAGTTCTAAAAATGAGTGACATCAATTTCGACAAATGTTGTACTATCAGGTTTTGCTTTAGAATTTCGCAGAGTTCAACGGAACCTTTTGCAAAACTCCAGCACGCCTACGAAAACAGTATATTGTCTAGGTTATTTGTTAGTTTATGGCATTTTTAGAAGGAAGGGAGTCGATTAAAGACGAATCATGCAACAGAAGGCCTTCATCTTCAAGAATAGATTTAAATGTCTACAGAATCCCGCGTTCGGATGATCGGTTGATAGTCAGAATGATCAAGGAGCCTTATTTAACTTACACCACCCTTCAGATTTTGTCTAATGAACTGGGGATTAGAAAAATCTGCACAAAAATGGCAATTTTAATAAACGAGTTTTTGGCCAGTAAAAATATTCCTGTGGCTACTTAGCCTCTTTATTCGCCTGACTTTTCCCTCTTTCCGAGATCAAAAAATCACCTCAAAAAAACTAATTTAGGGACGCTGATAACCGACCAGCTGAAAGCTAATTTAGTATCCGAGTTTCAGAACTGCTATGAAAATTGCTAGAACTGTTTCTAGCGCTGTGTGACTTCACAAGGAAGTTATTTTAAGTAAGACAACATAGAATTGTTTAGAATTCTATTCGATTAAAAAAAAATAAATCGATCTCATTACAATATTTATACACCTCGTATATGGTAACAGGAACAAGTCAGTTTGCTATAAATAAGAGGGCGTAATAAGAAGAACATTATTACGCCCTCTCCTGACAAACGTTGGCGATCCAATTGGCAATTATAGTTTTCGAAACTGCTGCGCGGAAAATGTCGATTGATGTACAGCCGTACAAACGCCGAATGTCTTTTAACCATCAGTTATTTCTTTTTCCGACAGATCTCTTTGTTTAAATTCTATCTATCTATTCTATAATTATTCGTAGTAGCTCATACCGATCAATCGAAAATTGGATAATGTTATACCAAATTTATACCGCTTAAGTCAGGTTTCTAAAATAAAGGTTATAATATGTGTTATCGAAACACTACTCAAAGAAAGGGATTTTTATTATTCACACATAAAATGATAATTAACTGACAAGTCCAAAGTTGGACACACACTAAAAAATGTGTACGAGTCCTAACATTTTATTTCCACCAATAGTACATGAGATATAAAATAATAACTAAATAAAATGTACATCAAAAATTCTTTACGGTTCCACTTCACACATAATCTCGAAAACAGTATTTTTAAATTGACTATAATTGACCATAGATTTCACTAAACGACGAAGATGATTTATTATTTTTAAGCATAAATAATAGGCACCCTTTTCAAACTTGCTTAGCCTGTGAGTTGGGTAGTTAAATTTACAATTTCTTTGAGAAAAATGAGATGTTGGTGCACACATTTGAAAAATATATTTGTTTTTAAACCAGAATTTGGCATATTTATGAACATACCGTGAGATCGAATAAAAAATTATTCAGAGCAGGCCTTGACTAGAACACGGTTGACTACACTGGTTCTAGAATCCGTATGAATTATAATGTAACAGTAACATTTCAAATGTAAATCAGTTTTGCAATCTTGTTCCTAGAATTATTTATGTTTACTATTGTAATACTAGTATACTTCTTTCAAAATGTTTGCGTTGAAGCACAAAACCTTTATCCTGGAAAGTTATTTCAGGAATGGCGAGAAACTGGCAAACGGGCAATGACCATATTCTGTTGGTCTTTGTGTTGAGGAATTTAGTAAAAGATTTCCGGATTTTGCAGTAGATTATCATAAATTGTTTATAGAAAATTATGAATGTGTTGGTAGGTTCTGTGAAGTGGGCAGTGTTACCCGTAAAACCGGAAGTGGCCGTCCAACAAAGAGAACAGCATAAACACAAAATATATTCGTAGGCTTGCACAACAAACACAGTTATATAGTATTTGTCAAACAATTTAAAAGAAGGATTTGCATATGATCGCATACAAGATAACTGCAGTTCAAAAACTTTAACCACCAGATTTTCGTAGAAGAACCGAGCACTGTCAATGCTTCCTAAATCATGTAAATAATGATAATATCCTGGACAGACTGGATGTGCTCAGATTTTTACCTTTCGGTGTATATCTTTCGAACGTCCGTCTAAGGACCGGTGGATCACCGCCATATCTGCGAACCACTGCCCGTCGGAGACCAACCCACGTGTGGACCGGAGGGGCGAGTAGGCACCCCTGGGCTTCAAGGCCCACCCCCGACTCCTCATTTAGTGGCTACAAGCAGCAGGGCTGTGTCAACCCTGCCGCACAGTGGTCCCGAATCCACAAAAGCTTGCCATAATATATGGGCTTAAGGCGATTTTTCTGAAATTGCAAATATCAGGATTTTTGAGGATGTTGATTCAAAATCTGATTTTAAAATATCAAATAACAAAATGGCGGACCATATATGACGGAAAAAAAAATTATTATGTTTGTTTTTTCCATAAAAAAACAGTACACCCTTGTTTTTTGAGCATGCTTATCTAGAATCTGATGTTAAAATTAAAAAAATAAACAAAATGGCGAACCAAATCTGACGAAAAAAAAAGAAATATGATTTTTGTTTCATAAAAACAGTAAATCCGTGTTGTTTTTTTCAAATAATTTGTTTTGAATTCGGTCATTCACCTAAAATTGTTCTTATTTTAATTAATTTTTATTTACATCACCCTGTATGTATAGATTATTGTGTTAAAAGAATAAAGAGAAATTCAAATCGGTTAAATTTGAACCCGGCCCGCGGCCGTGTTCGTGTGTGTTGTGTTAGATTTCCATTAAACTTTTTTGAATTTCTGACTATACTCTGTACAATACACAATAACAAATGTATTCTTAACGAAAAGATCTTTATAATTACTGAGAAGGGGCGGCGAATTTTGCCTATGCCCCAGGCGGCTGAAACCCACGTTACGCCACTGATATAATAACATTGACATTAAGTCGGCGTAAGCCGACATATAGTTCATCGTGTCAACTTGACATTATTCGGTGTCAGCCGACATTTGGACTATAATAACAGATGACATGCAAGTCGGCGCCAGCCGACATTTGGACTATAATAACAGTTGACACAAGTCAACTGTTAAGTATAATGACACTTAACATATGTCATGCCAATCGTGCCAACTTGACGCGAGTTTGAATTGAACTATAATGAGATCGCCATGTTATTTTTTTGTGACAGTTACGATACACACTTTAACACTTGTGACACATTTGAAAGTAACGAGTATCTTCCACTCCCAGACTAAGCATGAAGTAAAATTTCAAGTTTAGAAAAGCCCCGCGTAGAAAATTTGTCGAGGGTCGCGCAGCGACCCGAGACAAATTTTCACGGGGCTTTTCTAAACTCAAATTGTACTTCATATGCCAAGCGTATAAACCACTGATTTAAAGTAAAGTTAAAAATATTCAACACTTAGATGTGATGGTGATCAATATTTACCGAGATGTAGCGAAAACATTTCTATTTTGCGAATAATTTTGGAATAATAATAATAAAAGTAGAATAAATGTATTTAAGCAACTAACCAGATAGGACCCTTAATAAGAAAAGCGGCACTGCAAACGAAATGGCACCTAATGACAGCTTCTTTGCTGTTTATTTTCACAATAGCATTACAAAAAAGGTGGAGTTAAGCTTTTGACCGAACACGGCAAAATATATAAATAACTTTTTTCTTGTTTAAAATAATATTTTTATTATTTTTCATGCAGATTTTCTTTGGCAAAGATTGTTAATTATCAAAATAATTAATTATTTCTAAATTTTCATTATGCAGTCATTAACTTACTTTAAGGAAATGCATCGATTTCACAGATCTAAATTCCGTTAACTACACGCTTATCAATCCACAAATACAAAACTCGTAAAAATCCCGCAATCCCCAGATGTGCACCACTCCAGGGTTACTTTTGAAATTGGCGCTACGGTTAGGTGTAAGATATAAACGGTAACTGCATATAAAATTTGATAGAGGTAATACTAATCTGTCGAAATAGTAACGTCAAAATCCACGGATTGTAATTTTATTTTTTTACTTTTGGCCAGCTTTTCGGGATTTTGATCTACTGTGCGCCATGTGCAAGTTAGCCCTATTCAAGATAGGGACACAGAGGTTACCTCAAGAAGATCTACAGCTCCGACTTGGACAATCGTCCCTTTCAAACAACCATCGTCCGAAGCCTCAGGTCTGCCCCAGACGCCTCCTGCTGTGCTGGACCTCCAATATCCTGGACTAGAGCTTTTTCTCAGATGAAGCAAGGTTCACTCTTTCGGGATATGTTAATAAACAAAATTTGCGATTGTGGTCTGCTGAGAATCCCCACAAGTTGGTAGAGTCCTTTGCACCTTCAAAAGGTTGGCGTTTGGATGGCGATGTCACGAAGACGCTTTATTGGCGATATATTTTTTCACTACACAGTTAATGCAGAAAGATATCATAATAATTGTATACGACCTATCATTGAACAACTGAATGATGATAAACTCTAAAACGGATATTTTCAGCAAGATGACGCTACTTTGACAGTCTTCAAACAATAAGGTTCTTGCGGAGTTCTTTGACGATCGAATTGTATCTTTTTCTCCGCGTTCTTCTAATTTAATCACTATGGACTATTATGTTTTTCCTTTTCTTGAAAACACAATTTACAGACAGACATTTTAATCGATACAAGAACTTATGGATGCAATTACCAATGCATGTAATTCAATTACTCCTCGATCATTGGAAAACGCATTTAATAATATGAATTGAAAAGTTATTAGTTGTATCGAAGCTGAAGGATCACATTTTGAAAACCTACTCTAACTTGTATTAATCCTAGTTTCCAGTTTGTTCCCTAAATATAAATACTGTTTTGTTTTACTTAACCTGTATTGTTTCGAGTTTACGTGAAGTGATTAATAACAAATAGAAAGACTGTTATTCCTTACTTCACTTTTTATTTTTATGTTAGATGTACATTTCGAGACACAAGGTGCTCATTATCAATAACAAACTAAATTCTTAAAACTATGTGCGCGGTATATATAGTTGACGGGTTATCGGAAAAACCAAAAAGTAATTAAACCTATTGTTAGCGGCTAAAGGTTCGAAATGGGTGTCGGTGTCATTACATTATCTGCGGGGTGGGACGGCGCGGGCGGCTTATGGATCAGGAAGGTGGTCGGTAGGATTACATTCACTGCGGAATTATGTTTGGGTAATAAATCTAATAATGGATTAACTAAGGGACTAAGATCGAAATTCAGCAAAAACATTTTTATTTTGATACATTTCAATGGATTCAAGCATATTTAATGTACGATGAATTGATTGCTTTAAGAGTTTAATATTGTTTACCGAGAATGTGTGTCTTGTTTCAATTGAATGGTGTGCAACTGCTGATTTGTCCGGGTTTTGAATTTTAAAATAATACTGGTGTTCTTTAAATATTTTTAATATGTTACGTTGTGTGTGACCTACGTATATTTTATTGCAATTGTTGCAGTTTGTTGAGTAAATTCCGGATTTTTCTAGGTGGTTTGTTTTAGTAAATGTGTTGCCAAGTAAATATATTAATTTTGTGTTGACATAAAATGCAGGAGAAAGGTTGAATTTATTCAATAAACCACCAATTTTCATACAAGTTGCTGGGTGGTACACGAATCTAACATACTTTTTTGGGGTGGCTTCCTTCGAGTTGGTTAGTGTGGTATTTGAAATAATTTTATGATTCCTAATGTGTTTGTTAATTAATCTATTAATTGTGTCAATGCTGTAATTTAATGAAATGCCTATGTTCTTGATTAAACTATATTCCTTTTCTCTATTTTTTTTTGATAATGGTATGTTTATTGCTCTAAAAATCATGCTGTTAAAAGCTGCTAATTTGTCTTTAAAAGGAGAAGACGAAGATGAGTGGATGTAATTAAATGTGTGTGTGTGTTTTTTTCTGTAAATATCGAATGCTCTTTTTGTATTCTTATCAAAAGTAAATCTAAAAAGGGGATTTGATTGTTTTCTTCTATAAATGTAATGTTATGTCTTTCATATCTGTGTCTGTTTTAACTATTGCAATAATATCATCTACGTATCTATACCAAACCCTCGGAAAGTTAGGGATTGTTTTCTTAGCCTTATTTTCAAGATGGTTTAAAAAAATGTTTGCTAAGAAAGGTGAAAGAGGGTTGCCCATTGCTGTTCCGAAAGTCTGTTTATAGTACGTGTTGTTGAATATGTAAGTATTGCATTCCATAACAAATTTCGTAAGTTTCAAGTACTCTTCTATTTTTCGTGTTTCAATTGAGTTTTTTTATCAAAATTTGTTCTAATATTTCATATGTGTTGTTGAATATGTAAGTATTGCATTCCATAACAAATTTCGTAAGTTTCAAGTACTCTTCTATTTTTCGTGTTTCAATTGAGTTTTTTTATCAAAATTTGTTCTAATATTTCATATGTTTCATGTAATGGAATGCTGGGAAAAAGTGCTTCAACGTCGAAGGAAACCAATTGTTGCGGATATCTCGCGACAATTATTATTTGTGAAATTGTGTGTTTCTTGAAATGTGAATTTGTAAATACGTTTTTATTTCTAAATACTTTCCCACGTATAACTCTATTCTTAAACATGTTTCAACCTTATTTTTATGCTATTGTGCTGAATTGCTTTCTATATATTAGTTCTGCTTGCTGTCACATTTTATTGCTCTATTATTCTATTTAATATTTTAAGGAATGTAAGCTACCAAGGACGTGTCGAATTTCTTCTCGGTTAATGGGCTTTTGTAAATCTGCACGGACCCTTTTTATGACGAGGGGGTGTTGTTTTGGTCACGGCGTATTTCGGAGAAAGTCTGCGTTCAGATATGTACATGGCCATGTGGCCAATTCTCAGAAATGCATCCCTTAACGGAAAATTACAAGTTTAGGTAAACGAAGGCACCTCCCTTCTTTTATCGCACCCCCACTCTTTGCATATTTCTCGAATTTAGAATTTCAAAATGTAAAGGACTTGCTTCAAAAACCTCAAACTATACACATCGCGCCTTGTTAACTTACACTACATTCAACTTATAAAAATACTTAAAACGCATTCAAATTTAGTTAAACTTTATTCTGTATGTATTGTGTATATATTATTTACGGTGAATATATAACGTTAAGTGCTACGAATTTTATTACTTTACTTATTCACCCGCATCGGAAACAGTGGCGATTTCCGAACCAGTCAAACAGAAATCACCACAGAGAATTATCTTCATTCATTAAAAACAAAACGATAATTTCTCTAAAACACCAATTTTTCATTCTGTTCTATTTGAATATGTTTTAGTTTTTCAGTTAAGTGAAATGAGTTTTGAACTGACAAATCATTACTAATTTTAAGGTTTTTATATTCGTTTACCAACCATTTAGCTAAAAAATACGTAGAAGAATTCATATTTGAAACAATGGGTCTCCATTTATCGCCGGGTTTGTGAATTTTCGGTAAACAATACAACTTGGGGAGTGATGGGTTTTTAACTTTGAGTTTAAATTTAAGTCTATAGTCTATCAAACCTTTCGAATCCTTCAGTAAACTATTTAATCTATTGTTATAAATGTTGATTGGTTTTTTTGTTTGTTTTATGTAGGGTCCGTCTTTTAACAGTAATTCTACTTTGTTGTAATAGTCATTTTTATTGACAATCACAACTGAATTACCTTTATCCGATTTAATAAAACCAATTTGGAAAACTGTAATGATTCAACCCTAGGTATTGTACAAATTTATAATTTGTATTTTATTTACGTTGTGTTGTGTATGTAGTAACCCTTTTAATTTATTTAACAGATTCGTTGTTTGTGTCAATATGCATTATCGGAAATACTGTGTCTTTCTTCCCTTTTAATGACCAGGAGTATGTGTGTATGTGTATGTGTTAACTAGCGGAAACACTCCTCCGTTTTCCACGCACAGCTCTACCACGCCCGTCAATTGTTTTTTGTGCATATAACTAGCGGGAACATAACTCTGCAGTACTAACTCGGGACGACCACACCCGTTAATTGTTTTCAGGCAATTAACTAGCGGGAACACTCCTCCGTTTTCCACGCACAGCTCGACCACGCCCGTCAATTGTTTTTTGTGCATATAACTAGCGGGAACATAACTCTGCAGTACTAACTCGGGACGACCACACCCGTTAATTGTTTTCAGGCAATTAACTAGCGGGAACACTCCTCCGTTTTCCACGCACAGCTCGACCACACCCGTCAATTGTTTTTGTGCATTTAACTAGCGGGAACATAACTCTGCAGTACTTACTCGGGACGACCACACCCGTTAATTGTTTTCAGGCAATTAACTAGCGGGAACACTCCTCCGTTTTCCACGCACAGCTCGACCACACCCGTCAATTGTTTTTGTGCATTTAACTAGCGGGAACATAACTCTGCAGTACTTACTCGGGACGACCACACCCGTTAATTGTTTTCAGGCAATTAACTAGCGGGAACACTCCTCCGTTTTCCACGCACAGCTCGACCACACCCGTCAATTGTTTTTGTGCATTTAACTAGCGGGAACATAACTCTGCAGTACTAACTCGGGACGACCACACCCGTTAATTGTTTTCAGGCAATTAACTAGCGGGAACACTCCTCCGTTTTCCACGCACAGCTCGACCACACCCGTCAATTGTTTTTGTGCATTTAACTAGCGGGAACATAACTCTGCAGTACTAACTCGGGACGACCACACCCGTTAATTGTGATCAGCAATTAACTAGCGGGAACACTCCTCCGTTTTCCACGCACAGCTCGACCACACCGGTCAATTGTTTTTATGCATTTAACTAGCGGGAACATAACTCTGCAGTACTAACTCGGGACGACCACACCCGTTAATTGTGTTCCCGCTACTCCTCCGTTTTCCACGCACAGCTCGACCACACCCGTTAACTGTTTTGTATTCTTTTTTGTTGTATAGTTTTTATATTTGTTGTATAATTTTGATTTTTGTTGTGTTATTCTTATTTCCCTCTGTGATTTGGAACTTGTGGTGCTTTTCGTGATGTTCTTCTTCCGAACTGTTTCTTGACTCTCCGAACTGCCTCTTCATTCCTGTTTTCCCCTCCGCACAGCTTTTATAACTCTGTTTCCCACCCGATCGTGGAGATGGAAGATTTCGCGCAGACCATATATGGTCATAAAATACCACCCATCCCTGACGTCACGCAATTCCCCCGACTTCGCAAATTCGTTGTGTTTGCGCTGTGTTAAACCTTGAACTGAATCTTTCTGTATGTCTTAGCATTTCTCCACGCGCCGGTACTTGTTTATTATTTTAAGGCGATGCTGCATTTGTTATTTCTTTCAGATAAAAAAAATTGATCGACTAATGTTATTCTCGTATTTACTGAATGTTGATTTTTCTTTAATATTTTCTTGGGT
Organism: Philonthus cognatus; assembly: GCA_932526585.2. Lineage (NCBI taxonomy): Eukaryota > Metazoa > Arthropoda > Insecta > Coleoptera > Staphylinidae > Philonthus > Philonthus cognatus. Next base: position 59,887,145 of record OW052246.1, read on the forward strand.
GATTTTTGTATTAATATTTTAATTTAATTTCGTCAAAAATAATATTTGCACATGACCCCTACTGACCTATTACAAAACTTGTATAAATTCTGGTCAAAATATATTATCTCCGAACAACAACCAAGAAATTCAAAATACAACCCCTTCCGAAAATAATATTGAAATTGTCACTACTACATCATTAGAAGAACAAAACAGAAGAGTAACACGAAGCCAAACAAGAAATTCACGCATCAAGTAGTACGTAAAAGTCAAACAAGTGGTTGCTAGAGCAATGGAATTTTGATAGTTATTCCTGACGATGATGACTGCGACGTCATCGAAACGTCGAATTAAAAATAAAATGGACCAGAGCCAAGAAAATACGCGGGACCAAACCCGAAGAAACAGTGATACATGTTACGCCCGCGAAAATCTACGTTTTAACATATATATATATATATATATATATATATATATATATATATATGTATATATATATATATATATATATATATATATATATATATATATATATATATATATTTATATATAACAGAGACGTTCGGAAGACGGATCCTAACAGGGCATTCGACCAAAAAAGGAGGCAGAAGTTGCTATTGTAATCTACTTTATTGTTTACCAAGCTTTCGTTTTGTCCCTTCCTCAGGGTTACACTATAACAAAACAATGAGTTTGGATTTGATACATGATCTGACTGTATGTGTGGTGTTAATTGCTTACATTTGAGAATTGTGAACTAAACTGGTGTCATCGCACCGACGGTATTTACTATGCATTATAATTACAGCGATTGTTTATTTTCGTGGCACGTGTGCTGAGGGCTGATGTGAGGTTAAGTTAGCGTTGAAGTTGAAAAAACACATATTGCTATTGCACTAACACATTAAAAACACGTAACTAATTAAAACTGACCGTGAAACCGTGAAAAGTACATAATTCAGCGCACTCCACATCACGACCAAGAAGACACCGACCCTCAGTACCTAGCGGCCAAAATCGGGAATTTCTCTAAGTACCGAAAAGTGGGTGACTTCACGAAAGCCAAGCAGGAAACAAAGGAAACCAGCGTTTTCGCGAATCCAGACGTTACACCCGAAATCCACATACGCCATCGCAAAGCTGAGATAATTCCCGACGAGGAAGCCCTTCGTTTTGAGCGGTTGTGATGTGGGAAAAGGCTTTTCACGCCTTTCCGCGTGGTTTCACGGACCAACCACTATACATGAACAACTACCCTGTCTCCATTCATGTCTGGGCAAAGTTTTATCAATTTTGTAGACACACTTTTCCTATAATTTAGCTTTTAGTTTCAGCCCAGACGTGAAGATTCAGCTCCCCTTTGTAAATTATATTTTTCATTATCTTAGCCGTAATTGTATGATGTTGATATATATTAGAAACGACGTGCATTTTTATTTTTCGCCGACTGACAGAAATTTAATTTTGATATATTTTTTGGCTTGGGAGTTAAGAAGGAACAACTTCCACGGGACTCATTTTGCGCCAAAGATCACACTCAAACATACATGCCCGGACGCAGAACAATTTTCTCCATATTTTGATATGTAATATGTGGGGGAAAATTATCGATCAATTTTTATTTAATTTTATTTTTCCTGAAATCGCGTCCGAGGCGATCAGAAAGGGTGAGGTCTGTGGTCCGGCGAAAAATGAGCAATTTCTCCCAAAAATCGTGGTGGGGGAAGGGTTCTTTCGAAATCAAATAAAAGCCCAGCATACTGGGCCGAAAAAACAAGTGTTCCCTTGCATGTGAAGAAGACAGCATTAAATCGTCGCCAGCGTCAGTCGTCGCGAAAAAGTTAAAAGTTAGTTTGTGCGAGTCGTAAGTTTTTGTCATTTGTATTTTCTCATTTTTTTGTTGTATAATCGTGTATACATTTATATCTCTTGATTATTTTGGTTTTGTGCGTTAATATATTTGTTAAAGCTTTTATTTACTTTCTCGATTTCAATTTCAAAACCTTTCCTATGCTTGTTTTACTTACATTTAGAATCAGTGAAAGTGATAACCCAGGTAAGAAAAAAATTGTTCAGTGTGTAAACTATTTAATGAGTGACTTAATAGCTAGCCGGAAGTTGCGAAGTGGGACTTATCTTAATTCATAAATTATTTAACAATTTAATATCAATTCAATCATCGAAGCACCCCACCCCGTAACAGTGTTTCTTTTGAAAACTTCTTTGCACAAATCTCGCACACCAACCTGATAAACGATTCTTAAATCTATTTTTTGTAAAAAAATTATTCCATATCTCAGAAGAGAACAGAAGTTAGACAAATACTGTTCGCAATGCATAGCACACTTTACCTAATTTATTACATAGGTATTCTATGTGATCTTTATAGTTTAATGTTTCGTCGATAAAAATGCCAAGGAGTTTAGCATTCTTGCTAAAGGACCATGTATGATCATCAAAAGGGCAACATAACGGGGTGTGAACAGATATGGTTGGACTTGAACACAATAGTTTTATTTTTATTTTCATTACTAACGACTTTGTTACACACTAGCCACTATTTCACCTTATCCACGGTGCTACCTCCCTTAGTTAATATTTCACAAAAATGTAGCCCTTTGAAAAACAGATTTGTATGATCTGCGTAACTTACGATATTGTATTCCCCACTATGTAGGCAAGATCTGTTATAAAACTAATTAATAATAATGGGCCCAATATTTCAAATTTTAACAACATGGTTTCTTCCCGATAGGTAAGACCGATAGGAAAGCCCTAGACAAATTCAGGAAAATACCCGCAGGCCAAATTTATTTCGTCAAGCGGTGTCAAACGCGGTGTAAAACGCCTTTACAAGTTAAGCATCAATGTTGAATTGGAGAAAATACACTGTTATTTTTAAAAAGTTAACAACTCTTATATTATTACCGCTTGCAACATTTTTGAAAAGGAGCTTAATGGACTTGTTGGCCAATAATTGTATATATCATTTCAATCTTCACTTTTTTAGATGAGTTTTATTTCGGCAAATTTTAAATTGCAAGGAAATTTACCGGTTTTGGTGAACAATTAATTATATCGCATATGGGATCTACAATTTGACAAATGTATTGCTTAATTATAAACATTGGGACTTCATCAACACCATTACTTTTCTATCTCTGCATTGTTAATAAGCGCGATAGTTTCTGCGCCATCACAGGGATATGAAATGGTGATGTGTCCATCATAGCTCTGTCCCCGTTAAAGATATGATAATTTAAATATTAACAATATGGAATAGTTGCTTAGACTAATGTTATTCGACTTTTATTATTATTATTCCAAAAATATTCACAAAAAAAGTAATTCTTGCATTTTTTCGCTACATCTCTGTAAATATTAATCAGCATCACATCAAAGAAATTCTTGCATTTTTTCGCTACATTTTGGCAAATATTGAACACCATCACATCTAAGCATTACATATTTTTAACTTTACTGTAAATCAGTGATTTCTATGCGTGGCGCATGAAGTAAAATTTCGAGTTTAGAAAAGCCCCGTGAAAATTTGTCTCGGGTCGCTGCGCGACCTTCGACAAATTTTCTACGCGGGGCTTTTCTAAACTCGAAATGTTACTTCATACTTCGTCTGGGAGTGGAAGACACTCGTTACTTTGAAATATGCCACAAGTATTAAAATGTGTGTCGTAACTATATCATCAAATACAGTCAATATAGTGATTTAATGACAAATTCCTATTAAGTTAAAAGAGCCAACCAAGTGACAAGTGACTTACGGTCATAATACCAGAATAGTCGAAACCCAGCCCATAGAGGCATAATCAGATAAAATCTTACCACAGTCGAAAGACAGTCAACCAAGTGACTTACAGTCAAGATGTCACAATAGTCAAAATGTAAATTTATGACTGTAAATCACTAGGTTGACTGACATAAATCTATCGTTTCAGCTTGAAATAAGTCGGCGCTAGCCGACATTTAGTCCATTGTGTCAACTTGATATAAGTCGGCGTCAGCTGACATTTGGACTATAATGACAGTTGACATGCAAGTCGGTGCCAGCCGGCTTTTGAACTATAATAACAGTTGACATTTAGTCCCTCGTGTGACATAAGTCGGCGTCAGTCGACATTGGGACTATAGTGACAGTTGACATAAGTCGGCGCTAGCCGACATTTGGATTATAATAATAGTTAACGTAAGTCGGCGGTGGTCGATATTTGAACTATAATGACAGTTGACATAAGTCGGCGCAAGCAGGCATTTAACCAATCGTGCCAACTTGACACGAGTTTGAATTGAACTATAATAAGATTGCCATGTTATTGTTTTTCTTAGTGAGAGTTACGATACACATTTCAACAGCTGTGACATATTTTAAAGCAAAGAGTGTCTTCCACTTCCAGACTAAGCATAAAGTAAAATTTCGAGTTTAAAAAGGCCCCTGGTAGAAAATTTCACGGGGCTTTTCTAAACTCGAAATTTTACTTTATGCGCCCCGCATACAAAACACTGATTTACAGTAAAGTTAAAAATATGTAATGCTTAGATGTGATGGTGTTCAATATTTGCCAAAATGTAGCGAAAAAATGCAAGAATTTCTTTTTTTGTAAATAGTTTTAGAATTGTAGAATGTTAAATTTTAGATGAGGAAAACTCCAACGTACTTTCTTAATTAAAGTTTTTATTTTTTTGTTTCCTCTTTATTACATTTTTTTTATTATCTATTTCGTAGTTAGAGATCGTTTTTTATTCCAAAAATAATCTAGAACCCCTTAAATGAATTATAAAGGTAAATGTAAATCGTGTACTCAACATACTCCCTCCTGTTGAAATATTTATTTCAACATGTAGACTAAATTAAAACAATATAACACATCTCTACGTAAATTGCAGCAAATAAACTAATCATCTTCAGGTAAAGCGCATAACTTGATGACTGCTCTCTTGCTTATCTTCCCAGATGATAATTTTATGGAGACCACACGGATTATCCATCTGCTCCAGGATAAACGTCCGTGACTCTTCCCATTATTCATTTGGATAGAGGCAGATTATCCTCTCGACGTAATACTAACTTTCCAATCTGAAGATTTTTCTGGTTTTCTTTCCATTTCGCTCTTACTTGTAATTCGGTTAAGTATTCTTTGCTCCATCTACTCCAATAATGTTGAAGGAGCTTTGGGATTTATTTAAATGTTGGGAGCTGATTCATTTTGCAGTTTAATAAATTATGATCAGGTAGGGATGTTAGAGGTTTTCCAATGAGGAAATGCCCAGGGGTCAAAATCATTAGGATCAGAAGACATAGGACATAAGGGCCGAGAATTTAATGTTGCTTCGATTTGGGCAAGCAAAGTTACCATTTCTTCGAATGTTAAACTTATATCCCCAATAACTCTATTTAAGCAATGCTTAACTTGTTTAACCCCTGCTTCCCATAAACTTCCTAAATGTGGTGAATAAGGAGGAATTAGGTTCCATTTTATGTTTTCATTCACCAAAACTGCAGCAAAATAAGAATTTTATTTATGCAAAAACTTATTCAACTTACATAATTCGTCCTTTGCACCAACAAAATTGGTAGCATTATCAGAATACTATTGAATGGGTTTGCACCGTCTAGAAATAAATCTACGTCGACTACTGAGAAATGACTCTGCCGTCAAGTCAGATACCACTTCTAAGTGAAGAGCTTTTGTAACAAAACATACAAACAATGATAAATAACATTTGATTGTTTTATATCCTCGACCTTTCTTATCTTTTATGAAAAAAGAACCGGCATAATCTATATCAGTATCAGCAAACGGATGAGAAATAGTTACTCAATTACTTGGTAAATTTCCCATAACTGGGCATATTAATTTAAGATTATAACTAGCACACTTAACATACAAATTAACTATTTTGCGTGCTAAACCTCTTCCTTCTATGGGCCAATAGTTTTGTCTGACAGTACATAATAAAAATTGTGGACCTGCATGCATTAACGTTAGATGATAATGATTAAATATGAGTTTAGTAAATGAGTGCTGTGAGTCCAGCAAAATTGGATGCCTTGTATTGTCTGTTTGCATCGAATTTTGCAATCTACCACCAACTCTCAACAAATCATTATTTGAACTGAACGGACTTAAACTAAGTAATATATGTCCTTTTAGTAAACTCTTATTATTTTTGAAAATATCAATTTCATTCGAAAAACTATCATTTTGGGCTAATTTTATTAATTTAACTAGAGTCAAAGTTATATCATCAACAATAAGAATTCCTTCGCGTCTATTATCTGATTTATTTGTACAATTATGTATAAAACGAATAACATAAGCAAAAATTCTTTCGCAACGATTAAGTGATAAAAATTTTGAAAATATACAATTTTCCGACTTTATACTTACAATAAGTGTTTTATTAGATAGGTTTTTCATTTCTATTATATCTTGAATATGTACTGAATTTCCGAATTGGGGGTATTCAATTTGGTCATCAGACAGCCAAGATGAACCCTGCCATTATGTTTTAGCTTTTATTAATTCATTGGCCATTATTCCCCAAAATCCTAAATCTGCAGGATTATTTGCTGATTGTACGTAATCTCAATAAAGAATATTTGTCATAGATTGAATTTGTGTAACTTTATTTGCCACAAACATTTGTAATTTACTTGGGTCGGTTTATAACCAATATAATACAATTTGTGAATCAGTCCAATACCTAATATTAGGTTGAATAGTAAGTGAACTTATAACAGTTTTCATAAGATTTGCTAATAAAAGTGCTCCGCATAGCTCTAAACGAGGTATAGTCAATGCTTTCAATAGTGCAACTCTAGTCTTAGCACATATTAATTGAACATGTACATTTCCAATTGAACTTTTACATCGAGCAAAAACACATGCTACATATGCTTCTTGTGATGCATCTGAAAAACCATGTAGTTCCACTTCAGAATGTGGGTTCATCAGAATATGCCTTGGTATCTCTAATTTTGATAACTATATTAATTCTATTAATTAGTTCTGAATTGTTGCCAATAATTAACAAATTCTTTTGGAATTGGATCGTCCCATGCAATATTTAAAGACCATAATTTTTTAATTACATTTTTTGAAATAATTGTACAAGGACCTAATAATGAAAGAGGATATATGTGAGAAATTTCTGAAAGAATCTTTCTATTAGAAATAGTATCTTGAAAATGCTCTAACGTAATTTTAAATGAAAATGTATCGTTATTACTTGACCAAAATATACCTAATGTCTCTGACCATTCATTCTTTCCTAACATTAATGCATTATGATTAACATCACTATTGGTAATCTTTTCATAAATCTCTTTATTGTTAGATCTCCATTTGTGCATTTCAAACCCACCACTTTTTAAAAAGGATGCTATTTGCTGACACAATGTGATAGCTTTCTGTACGGAATCTGCACCAGACAATAGATTATCTACATAAAATTCACGTAAAATTATCTTACTTGCCTCTTTAAATAGTTCTTGATTTTGATAACCTAATTCTTTTATACACCTGTTGGCTAAGTATGGGGCTGATTTCGTGCCATAAGTCACAGTATTTAATTCATATTTGACGAATAAAGCACTAATAACCTTTCTTCACACTTTTATTTGAATTACCAAATGTACATTTCGGACACAAAGTGACCATTATCAATGGATTAACACAGTGTTAATCCATTGATAATGGTCACTTTGTGTCCGAAATGTACATTTGGTATTTCAAATAAATGTGTGAAGAAAGGTTATTAGTGCTTTATTCGTCAAATTAATTTAATCTTCAAGTAACTCAAAATCAATTTATTTAATTCATAAATTGAGATTTCTTTTTCATCACTTTCACGCCATAGGATCCTATGCAATAGCCTATGGTCTGAATGCATTAATATTTGTCTATACATCTTTGAAATGTCACTAGTCAAAACAGATGTGTACTGCCTAAATCTTTTTAATCAGATTTAGGCAGTTGATTATATCGGAATGAATTTTAGGACCAGTAAATTGTATATCATTAAGTGGCCATTTTGTACCAGAGGGACATGAACCATCAAAAACTACTCTTAACTTTGTTGTTAAACTATCAGCATTTGTAACCCCATGATTAAGAAAATAATAAGTTACTTTTGGTTTATCAAAATTTACTACTTGTGTCATGTGTCCTAATGCTTTGTATTCGGACATGAAGTTAATGTATTGATCTTTAATTGTATTTGCTTGTAATCTTTTTTCTAACATCAGAAAACGTGTTAATGCAATTTTATATGCATTTCCTAATCGTTCAATTGGTTTCTTTAATGGTAATTTAACTATTAACCTTCGATTACTATTTCGGCAAAGATTCTCAGTAAAATTGGATTCACATTTATGTTCATCATTTGACATTATATCTAACTTAGTACATTCCTCAATTTCCCAAAACTTTTTTAAATCAAATAAAACAAGTTTTTTTATTGAAAGTCCACAATAGAATTTCCGAATTGACATCGGTAACTTACCAGCAATTATCCAACCTAACTTAGACTTTTGTAGCACTGGAAGCTGCTTGCCTAATTCTATTCTGCCATTCTGAATAATTTCCCAAAATAATTGTAAGCCAATTAATAAATCAATATCATTGAGTTCCCAGAATGTGGGATCAGCTAGTTTTAAGTTTTGTGGAATATTTAGTCTTCTCACATCAATCATTTGTTGAGGTAAAGCATCACATTTCGAATCTATTACCAAACATCGAATGTTGGTATTAAAATCATCTATAATTAATAGAAACCCTGCATTGAGATTTAATATCTGTTTCTACTGTATTAATACCTGCTATTAACAATCGAATATTTGATTGAAGTATTCTTAATCAATGGAATAATGACCGCGAAATAAAATTACTTTGCGATCCACTATCAAGCAATGCTTTGCAAAATATGATTTACCCTCATATTTTTTTTATTTTAATCAATGCTGTGCGTAATAAGCTATTGTTGTTCGTTTCTTTAGTAACCTGACTAGGCAAAGAAATCTTTTTATTTTTATTATAAATGTCAGTATTTAATAATGAATTATGTATTTTTATTGCAATACTTGCACATTCTTAGTGAGAGTTAAGATACACATTTCAACAGCTGTGACATATTTTAAAGCAAAGGGTGTCGTCCACTCCCGGACTAAGCATAAAGTAAAATTTCGAGTTTAGAAAAGCCCCGTGTAGAAAATTTGTCGAGGGTCGCGCAGCGACCTGAGACAAATTTTCACGGGGCTTTTCTAAACTCGAAATTTTACTTCATGCGCCACGCATACAAAATACTGATTTACAGTAAAGTTAAAAATATATAACGCTTAGTTGTGATGGTGATCAATATTTACCAAGATGTCGCGAAAAAAATGCAAGAATTTCCTTTTTTGTAAATAGTTTTTGAATAATAATAGTTAAAGTAGTATATATTTAGTTTAAGCAACTTTTCGATATTGTTAATATTTAAATCATCATATCTTTAACGGAGAAAGTACTATGATGGACACATCACCATTTTTTAAGAATAGGTTACCATTTAAAGAATCGTCCCTTTGTAATTAACACTAAGGCAATTAAAAGCAAAACACCTCAATTGTGAACTAATTGGGATTTATTCTTACCAGAACGGCGTTCTTTTCTTCTGCGAAGGTGTATTTTTTATCAATACTCGCAGTTAATTAACTGATGATGGAACAGCACTCGTATAAAAACTTTACGTTTAATTAAGTCTCTGTCTTCAGTTTATTACTTACATAAAATTAAGTAGTTATTTATGCGTGCTCTCCTGAGATTAATCCTGGAATACGAGGGTATTTAAGGTAAACTCACATTTCATTTCAGCTCTCTTGATGAATTAAATTTAATTTAAGATATATCATAAGATTTAATTAGTACTTAAATTGAAGTTAAATACTTATTTAAAAATAAGAAGACGCTACCCGACGCTTACGCCTTTTATAGAAAAATTACAAAAGTGAGTACAGGTTTTTTTTTAATTCTCAAATTCTCAAATAAGGAAAGTGGCCCGCCATCTTTCTTTTAACTTTTAAGTGTATATATTCTAATGCATGCAGATTCTGATGATACTCCAGTAGATTTTCCAGCCAGAAAAAAAATTGTTTGGACAATGTCTTCACAAGCCTGGGAGTATCAAATATCAAACTGCACCCTTTAGATTCTTTTCTATCTGACCATGTAGGGATTCACGCTGAGCTCAACATAGAAATGAATTCATGTCAAAACAAAACCATGGTAAGACCTATAACACTAGAAGGTAAATATACTCTTTTTAATCTTCTAAATAATACAGATTTCAACTACACAAAAAATGTACATTTAAACGTCGAACACACATTCTCGTATTTCATCGAAACTATGCAACGTTACATACATGAATATTTCCCTGCAAACAGTATAACAGTATAAGTTAAAACAGAAACAAAACATATGTTGGTATAACAATGATTTTAAAAAGCTCGCGAAACTCTTACGCTTCTGAAAAAAGGTAGTGAACGTTTTCCAGACCTCAAAAAAATGTATCAACAATATAAATACTTTTATAAAAGCTTCTCAAAGATGCTAGGAAAACTGTCACAACCAATTTTATAAAAAATAGTTAAAATAAGCCAAAAGCGATGTGGTGTGATTACTAAAAAATCAAAAGATATTAACAAAGTGTGCAACATTGAGGCAGAAGAATTTAACTCATATTATACTACGATTGCAAAAAATCTAATTGATACGTTACCATACACTACAATTGATCCAATACAAAATATGTGCACTAATGTCAATTTTTACAGGAATACCTTAGTTTCAATAAAGTAAGTGAAGTCAAGGTAAGAGGCGTAGTAATAGTATATTACGTAACGAGAGTGGTATGCAGCATATTACATATGAGCGGACATGTTGTATTCCGCGAGTATGTAATTGCCATACCACTCGAGAAACGTACGATACTTTACCTACGCCCTAACAAAATAAACAATGAGCATGAAAGAACTTATTTATTGTAATAATTTCTAGTAGTACTATGACAATGATGAAAACTGAATTACTACTTGATCAATATACAGGGAATAAAGCTATACATTTTCTGACATTCGTTGTTTTTAAAAGAGTTCAATTTGAAGCTTTAAACGAGTATTTTCCACTCCCAGACTGAGCATGAAGGAAAATTTCGAGTTTAGAAAAGCCTCGTGAAAATTTGTCTCGGGTCGCGCAGCGACCCGAGGCAAATTTTCTGGGCTTTTCTAAACTCGAAATTTTACTTCATGCACCAGCGTATAAAACACAATTTTCAAGTGAGGTTGAAATATACATAGAGTTCACAATATTTTAGTGTTTTATACGCGTGGCGCATGAAGTAAAATTTCGAGTTTAGAAAAGCTCAGAAAATTTGTCTCGGGTCGCTGCGCGATCCTCGACAAATTTTTACGGAGCTTTTCTAAACTCGAAATTTTACTTCATGCTTAGTCTGGGAGTAGAAAACACTCGTTTAAAGCTTCAAATTGAACTCTTAAAAAAAATAACGAATAACTAAAGATTTAAAGAAAATAAGCTGAATTTGGAATACGTATACTTTAAAGAAAAACTCCCTGTACATCAAAGAAATGTCATTTTGTTATACGGTAAGCAATCAGCTGTTCAGCTGTCAGCACGTAATGTACTTGTCAAAGCTATTACGTCCATGTGTACGTAATGTCAATCATACTTGTCAAGATGACATTGTGGTATGATGCGGTTACTAGATAGGGTGTAGGTAAAGGGTATAAAACATTCTAGGGCTATGACAACGGAAATATTAAGACACGATAAGTGTTATCATTACACCTTTAACTTTACTAATTAACAGATGTATAACAACTAGTACTTTTCCAAGTATCCTGAAATTGAGTTGCATAACTCCGACACACAAAAAAGGAATAAAAACTGACGTTAATAACTACAGACCTATTTCTCTATTGCTGATTGTTTCTAAGGTAGTTGAAATAATACTATTTTATCAGATAGTACATTTTTTGGACGAACACGATCTATTATGCGATAACCAATATGGTTTCCGCAAGGGTATATCTACGAGTGGTGCAGTAGTTGCTTTCGTGAATGAGATCTTGGAAGGATTCGAAATAAATTTGTACTGCGTTACTGACCTTACTAAGGCCTTCGACTGTGTCCCCCATGATATTCTGTTGCGGAAAATATATTTTTATAATTTCAGTCCAAAGTGCTGTCGAATGATAAGCAACTACATTGGAAATAGATCGCAACAAGTGCTAATAAACGGAAAGGTATAATCTAAATCAGAAGTGAGGTGTGGTGTACCGCAGGGATCCATTCTTGGACCTCTGCTTTTCCTAATTTATATAAATGACCTCCCGATGTCTGCCAGTAATACCATATTATACGCAGACGATACATCATTTATCAACGTTTTCAACGATTTACCTACTGCCAAGGTTAACAATAACATAACCAATAACAATGTAGCAAACTGGATTATATCGAATAGATTACCACTAAATCCCTAAAAGACAAATAGTATTACATTTTCCCTCAAAGCTAATACAGAAATATCATTATCTCGATTTCTTAATGTACCTTTGGATAGTAGGTTAAATTGGAAAGCACATAGTGAAAATGTCGCTGGGAAATTAACTAGCATTATATTTTTACTACGCCACTTACAAACCCAACTCCCTCTTATCGCCACAAAATCAGCTTACTTTGCGCTGTTTCATGCACATACTTCGTATTGTATATTGTCTTGGACACATGACTGTATCACACATCGTTTATTTGGCTTACAACGTCGAATTGCTGCATAATATCATGCCTTGGCCACAGGGATGACTGCAAGCAGGCATTCATACAACACTAAACTTTAACAATGCCGTGCATTTATATCATCGAATGCATTTTATATGTAAAATCAAATGACGCAACATATAACACGCGCTCTGAAGTCCATAACCACAACACAAGTCATACGTATAAAAACTCTGCGTTTATCAAAATGTATGAATGGTAAATTGATTGTGAGTTACGTGGAGATCAAATTAATTTGACGAATAAAGCACTAATAACCTTTCTTCAAACTTTTATTTGAATTACCAAATGTACATTTCGGACACAAAGTGACCATTATCAATGGATTAACACTGTATTAATCCATTAGTAATGGTCACTTTGTGTCTGAAATGTACATTTGGTAATTCAAATAAAAGTGTGAAGAAAGGTAATTAGTGCTTTATTCGTCAAATGTATGAATGGTATTAATTACTACGGTCCGCACCTTTATAATAAACTCCCCTAATCTGTAAAGGCATTGTCTAGCAAGAACTTAAAAAAACAAATTGAAAGCCTACCTTATTAGCAAAGCATTCTACTCCATCCAAGAGTGCTTAACTAATGGTTTCCAGGATATGACTTTTTAAATGTATTAGTTTAATTGTTTAATTATTTTTTTAATCATGTGTCAATTTTTGTATTCATGTAATATACCTTATTATTAGTAAATGTTTTATATTTATTTATTATTACCTTAACTATATTACATTTTTTATGTGTAAGTATTTTTGTAATAGTACGAAGATATTAATCGTTTAATTTATCGCTCGTTATATTTATCGCTCCAAACTTTAAATTGAACGATTAAAAAAAGGAACAAATAAGCTCAAATTAATAGGTATTGCAGAAAACTGTAAACTGCTTCCAAAGTTTCAAAGTTTGAGTGTTTTGTGGGACAGAACATCAACATTTTCGTTAATGTCTTCTTCATTTCTTCATTCTTGTTATCAAAGCGAGACGTCTTAATATAGTTTATTCGTAAAACGAACGTTGTCAACTTTTGACGTTTTAATTTGATATTTGTGTAAGTTGAGTTACTATGATCTACTCTAAAAAGAGAAAAGAGTTTTTCCATTTACTAAATTAATTAAAACATGTCACGCGGTGCAAATTGACAAGTTTTATTGGTGCTCAAGACTTTGAGTGAAATAATCAACTAAATAATCACTATTTACAACAATCCCACCATCCTCATCCTACAAATATCTCGGTGTGATATTCGACCCTAAATTTACATTTATCCCATGCTCTAAATCTTGAAGATAAGGTCAAGAAGAGAGCGCGGCATTTCAGATCACTAACGTATAGAAATCAAAGAATTTCGACCAACACCGCAGTCCACATTTACAAGATGATCTATCGCCCTCTTCTTGACTATGCAGCTATCCTTTTCCACAATCCTCGTCCCGCAGTCCTACAACAATTCCAAGTAGCTGAACGTTCATCCCTTCGCACACTTACCAAAATGAGACACCCCAATAATCCCTTACACAATCTTTCAAATACCCTCTTATACGAAAAAACAAAAATAATCCCTATTAACCAAAGACTTAAACACCTAGCCGAAAAATTTTCAATCATTCCCCTTAACCTAGACACCTTCACGCAACCCTAACATCTATCCTAAATTCAAATACCTAAACACTACCATATATTAATTCATTTCATCAAGACATGTAATTGCTTGTTGTTAATAAAGATTGTTTGTTGCTGTCAACTAAGTATCAACGTTTACCCTTTACTTTCAAGAATACATAAAATACATAATAAATCTATTTTAACTTAAGTTCTTGAAATCATTTCATGTCTTCCAAGCCTGAAAATTTATATTTTCTTCATTTAGCACTTAGTGTTTAATATTGTGTATTGAACTCCCGGGAACAGTCAAATGGTGATACACATAACTTAAAATTGTACAATTATCTAAGTTATTGTAAATAAATTTAATAGAATTAATGTATTTTTTTAAGTATTTGTCTGCACGCTAGAACCTCATAGTTGGCCGATTTATATTACAATAGCTTTAAGTGAACATTTCTATTTAAAACAAACCACCAGGTAGGTATTCCCGTGAATTTCAAACAGTAAATGCTTTTAAAGAGATAAACCTGTTAAGAGCAGCACGAGGTGGAAAAGTGGGACGATTTCGCTCCCATGAAGGCAAAGCTCTCAAATTAAAGCTCTGTCTCTCTCTCTCTCTCTCTCTGCACGCATTTAGAAAGTTTCTGCGGTCGCTCGTTCTCTCAAATTCGCGGGGAATTAGAAGAAACGAGCGGGCGATTAAAATGTACGATGATGCATGTGTGCACCTGAATCGGCTCTTTTCTGAAAACCCTAAGTACCCGCGACATTCGCACGACGAGCGAGCGAACGCCGTTCAGAAGTGGGCTAATTAATAGCACCGAGGGCATCTAGCATTTGTTTCGGTCGTAAATTAAACATTCCGACTAGGGGATGTTACGTGTTTACGTTGTGTGTAACGCTGTTAATGTTGCAATTTGCATACGGTAAGCTGTTCGGAATGGTTAGAATGTAGATATTTTGAATACGAGGAAAATATTTACAATGTGGTAATTTTGATTTAAATTAGTGTAATATGTTAATAACAGCCGCTTCTACTATTAACATTATAATCTTATTAGATTTAACAGAGCCGTAGCTATAACTAGGATTCGAGCACCTGTAACAAGGCCGCACAATTGGGTTAGACCAGGGTTTCCCAATCTGTTCTATCATCGACCCCCTTTTAGCCCCGCCGCAAGGTAAAGTTGCGCCCGCGTGCAAAGCAGGCACAGGCGCCACTTACTTGGTAAAAATGCATTTTATTACTAGTTAATACGTTAATACTAACTAAAAAATAGTGATGTGTCCATCATAGCACTTTCCCTATCGCCTAAACCAGGGGTCTCCAAACTACGGCCCGAGGGCCACATTTGGCCCGCGGACAGATTTTGTCCGGCCCGCGGTGAGCTAGCATACTTGAAAACTTCTTTTAGAGAACATATTTTTTATAGCAAATTAAATTTAGTTTACTGAAGTATTCTAATTTTATGTTGAATAATTATTAATATGAAATCTACATTCATATGGTCATGGGCTAACTACTCATAACATTGTTGTAGGCTTATTGTTATTGTTTTTGTGATAAGTTGGATAAAGAAACACAGAATTGTAATGAGTAAAGACATGTATAATATGCAGAAAATTTAACTTCATTATATAATAACTAAGAAATTATTGAAATGAATCCAACTAACATTTTATACATTTTAAATAAAAACATAACTTATAACAAGCATAATGACATATGAAATACTAATGAGATTTATGTAATTGAGATTTTCCACTGACAATAGTTTGTAGTTCTGGACTAATTTTACTTGTACCAATTATTAAAAGAGATTTAAGATGCTCATCAGTTAATTTCGATCTGTAAACATTTTTTGTGTACTTCATTTTGGAGAAGGTCTTCTCACACAAATGAGTAGTACCAAAAACAGAAAACAGCCCACGAGCAAATTTATGCAAATTATCAAATTGTGTCAGTGGAAGACCCTTATAAAATTCCAACAAAGATGAGTTTTGATATTTGTTCTTAATTATATCACTGCACTGTAGATCAATCATTTCCATTTGAAGTTCCGGGACTAGGGTTTCCATGTCAGTATCAAATGGATTCTGAAAAATCTTAATTTGATTCGCAATGGCATCAAAGTCCGAGAAACGAGTATCAACATTTTTTTTCAAAGCACTCAAAGTTTCGATTGCAAAATCGATAGGAAACTCAGTCTCAGTGGTGTGGCTGAATATTTCACATGTTTTAAAATGTGAAAAACATTTACTTCGTAGTTGTGATTGAAACAGTATCAATTTCTTCCGGAATGATTTGATATTAGTGTATAAATCAGGAAGATGCTGGTTTTCTCCTTGCAATCTCAAATTCAGTTCGTTCACATGTTTTGTCAAATCAACATAGAATGCTAACTTCCACAGCCATGCGTTGTTTTGTAATTCAGTAAGAGGGCGATGCTTTTCATTCAAAAAAATTTCGATCACTGCTCGAAGTTCAAAAAAGCGCTGAAGGACTTTCCCACAACTAGGCCAACGTACGGCAGTATGATAAGGTAAGTCATTTTCTCCAATCTCTTCAATAAATTGTCGGAATTGTCGGTGATTCAGCCCAAAAGATCTGATAAAATTAACAGTTTATATGACTGGTTTCAGAACTTCAGACATATTCAAACATTTTCCGCACAAAGACTGTTGATGAATAATACAATGTAAGACTAATGGTTTTGAACCACCGTCATTTTCTACAGCCTTTGACACAAGAGCGACCACTCCTTTATCTTTTCCACTCATGTTTTTGCCTCCATCAGTTGTAATACATTTCAAGTTTTTCCATCGAAGGTTCTTTTGATTAATGGCCATTTCAACTCCTTTACAAATATCTGTACCAGTGGTTGTGCCATGAATACTATACATATCAAGAAGTTCTTCATTCACTTCATAGCTTTTATCTACTCTTCGAATATAAATCAACACCTGAGCAGTATCTGACACATCCGTTGACTCATCCAAGGCCAAAGAAAACCACTCAACATGTCCATTTGTGTCGAACAGTTGAGAGGATATATTTTCAGCGATGTTTTCTACCCTTCGAGCCACATTGTTTGCTGACATACTGACAGTTTTTAATAAATTTACCTTTTCAGGGCACATTTCTTCGGCTACTGCAATTATGCATTCTTTGATCATTTCTCCATCAGTGAATGGTTTTCCACGTTTTGCAATTTCAAGAGCCACACAAAAGCTGGCACGAGTTGCAGCCTCTTGTTCAGTTTTGAGTTTTGTAAATGAAGATTGCTGCGATTTCAATCCGCGCTTCATAACTTCGAATTTTTCTGTCCGCAAACTTCCTGTATATTTTGAGTAATTTTTAAAATGTTTTGTTTCATAATGACGTTTAATGTTATATTCCTTGAGAACGGCTATGCTTTCATTGCAAATCAAACATAGCGCCTTGTTACTGGACTCAATTACGAAATACTGAATGTTCCACTGATCTTTGAATTTTCTGCATTCACTATCAATTTTTCGCTTCTTTTCCATACTACTAAATCATACACAAAAGCAACAATTCAAATCAAAATACTGTTACAAAGATGTCTTAAACTTAAACACGCACAAACACGTTTTAAGGAGGTACGCACTATTTTATTTCACAACAGTGTCATAGGAACTGACTTGTGGTTGTGCCACTAGCCTTCTTATATATTTTAATTACTGCCATCTAGAAGTGAGTGGAAGGCACCAGAACTTTCTCGAACCAACGAGATTATTCTGTACGTGCTATTGGCGCCATCTGTTAGCGATAGAAGGTACTACCTATTTCCGCTTGTGTCCACCAGATGTCGTGTCACGTTACTCCTCATGGCTCGTACTCTACAACCAATCTAGAAATTACAGATAATGATAGGAAAATTAATAATATGCAGTGTTGCCGTTTTGCGGACTTTAGTCCGATTTGCAGCCTTTTTTAAACGTTGCGTACTTTTTTTTTCATCAGTGGACTATTTCACTTTTTACCACCGGCAACAATGATAATATGGTTTTGGTCCTCGGAACTTACTGGAGTAATCAGTATGGCCCTAAGGCTGGAAAGTTTGAAGACCCAGGGCCTAAACAATTGATAATTGACATAATAAACTTATTTCACTTATAAATTGGTTAAAGACCATTGCATATTAAATCATTGATATTTTGATAGTATTTCATCATTAAATTGACTGTAATTTGCCTATTATCTTCTGAATCCTTTTTAACCTGTATCAAAATTGACATTTTCCTTAATAATTCTTCTCAATAAAACGACAATAAACTTATTACGTCAATGTTCAATTGTTTTAATTATGCAACAAACGAGTGTCTTCCACTCCCAGACTAAGCATGAAGTAAAATTTCGAATTTGGCTCGGGCGTGTAGCGAAGCGGAGCGACCGAGCCAAATTAGGCTATTCTAAACTCGAAATTTTACTTCATGCGCTACGCGTATACTGGGTGATTTAGTTTGGTGTTCCACCCCCTTCTAACTTTTTTATTTTGATAGTAAAGTATAACAAACTATATACATCTGCAAACGGCAGGAAGTTCTCTAATTAATGGCGTCACCGAATTGACAATACCATGCGACTGTCAAGTTAGCGATAGTCAACTTTTTTTATCTCAAATGATACCATACTTATTTTTTTTTTCAATTCGGATAGAGAGTACTTTCCTACATCCGATATTTATCATACTATACGCTTAGATAACCAAAAAAAATAATAATAAATCGGTTTATTTTATAAAAAATCGTATGTCTATAGAATATATATATGAGGATTTACCAAAATATGCACTTTTTCATCTTCATTTGTGCCTTTTTTTTAAAGAATGTTTTAATTTTTTAAATGACCTACCTTCAAGAATTAAACACTTAATAAAATAGTTTGGGCAATTTTTCATCATTTTCGTAGCCAAGTGATTTTTTATATATATTTTTTTGTTATCTAAGGGTATAGTTATGAAAAATATTCGGATGCAGAAAAGTGCCCTCTATCCGAATTGAACAAAAGGTATAGTGTCATTTGAAAAAGAAAGTTGACTATCGCTACTTTGACAGTTATCATCGTATTATCAGTTAGATGACACCAATAAATAGAAAATTTTCTGCCGTTTACAAATATATATGCTTTGTTACACTTCACTCTCAAAATAAAAAAGTTAAAAGGGGGTGGAACACCAAACTTTATCACCCTGTATACGCGTGGCGCATGAAGTAAAATTTCGAGTTTAGAAAAGCCAAGTTTGACTCGGTCGCTTCGCTTCGCTACGCGCCCGAGCCAAATTTGCAGGCTTTTCTAAACTCGATATTTTACTTCATGCTTAGTCTGGGAGTGGAAGACAATCGTTTGTTTCATCATTAAAACTATTGAAAATTGACGTAATAAGTTTATTGTCGTTTTATTGAAAAGAATTATTAAGGAGAATATCAATTTTGATACAAGTTAAAAAGGATTCAAATGATAAAAGGTACATTACAGTCAATTTAATGATAAAATACTATCAAAATACCATAATAGTGAAAAACTGTCACTCAGGGCTTGAGTTTGGCTACTGAACGCGTCGGCAGGTGGTGGATAGCCGAACGTCCTGAGTCGCCCTCTGGCCTCTAACCGGAGGACGATGCAGGACAGTCTCGAATAAATCGAATAAGAGACCGCGAACCAACTCCCCCAGCTCAAGGTGTCATGCGACCCGTGCCGAGGGGCTAATGGCACCCAGAGTATAGGGGGATGTCGCACGGATCCTCCAAGGTACAAGGCGCCCCCTTGGAGTAAGTAGCCTTACCTTGTTAATCGGGTCACTGACAAGATGGACCTTTTAGAGCACAACCCCGAAACTAGCGCCATGGCAGAGACAGTGGTGGTGGATGCCCAGCATCAAACCCCATCTCCCCAACCCAGCGCATCGAAATCCCAGGGCTATAATACAAACCCGGGAATCACTGAGGCAACAGCAGGAGTATCTAACCTCCGGCTGGAACCGAGGCTCTCCGGCAATACAAGGGAGTTGTAAAGGGTCTAGGTAACACCGGAGGTAAGTTAATATATGAGGAACGACATAACCATCTAGAACTGCTCAACTTCGGCTTCCCAGATCTAGTCGCAGCGAAGGTGAAACTCTGGGGTGAGGGATCCACACTCGAGGCCGTTATAGCCTCAGTATACCTCCCCTACGACTCCCTGCAGCCCCCGCCTTCCAAGGAACTTGAGGAGCTCGCGGCCTACTGCAGGACGAGGAGACTGCAGCTGTTGGTAGGTGCGGACGCCAACGCCCATCACCAACTCTGGGGCAGCTCAGACACCAACAAAAGAGGTGAGTACCTATTAGATTTCTTAATGGCTTCGGATCTTAAAATTCTAAATAAGGAAAATGGTATGTCTCGGACCATCCCTCTCCAACCACCACTACATAGTACTGGAGATCGGCCAAACCCGTAAGACCGAAGTCAAGTTCCGAAACCCACGAAGAAAATGTTGGGAAACATACCCTGCAGACCTTGGTATTCACCTTAAAGATACCAAGGAAAACATCAAAACCAAACTAGATGTAGAGCTTGTTGCAGAACAAGTCCAAGAGGCCGTCCTAACCTCCTTCCAGAAAAGCTGCCCTACAACGAAGAGATCCACCGGCAAAGTAAAGAGCTGGTGGAATGAAAACCTAGAAAAACTTAGGAGGGACACACGCCGGCTTTACAACAGAGCGAAGAAATCTGGTGAGTGGGAGGATATTCTAAAACACTGACTGAATACAGCCTAGGAGGGCACGCCGAGAGGCTTGGAGGATATTCTGCTCGGAGATTGACCAAATCCCCGAGGGAGCAAAACTCCACAAAATCCTAGCGAAAACCTCAGACCCCTCTTGAGGAACTCTAAAGAAACCAGATTTAAAATTCACAGAAACTGGTAAGGAAACAGCAAAGATCCTTATGAAAACCCATTTTCCCGGATCTGAAATCTTGCAAAACAATGCAGACATCCACACAGCGCTTGTAACCCCTAGTAAGGCGGCAACAAAAGAAGACTGCGAAATTTCAAAGAAAGTTATAATCTTTGAACGAATCAGGTGGGCAATTGGGACATTTCATCGATATAAATCACCAGGACAAGATGGGATTTACCCAGTGCTTTTACAGCAAGGACTTGACCATCTTCTACCGGTGCTATGCAATCTTTTCAGGGGGAGCTTGGCACTGAAACACGTGCCTACTACCTAGAAGAAAGTCAAAGTGGTCTTTATCCCTAGGCCTGGGAAGGACAACCTAACCAAAGGGATACAGACCAATTTGCCTCACATCGTTCTTCCTTAAAACGATGAAAAAACTAGTTGAAAAACACATAAGGGAAACCTCACTATTAGAGAGGCCGCTTCATCCCATTCAACACGCCTTTCAAGCTGAAGAATCATGTGAGTCTGCTTTACACCAACTGGTAGTGAAGATAGAGGACACGCTGAAAAATAAAACAGTGGCACTGGCTACATTACTAGATATTAAGGGAGCATTTGACAACACCTCTATCAGAACGATCGTAAGGGCAGTCGAAAGTCACGCTGTGGAAACCACAATAAGTCTGTGGCTGCAATCCATGCTGACGGACAGACTAGTACTTACCGAACAATATGATGAAAAAATAAGCTTAAAAGCCAAAGGGGGATGTCTCCTCTTTTATGGGACATGGTGATGGATGAGCTAGTAACGTTATTAAACGAATCAGGATATTATCCGAAGGGGTATGCAGATGCTATTATCATTCTCATCACAGGAAAATATCAAACTACCACAACAAGCATCATGAACAATGCTCTGAAAACAGTAGAACGATGGTGTGGGGAGGTGGGGCTGAGCGTTAACGCCACAAAGACTGCTGTCATCCCGTTCACTAAAAGAAAGAAGTGCGTGGGCCTCAAACCCCTAACCTTCTTTAACCAAGCTCAGTTTACAAGTGAGGTCAAATATCTAGGTATCTACCTAGATACAACACTTACATGGAACCGTTAATTAAAACACGCAACCGACAGAGCAAAAACGACTCTAATGACAACAAAGCGAGCTCTGAGAAAAACATGGGGCCTCAATCCAAAAATGACTATGTGGATATATAATACAATAGTAAAACCCATAATCACCTACGGATGCACCATATGGTGGCCGAAAGTAAAACAAAGTACCGCGCAGACAGCTCTCTCTAGAGTACAGCGACTAGCCTGCTTATGTTTAACTGGCGCTCTGCGTAACCTCCAACCACTAGATCTAGTGGTTAAAAGTGAGGCCAGACTAGGGGCGTATAGGTTGAGGATAACTGGAAACTCTCACCTCACAGGAAACCACTCCAGAATAGAACAGGTAGTTACCAAACCTCTACTGCAAATGGGAAGTGACTACATGATACCACGCTACTCCCTTTATAGACCCTTCACAATACAGTGTGAAGGGGACAAGGAGAAGCGTAACCCACCACCTGGAACCCTGATCTAGTACACCGACGGATCAAGCAAAGAAGGTGGAGCTGGCGCTGGGATCCACGGCGTAACCCCAAAATATGACATCTTTGTGTCTCTGGGGAGGATGGCAACTGCACATCAAGCCGAAATCTTCGCGATTAACCAATATATTATGGAAAACCTGCGACGGGGATATAGGAGGCAAAAGATCTTGATCCTCACAGACAGCCAAGCTGCTCTAATAGCACTTGATAGCTACAAGAACCAATCTATGCTAACATGGGAGTGCATTCAAAACCTGACGAAACTGGCAACCATAAGCACCGTAACTCTACGGTGGACGCCGGGACACACAGGGAGGGATGGCAACGAGAAAGCCGACGAATTGGCAAAGATTTTATCACGTATACCCTACATTGGACCACAACCGATGCAACCGATCCACAGAAAGTCAATAAGACCAAGCGTAAAAGAATGGACTCTGGAAAGACACACCGAGCGCTGGAGAAACCTGACAGGGCACAGATACACTCAACTACTGATGGAAAAACTCTGCCAAGAACTAGCAACTGAGGCCCTCAGACTCAGTAGAAACAACCTTAGAATCGTCACAGGAATGATAACTGGACACTGCACCATAAGGAAACATCTGCATAACATAAAACTGTTTACAGAAGATCCAATATGCAGACTATGCTCTGAAGAGGATGAAGACGCCTCACATGTACTATTCGAGTGCGAGGCACTTACTACCTGGAGGGAAGCAAACCTTCTCCAAGGGAATTCAACCCACTTCCCAAAAAGAAAGATGATTGAAAAGCTGCTGGAATTAGCTAATGAAACAGAGCTCTTTGATTAACTACGGAAACGGAAGAAGTACAATAAGCCACACGGCTGCGGTGCTAGGGCAGAAATCACCCAAACTTCCGTTCCTTGCCCCTTAAAAAAAATATATACATGTACTGTCGACTATAATAAAATACTATCAAAATGTCATAATAGCGAAATTACCGTCAAAATGTGATAATAGTCATTTAATTGTGAAATATTATCAAAATTCCATAATAGTGAAAATACAGTCGACTATGATGAAATCCTATCAAAATGTCATAATAGCGAAATTACCGTCAAAATATTACAATACTCATTTAATGATGAAATACTATCACAGTCAAAAGGCTAAGTGGTTTTAAGACAACATTTTATAATGGTCAATGAACAATTGACACAGACAGTTGTGTCACAATGATCCTTAATTCAAATACATCACATATAGTCATAATGTCATGATGGAAACAGGGAGGGGTTAGGTTAGAAAAATAACATCAGTTTCATCGAAACTTGTCATTTAACCTAACCTAATTTAATTAAATTATAAATTGTCAGAAATATCCTGAAATGTAATTCTTAGCCAAAATTCTCATTTCGTGTTAAAAATGTAACAATTTGAAATGAATAATGACACTTTAATAAAGAAACAAAAACACACGAAATACTGTAATTTGACTGTAGACTATAATGACTGTACTAACCATAAGTAGTCTTGCATTTTATTGTATCGATTATATTAACTGTTTTGACAGTACTGAATATACAGGGTGATGCATTTTAATTTATCCACTGAAATACCTCAACAAATATGCAACATACAAAAAAAGGTTTTGAACAAAAGTTTGATGGTTTCAAAAAGGCCATCGGATCCTATAAAATTTTCTTTACCCTTTCCCCCTGGGCGGGGTGAAAGAAAATGGAGGGCAACTTTGATATCTTAAATAGGAACACCTATTTTTTATTTCTGATTCGGATTCTACACTAAAAATTATGTAGGTTTTATCCGAAAAAAAAAAATTGAATTCATGATAGATGGCGCTGTAGTCGCTATATGAAAACGTTCCCCATAAACCTAAAAAAACGGCCTTTACTGTATAAAAAAGAGTATGTAAAGTTTACTTCCGGGTTTTTTTTAACTCCTGACAGATGGCGGTAGAATCACCAAAATTAGATTTTTTTCAAAAATGGTGCACACAATCGGTGAATATTTTTTGGATGACCGTGGGTGTAAAAATGTGTGTAAAACCGTTAATGGATACCCGACCAGTTTATTTATTTCATGTTTTAATTGGCATTGGAGTTCATATTATTCGAAGATTTCGATGAATAAATGTTGGTCTTTTGTCAAAGGGCAGACCGAGTACAGCACAAAATATTGATAATTTGTTCACCATTGACATAATAGGAGCGTCAACTTACCGCCGGCATTATCTTTACTCGATGTACAGCACGCGGAGGTTGCACGGCCGGATTTTGTACATCATGTAGTCCTAAAAAGGGCTGATATTTTAGCAGACATTTAAGCATTTAAATGCTCAAAAGTCGCACCGTTCTCCTCTTGACAAAGCTGAATTCGACTTTCAAAATTCCTGACTGTATGCAAAAAAATCCAAATATTCAGGGTTTTCTAAACTCGAAATTTTACTTCATGCTTAGTCGGGGAGTGAAAGACACTCGTTTGTTACATAATTAAAACAATTGAAAATTGACGTAATGAGTTTATTGTCGTTCTATTGAGAATAATTATTAAGGAAAATGTCAATTTTGATACTGGTTAAAGAGAATTCAAAGGATAATAGGTAAATTACAGTTAGTTTAATAATGAAATACTATCAAAATACCAATGATTTAATGTGAAATGGTCTTTAACCAATTTATAAGTGAAATAAGTTTATTATGTCAATTATCAATTGTTTAGGTGATTTTTTAGTTAGTGTTTACGTATTAACTAGTATTAAAATTCATTTTTACTAAGTAGGGGCGCCTGTGCCTGTGTCTAACCCAATGGTGCGGCCTTGTCACAGGTGCTTGAATCCTAGTTATAGCTACGGCCCTGTTAAATCTACTAATATTATAATGTTGATAGTGGAAGCAGCTGTGCACCCCCATAAGTAGAAGTCGGGAGGTGTCAGATCTGGTGACTTTGCGGGCCATTTAATTGGTCCTCCATAGTTCGCAAATATCGTAAAGACATATTTAAACGAAACGTATCATGGCAGGTGGATAGGAAGAGGAGCTCCCTATCCACCTGCCATGATACGTATCGTTTACATATGTCTTCACGATATTTGCGAAATGTGGAAGAGCACCATCTTGCTGAAACACAGCCTCATCCTTGTCTCTAGGTCTATATTTTCAAGTAAGCCGGGAAGAACTTCTCAAAGAAAATACAAGTAATTCAAACCGGTTACAGTGCCTTTAAAAAAATATGGACCGATTAAGTACCCGTTGACTATACCGCACCAAACATTTACAGTCCAGCGGTGTTAGTGATCCGCTTGCTGCATCTACCGAGGTTGTTCTGGCGACCAATAGTAACTGTTATGTCGATTCAATAACCCGCCACTGCGTAATGTAGCCTCGTCAGGAAACATCACGAATTTGAAAAAGCTTTCATCATTCTGCAACTGCTATATTGCCCGGTGACAAAACAATTGCCGTTTTCATGATCCTGCTCACTCAATGCCTGGTTCAAGGAGACGTGGTACGAGTGGTATTTTGCGTATCCCTTGGAATGAAAATTTGATGCTGGATTTTGCGAAATGATATGTGGGGGTTTAAATGAACCATCGCACAGTGTGGCCGATTGATGGCAGCGCGGCCACGGGTGTACTGCATCATGTTCCTAATACTTCAGAATCCCGAAGTATAGATTTTCAACAAAATAGTGTTTATAATTAACGAGTAATTAATTCATGAACATTGTCAATTTTCAGATGTGAATTTATTACGAAATTCGATGCGCGGTTAAGTAGATATATTTTCGTAATCGCTCGAAATATTTATCTACTGTTTTTTTATGTAAAAAAATGACCTGTGCTTCAGACACATGAAAAACCAAATTAATATCTTAATTAGTTAAGCAATAATCGTTTTTTTAATTTTCATAATTTTTAAACATAAATTTAAACTTTGCAAGACCCGCAAAAACGCAATTTAAATTTGTCCAACCTATAATTACTACCAAATCATAACCCCCACTACATTTGACATTTAATATTATCATGACGAATCCACTCAACCTGAGACAATTATTTGTAATTAATAAACCACCAATTAATAAAAATCAAAAATGCGGTAGTTATGAAATCAATTGTAGTGAATGCGATGCAATGTACATTGGACAAACGGGTAGAAGTTTTGAAAAAAGACTAGATGAATATAAAAAATCCATCCTAAATAACAAACAAGCAACGGGGTTTGCCCGTCATTGCATCGCATCCAATCATTTTTTTTTAATTCAGACGATTTCCAAATTTTATATTCAGGTAATAAGAGACGAGATTTGAATTTTAGAGAAGGCCTGGAAATTAGCAAGGCAATAAAACAGGGAAAACACATCGTAAACGAGTACGAAGACATCTAGAACTCCCCAATTCTTAAAGCCCGTATTACCTGACCTTCAAAAAAATATGAATATATAACATTTAAAGTATTTTGTCTGTATTACTCCTTGAGAATGACGATAAGTCGAAACTAGTCGGAGAGAATAAAAAAAATAGTAGTGAAACAAACCAAGTGACTTTTATTTAATTATTAATATTGTAAACATGTTTCATCAAGTGATTAATATGAACCAAATTGAAGATGTGTATCTAATGGTTCGATCAGTCAAGTCTCGTCTTACAAAAATGATTTTATTTTATTAAAGTTGGTAAAATTTAAATAAACTTGTTATTTGTAATAATAAAAAGATATAGTCGAAAAATGATAGTCTTAATTAAAATATGCACAAGTTTTCTTGAAAACTTGAATTTAGCATTTAAACTTGTAATAAAAATAATTTTCGGAAAATAACTTTTATTAGTTTGAATCAATGATAAAAATGAATACTTATGTATTCATTTTTACCTAATAAACTATTATAATTAATGGATTAGTATTTGTAAAAGTCTATTTTTATAAGTGATATTGAATATTTTTAAAAGAGCGCGCGGCCGCGCGATCATCCAGCCGAACTGGCGTATGCCTGCGAGCAATAGATGTTTTGGCGTGACTCGCGACATAAATAATTTTTTTTCTTAAAAAGTTGGTTCGATATTTTTAAAATGAAAAATCCCTGTTGTAGAGGAAACTTGGGGCTATGATTTGGTTGTAATTACAGGTTGGACAAATTTGAATTTACTTTTTGCGGGTTTCGCAAAGTTTAAATTTATATTTGAAAATTATGAAAATTGAAAATATGATAATTCATTGACTAATCAAGATATTCAGTTGGTTTTTCATGTATCTAAAGCACAGGTCATTTGTTTTTACATAAAAAAAACAGTAGATAAATATTTTGAGCAGCTACAAAAATATATCTATTTAACCGCACATCGATTTTCGTTATAAGTTTACATCTAAAAATTGACCATGTTTATGAATTATTTACTCGTTAATTTTAAACACTATTTTGTTAAAAATCTATACTTCAGGGTTCTGAAGTATGAGGAATATGATGCAATGCCTAGTTTTTTAAACATTCAATGTTAAGGATTACCTCCCCGCCCACACCTGTGGCCGCGCTGCCTTCAATCGGCCACACTGTGCACGCCAAAATGGTTAGAAAGCGCGATTTCATACGATGATCATCGTTTCGCTGTCGTTGACGTCGAACATTTCCTTTCCTACATCTCGATTCAATGTGACGAATCGCTGAATGACTGGAATGATGCTGCCGCTGGAGACATCGTCTTTGGTATAATGCTGCAGCTCTTCGATAAGAACGGCGACCTTCTCCTAGGACAAGGAGAATATCCACCATTCGAAGAATAATCGCTCATACCGCATAATTTTTAGGTAACGCAAATCGTGAAAACTAAAAAGCTTCTACGTCACGAGTCTTCGCGTTTTGTAACTCATGTAACTCAAAAAAACCTGTGTACGAACTGTCAGAAAAACTAATCGGAATTAAAAACCCAAGCAACCGTCGCCGGATTGTTTGTTTTGATTTTTATCAGACTGTTTATATAAGAGAACAGAGTCAACAGAGCCCCCCGAAGTTCGAGTTTTTTGAAAAAAACTATTGCGCTAGACGGGCCTTAGCTAGCGCTAGCTAGCGCCATAAAAATTAGAGCTAGTTCCATTTATACAAGAAAGTTATGGGGGTTTGAACTCTCGGGGGGGGGCTAGGTTGATGCTAGCCCCCAGAGTTTGGATTTTTCAAGTTTTTTTACACTATTCGGATTCCTCAGAGCTAGCGCCAGCTGGCGCTACCAATTTAAAAGCTAGCGCCACCCCCACAACCCCAAAAGTGATAAAACATTTTTAACCCTAGCCCCCCGAAATGAGATTTTTTTAATCAAATTGGGTGGACAAGATTGCTTAAAGCTTGACTGAAAACATTTAAGCTAAATATTTGATATGTAACATGGATTAGATATTTAGGTTTGCTTAGAGAGTTGCAAGAAATGAATCTCAAACTTAATATGAGTAATTACCTAATAATATTTAAGTATACAGAGAGTTATTCTTTAAAGTATACGTTTTCCAAATTTAGCTTATTTTCTTTAAATCTTTAGATATTCCTTATTTTTAAAAAAAGTTCAATTTAAGGGTTTAAACGAGTGTTTTCCACTCCCAGACTAAGCATGAAGTAAAATTCGGAGTTTAGAAAAGCCCTATGAAAATTTGTCGAGGGTCGCGCAGCGACCCGAGACAAATTTTCTGGGCTTTTCTAAACTCCAAATTTTACTTCATGCGCCACGCGTATAAAACGTTATTTCAAGTAAGGTTCAAATATACATAAATTTCACATTTTAGTGTTTTATACCCGTGGCGCATGAAGTAAAATTTCGAGTTTAGAAAAGCCCCGTAAAAATTTGTCTCGGGTCGCTGCGCGACCCTCGATAAATTTTCTGCGCGGGGATTTTCTAAACTCGAAATTTTACTTCATGCTTAGTTTGGGAGTGGAAAACACTCGTTTAAAGCTTCAAATGTAACTCTTTAAAACAAAACAACGAATATCTAAAGATTTAAAGAAAATAAGCTGAATTTGGAAAACGTAAACTCTAAAGAAAAACTCCCTGTATATATTATGCATTAGTCACTTCTATTAATATATGTTGGAAAAAAAAATTGAGAGAAAACGCGTCATAAACTGTTACAATAATAATTAAGAACTTATTTTCAAATCTATTTTACTCGCTTATTAATTTTTATATTTTATTTCTTAAAACGGATTTATATTCACAATCTAAATTTAAAAACTTTGACGGATGCTTTTTTGGTAAACAGATTTTTCTAGGAAATTTAAAATAATAAATCCTTCAAAGATTTTGTGATGTGATCTAGAACATACATAGAAAATTTCAAAATTGTTGAAGCCACAATTAAAAAGTTCACTTTTTGAGCACTGGTAAAAAAATATATGTTTTTAAGTGTTAAATGATGAGAATATATCTTTATTATTAGAATATAAACCAATAAAAAAATTACAATCACTCAAAATTGTTTTATCGATTTTTGTCCCATGCTCCCATATACTCGAAACACTGTGCGCCGGCATTAGCTTTACCCGATGTACACCACGAGGAGGTTACACGGTCGGATTTTGTAGATCATGCAGCTTTAAGAAGGGCTGATATTTAAGCAATTAAATGCTCAAATGTCGCACCGTTCGGCTCAGTCAACTTAGCCCTCTGAAGTTCGACTTTTTTTAAAAGAACTATTGCGCTAGACGGGCCTTAGCTAGCGCCACAAAAATTAGAGCTAGCGGCAAAAAAGTTACAGGAGTTTGAACTTTCGGGGGGCTAGGTTGATGCTGGGCTTTTCTAAACTCGAGATTTTACTTCGTGCGCCACGCGTATAAAACACTGATTTCAAGTGAGGTTAAAATATACATACATTTCACAATATTTTAGTGTTTTATACGCATGGCGCATGAAGTAAAATTTCGAGTTTGGAAAAGACCAGAAAATTTGTCTCGAGTCGCTACGCGACCCTCGACAAATTTTCACGGGGCTTTTCTAAACTTAAAATTTGACTTCATGCTTAGTCTGGGAGTGGAAAACACTCGTTTAAAGCTTCAAATTGAGTTTGAAAACATAATAAATAAAGATTTAAAGAAAATAAACTGAATTTGCAATCCGTATACTTTAAAGAAAAACTCCTTGTATTTTTGTATGGGTTTTTATCGCTTATAAGTGTCCAAAACGGTTATATCAAATACAAAGCTCAATTAGTGACCGCACTAATTGAGCTTTGTATTTGAT
Source organism: Philonthus cognatus (assembly GCA_932526585.2). Lineage (NCBI taxonomy): Eukaryota > Metazoa > Arthropoda > Insecta > Coleoptera > Staphylinidae > Philonthus > Philonthus cognatus. The sequence continues at coordinate 59,918,297 of OW052246.1, forward strand.
ATAAACGTTTTGGACACTTATAAGCGATAAAAACAAACCCTTAAGCGCGTTTGTTAATATTTTGAAATTAGTATTACCTTATTATAACGTATAAATAATGATTAGTAATACTATATTTAAATAATATTGGTAAATTCACTTAAAAATAACTTCAAACCTTTAATACTTTCACGTATTTCACTATCACAACCCGCAACATTCAAATATGAACATATATCGTCGAATACACACTGTTTATTGTCACTTTTCTGAGCATTCAACCACATATTTGCTAGATCAATTTTTTTTATGACGATACCTCTCTCTACAAAAAAATCATAGCTTGTAAAAGAGCAGTCAGAAGCAGCTGATTCTTATACAATTTTAAAATATATATTAATGTACTAATAAGGGGATATAAACACCCCAAAACGTTTTCATACGTTTTTTTTAAAGTCTCTTAAAAGTTTGTAATCGCATAAATTGTATACAAAATTTAAGATTTGTTTAAAAATTATTTGCGGAGTAAATCGTACACCAAAAGATATACTTTAAATGATATCTTAAACTACATACCCTGGGCTTCACAATCCATCATAGATTATTTAAAAACCCTTAGGAATGGTAGTATAGAACAATTGATAAAATAGAACTGATATTAAACACAAGTACCCATTCGATCATTGCCTCGGTTTGAGAGTACATTAATAAGAAATTAGCGAAACTCAGGTGGCTGTTAAATGAAATTCTTGGAATAATGGTTTATCTACTTTACTGTGATGTTTACTGCGGTTTAAATCCCCATATCCCCCCTGGCTACGGCCTTGAAGCGAACCGACATTTTGTAATTGTTCATCGACTTATCCGTTTTTTTATTTGAATCAATAACAATAATTTGTAAAATGTTATAAAATTATAGTCCTATTTTATTATTATATAATTTTTATTCCAAACATTTTAAAATGTATAATGCAAATAAACAAAAAACATCAATATTTTATATAGCACAATTATATCGATTTTAATCAACTAATGCGTGTAGTTTTAGTTAATAATTAACCATGATGATTGTGTACTCGTACATTTTATGTAAAGTGCACGATGCTGTCGGTTCATTTGGCCCGTTATTGGAAATCGATGTTTTGATGGCTCGTGTGTTGTCTATTGTTCGTTGAACGGAATCCGCAGACCGGCGAAATTCCGGCGTCCAGTATTCCGGTTATCGGACATTTCCGGCATTAACGGCTCCATTAATTTATTGATCTCCGCGTGCCCGTTAAGATACCCGGACGTATTTTTTTAGCGAAAATTGCACTGGACCACCTTCACGCACCAGAGCTCTTGCATATTTGATAATTCAATCCGGAAAAAATTCTACTTATCAATAAAATTACATAAATACTCGTATATTTGCACCGTTAACAAGATCGTGTTTTTCATGGTAAAAACGATACAACAACAGTCTCAAATTAAATATGTAATAAATTATGTAAATTCAAATACGGGGACTTTTTACTTTAAGGATACACATCCCTATGCACACGTTATAAATGTTCAAGCATTCGTTGTTTTTATAAAAAAAACTTGAATTTTAAATTTATAAAAAGTGTTACCACGCTTAAAGTAAAATTTCGAGTTTAGGAAAGCCCGAAAATTTTGTTTGGTCGCTTAGCGAAGCGAAGCGACCAAACCAAATTTGGTTTAGTCGCGTAGCAAAGTGAAAACAAACGTTAAGGCTTTTCTAAACTCGAAATCAGTCTTAGGCCCAGTTTCTAAATTATGGCTTAAGCTGAGTTTAGACTTAAACTGGGCTTAAATATATTTTGGTGTTTTTCAATCATAGCTTAGTACTAAGCAGTGGTTAAACTAGAGTTTTCGAAAGCGGCCGATCACTACCGCTTAACGCGCTAAACTCGAATTCATAACCTCAAACATCAAAAATACTTGACATTTTTTATTATGGTGTAGATAATGAAGTGAATATTAGGGCTGATTCAGTAAGCAAAAATTTTAAATTGAACGTGTATGTTATTCTTAATCCACATTCTAACAGGATTTCGTATGTACTATGTGTAGAAAACTCACTTGTAATACAATACTTGACAAATAACGGCCATGTTATTTTTAACGTTTTTCTTGCGCACACAGCCAAACACGTTAGATTTCCGTATGCTTTTCGATCCTTTTATTCACATCATTTAGATTAAATCCTTACATTGTTTTCTAATGTACCAATTCTACTAATTCTACGTGTATTTTCCTTTTCCTATTCCTCAGGCAGGAGAAATGATGCAGCAATAGTGTTATTATAATCTCTTTGAACTTATTTTTATCAATATTTCACTTGCACGGGCGTACGTTTTTAGATAAGAAACAAAAATAAGTTTTATTACAAAATACTCAAACAAGCTAATGATGAATGAGATGGGAACTGTCATGATAGTTGTCATTATAAAGACGTTTGTTCCAAAACGATACTTGATAGGGTCTGTCAACTTGGCCCCCCCAAATCAAAATTATCAAATAAAAAATATTGCGCCCGAAAGGTCTTAACTTGCGCTCACTTGCGCCCAAATATTAAAACTTGCGCTGTTAAGGGTAGAAAGTTATAGCGATTTGAAAATAGGGGGGGCTAAGTTGACGCCAGCCCCCCCATCTCGGAATTTTTAACTTTTTCTTTCATAAATACATTCTATGGAACTTGCGCTGTCGATACCACCTAATTTTACAAGTTGCGCTGCAAAAATACACCCCCTATAAACGAAATAAAGGAGGGTGCCAGCCCCCCCACTTTACATTTTTTAAGTGTTATTGCATTGTACACAAAGCTTAGAAGTTGCGCTCACTTGCGCCATCGAAATTTCTTCAATATCAGTTCTCATGAAAAAGTTATGGCATATTTTATATATACTCGAATCCAGTGCGCGTATTCCCATAATCTCCATGCAACTACAGAAGAGTAATACAATAAACATACTTAACTCACAACCACTGTCCTTTTTCGTCGAAAAGCATACATTATACAACCAAAACAGTAATTTTCTATAATATTTGCATATTTATTCCAGTGCCGTATCATTGTGGAAATATATATTTTTATTATTACTTAAATAATTTTATTTCCAAAACAAATAACAATAATTCGATTCAATTAATAAATATAACTTTAACAATGTATTTAAAATGCATTTCTGCTGATTAGAAAAGTTGCGCTGTTTTTCCAGTAGCGTTACAAATAATTTATTATTTAATTTAATTAAATATTTTCAAAACCAAACGTGAAAATTTTAATTTTTTAAGTCATTTTACTTAAACAATGCATAAGAAATGCATCTATGCCAATGAGAAAAGTTGCGCTGTTTTCCCAGTGGCGTCACAATTAATTTATTATTATTTAATTAAATTAAAGATTTTTCAAACCAAACAGAAAATTTTGAATTTTCTAAGTGATATTACTTTAACAATGCATAGAAAATGCATTTATGCTAATGAGAAAAGTTGCGCTGTTTCCCCAGTAGCGTCACAATTAATTTATTATTATTGAATTAAATTTACTATTTTCAAAACCAAACGGAAAATTTTGAATTTTCAAAGTGATATTACTTTAACAATGCATAGGAAATGCATTTATGCTAATGAGAAAAGTTGCGCTGTTTTCCCAGTGGCGTCACAATTAATTTATTATTATTTAATTAAATTAAATATTTTCAAAACCAAACAGAAAATTTTGAATTTTCTAAGTGATATTACTTTAACAATGCATAGGGAATGCATTTATGCTAATGAGAAAAGTTGCGCTGTTTTCCCAGTGGCTTCACAATTAATTTATTATTATTGAATTAAACTAAATATTATTAAAACCAAACAGAAAATTTTGAATTTTCTAAGTGATATTACTTTAACAATGCATAGGAAATGCATATTTGCTAATGAGAAAAGTTGCGCTGTTTTCCCAGTGGCGTCACAATTAATTTATTATTATTGAATTAAATTAAATATTTTCAAAACCGAACAGAAAATTTTAAAATTTCTAAGTAATATTACTTGAACAATACATAGGAAATGCATTTATGCTAATGAGAAAAGTTGCGCTGTTTTCCCAGTGGCGTCACAATTAATTTATTATTATTGAATTAAATTAAATATTTTCAAAACCAAACGGAAAACTTTGAATTTTCTAAGTGATATTACTTTAGCAATGAATTGGAAATGCATTTATGCTGATGAGAAAAGTTGCGCTGTTTTCCCAGTGGCGTCACAATTAATTTATTATTATTGAATTAAACTAAATATTTTTAAAACCAAACAGAAAATTTTGAATTTTCTAAGTGATATTACTTTAACAATGCATAGGAAATGCACATATGCTAATGAGAAAAGTTGCGCTGTTTTCCCAGTGGCGTCACAATTAATTTATTATTATTGAATTAAATTAAATATTTTCAAAACCGAACAGAAAATTTTAAAATTTCTAAATGATATTACTTGAACAATACATAGGAAATGCATTTATGCTAATGAGAAAAGTTGCGCTGTTTTCCCAGTGGCGTCACAATTAATTTATTATTATTGAATTAAATTAAATATTTTCAAAACCAAACACAAAATTTTGAATTTTCTAAGTGATATTACTTCAACAATGCATAGAAAATGCATTTATGCTAATGAGAAAAGTTGCGCTGTTTTCCCAGTGGCGTCACAATTAATTTATTATTAGTGAATTAAATTAAATATTTTCAAAACCAAACGGGAAACTTTGAATTTTCTAAGTGATATTACTTTAACAATGAATAGAAAATGCATTTATGCTAATGAAAAAAGTTGCGCTCTTTTGCCAGTGGCGTCACAATTAATTTATTATTATTGAATTAAATTAAATATTTTCAAAACCAAACGGGAAACTTTGAATTTTCTAAGTGATATTACTTTAACAATGAATAGAAAATGCAATTATTCTAATGAGAAAAGTTGCGCTGTTTTCCCATTGGCGTAACAATTAATTTATTATTATTGAATTAAATTGAATATTTTCAAAACCAAACGGGAAACTTTGAATTTTCTAAGTGATATTACTTTAACAATGAATAGGAAATGCAATTATGCTAAAGAGAAAAGTTGCGCTGTTTTCCCAGTGGCGTCACAATTAACTTATTATTATTGAATTAAATTAAATATTTTCTAAACCAAACGGGAAACTTTGAATTTTCTAAGTGATATTACTTTAACAATGAATAGAAAATGCATTTATGCTAATAAGAAAAGTTGCGCTCTTTTCCCAGTGGCGTCACAATTAATTTATTATTATTGAATTAAATTAAATATTTTCAAAACGAAACAGAAAATTTTGAATTTTCTAAGTGATATTACTTTAACAATGCAAACGAAATGCATTTATGCTAATGAGAAAAGTTGCGCTGTTTTCCCAGTGGCGTCACAATTAATTTATTATTATTGAATTAAATTAAATATTTTCAAAACCAAACAGAAAATGTTGAATTTTCTAAGTGAAATTACTTTAACAATGCATAGGAAATGCATTTATGCTAATGAGAAAAGTTGCGCTGTTTTTTTAGTGGCGAAAACAAAAAACAAATGCAACACAAAATTGCAGTTTGTGTAATAATAAATTATTATTTGAAACACAGTTAAACAATTTCATATTCATAGAACCCGTTAACACGGACAGTATAACATTGAACTTAGTAACTAATTTAGAAAATATTCCGTTTAAACTAAATTTACAGAACAAACTGTTTATTTGACGTGGTGTTGTGGGTTTTATACCGGGTCATTTTATAGCATTTTGCAGAAGACATAATGGCTTATGGGAGGAATACAATGACTTGCTTCCAAGCAAAAATCATTGTTCAAGATCAAAAGAAGTAGAAGTAATTATGTTGCTATATACAATGTAGGGTGACCGACGGGAACCATCTGTTTTTGGGAATGATCACTGACGCCACTGGGAAAACAGCGCAACTTTTCTCATTAGCATAAATGCATTTCCTATGCATTGTTAAAGTAATATCACTTAGATAAATCAAAAATTTCCGTTTGGATTTGAAAATATTTAATTAAATTCAATAATAATAAATTTATTGTGACGCCACTGGGAATACAGCGCAATTTTTCTCATTAGCATAAATGCATTTCCTATTCATTGTTAAAGAAATATCACTTAGAAAATTCAAAGTTTCTAGTTTGGTTTTGAAAATATTTAATTTAATTCAATAATTATAAATTAATTGTGACGCCACTGGGAAAACAGCGCAACTTTTCTCATTAGCATAAATGCATTTCCTATTCATTGTTAAAGTAATATCACTTAGAAAATTCAAAATTTTCCGTTTGGTTTTGAAAATATGTAATTTAATTCAATAATAATAAATTAATTGTGAGGCCACTGGGAAAACAGCGCAACTTTTCTCATTAGTATAAATTCATTTTCTATGCATAGTTAAAGTAATATCACTTAGAAAATTCAAAATTTTCTGTTTGGTTTTGAAAATATTTAATATAATTCAATAATAATAAATTAATTGTGACGCCACTGGGAAAACAGCGCAACTTTTCTCATTAGCATAAATGCATTGCCTATTCATTGTTAAAGTAATATCACTTAGAAAATTCAAAGTTTCCCATTTGGTTTTGAAAATATTTAATTTAATTCAATAATAATAAATTAATTGTGACGCCACTGGGAAAACAGCGCAACTTTTCTCATTAGCATAAATGCATTTCCTATGCATTGGTAAAGTTATATCACTTAGAAAATTCAAAATTTTCCGTTTGGTTTAAAAAATATTTAATTTAATTAAATAATAATAAATTAATTGTGACGCCACTGGGAAAACAGCGCAACTTTTCTCATTGGCATAGATGCATTTCTTATGCATTGTTTAAGTAAAATCACTTAAAAAATTTAAATTTTCACGTTTGGTTTTGAAAATATTTAGTTTAATTCAATAATAATAAATTATTTGTAACGCTACTGGGAAAACAGCGCAACTTTTCTAATCAGCAGAAATACATTTTAAATGCATTGTTAAAGTTATATTTATTAATTGAATCGAATTATTGTTATTTGTTTTGGAAATAAAATTATTTAAGTAATAATAAAAATATATATTTCCACTATGATACGGCACTGGAATAAATATGCAAATATTATAGAAAATTACTGTTTTGGTTGTATAATGTATGCTTTTCGACGAAGATGGACAGTGGTTGTGAGTTAAGTATGTTTATTGTATTACTCTTCTGTAGTTGCATGGAGATTATGGGAATACGCGCACTGGATTCGAGTATATATAAAATATGCCATAACTTTTTCATGACAACTGATATTGAAGAAATTTCGATGGCGCAAGTGAGCGCAACTTCTAAGCTTTGTGTACAATGCAATAAAACTTAAAAAATGTAAAGTGGGGGGGCTGGCACCCTCCTTTATTTCGTTTATAGGGGGTGTATTTTTGCAGCGCAACTTGTAAAATTAGGTGGTATCGACAGCGCAAGTTCCATAGAATGTATTTATGAAAGAAAAAGTTAAAAATTCCGAGATGGGGGGGCTGGCGTCAACTTAGCCCCCCCTATTTTCAAATCGCTATAACTTTCTACCCTTAACAGCGCAAGTTTTAATATTTGGGCGCAAGTGAGCGCAAGTTAAGACCTTTCGGGCGCAATATTTTTTATTTGAAAATTTTGAGTTGGGGGGGCCAAGTTGACAGACCCTACTTGATATTGTCACGGACATGTGCCCTAGGTGCTACAGAACTTTATGTGCATTTTATTTATTATTTAATCGGTTTATTTTATTACCGAATTGCTTACTATTATGTAAACAAATACATACATATTTATATTACGTACAGTACAACTTCGTTGGTATCACATGTACCATATTGAAACAGAACATATTTGTTACCAACATAACTTAAGCGACGCTTAGATAAGGTTGGCTTAACATGTGATTCATAAACACATTACGAGCTAAAGCGCAGCTTATCTAAAACTGCAGTTTACGAAAACTGTAGCTCAAGCCACAATTTAACAACTCTCCCTTAATGATTAATCAAGGACTGAAAAAGCACTAAATGTCAAATTATTTATTTTTAGAAATTAATCAAACAAGATAAATTCAAATTTAAAACTATTTGAATTCGAGAAAATAAGCTTACGCTTCTCACATTCTTCATACCTGCTAATGACATAATCCCCTTTTTTACCTATAAATACCGACCATCATTTTCACTCATTCCATTTCTATGTACCTGTCCATTCCACACACAACACTTTTTCCAAGTAAGTTCGTTTTAATTTTATTCCTCATTTTTTTAAACGTCATAAGCAAAGCTATACTGAAGAGAGATAAATCTCGAAACGCGTCTATAGATGGCCTAAGACAGTGGTGGGGAAACTTTTTTTAAGACGGGCCATTTGTAATAACCAGACAATCGTAGCGGGCCAAAGAATAATGCTTAATCGTAGGTAGGTAGTTTTTATGCGGGTCGTCACATTACGAAGTAAGAACGCGTTCAAACATTCTCACGACGGCACTCTTAAACGGGCCGGATTAAACCTTTCCGCGGGCCGTAGTTTCCCCATCACTGGCCTAAGACATTAGTTTTAATCCAAGTCCTTTCACTTCTAATTTGTTGCTATCTCTCCTTTCATTTTAAATTTGTATTGTTAGTTGGTTTGAAAAGAATTTGACCTAAACGTTACATATACTTTAATAGGGCGTTGTAACAAATCAAATTAAATAAGATTTTAAATATTTCATTGTATAATTCAATATCCTTAAGTTGTCTTATTAATTAAGACATTGTTTGCATTTTCACGAATAGTTTTTTCGTAATTTTATATAATAAATCAAATTCATTACTTAAGAAATAAACTACAGGTGGTTAAAGTTGATTATTAAGTGAATTAACATTGGGATAAAAGTCAAAAATTTTGTTGCATTTTGAAAAAAATTGTTAAAAATTACTGAAACTTCGTATTTTCATGAACTTTTCAGGAATCGCGAGAGCATAGAATGCGCTTTACTATCACGTGGTAACATAAAATTTATTACTTGGGAAATAAGTTACAAAAGGTTAAAGTTGCGAGAGTTTGATTCAACAAGCCAATTTTAATTCGAAAACATGAACTCAAAATTTAAGCTTCCGCTTAAGTTTGAAACGTTCAATTCTCAGATAATCTAAAAATGTCGATCTTTGGCAATTATTTTCATTCGGTTTTGTAAAATAAAAATTTTATTTATGTTTAAGGAAGCAAAAGAAACTCAGCCTTACTAAACAAATATTGAATTTTTAATGAATAATAATAATAATATGAATCTAGAAAATTACAAATAAATTTATTTGTAGTTTTTTTTTTGTTTCATGAACGTGTCGAATTTTTGAAAAAAGTTATGCTCGAATTTTGTAAAATATAGATATTTTTGAAATAATGAAAACACAGCTCAAAATTAAAACATTAAAACAATTGAACGTTGGGTCACATTAAAGCTTGATTCTTTGCTAGTCGTTTGCCGTTTGTTTCGTGAAATTTACAAAGTTTTCAAAAAAGTTGGGCTTAATTATTGGAGCCATCCCTTTTTTTGTTGGTTCTATTAAATTTAATTCACTCGGCGAAAAAGCAGTGATTTTGATTTAATTTTAAGCCTTGATTTAACTTTGAAAACAATTGAGCTTTACTTCAATTCAAAGCCACATTCTTCAGCTGTCGTCTGCCTTTCGTTTAATGAAAATATCAAATCCGTGGACAAACGCGTTAATTATTTAAGCAAGCCTTTTTTTATTCACTAATTACTAAAATACGGACTTGGAATTAGACTTAATATTTAAGACTATAAAGCCACATTCTCCGGCTGTCGTTCGCCTTTTGTTTTGAGAAAACATCAAGTTCAATAGAGTTGCTCTTAATTATTTGAGCGACTATTTCTTAAGAATTTATTAATCATTAAAACACGGACTTTGATTTGAAACTTAATTGATATTTTTGGAATATCTAGTAGAGATATTATATTATATTCAATTATAACCAATCTAACTTTATTCGTTTCTGTGCAGATTTTTACAATTTTATGTTAATTTGATAATCTGTTAATTTTTTACAATTGTTTAAATAAAAAACATTCACCTAAAATCGTTGATTTTATTGCATAATTTTAACTTTAACTGAATATTTTTGTAAAACGTGGCGAGATAATTTATTTTCCTCCTATATAAGATGTAAGTGCAATCAATTTTAAGTAAATTCTGCTTAAGTAATGTTGATAGTATAGATTTCTAATTTTTTACACATTTTTCAAAGAAAACATTCTCTCAAAATTGTTAATTTTATTGCATAATTTTAACTTTGACTGAATATTTTTAGAAAATGTGGTGAGATAGTATAATGTCCTTTCTATAAGATGAAAGCGCAATTAATTCTAAGTAAGTTCTGTGAACTTCACGTTTATGGTGTAAAATTTTAATTTTTTACAATTATTTTAAAGAAAACATTCTCCAAAAATTGTCAATTTTATTGCATAATTTAACCTTTTAAACTTTCAACTTTCGCGAGATTTTTTTTTTATAATACATAAGTGCAATCAATTTTAATTAAATTCTGTGAACTTCACGTTGATGGTACAACATTGTTATTTTTTACAATTTTTTTAAAGAAAACATTGCCCCAAAGTGGGTAATTTTATTGCATAATTTCAACATTGGCTGAATATTTTTAGAAAATGCGTCAAGATAATTATATTTTCTTTTTATAAGATATAAGTTCAATCAATTATAAGTAAATTGTGTAAATTTCACGATGATGCTGTAAAAGTTTAATTTCTTACAATTTTTTCAAAGGTAAAAATCTCCCATAATTCTCAATTTTATCGCATAATTTCAACTTTGGCTTGATATTTTGGAAAATCCAGTAGAGATATTAAAACTTGCATCACGGCCAATCAAAGTTTATTTTTATTTTGTGTAGATTCTATAAATTTTAGGTTAATTAGACAATTCGTTGATTTATTACAATTCTCTCAAAATAAACATACTCCTAAAATTGTTAAACGGAGGCATTCGTTATTTGTGTAAAACTTCAAATTGAAGCTTTAAACAGTGTTTTCCACTCCCAGGTTAAGCATAAAGTAAAACTTCGAGTTTAGAAAAGTCTAAAAATTTGGTTTAGTCGCGTAGCGCGTAGCGCTACGCGACCAAACCAAATTTTCAAGCTTTTCTAAACTCGAAATTTTACTTCATGCGCCACGCGTGTAAAACACTGAAACAATCTGAAGTTTAAATTACACTTTTTCAGCAGCATGCTGATTTAGAAGTATATTTTAAACACCACAATACGTCAGTGTTTTATACGCCTGGCGCATGAAGTAAAATTTTGTGTTTAAAAAATCCTGAAAATTTGGTGTGGTCGCTTCGCTTCACTACGCGTCCCAACCAAATTTTCAGGCTTATCTAAACTCGAACTTTTAAATATCAAAGTGTTATTTAAAATTTCGAGTTTAAAAAACCCTGAAAATTTGGCCATATTTTTAAGATTTTGTTAATTTTATCTTGTTTTGTTATATTCGCAAAATTCGTTAATTAAATTATTTTTGCAAATCTTGGACTTTTAAAATCTCTCTTTGTGATGTATTTACATTATTCCAAGTTTCTTTCAGCTTCATAACTTTCTAAAGTATTAATTATTTATTTTATTCGACTTCAAAATAATTGAGTGCGATACTGAATCGATACAAAGTAAATAACGTACGTGTATGAATAAACTCGATGCATTATTTATAGTATAAATATTAACTTTATTTAAAGTACCTAATAACAATTAATTCCTAGCAAATATTAACTTAAACAACTACAAACTAAACCGACGAACTTATGTTCAATATTTATTTTACAACTAATCATATTTAATGCAATAACACCGTATTTTTTCTAGATTAAAGCACACATACATTTTTCATTTTTTTATAGCAAAACAGCGTATGCCACTTCTAGTGGAATCGCCGGGCGTAAATGCATTATGTAATCATCGCATAATGCCCGGCATCTGAGGCCCCTGGTGGTAATTAATTTTGAAAACGCCCGATATATGAAACGTGCAGAGGGGTAAGTTTGCTTAATACCATGACTTGCGGGGGGGATGCAGGTGGAGGGGCGTATATAAAATTAATTAATTTAATATCGATGTCCGTCTGGCTTAATTGTATTACGCCCGCCTTCGCAATTTAATTAATTAATAATTCTGGAACCATTTTCCACCCTCACTCACCTGTTTTCATCAGCCCTTTCGCGCAGACAGGAAAAACCCGGATGCGCTCACCGTGAAAAACTGATTATATCTGCATTAACACTTTTCAGTAAAACTGAACGCTTGAATCATAATTTAGAAAGAAATTACACGCGTTGTGCTTTTTATCGTGAAAACGGTTTGCTTTAGCTTCAACTTTAACGATTTTCACGCATTCCGTCGAGATGATTTTCAACCCCTTGTTGTAAAAGGAAACGGCCTTGACAGCGGCCCGCGTGCGGACGTGAACGTGCTGGGCTTCATCCCTTATCAAAACCGGTTGGGGTTGAATTGTTGAATTCGAGAGAGAGAGCGGGAATTTCGCGGCAACGTGATTTATTTATATATATACAGGCCGACGTGTACATGCCGCACAAATGGTTTTCGATAGAGCCCGTCAAGATCAACGTTTTCCGCATTTCCGGTTTAAATTTTTTTTATAATACGTCCAATATGAAACGGCACTCTGAAATGTACAGCAACCGCGTTGTTGACTATTTATTACGAATCCTTTTGTTGTAAAGCCAAATGTGTAATGTTTGTTATAAAGAGTTCAGTCAGAATACACATAACTCCATGGACATAGTCAGGATTTTTACCAAGGAGGGGCACAATATTTATATAAATAACAAAATGCCGAATATACAGGCTTTCCCGTTAATATGATGAAATAGCTTAACCATAGATTCCTGGGATCAAAATATCATGATTTAACATAACCTATCTAAATCCAAAAGTTTAGGGTTAAACCGTAATAAGTCTTTAAAGTTAAAAAAAATATTATTAATTTTATCCGACTAAAATGTATTATGATTGACTATTATCAAATAACACACTATTTCAGTTATTATGGTCATCATTAATTGACAAGAAGTATAAAAAACAATAGTACCACAACATGAAAACTAAAATATGTTTTTATTGGCGCATTGACTCATATACCAAACTTTCAGACCCCCCTGCTCTTTCATACATTTTTCTCCTTTCCATTCTCCACTCACTCTTTCCGACTCCCACACATGTCTTCCACACCTCTTTCACCAGCCTTTCACTACCCAATCCCATCAATTTCATATCGTTTCTAGCCACTCTTTCCATTGTCTCTCCATGCATACATGCTCCGTTCGTTTCCTGGAGCAGAATGTAGCTGGGCGTTGCTTTTTCCACCGATAGTAGCTGCTTCAGGAACGTCACCTGCTTTTTCTTGATACTTTCATACGCTCTCATTCCCCATGCCTCCACCCCATACATTAAAATTGGTTTAACGCATGCATCCCACAGTTTGCACACCATTTGGAAATTCCCTTCCAACTACTTTCCACATTTCTCCTTCACCTTGTCTTTAATTGGACCCATGTGGCAGAGAGCACGCCACATGGGTCCAACCATCTAAACAAAACCCAAATATTTAAACTCTTTCACTGACTTCACCCTTCCATATCAATTCTTTCATTCTTCCTTCTCTTCCTTTATTCCTAAATCTCATCCATTTCGTTTTCCCTACATTTACACACAAACCTCGCTTATCCATATACGTCTCCACCCTTTGTAACATCTTGATTTCTCCCCATTCTTTCGCCAGCAACACCACATCATCCGCATACGCCAACATCCACACCTTCATTTTCCCTATGACAGCTCTGCCCGCTTGCCCGTATCTCAAGACCTCTTCTAGTTCACTCATATATAATTTAAACAGTAACGAGCTAAGCGGACATTCCTGTCTCACCCCCATCCATACTCTAAGCTTTTCCGTTACCTTTCCGTCCACCTTATCTCTCCCCCATGTTTCCTCATACACTCCTCTCGCCCATTCTACTGCTACATCGCTCCCCCCTCTTCTCCTCAAACACTCTATCAACCTTTCTCTCGGAACCGAATCATACGCTGCTCTAAAATCCAGAAACACTGCAACAACCCTTTTTCTTCCACTTCCTTTTCTAGCCGGTTCTTTACTATCGTCATGGCAATCTTGTACCCGATACCCATAATGGTTATACCATTTTTGTGTATCGGGCACATTTCTCCTACACGCCATGTTTCCGGAATATGCTTCTCTCCCCTCCACATCTAATTGAGCCGCTCTCCAAATGTTCGTTTTCCCTCAACTCCAATCCTCTTTCACATTTCCGCTTTCACTCCATCCAGCCCAGCCTCTTTTCCTTTCACGTCTTCAAAACCTTTTTCTACCTCCTCTTCTGTAAACTCCTCGACCTCTGTTCTTAACTCTCGTTCTCCCACCCCTACCGGTTCCCCGCAATTTTCTAAACATTTCTTTTTCCAGTCCTGCAGAGATACCTCCATCTGTCCCCTTACTTCTTCTCTCCTTAAAATACTCCACATTTCCCTTTCGTTCTGGCACGCTCTCATATCCTCCGTAATTTTTTTGATAGCCTTCTTTTCCTCGCATACCTTCGTGTATTTTGTTCTTGACTCCCTTACCCACTTTCCCTCCCCCCTTCCACTCCTCCATTCATTTACTGCTCCCTCCGCCTCTCAACACTCTTCGTCAAACCATGGTCACCCACCTCCACTGCTCTTTTTCGTTTTCCTTCCGCATCCTGCTATAACCTCCTCCATTTCTTCCATGGTTTCCACCTGACTCCACTTCACCTTCTTCAATCGTTTACCCATCCATTACAATTCCTTTGCTCCGTCTGCCAACTTCCACCATTCTACCCCCTGCTGCTGTTCCTTTCGCTTTCCCATCCGTATTTCTACTGCTATTGGTAGATGATCTGACCCTAGCACTTCTTCCACCTCCATTCTTCTCACTATTGCCCTATCATCCCCTTTAATATCACATTGTCTATCACCGATGATCAATGTGGCCCAATGTAGGTTTTTTACCATCCCAATCTCCTTCTATACACCCGTTCAACATATCCCATCCTTCCACCAACATCCACTCTCCCATCCTTCTTCCCTCACTATTAATTACCTTGTCTTGAGATGTTCGTTCTATTAATTCTCCCTGATCAAGGGGTAAGTGACCCTATTCTCGCGTTAAAATCTCCCCCCACCACACATCTCTTCCTTCCGCTGGCTTTCCTGTCTATCTCCTTTCGCACTTCATCCCAGTTCTTGTTCACATATACTACTCCTATTTCAAGTTGCCACGGTTCCTGATTGCAACTCACCCATACCATGCCTTCTACTTTCTCAGTAAATTCTATAACAACCGCCTTTAACTCATCCCTTGTCCCCACAACCATCCCGCCTTTTGCGCTTCCTTTTGCTGCACTTTTTTTCTGCCCCTTTAATTGACCATCTAAACCCCCCTGGTAGCGCCCCTTTAACACTTTTCCACTCCTCTTTCCTTACCCACGTCTCCACTAATCCCACCACATCCTTCCCAACCACCCATTTCTCCAACTCCCTTTACCACCTCGCTCCCCTAACACTTAGACATCAATCCTGCCACATTCCAAAAACCCACCCTTAATAACTCTCCTCGACTCCTAGTTTTCTAACTTTTAATTTAAGGTTGAGTTTTTTGCGTTTGGCCCAGTAACTCGCTCACTTATTTCGTTCCACGACACCTTTCTGTTATTTATATCGAGCTTTCTGTATCCTATTTTAACTACATTTCCTTTATCTTTCTCTTCCCTAGCAACTTTTCTTAAACAACTTTGAATGTTTCTCTCCTTTACAGTCAGGTCATTATCCACATAAATCTCCGTTCCTTTGAGTCTCTACTTGTTTGTCACCACTTTTGTTTTGTCCTTCATGTCTCTTATTTTCGCTAATATTATCCTATTTTCAATTTGAACGCTTCTATAATATCCACTTTCACCTCCAACTTGTCTTTCAATAATTCACTGACTGTTCTTTCCATACTGTCTCCTATTATTCCTGCATTTTTGATAACAATATTGTTGCGCCTCTTCTCTTGCTCCCTCCTTTCCTCCTTTTCTTCTAACTCTTGGATTCTGTTGCTCAAGATTTCTTTTTCTTCTTTCCACTTATCTTCCTTTCCCTTCATTTCCACTTTTATTACTCCTAATTCCTTGCTCATTGTTTCCACTTCTATTCTTAGCTTCTCATTCTGCTTGTTATTTTTATCGAATCTCTCTTTCATTTCCATTCTCATCTCCTTAATCTCTTTAAGTACATGCTCCATCTCTTTTTCGCTTTTATTTTCCGGTGATCTTGCGAATAATTTGCTTTTCCCAATAGTGTACTTTCCTCGTCCGTTTCAAAACTAATTTCCGCTCTCTTTCTCTTATCTTTTTTCCCGCCCATACGTCCTGCACTTATTGACTCCTCGCGGCAGTTTCGGTGCAGTACGATGTTCTTTTACTGATTTGTTTTAGTATATTACGTAATAAGAGTGGTTTGCAGCATATTACATATGAGCGGACATGTTGCGCATGAGCCGCGCAGCGGCGAGTGCAGTATTCCGCGAGTATGTAATTGCCATACCACTCGAGAAACGTACGATACTTTACCTACGCCCTAACAAAATAAACAATGAGCATGAAAGAACAACTTATTTATTGTAATCATTTTTAATAGTACCATGACAATGATGAACACTAAATTACTAGTTGATCAATATACAAGGAATAAAGCTGTACGTTTTCAGACATTCGTTGTTTTTTAAAAGGGTTCAATTTGAAGCTTTAAACGAGTGTTTTCCACTCCCAGAATAAGCATGAAGTAAAATTTCGAGTTTAGAAAAGCCCCGTGAAAATTTGTCGAGGGTCGCGCAGCGACCCGAAACAAATTTTCTAGGCTTTTCTAAACTCGAAATTTTACTTCATGCGCCACGCGTATAAAACACTGATTTCAAATGAGGTTAAAGTATACATAGAGTTCACAATATTTTAGTGTTTTATACGCGTGGCGCATAAAGTAAAATTTCGAGTTTAGAAAAGCCCAGAAAATTTGTCTCGGGTCGCTGCGCGACCCTTGACAAATTTTCACGGGGGTTTTCTAAACTCGAAGTTTGACTTCATGCTTAGTCTGGGAGTGGAAAACACTCGTTTAAAGCTTCAAATTGAACTCTTAAAAAAACAACGAATAACTAAAGATTTAAAGAAAATAAGCTGAATTTAGAAGACGTATACTTTAAAGAAAAACTCCCTGTACATCAAAGGAATGTCATTTGGTTGTACGGTAAGCAATCAGCTGTTCAGCTGTCAGCACGTAATGTACTTGTCAAAGCTTTTACGTGCATGTGTACGTAATGTCAATTATACTTGTCAACATGACAGTGTGGTATGATGCGGTTACTAGATAGGGCGTAGGTAAAATTATTATTTTTATTTTTATTTACACTACTTTATTTGACCGTTTTGATTATATTACATTGCTATTATCAAAAATTCAAATTCAAAATTAAAAATAAAAATTGCTCTTTGGCTGGGTCTCGGAACCGTTGTTTTCCGTGTTGTTTTATTCTGAATCCAACGACTTTACCATTAGGCTACTCTGGGTCATTATAAATTGAATGATCTCTGGTTCTTATTTGGTTTTATTTTGAATCTGCACGTTATAAATACGTGCAATTTTATAGGTTATGTGTATCCCGATTCGTTTAATTGTTTATAAATCACTGGATTCTTCTTTAATCTCACACTTTGATCTCTGACCGAATATAATATTGTCTATTTTATTGTTTTTTCACTTTCGCTCGTTTGTTGCCACTTTTTAACACTAGGCACTGGACTACTAAATTTTCACACATAAGCGATGCGCGCTACCCTGGTATGCAAATAAATTATTTTTTATTATTTAGTAAGAACGAAATCTAGTTTTTCGGGCGATTAAAAATACATGTTTTGTCTTTGTCGCCGCCATTGTTTAACAAACGTCAATTGTGTATAATAATTATTAATGAGTGTTTTTTGGCAATTAATTGTTATCTTTATTATGGTTTATATTTATTCATATTTCACCGGAGCAAACAGATACAGGGAGTTTTTCTTTTAAGTATACGTATTCCAAATTCAGCCTATTTTCTGTAAATCTTTAGATATAGCTGTTTTTTTTAAGTTCAATTTGAGGTTTTAAACGAGTGTTTTCCACTCCCAGACTAACCTTACGTCGATTAGCTGCTTTTATTAATATGCTTCCTGCTATAGATAACGTTTATGGAAATGGAATAACGTTTAATAATTGCTCAAAATGGCTGCAATATTTCAATATTAAAACTCTGCACAGTTATCAATTAACAATATGAAAACGCCAGCATTTCGGCCATAAAATTAAATTTTAGCCATGAAATCCAATTACAACACGTAATCAATGTTTACGCCGTACATCACCGACAAACACATCCGCATTCACGTTTAGTCACTGACTAAGTAACGTTATCATCTGCTCCAGTTGGCGGCTCGCATTAAATGCCCACATTCGCGCTCGATTCGAAACGCAGGGCTGGCTTTGATCCACGCGAAACGCTACTGCAATAGAGAGCACGTTTTGTATACCGAGAGGATATCAGCACGTTATCTTATTTTGTCTCTAGCTGATATTCACTATGTGTATGGGCGTGTGTACGCAAATCAGTACGATAAGGTATGAGAGTTGTATATCAAAGATGCCCAGGAATGCTTAATTACCTTGATAAATCCGCGCCTGATATCACTGTTCGCTGTGAGTCCTAATTAATGGTGTTAATTAATATCTGAACATTATCTAATGAAGACGCGTCGAATATCTATCAAATTCACGTGCTATTATTTCGTATTCAATGCTCGAATCTCGGTGCGTGTGTTAAGGGGAATATAACAGTGGTCTGAAATTTAATGTTAGGTTTATTTAAAAACTAAAGGTCCTAGAAAGTTGAAATTTTGACAGCCTATATTAAGCCCAATTATCTAGTAAAATATCGAAGTACTTTTTTTTTAACAATTTACTTTCAGAGGTATGAAAAAAATAATGTTAAATTTTTCAAAATTAAAAAAAATATTCCCATATCTTACTAGTTTATACTATAAGAAATATAATGTGAACATTTCATAAGGATGCGATAGCTCATGCCCGAGTCAGGTTAAAATAAAAATCTTGAAAAATAAGACCGTAAAATACCGCCGCCTTGCGGATCTTCTCTTAGTTGAACGCGTTGTACACTCATCTGCACAATTATTGGAGGGGGGAGCAGCATGCGGCCAGCGTTTATCCCAGGGCCGGTGAACGCTGTGCGGCTTCGCGTTTGTTTTCTTTTCTTTTTTTAATCATAGTTAACAAAAACAGCTCGCGTCGTTAGCATTTATTCTCGTAAAATTAATATTTCGCAATTATAATCGATATTTTATTGTACCAGTGTTTTATTTTCATGCTTTCTGACTACTAATGGAATAAGTATTTTTTTATACTGCATGTTCACTAATATAGAAAACACGAAATGTTTCACTAATTTAAATAAAGATGTGTAATATACCTTTAATATTGGCTTTCCTTATTATTTGACAGTGTCGATATTATTAAATTATTTTTAAAGTTTTTTAAGCTAATTAATAAGCCAGAAGCAATCGAATAACAATCAGTCTTATTCAAATCATTATTTCGTCTTAAATCTTTCGTTGTTAAAGCAGTTGTTAAATGCCATTAAACTTCTCGCAATAAAACTATTAAAGTAAATTGTAAAGTTTCTAGCAATCGGACCTATTTGAACCAACTGCGACTTCATCAACGAACCAATGATATCAAAACTATAAGAATAGTAAGAATAACACCAATATGACGTTGTCGTAGATTAATGTTACAAATCAACTATTTTTTTACTGAGCACAGGTAATATTTGTTTGACGAATGTTTACAAAAATGTAGGGTTCAACTGCGTGCATATTCATTGTTAATTATTTTAGAAAAATAGAACTATAATAATAATAAGGTAGTTATTATAATGCATTTCAAATAACAAGCTTCTTGCTCAACATTGCACCGAGCCCAATATATTTTTTTCAAATTTAGCTGATTTATGATGAGCCATATTTTGATAGTAAGTAAGCCCAGTCAACTTAGCCCCCCGAAGTTCGACTTTTTAAAAATAACTGTTGCGCTAAACGGGCCTTAGCTAGCGCCACAAAAATTAGAGCTAGCGCCGTTTAGACAAGAAAGTTACGGGGGTTTGAACTTTCGGGGGGCTAGGTTGATGCTAGCCCCCCGAGATTGGATTTTTCAAGTTTTCTTACAGTGATCGGATTCCTCAGAGCTAGCGCCAGCTAGCGCTACCAATTTAAAAGCTAGCGCCACCCCCACAATCCCAAAAGATTATAAAACATTTTAAACCCTAGCCCCCCGAAATGAGATTTCCTTAATCAAATTGGGTGCAAAAGATTGCTTAGAGCTAGCGCCAGCAGAATATGAAAAAAATATTCTCTCAAAAATATCAGGTAAAAAAAAGTTCACATCCAAACTTTGATGTGAGAGCTTTCAGCTCCTGTATGCGTATTACCATTTACTTGCTGAATTTCAATACAAAATCATGATTGGCATATAAAATACCGCTTCCAAGAAATATTGTGGCGTTGTAATTACTTTATGTATGTTCAAAGACACTGGCTATTACAAAGATGATGCCTAGAAAACAGTAGCCTAACTGACAAGTTTTTTTCAACAAAGTCGTACTTTGGGGGGCTAAGTTGACTGAGCCGTATAATGTAAGCAACAACTATCAAAACATTTAAGCTAAATATTTGATATGTAACATGGATTAGATATTTGGGTTTGCTTAGAGAGTTTCTCCTTCATCAGACAAGAAATAAATCTTAGACTTAATATGAGTAATAACGTAATAATATTTAAGTTGAATACAGCATAATAACATACAGGGAGTTTTTCTTTAAAGTATACGTTTTCCAAATTTAGCTTATTGTCTTTAAATCTTTAGATATTCCTTGTTTTTTTTTTTTTTAAAGTTCAATTCAAGGCTTTAAACGAGTGTTTTCCACTCCCAGACTAAGCATGAAGTAAAATTTCGAGTTTAGAAAAGCCCCGTGAACATTTGTCGAGGGTCGCGCAGCGACCCGAGACAAATTTTCTGGGCTTTTCTTTTACTTCATGCGCCACGCGTATAAAACGCTGATTTCAAGTAAGGTTCAAATATACAAACATTTCACAACATTTTAGTGTTCTATACGCGTGGCGCATGAAGTAAAATTTCGAGTTTAGAAAAGCCCAGAAAATTTGTCTCGGGTCGCTGCGCGACCCTCGACAATATTTCACGGGGCTTTTCTAAACTCGAAATTTTACTTCCTGCTTAGCCTGGGAGTGGAAAACACTCGCTTAAAGCTTCAAATTGAATTCCTGTAAAAACAACATATATCTAAAGATTTAAAGAAAATAAAGTGAATCTGGAATACGTATACTTTAAAGAAAAACTCCCTGTATATAGTAGAATTAGGATATTGAAATAGATTGTGTTAGAATGAAAATAAAGTCAATTGAATAGCAACGAAAGGAGCTTAATCATAATTTTGTAGCATCGAAAAGATACCCATGTTTTGATTAGGTACATACATAACCCAATGTGTACTAGGTAAATTTTCAGGCATTCATTGTTTTTGAAAAGCGTTCAGTTTGAAACTCCCAACGAGTGTTTTCCACCGAGTAATAACGATTTAAGTTATCACTTAGTAAAAAAAAACAACCGTGAGGTACGCCACTGTCTTGCTAGCACTAGCTATCTCTTGAATAACTTTCTTATTTATCACTTGGTAAAACATTTTGAAATAATAATAAAGGATAAATTAAAAACACTTGGTTTGTTTCACTATTTGTTTCTATTTACTTGACTAGTTTCGCTTTTTACGACATTATCAAAAGTGAACTTTGATAATGCCGTAAAAAGCGAAACTAGTCGAGTAAATAGAAACAAATAGTGAAACAAACCAAGTGGTTTTAATTTATCCTTTAATATTACTAGCTATGTCGTTATTAGTGTTTATAGACTTCAGTATAGCAATTACAATGCCCAAAAAATTTTCGAAATCGTACGGTTAGTTTCCGAGTTATAACGATTTCAATTATCAAAAACAATCGTCAGTTACGCCACTGTCTTACTAGCGCAAGCTATCTCGTTGCCAGTGTTTATAAACATTAGTATAGTAATTACAATGCCAAACGAGTTTTTTAAATCGTACGGTAAGTTCTTGAGTTATAACGATTTAAATTAGCTAGGAGTGAAAACACAATTGTCAGTTACGCTACTGTCTTCTAGGCATCATGTTTCTAATAGCCAGTGTCTATGAACATAAATAAAGTAATTACAACGCCGAAATATTTGTTGGAATCGGTATATTATATGCCAAACATCATTTTGTATTAAAATTCAGGAAGTAAATGGTAATACGCATACAGGATCTGAAAGCTCTCGCATCAAAATTTGGATGTGAACTTTTTTTTACCTGATATTTTTGAGAGAATATTTTTGTCATATTCTGTTGGCGCAAGCTCTAAGTTATATTTTCTACCCAATTTGATTAAAAACATCTCATTTTAGGGGGCCAGGGTTAAAAATGTTTTATCATTTTTTGGGGTTGTGGGAGTGGCGTTGGCTTTTAAATTGGTAGCGCTAGCTGGCGCTAGCTCTGAGGAATCCGAATAGTGTAAAAAAACTTAAAAAATCCAAACTCGGGGGGCTAGCATTAACCTAGCCCCCTGAAAGTTCAAATCCCCGTGGTTTTCTTGTCTAAATGGCGCTAGCTCTAATTTTTGTGGCGCTAGCTGGCGCTAGCTAAGGCCGGTCTAGCGCAATCGCTTTTTTCAAAAAAGTCGAACTTCGGGGGGCTAAGTTGACTGAGCCTATTTATACCCATCATCATTTTGTAAACCCTGTACTAAACATAAAATAAAAACAGGGCAGCTTTCCGTTTAATTTTTTTCAATCTATTATTTATTTGTTGCATACATAAAAACTGGAATATTTGACCGAATATGAATTGAAATTCTCCCCAAAATTTAGGGTATTTACCCAATTTGGCAAAGGCCAAATTAATACACATTATTTTCATGGCAATAGCAGTTAGGGAAGATAATATTCCCATTTAAAAAATATCATTGAAAATCCTATGTTCCGTTTTATTCATATGTATGTCCGGCATATAAATATTCACAATGAGCTTATGAACATGAATTATTTTATTATTATATTTTTAAGAAATAATCTATAATTTTATAAAATAAAACACATAGTTTGTTCGGCTGTTGAAACTGGAGTCTTAAAAGTAAAAATAATGTGTTATAATGACAAGAATAAGAATCATCAGTTTTGTAAATACCGAAAAATAACACAGGATCCGATAACGCTTTCTAACGAATTGAAAACAATACATAGCTTGTATGTATTATCAGCGTGTTTAAATAATACGAATCGACACTTTCCTTCGATCCGTCTTTTTTATACGCTTTTTTTTTTCATCTATTCCACGCGACGCGAGACCCTATCCGTTCATGCCAAGGAGCAATGCACAAATGTACAGCGAACTGCCGCTTTTCTCTCTGACTGTATTCGCCCCACTTGTGCTGTAAATTTGGTATCGGATGAGCTACTCTAAACTATGTGGGTCTTTCCAACACGGTCGACGTGTTACACTGCAATAATCCCCTTAACATGTTACTGCATTAAAATTATGCATCTCATTCTCAAGTACATGGCAATCTCTAATTATGATTAATTAATTCAACAAAAGATTTACAAAATCTGATTCTTTTAGAAATCGTTCCCATTCAACCCTCGACAAATTTTCACGGGGCTTTTCTAAACTCGAAATTTTACTTTATGCGCCAGACGTATAAAACACTGAAATATTGTGAAGTTCAAAATATACTGGTTGTGTCTGATCTCATGTTAATTAGTTTAATATATATTTATTTAGATTAATTGGAACGTCTGGAGTAATTTATTTTATAATATGTAAAATATATTCAAAAGATAAAATCCCCATATGTATCTTAAATGTAACTTTATCGTAATTCAAGGAGTTAAATATTTTTTTTTTGATAAAATGAGAAAATATCTGTTACATATTAAAAAATGTCTGCAGATGCCGGTTCGTGACAAACTGGGACCAAAAATACCAAAAATAATTTCGGAACCGCTGACCTATAGCAATTTGCTTTAGATTATATAAAACAAAACCCTCTACACTTATTAATTTATTTCTAAACACTGTTTTTAATCAATTGAAACTTTAAAAATGTCATTTCGTCTTATATAGTACCAACATTCTAATTTAAATGATATATTCGCGTCAATTTTTAACCAATTACTCTTTACAAAAGAGGCCAAGATAAACTAATTTACTGTTATCGATTTTAGTTTTGTATTAAGTTTTATAAAATAAATAATAAGGTATTGGTTTAAAAATTAATTGTCTAATGCCCACATGCACCACAGCTCATTAACTGTAATCAGTGAATAGTAAGTACTTCTTTAAAACACAACAATTTTATGCAAAAATTATTTACACGTTTGTATTTTAATGAAAGATACAGTTCTATTCAATAATATAAGCGTACAACTACTGAACTCAATTTTAACAGTATATCGCTAATGTTATTGTCTTTTCCTTTAACTGTACAATAGGTTATCAAATCCAATTCAAAAGTATTTGGATTCGAGAAAATAAGCTTATGCTTCTTATAGTTTGCACACTTTAAACATAATATAAAAATTTACAAAAATGTTTTTCGTGTAAAATGCAAACAATGTGTCTTAATTAATAAGACAACTTAAGACAATAAATATCCATTGTTTCAATAGATATTTATTGTCTTAAGTTGTCTTATTAATGAAGACACATTGTTTTCATTTTACACAAAAAACATTTTCGTAATTTTATACAGGGTGCCCGTATTTCGACAGATAGGGATCTCAGTTTTTTGAAGAGATAAAGAGTCGGTTAAATTGGAGCAAAGTTGCGTATTTTAGGGCACAACAATGATATGAAAACAATTTTGAAATATCTTTGTTTGTTTTGGAGATATCAACAAAAAACTGATTTTTTGAAAAATCGTTTTAATTTTTTTATTCAAAAACTACTGAAACCGGACATTTAGTCTTTGACAATATACAGGCACTTTTTAATGAGGAATCTAGTAGCATATTTGTTTTTAAGATAACTATGACTATTCACAAAAAAAGTAATTCTTGAATTTTTCGCTACATCTCAATAAATATTGATCACCATCACATCTAAGCATTATATATTTTTAACTTTACTGTAAATCAATGATTTATACGCGTGGCGCGACCCTTGACAAATTTTCTACGCGGGCCTTTTCTAAACTCGAAATTTTACTTCATTCTTAGTCTAGGAGTGGAAGACACTCGTTAGTTTAAAATACACCTCAACTGCTAGTATACAGGGTGTCCGTATTTTAACAGAATGTATAGGGATCTCGGTTATTTGAAGAGATAGAGAGTCGATTAAATTGGGGCAAAGTTGCATAATTTAAGGCCCATTAATAATCCAAGAACAAATTTGAAATATCTTTTTTCGTTTTTAAGATATTGTCAAAAAAACCATTTTTTGAAATTTCATTTTTATTTTTTTAATCATAAACTACTAAATCCAGACATTTACAACTTTGACATTATAGAAGCACTTTTTAACGATAAATCTAGTAACATATATTATTTTAAGATAACTATAACATTTACCCAGGGACCATAGCCAACTTTTGTTTTTTCTTATGGGCGCCATTTTGGATTTTGAAGAAGAAGAATATTTTTTACTGAATTCAATTATAGTTTATTGTATATTTTATATAAATAATTTTAATCTTTTGGTTTTTGTAAAGAATGCCTTGGAAACAGTTGAGTAACTCACTTATTTGGCAACTCCTAGGACCCATCATTTGCTTACATATCAGCCCTGAAGACGGGCATCCGACGATACATACTTTAACAGTTGTGATGTATTTTAAACTAACGAGTGTCTTCCATTCCCAGACTAAGCATGGAGTAAAATTTCGAGTTTAGAAAAGCCCCGCGTAGAAAATTTGTCGAGGCGCAGCGACCCTCGACAAATTTTCACGGGACTTTTCTAAACTCGAAATTTTACTTCATGCGCCACGCGTATTAACCACTAATTTACAGTAAAGTTGAAAATATATAATGCTTAGATGTGATGGTGATCAATATTTACCGAGATGTAGCAAAAAAATGCAAAAGTTACTTTTTTTGTGAATAGTTTTGGAATAATAATAAAAGTTTAATAAATTTAGTTTGTGCAACGTTTATGTGATAATCGATACTTATTATAATCATTACAAAAGACTGACAGTTATTAATTAGTTTTGAGGGCTAACAATGATTGACTGCTGTCAAGATTTTATTAATTAACAGATATGACGTCATTGTTTCCAAGGCACTCTTTGCAAAAAAAGAAAATAAATTATGAGTGTGGTACATCGGTGAGTTCAGAAAAAATATTCTTTTAAAAAATATGAAAATCCAAAATTGCGCCTATAAGAAAAACAAAAATTGGCTATATCCACCGGGTGAATGTTATAGTTATGTTAAAACAAAATATGCTACTAGTTTTCTCAATAAAAAGTGCCTGTATATTGTTAAAGTTTTAAATGTCCAGATTCAGTAGTTTTTAAATAAAAAAATAAAAACGATTTTTCAAAAAACAGTTTTTTCTTTATATCTCAAAAACAAAAAAAGTAATTTCAAAATAGTTTTTATATTATTCTTAGGCCCTAAAATACGCAACTTTGCCCCAATTTAACCGACTCTCTATCTCTCCAAATAACTGAGATGTCCAAATATTCTGTCGAAATACGGACACCCTGTATGTATCGTGGGATGACCGTCTTCAGGCGTGATATGTAAGCAAATTATGGGTCCTAGGAGGTATCAAATAAGCGAGTTACTCAACTGTTTCCAAGGAACTCTTTACAAAAAAACAAAAGGATAAAATTTTACATATAAAATGTACAATAAACTATAAGTGTGGTACATCATTGAATTCAGTATCAAATATTCTTCTAAAAAATATGAAAATCTATGGCACCCATAAGAAAACAAAAGTTGTCTATGATCCTTGGGTAAATGTTATAGTTATCTTAAAATAAAATATGTAACTAGGTTTATCGTTAAAAAGTGCCTCTATAATGTCAAAGTTGTAAATGTCTAGAATCAATAGTTTTTAAATAAAAAAACAAAAACGAAATTACAAAAATCCGTTTTTTGACAATATTTCAAAAACGACAGAAGATATTTCACATTTGTTTTTAGATTATGATTCGACCTTAAATTACGCAACTTTGCCCCAATTTAACCAACTCTCTATCTCTTTAAATAACCGAAATCCCCATACATTCTGTTAAAATACGGACACCCTGTATATTAGGTTATAAAATTTGAAACCAATTTCCATAGAAACTACTTGAATCATAATCAACATTTACAATGCACGAGTAAAACAGTAAGTGCGATTTTGATTAATAAAACTGTACATGTTTTGGATATCTTACAATTTTAAAACATTTTTATATTATCGAATTTTGACTTAATCAGTAGGTTAATCGTGGTTAAGTTCTTAGCCACGAGTTTCTGCGGTGCAAGTGGGCATTAATATTAATATATTTTGATAGACCACCGGCCCCCACAGTCAGCGGGCCAATCCGCCTATGTGTGCATAATTTAAGGAATAAATTATTAGTATGATTACTATTCAGGACGATTATTCTTTAACCACACAATCTAAGTATAGGTATCAAATAGCAAATCCGCGTAAACAGTGAAGTTAATGAATAACATGTACCTAATATACATCCCCATTTTTAAAGCCGTTTTGTAACCGAAATGTTTTCGTATATATACCTGACGAATTGTTTGTTTTAAATTACTTTATGTTTGATAATGACAAGTTAAAGTTGTCGAAACTATAGTCACAATAAAATCCTCAGTTATACAAACAAAGTTAATTGTCTTATTTGTGTAAATAACATGTACGTTAAATTTAACATTTCGCGTTTAGAATATACCTGATAATGTTAAATTTAACGATTTTCATGAATAACAACTACATATTTAATTCGTTTTGCATAATCAATAACAAATTAGAATTCAAAATATCTGTATATATCATTATAACATATGCAACTTAAAGTACACAAAACAAGCTCACCAACCTTCCTTCTCCGCCTGAAAATTTCTCTATTGTCAACAAAATGGCTCTCAATTTGGTGGTGAAAATTCACCCGGTGGTATTATTCCAAATTGTGGACGCTTACGAACGCAGAAATGCTGATTCTCATCGTGTTATCGGAACCTTACTCGGTAAGCTAAACTATATTACAATTCCACACCCTTAAATCCTCAGATTGATTACTTAAAAACGGCATGTGAATTTATAACCTTACTTTGTACATCAATATGTGTCATCGTTTGATTTGTTTTTTATTTATTTAAGTATAATAAATTATTTTAGGCACACAAGATAAAGGGATCGTAGAAGTAACAAACTGCTTCTGCGTGCCACACAAAGAATACGACGACCAAGTAGAGGCCGAGCTTAGCTATGCCAGTGATGTATACGACTTAAACCGTCGGGTAAACTCTTCCGAAAACATTGTAGGGTGGTGGGCGACAGGCAACGAGGTGACCAACCACAGCTCCGTCATTCACGAATACTACTCACGCGAGTGCAACAACCCTGTTCACGTAACTCTTGACACAAGCTTGCAGGGCGCCCGCATGGGTATCAAGGCCTACGTCTGCGTCAACTTCGGTGTGCCCAGCGGTAAACAAGGTTGCATGTTCACCCCGGTTAACGTAGAGATCGCGAGTTATGATCCTGAAATCTTCGGTTTGCAATTATGTCAGAAAACCATGGGATCGGCTCTAGGGAAGTCGAGGAATGTGCATCCGATGTTGGATTTGGCACAGGTTTCGGAAGCTGGCTCAAAAATGGGGGTTTTGCTGGACCAGGTGTTGCAGTATGTAGAAGAGGTTTTGGCTACCAGGCTGCCGCCAGATAATGCGGTCGGCAGATCGCTTTTGGATCTGGTCAATTCTGTTCCACACATGAATAATGAGCAGTTTTCGGAGATGTTCAATAGTAACGTTAAAGATCTGCTCATGGTAATTACACTGTCGCAGCTGCTCAAGACTCAATTGCAATTGAATGAAAAGTTGACCTTGTTAACTTCAGTGTAATTTTTGTTAGAAATAAACTATTTGAAATGAAGTGATTCTCTTTTAATATGCATGATAATAAATCCTAATAATTTTTATTAAAATCATGTTTTATTTATTCATCTTTTTAAAAACTGGCATTCATATAGCTCAATGTGTTTAGAACTAAAGAAATGTAAATCTAAATTAATGTCTGTAATAGGCGATATTCGTCTAAATTACGGAACTAAAATATATTGCAAATTTAATTTTCATTATCCTAATAGGTGGCGGTAAGTTTAAACATACTGCTAACTTAATATTTACTTCTCCATTTAAATGTGTTGCCAACTTAATTTACAATTCTTTAATATCCCAACAGACTGCGGTGCTCGTTTCAGGTGAAAAATTCAAGTATGTTATCAACCTAATTTATAATTCATCAATATCGCAAGGACGATCGAGTATATAAGTTATCGCTGGATTAGAATGCTATGAAATGGGAGCGGGGTCTCTGGTTTTATGACACGTCTAACACATAGGGAGCCACATTGTACGACATGGGATCAAGAACTATGTACGCGGGGTAAGGTGGCTCCTGAAAATGACAGAGACTGGTAAAACATACATTATACACATGTGTTATTCGACGTACCTTGCAATTATTCCATTTTGAATGTATTACCACTTTAATTCGTTACAAAGTGGAAAATTTAAATAGCACTCGGCCAAGGCGGGAAGTACATACGTGTTTTAATCCATCCTAATGCGTCATTAATACAGTAATAAATAACACTCATAAGTTATAAAATCCGACCTATTTACTCTAGATTAAAACGTGCATTTGTGGATCCTAGAAGCCAAGGGGAGTGTTAAATTTGTAAAATCGGACTTAGAAGTGTAGAACAAGATATTACTGATATTAGTAAATAATAGGTATGCTACTTGAATATAAGACATTGTATGCGAATTTTCCTTAAATTTCTCAACTTTGAAATAAAGTTTCTCCAAATCGAATCAAGTTTTATGCATTTGCATGCCTTGGCTTATATTGGATAATAAATTAATCAATTTATTAGTTGTGGACAGACCTGTGTTTATGGCTAAAATTCTTTCGAGTTCAAATTTGACAGATGTTTAGTTTAGAATATTCATAATAGATGTATAAAGAATTTGCTCATTTTTTATAAAAAAACAAATATTCTATGAACATTTGGATTTGCGGCGCGCTACGCTTTACATCGCGACGGCAAATCTAATTTTTCAGGCTTTACTAATCTTGAAATTTTCCTTTTTCTTAACCAAGATGTGGAAACACTCGCTGTAAGCCTAAAAATAAACATTTTTTTATAAAAACAAGGAATTTTCCAAAAATGTACAGGGTTTACATCAAGATATGTATACTTAACAGAAACATTTCCTGTATACAATTGCTAAATGATGAGAAATACCATTATTTTTACATTATGCGGGATTTTTTAAATTGCATTTGTTTATTAAGTTTACATTATTCGCAATAGATGTCACTAAAAATACTGCTTCATGAAAAATTGTAACAGATTTAGTTATATTTTAACTAATATGTAAAACATAACTTATTATTACATATAGGAAATCGTACAGATTAATTTTATCCGTTTATTTTTCATAATTTTTACTTTGGTGGGATTTTTTATATTTTATATTTCACACTTAAATCCAGTGACGTAACAAATAAGTAAGGATTAGATTATAACAGAATAATCATTACAACTAGCGGCGACTCGCAGTCTAACTTCAGGGTAGGCCAGAGACTCAAGGTAATATGTATCCGTTATTGAAAGGTGACTTTGTTGTGCAATTCCTTGTATTTATAAAGCGCGATCTTAACCTAAAATTTTGTGTGCCTTGGCGCTGTGGCCGACCCTGAAGTTAGGCTGCGAGCCGTCGCTGGTTACAACTGAATTATTTCTAGCTACGCAATGGTTGTACTAATCCTAAAATGAATTAGGTTTTTATTTGTTTTGTTAGGGTATTTTAATATCATTTTAAAACATTATAAAAAGTTTGTTTTTATTTTATTGTTTTAGAAATTATTTTGAATATCTTTTAAAGCCTAAAAAATATGATTCTAATACTCAATATTTTTTTATTACACAATTAATAAATCGAAAAAAAAAATGTTAAATAAGTTGTGAGTAGCAAAAAACGAGAATTAACATTTCTTAAATATATTCGGAAAAGCTATGGTCAACAATTTCAGATATGTACGTCTGCTTTATTTATTAACGTTAGTAAACAGTATAAACCCAGTGAACAAACATATCTAAGTAATGTTTCATCAACATTAAAACTAAACGTTGTTGCTACAATGTTGATAAAACGTTATTTGTTTGTTTTTTGCTCAGTGGGAAGGCTACATTAATTACTTATTTCTTAGTACTTTGAAAAGTCTTAACATTTCCTATTAATATATTATTATGATACAAATAGAAATCATTATCAATAAATATCCAAATGTATTTTAATGTGTTATAAAAAACAACTAGGAGCATAATACTAGAAATCAATTGTTGAATTTTGAAAACAAGTATATTTTTAGGTATTTTTACTTATTTAGTTAACAAAATAATTATTATACTTTATTAAAATATGATGTTTTGAATTTTATATCCTTTATTGTTATAATAAGCGTTCAATTTATTTAAAATATGTTTATCGATTTTTTTTTTGCGGTAAATTTAATATTGAACACTCCCCAATTTTCCTGCTTTCCTGATAATATTTCTTAATAAACCCCCGTTGACATTTGACGATGAACATTTGAAATTCGACAGCGACAAAAGAAGAGCACTTTTGACATTTTTGAAATTTGACGCCGCCGGTTTCCAATACGCCAGCGCAATGTTTTGTTTTGACAACCCTAACCTTAAATTAAACGCATTCAGAAAAAATATCTATTTTAAAACTTGCATTTCTTGTGCGTATAAACAAAATTATGTATTGTTACATTTTCATATGATAGCTGTTGATTTGTGGAAGTTATAAATTTATAAAAGATAATTCAACGCAAACGTTATTTGCTCAAAAGCATATTGTATCATTATTATGCAGTCTTCTTCTGCGAAATTAATGGACCTGGTTTTGAAACCCTACCGGCCAGTTACACCAATAGGCGGCGTCAAATTTCAAAAATGTCAATAGGTAAGTCTGTTTGTGTTTCCAACACTTTCAGTTCTTCACAAATTAATTTCTTAGGGATGTTATCCAATGGGTCAGCCAACTCAAACAGCCAGAGCTGCTCGACAGTACACATGGCAACAGGATCCGTGCCGTACACTTCGAGGATTGCTATTTCAGAAATCTTGCAACAAAGAACAACTCTTATATTGACCGATTGCGAATTGCAATAAAGAACAAAAGACCGGGTTTACTGATGTGTTCTTCATTCACGACAATGCCCAACCTCATTCAGCTCGCATAACACAAGAAAAGTTGCAAACATTTAAGTGGCAGGTTTTGCACATCCACCATAGTCACCTGATCTCGCTCCGTGCGACTACCACCTGTTCGCAAAGTTAAAGGAGAGTTTTGGAGGCGTTCGATTCAATTTAACCGAGGAAAATGAAACCGCTGTGATTGCTTATTTCAACAGATTGGACGCATCGCGCTACCAACTCAGTATTGATTGTACGCTACGAAAAATGTCGCGAATGATGTGGTGATTAGGTGAAAATGTAATAAAATTGTCTGTAGATTTCAAAAATCACCTTTTTATGTCTTGACATAATTTTGGTGGTGTAATACCAGTGTTAAACTTAGTTTTTAAACAGCCCTGCTACATCTGTGAACCGAGTATAGCAACTTATGACGTCAGTGGATACTAGAGACCTGCACGAGTACGTATGGAATCAGCGATTACAGATACAAATACTCATCGTTGCGATGCAACGATGAGTATAAACATACTCGTAATCGTACTCATGATTATACGATTATAATTGTTAATTTATGCAGAATCGTATGAGTAATCGGTTATACGGGTACATTTTTCTCAATGATTTTAAATAGTTATTAATATCTTTAGACAACTACTGTTATATAAAAAATATTGTTTTCACTCAACATAGCAAAGCATATCAATTGCAAAAATAAATAATCTTAAATGGTGTATGTGTTGCAATGTCTACGTTCATTTCATACATTCAAATTGTTTTAGGTCATTTTTGGGGACATGTTTCTTATTCCAATTAAATTATATTAAGTCGCTAGAAATTCCCTGACAGAGGCGAACTCGGGAGATGTTCGAAATTTTTATTCCGTCAGTCTTCAAGATGATGCTCCGCCAGGAATTGACGTGAAGGAAAACTACTATACCAATGTGTTTAGATCAAAGAGAGATAATTATTATTGTTGTTTCGGGTAAATTGAAGATTATGTTTAATAAAATTCTGGCCTGCCAATAATATTCTTTTTTTAATAATTCTAATAAATTAACAAAAAAGTATCAAAAATTGGCACATTGACTATCGGATTTGGTTAATTACTATCACGATTTTTTTACTTATAGAAAAAATAACGTCAACTCAACACAAAAATATTCAATTTAATATAACATTACATTACATAAACACGATTTACTCACAATAAACATAAAACATATAAAGATAATTCGTCATGAAATGGCCTTGAAGCACGTAAAGGTCCCCAACAAACGGCCGAAGTTCTACAGATTATTAATGAATCAAACGCAATAGTTTATTTTCTGTAATATCTTATTATACTATACTACGTTATGGTCTTTTAGAATAGCTATATTTGTTCTAATTTTTGAAATAAAAAGGAAATAATGTGGCAAACACCATCAATTTTGAAATTTTTTGTTTCAAGATTAACGCTAATTTCAACAAGCGACTAAACCAAAGCTTTAAATACCTCCTCCCTATTTACAACATCAAAAGAGGTAGATCACAAGCCACAAATTTTACACAATTGTTCATTATTTCTTGCCTACGCTGTTCGTATTTATTTTCGGAACAAGCGTGCTTCAAATTTGAAAGATGCACCTTTTTCTGAATTGAAATATCTTCTCACATACCCCACACATATTACGAATAGTTCGATTTCTTCCGTTGCACTGTTGACAATGTTTTTAAAAAAAAAATCTGAAATTTTTGTCGGAAATATAAATTTGTAATTGATATTGTTAACCAACAAACAACGAAATATATCGATCACCACTTATATGACACAAAGTATTACAAACATCAAACGATACTGAGAGTTTAAATCAAATTATTATTTTTGATTAATAATCGGTACAGCCTGTCAGATCTGACATGATTATGTTTGAATTGTAATCGCCGATTACTAATCGTTACAGGTCTACGATGCGACGATGACATTTTACAAACTGCATTCAAATAATTGCATAAGTAATCAAAAGATACCTATCACATTTTTTTTAAATATTTGAAATATCTTGTTAAAGTAGAGTTACAACAGATGAGCTTTCAATTATTTATTCTTCAAAATATAATACAAACAAAAAATAACTTTTTCATCCTTAACTCGTCATCATATCTTCATCACCGCCTGCTAGGCCTCTCACCAAAGGTCTCGATTGGAAATGATGTTTTACTGAAAAAAAATTAACTTCCATCAAAATGACATTTCAATAATCAAATAAAAATTATTCAATTTAAAATAAAAGTCATTAAGGGCACAGGAAATTCACCAAAGGTATCGATTGGAAATGATGTTTTACTAAAAAAAAATAATTTCCATCAAAATGACATTTCAATAATCACATAAAAATGATTAAATTTAAAGTAAAAGTCATTAAGTGCACAGGAAATTCACGGTGACAAATATCTTTAACCCATAACTGGTACACAAATGTCTGTCAGAAATTTCAGACACTTTGATGTGTAATAATCACTGCGCGGAAATTTGCAGGGATTGCTCGTGCTGTTCACGAGCGATCCCTTACAAATTCTGCCCAGTAGTAATAACTTCAGCTACTAAAAAACAGAGCTCTAAAAATTCACCTGCATACTAAAAATAGATACACTTGCAAGCTGATATAAGGTCAAGGCAATATTTTAAGGAATTGGGATGCGACAGATGTTTAAATATTTGTTAGTGTCTCTCAGACCCCACTGTACTGGTTACAGGGTAAAAATATCAAAATTTACATTGTAACCAACCTGTATCAATTGAAAGCAAATCCAAAACTTTCATATTTTTGTTTTTATTACTACCTCCGCCAGCGACGACAAACGGCAGATCGGGGCACTGTTCCAGACAGTGAACGCCGCCCATCTTAAAATCGCTTTCATGCACTAGCACAGGCTCGTTCCTTTCAGCCGAGTCCCAGACTTTAATCGACTCATCGGCCGAGGTCGTTATGATTAAACCGGGACATTGAGGACTCACACACAAACCCGTCAACTCTTTCTCATGCGCCTTTACCGACCACAATTGTCCTACAGTAAAAATAAATTCAATTAGGATGTAAAATATTTTCGAAATAAATCATCTGTTATAAATGTAACAATCAGGGCTATCAATTAAGGCTGGGATTCGAATATGTATCATTTAAATAGTCGAATATTCAAATTTAATATTTCAGTCATTAAATTATTCACATATTTGTATTATTCGAATATTTAAATATTCCAATAATTTCAATGTTTTTGAAAGAATATTTAAATATTCGAATAATTCAAACATATGAATATGCTTTTAAATAAAAAATTAAATATATATAAATTTGAAAAATTCCCAGTCTTAATAGTATATTTTTACTATTTAAAATTTTAAATGCTTATTTAAATGTAAAACAAATGTTACCTTAAAACAAAGAGGAACAACGCAATTTTATGATTATTACAACCATTCACACGCAAATGATCGACACAGATACAGAATATGACAAATAACATTTTCCTTCAAATATTCATATACAGCTTTATTATTTATTATTCAATTTAGTCACTAAAAAATTAGTCATGACTGAATCTTTAGTTGACTAATTTTGTCATCTGATTGACAGATTAATAACATGACTAATGATTAATGACTAAATTATTCATTACTAATTTTGTCATTAGTTTTAATCATGATTACAAATTTAATCAACCAATGCCCACCTCTGTTTGAACCCCTGTTAAAAACCATTAAGTACATTAGTTAATAGCATTTAAAGAGTTTTACCTTTGAACTGATGTTAAGTAGGATATTTTAAAGCAAATTGACTTTAAAATACCCTACTTAATATAAGTTCAAAGTTAAAATTCTTTAAATGCTATTAACTAATGTACTTAATGGTTTTTAACAGGGGTTCAAACAGAGTTGGGCATTGGTTGATTAAATCTGGGCAATTTGTTTCTAACCTTTTCTGTAGTCGAAACAATGTAAAGTTCCATCACTCGTTCCAGCGTAAAAAATAAACTCTTCGATTGGGCTCCATAATAATCGTTCGGCTTCACCATTTAATTTATGTGTTTGGAACTCGCTCATATCACGACAATCAAATACTTGTGCTTTCTTATCGAAACCCCCTGAAATCATTGTTTCCTGTGATGAAAAATAATTATTCAAAGTATATAGGGTGTTCAGAATAAAGTGATCACCATTGTTAATACCTAAGCCCCAGCTAAATAAAATGGGCAAATTAGTAGAAAATTAATTCAAAATCGAATTTATTAAAATATGTACGAAATATATAAGAATAATAAAGTAGAATAGTAAACTTTCCAACCTGCTAACAACGTGTATCCTTCCTTCCTGTGCCAATCGACACACTGCACTTTATCGTCAAACTTATCAATCTTCATACTCGTTTCCCCGGTTTCAATATCCCACAACAGCACAGTCTGATCGACCGATGCGCTCGCCATAATGTGATGGTAATTTTTATTCCAAGCTAAATCCAACACGGCATCGTTGTGACCGACATGCTCAAGATTTTTCTTCCGGCTGGCTTTTCTACCTAAGGTATAGGCCGGCTCTAAACAATTCACAACATCCAAATCCCAAATATCTATTACAGGAGACATCGAACCAATGGCGCAGTAATTTCCAGGGGCCTGTTGCGGCTCGAAATCCAGCCATTCAATGCACAACGGGAATGACGGAAGGAGAATATCGTGGTGACAGTATAAAGAAGTTTCCTCTTTGTTATAAACTGTAAATTAATATTTATAAAGTAACTGTGATATATGATAATCATCAATCAATAAAAAATAGTATATTGTACAACGGGAGTGGATATGATGCTTATTTCTCGACGGCAAGTTTGGATCACGACCAGTGCTGCCAGACTGCCCGTTTTAATGGTAGATCTACTGCTTTTACAGACAAAATACAGCCCTACCACTACGAGCACCTATATACCGCTTTTTTACGTCTTTCCTATTATTAATAACTTCTTTAAAATAATTATTGGTTACTTTTTGTATAAAATGACTATAATTTATTATATTTCAAAAAGGATTACTGCCCGGATAGGAAAAACTTTTTTATTG
Organism: Philonthus cognatus; assembly: GCA_932526585.2. Taxonomy (NCBI): domain Eukaryota; kingdom Metazoa; phylum Arthropoda; class Insecta; order Coleoptera; family Staphylinidae; genus Philonthus; species Philonthus cognatus. Next base: position 59,956,166 of record OW052246.1, read on the forward strand.
TCCATTTTTCTGCAAAAAGGCATTCTTTACAAATGGTTTTAGATAACTTGAAACACTATTTTCATTGTCAAATCTTAAATTTACTATAAAGGGCGTTCAAAATCTCATGAGCCATTTTCGCTAAAATTGTGCCACAGACCGACATCATTGAGAAAACCAACCTGATTCCGTACCTGAAACGTTAAGTTTAACAGCACATTATCCTCAAAGAAAACGCTTAGTGACGATTTGGTATTCCGTACCTCTGAAACATTTATCAACCTCAACGTTAAGCACTATGACACTCGTTAAACATCGTCGATGTTATGATAACAATTTCGCAGTTTCTGGATTAATTGTTTTTAAAATAGTGTTTATGCATGCGGATAAAGTGAAATTTGGGGTTTGGTAAACATTTGTAAGCTAAGTGTAAGAATAATGAGGAAAAAAAATATTTTATATATATTTTTGAATGAATTATAATAATAAATAAAGTCTCTGTGTGTTCATTTAATAGTGTTGCAATCAATGGATTTCCTTTTTATTCACAAATTTAGATGTTTATTTTTGTCTTATCCCCTACACTTGGACACCAGGTTGAATTTTTACGTCCGAGAGCCAGTGGAATCTTAAAGTTTATTGACTGTTTTACATGTTGAAAATACTATCACCCTCTCTCTCCAGTTCGGTATCAAAACTATCTTCTCTTTTAAAGTCGGCCAATCAACATGTGTATCGATACGGAATCCGAAATTTTACTCAAACATCACTACGCCTGTTATCTTCAACCTTTATCTTAGCATAACAGGCAACTGTTAAACTTAACGTTTGAGGTACGGAATCGGGCTGAACACTTGATTCGGATTTTTGGAAGCCAAAATGGATATTTCCGTAAAAAAAATGTTTGGCCGATCACAATACCTTCCTTACACAATAGTAGGGTCAATAAAAAAGGATTATCAAAAATCCTGCTTGTACAAATTTTAACAAATGTTTGAAGTAAAAGAGGGATCACTTTCTTACTATTATGAGGGTTTCATATTTTAAATATTGGAGTCAATGTTACTAACTATAAACTTCCAGCATACTGGAATCTCCGTCCACCCTTCCAATCAACAGTAAATTGTCCGAGGGTTTAATTATCTCATCTTCTTGATCAGAATCCTCTTCATCATCAAAATTTTCGGCTGAATCGGGTGGTAATTCGGCTATCGATTGTATTCCTAATTGTTGTAAACCTGACTCTAAAAATTAGAAAAATTAATAATACAAGAAGCAATTTTGTATATAGGTATTATTTACCATCTTCATCATCATATTTTTCTAAATTAAATTCATCATCGACATTCATGGAAGATGACTGTCCTTGTCTTGAAGTTTCTCCTGCAGTCTCTGAAGCTCTATAAAAAATTACAGTATCAGAACACATTATACCTAGTTCTTTATGATTAACTCTTAAAAAGTGGTATCTTATAGCATATTTTCTCACGGAGCCAAAAACTAACTCATATATTCAATGAAATTATTCAAATAATGGGATAGATTTATTGCATATTTGAAAAAATATACTCCTTTTTTTAAATGTTTGTTTCTTATATACATTTACTGGATATTGGTCTCAGAACATTCTACCATTTAACCTTCATGTTTTTTGTATACCTATATTTAGGCGGCACCAACACATTCACACACATCCATGGACCCAGGTGGAATCATTTTGTACTTTAAAATGACCCCCCTCAGCAGGACTCGAGCCCGTGACCCCTGGGTTAGGAGGCAGGGCCTCTACCCACTACCCCACCGGGGTCCCCAAAACATATTCTTTATTTTAAACTTGTTTCTCATTACACGTGATCTTTATCAGCATTGTTTAACCCTTTCGCTATGCAGTTTCAAATCCGTGCCCCATGCACGGTTCTCGAAAACACAATGCATATCCGTACGTATTTCGTACCACAGGCTCATACTGGCATATAGTATCTAATCTTATTATAGGCTTGCATTACATTTTTTTTCAGATAATTCCAACAAAACAAACAAAAGTTGCCCATGGATTTTTTTTAAATTTTACACTGTATAGACTCATTGAAGAGGTACACGAACTTGCGCTCTCTGCTCACGATTTACAGGCTTTAGAAAATATATGCTTTTTGCTCATGAAGCTCATAAAAACTAAACGTATGGATATGATCCTCGTAGCAAAAGACCGAACCAAAAATCACTCTTTGGCTACGCCAATGCTTCAAAAGCTATTTGAAAATACAGAACGAACCTAAAGTTAACTTACAATATTTTACTTCTGGTGTCATTAATAATATTAACCAACTCTTCCTTCGTCAATTGCACTTTCTCAGGATTCGACTTCGCAGCACCTTGTTTTACCCATGTCAAGCACGGCACAATGTTGATCTTGCTTTCTGGAATATCGTCTTCTTCCAATTCCATCTTTTTGAGCGCTTAAAGTAAGTTACAACGGTAAAACTAGAAATACACAACCATGTGGTGTATACAAAGTTTTTAGGTTAGGTTAACAAAATTGACAAGTCGATCGGGAATCATAGAAGTTTAATTTGGGAGATTAACAAGGAAGCCAACACATTGAAATGAAAATGACTACGTTTTAAGAGCAGAGTTTCCAACTGTCCGGAATGAAAATATTACAATTATGGGGCCCGTTCATCAGAGAGACAAGTTGGGAGTTTACTGCCAACTGTTGGAGAATTCCCGGATGACCGGACTATTAATCGTGAACGTGTTTGGGATTTTTGCAGTCGTGCAAAATAGACCGATGGCATTGACGGGTTAAAGTTTTCAAAATGGCCGGAGTACCATTCATTGGGCCCATTCATGAAAATGTTCAACATTCAACATGTTTGGATTTGTTTGTGTTGTATGTTGGTATGTAATGAACGTTACTCCAGCCGGTCTATTTCGTAGAATTACAAAAATCCTAAACACGTTCGCGATTAACAGTCCAGTTATCAGAGATTTTTTAACAGTTGGCAGTAAACTCTCAACTGTTGTTTCTGATGATCGGGCCCATTAGATACCAACATACATCACAAACAAATCCAAACATGTTGACTGCTGAACAATGGGGCCGTTTATCAAAATGTTCAATACTCAACGTGTTTGGATTTGTTTTTTGTGCATGTTGGTATCTAATGAACTGTACTCCGGCCATTTTATAAACTTTAACCCGCCAACAATAATCGCCGCCAGGGTTTTGTACGATTGGAAAAATCCCAAACACGTTCACAATAAACAATCCGCTCATCAGAGAATTCCCCAACAGTTGGCAGTAAACTCCCAACTGTTGTGACAAGTTGGAAGTTTACTGCCAACTTCGAGAATTCTCTAATGACCGGACTGTTAATCGTGAATGTGTTTGATATTTTTGCAATCATACAAAATAGACCAATTGGTGTTGGCGGGTTAAAGTTTTCAAAATGGTCGGAGTACCGTTCATTAGATACCAACATACATCACAAACAAATCCAAACATGTTGAATGCTGAACATTTTAATGAACGAGCCCATTGGACATTGTCAACATGTTTATATTTGTTTTTTATGTATGTTGCTACCTAATGAACGTTACTTCGGTTGGTCTATTTTGTACGATTGCACAAATCCCAAACACGTTCACGATTAACAATCTGGTCATCAGAAAATTCCCCAACAGTTGGCAGTAAACTCTCAATTGTTGTCTTTGATGAACGAGCCCGTTGTCTCTGCTGTACGGGCCCATGTTGATGAACGGGCCCATTGTTGGAAAAAAACAGCACGTATTGCATACAAAATAATTTAATATTTAAATAATTAACACTGATTACTTTTTTGTATTCACTTTTTATTTTAAACTGTGACTAATTTCGGCTCAACCGCGAGCCATTATCAAACCCTCTGAGTTAGTTTGATAATGGCTCGCTGTTGAGCCGAAACTTTTAAATATCGAAGTAATGAAAATAATGAAATATTTTATGATGTTCTGGGTAAGAAAAAAATTGTTTATGAACTGGCTGTAAGTTATTATTAATTTTCCGGAGTTTTCTTTAACATTTTTATTTGAATTATTACACTTGAGAACATGAAATCCGTAGTAAAAAATCGTGTATTATTAATGGGCGCATTTATCAGAAAAATATACTCTTAACCTGTTTGTTTTTTTACGCTTTACGATGGTATATAGTGAACTCTCCTCTGGCCTTTCTATTTTGTACGCTTGCAAAAAGGACGAACGTGTTTGCTGTTGACAGTGCATTCATCAGAAAATTCCCCAACTGTTCGCATCAAACTCCCAACAGTTTTATCTGATGAATGTGCCCAGAGATTCTTTTTATTTTTTTTAGATTATTTATAATCATAGATAATTATTTAATCATGATAAAAATGTTTGTATAATCATTAAAATGATTCAGATTAAAATGTTAAATTAACTAAAACAGTGTACTTAATAAATTTACAATTATGTTATAACATGTACATCATAAATCATCGTAAAAATAAAAAAAATGCAGATTTTCGCTTTTTAGGGCTGATTTAAAATCAACGCGAAGTTTGGTGTTGAATTGGTGAACATTTGCCGAACGTCAATTCGAAAATAACAACAAACAACATTTGTTTACGAGAATTATTTGTAACGCTAACATATACGTGAAAAAATTCTGATTAACGTTTAATCAAAAAGAATCACAACCATTTAGGATTTCATTTCTGTGAGTACAAAAGTTAATTTTATGTTTTTAAATTTATTATTTCCAGATCTTTCTCTTTAAATGAAAAAAAGCCACAAATAATGATAACATTTGGGATGAAATCCAGCATTCCAACATCGCATGTTGATTTATTAATTATTATAATATTGTGAATTTGTAAATTAAGGGAAAATCGATACCTTTAAGATTTAAATTCTGCCTGCAGGTGCATCTATCGGGAAAATAATAATTTAAGGTAATGTAACAAATAGCAAAATTTTATCAAGTGTAGTTTCGATAAAACAAATTGTGTTATTTTTATGACTGCAAAAATAACAACTGGATTTTGTTAAAAAATCCTAGATTTTATTTATTAATATAGCTTGTTCCATTTAACTAGGCAATAACATACAAGGATTTTACCTTTTAAGTCTACTTTTACATATTCCAAATAAACATTTGTAAAATTAATTAACATGAAATCAAACTTGAGCAGTAGATTTTAAACTTCACTTTAAATCAGAGTGTTTTATACGTTTAGAAAAGCCTCAAATTTTCTGGGCTTTTCTAAACTCGAAATTTTACTTCATGCGCCACACGTATAAAACACTAAAATATTGTGAAATTCATGTATATTTGAAACTCACTTGAAATCAGTTTTATATATGCGTGGCCATTAAGTAAAATTTTGAGTTTAGAAAAGCCCAGAAAATTTGTCTCGGGTCGCTGCGCGACCTTCGACAAATCACGGGGCTTTTCTAAACTCGAAATTTTACTTCATGCTTAGTCTGGGAGTGGAAAACACTCGTTTAAAGCTTCAAATTGAACTCTTAAAAATAAAAACAACGAATATCTAAAGATTTAAAGAAAATAAGCTGAATTTAGAAAACGTATACTTTAAAGAAAAACTCCCTGTATGTACAGGGTGCGGCAAAAGTTCCCGCACAACAACAACAACAACAAATTAAATCAAAAGAAAGCCAAGAAAATTCTCTAGAACATTATTTAAAGAAATGTTAAAAATGTCCACCTTTAGCCGCCTCACAGGCCTCGCGACGCGTTGATGGTTTGAAATCTTGACCCATTCCCGCTGCCGGGACATCTTTAAGGATTCGATTGACTTTGTAGTGTCTTTGTAGGTTTATTTTTCTCCAGATTTGCCAAATGGAAAAATACATGGAGTTCAGGTCAGGCGAATTTGAGGGACACAAACTCTGGTCCCACACGTCGATTATCCGTGCTCTTTGATCGTCGAGCATGCTGAATCAGTGTTGCTAACTCTAAACTGCCAGATGTCTGAAAATTTCGTCTAAAAAATCACCAGAAATCAACAGATTTTATGTTTTGTTGTAACATGAATAAACCAAATACAAATTACCAGACCAACACTATTTAACGTTAATGAATAAAAAACGTATAATAACTAAAGATGCATTATACTAATATTACTATTGTTATGATAGTATAATTATAATAGTATTACAGTAGTAATACAGGGTGTCCCATTAGTACATTCTTGAAGCTTTAAACGAGCGTTTTCCACTCTCAGACTAAGCATGAAGTAACATTTTGAGTTAAGAAACGCCCCGTGGACATTTTTGAGGCTTTTCTGAACTCGAAATTTTACTTCATGCGCCACGCGTACAAAACAATGATTTCAAGTGAAGTTTGAAATATACTCCTTAGAAATGTAAGTTTATGATTCATTTGGACATGGACATTTTTATGAATGTAAAGATAGATATTTCCGAATGTTAATAATTTTGAATTTTGGCACGTTCGACTTTTTTCATCTTTAATCGCTTTCTCATGACAGTAAATCACTAGATTGTCACTAAAAACATCGAACAAATACTAGAATTAAGCCACGTCTGAATAACAAACAATTTGTCTGAATCTGAAAGTTGAAACCACCAGATTTGGTGACAAAATCACTGATTTGGCAACCCTGTGCTGAATGTGCAGGTACCCAGTCCCGTTGGAGCGTTTAGCGTCCGCCTTTGAAAAGTTTTTTGCTCCAGAGGATCACAACGTCCTTCAATGTGCTTTGTTGATAGACATCGGCGTAGATCTTGACGCGACAAAAACCAGTGGTGTCATCTCATTATTGCAAATTCCCGCTCAAATCATCACAGATTTCGGGAAGTGGCATTGTTAAACGAAGCTCTTTTCTGGAAATTTATGGTTAGTTTGAAAGAGCGGAAATTTCTAAATAAACCTTGAAAGTGTCAAAGAATTTCGCGTTGATTCTGACGATTGCCAGCACCCTCAATCATGATTATCTTTTCGTCCGTGAACAAAATCGACCCAAATTACATTTTTTTAGGAGGCGTTGAGAATTCTTGAGTTGTACGCGCTTCATTTGATAGTCCAAGTAGTGAGCTATGCCTACCTTCTAACTACATTTAAATTTATCTGAAATATCCTTCTGATTGACGTCTCGCTGAGTTTCATCTACTTGGCCAGCTTTCTCGTCTCGTAGATTTTTCTAGATTACGACGAACGCGACACTTGATATTGTTTAGATTCTTTGGAGTGGTCCTAGTACTGGGTCATCAAATCCGAGGTCTTTTCTCAGTAGTAAATACATAATACCTAAACACTCCTTAATACATAAACACTTCTTCTTGGTACGTGGAGGTCCTTTATGATGCCCGCGGCCGATTTTCCCTATTCGAAAAGTCTAATGATTGTGATTCGATTTTCCTTAGAGCTCCAAAAAGTAATAACAATTTGATAGATCAAAAAACAAATATAGGTTGTTTGTAGAGAATTTCAAGGGCTATACGAGGCTATACGATATCGATACAAAATGCTAAAAAGGTTTGCATGTAAAAAATGGGTGCGGGAACTTTTGCCGCACCCTGTGTCAATTCTGACAATATTGTTGCTACTGTTTTGCAGTATTTTCAACACCATCCAAGGAACTCAAATCGGCAAGCCTGTCGTGAGTTGAATTTAACTCACGACAGGCTTGCCGAATCTAGTTCCTTGGATGGTCTTGAAAATACTGCAATACAGTGGCAACAGTATTGTCAGAATTGATCCTTTTAGCAATTTGTCTTCCCTTTCGAGCAGAAAAAGCCTCGTTATTTGCACGTAAATTGCGTTCCAATCTTGCAAACATTTTTAAGGTTGGAATAACACGTTAAGGTTATCTCTGGGCGAATAACTAAACTGCTCTTCTAGGGTTCTTTTGAGATTCTCTATAAACCAATAACATGTCGACTTTTTCGTTGTGCGTAAATATTTATCAAAATCAAATGACAACAAAACAATAACCTAAAAATGCCCTTTATGTGTATCTCTGTGGAGTTTATCTGTGAAACTAATTAATTGATTTGCCTAAAAATTATATTTCGATACTGTAATTTACTTTTAGTAAGTTAAACAACTTTTGTTTTTATGTGCACAAATGTGTTCTAATATTTCGCCTAGTTAAGTGTAACGATCTCTACCTATTATTGAGTTTACATGTCTGTTAGAGCTGGGTTCGAAACAGGTATTCCAATACTTAAGTAGAAAAAAGATTTGTGATATGCATTCGTAACAGTTTCAAAATTGTTTCGTATTCGAATCGAAATGTAGGTGGTTCGACTCCTTACAAAGGATTCGGATACTCAGAATAGTATATTGTACAACGAGCATATAATGACAGCTATTAATCACGAGGACAAGGTTTGCGGAACGAGCCGAAGACGAGTGGAGCAGTCGTTCGAGTGATTAATAGCCATTATATGCGAGTTATACACTATACTTGGTTCACGACAACAGCAATATATAACACAACATTTATTATATATATTTATCAAATACGCGTCAGTCGGTTTTGTTAAATAATAATTTGACAGATAAATGATGACAGATTGCCGTACTATGATTTGAATGTGTAATAGTGTTAATTGCACTTTAACACAAATATGAACAATCGTTCAACAATAAATAATACTCACACAGTCTAAGTTACATGGAAACCCGCTCTTTGCACAAAAAACGAACTCTTCCGTTTGGATGGAGTTTCACGGTGTTAACGTTTGTTCCGCTTTAAAAAACACTCGCGACGGATAGAAGCACAATTGTTTAACCGATTAACTGATTTATGTTTACAAACGCGTTTGACGCGGGTTAAACTAGTGAGAGCAGCGGAGATGTTATTGCGTTACTTCGTACTTTAAAAAATGGTGTCGACGACGTCATCACCACCATGGTCAAATGTAAGACAAATGCAGCTGATTTGATTAGCACAGCGCTGTTACTGCATAGCGGCAGAAAATCTAACTAGGCAATCATTTATATTCGTGTTAAAAAAACACATTAATCACGCAAATCCCATGTTAAATGCACCCCATTTATGCTGCCCACACAATTAAATAATGCACATATTATAAGATTCTCGTGAACAAAATAAGTTGTAATGTCCCACTAAGCATTATTTAAGATGCTTAATAAAATCCGATAACTATCTTCAAATGTCTATTTAGATTGTCGTGAATAAAGTATTTTTACATAAAAAAATACAAATATAAATGAACCAGGGGATCCAATAATGCGTTCTCAGCTGTTATTAAATACTAATCACTGATTAAAATGAATCAGCTGTGGTACAAGAGGGTATTAATATTATATTTTTAAACAATATTTTAACGTACAACGTACACGTATACTAATACGGAAAAATCGTTTATTTTTGTGAAATTTTCTGTTTCTGTTTAAGTTTAAATAAAATCAATATTTGTTATTTATTTTTAGATGTTAAAAGGCACAAGAAGCGCCCGATTTTACCTTTCCTAGAGGCACCTGATTTTGTTTTGTCTAGGGGCGCCAGGTACCTTTAAGTCGGCCCTGCTGTGAAATCCATAAGTTTAAGAGAAGACATTATGATTTGTAGTTTTGGTAATTGTGACAACATTTGTTGATTATGTACTAAAAATTTATGAATTTAAGGATACATTAATTGACCAATATTTATGCTAGTTACGAACGAAGAACTTTAATAATTTGGTGATTTTTTATGATACATACTTAATTTTTTGTATTTACACATCTAAATTACACAGAGTGAGACACAGAACGTATCGTATATCTAGTAACGACATATACAGGGTATTTCAGCGGGGACAGAAAACTCTATACCTCTCTTAATCGATTAAAAGCCAGCGCAATAACGCAACATTATTACTTGTTTGTTAATCAATTTACTAAATAAGTTAATTTTATATATTGTATCATTTGACCAGACACGTATACATATGCATACTCTATAAATATTACGACACTCGTTGTTTTTTAAAGATTTAAATTTGAATCATTAAACGAAGACTAAGCTTGAAGTAAAATTTTGAGTTTAGAAAAGCCTGCATATTTGGATTGGCCGCGTAGGGAAGCAATCCAAATTAGGCTTTTCTAAACTCGAAATTTTACTTCATGCGCCCCACGTATTAAACACTGAAATATCATAACGTTTAAAATATACGGCTTTAGCAATCTAATATGTAGATGTGTATAAAACGTGAGTCAAATAGTTTAAAACAGTGATTATAGGAAACCTAATAACTCTAACGTATAGTAGGTTGCCTATAATCGTTGTTGTATGTGTGTGTTTTTAAAACTTCATTGTAAATCAGTGTTTTTAAGCGTGGCGCATGAAGTAAAATTTCGAGTTTAGAAAAGCCTAATTTGGATTGGCCGCTCCGCTTCGCTACGCGGCCAATCCAAATTCTTAGGCTTTTCTAAACTCGAAATTTTACTTCATGCTTAGTCTGGAAGTAGAAAACACTCTTTGTGCGCTATCGATAACACTATACATTTGCTGCAGTGAAAAAAGGTGGATTATGAAATAAAAAAAAAGAATTTATATAATTTCAATCATGGGTAACTTGATGTTTGTAAATGGAACCATATAATTTTTGTGACTCGATTCTCAGAAATGTATCCTCTATTGATTATGTTGACAAAATTTATTAATAGATGTTGGATAATTTTTAAAAAAATTGCTTTTAGAGGGCCGTATTTACATACAAAAATTTAACATTTTGAATATTTTCGGGGAGTTTAAACCCTAATATCGCCTTTCCTGGTTACGGCCTTGCTCTCTGCTTAAGAAAATCGAAAACTGCAACCCTGTATCTCATTTAGTTTCAGAAAAATATTAGGTTAACCAAACCACTACAATCGTATTCTTTTTTTCAATATTGTCGAATAACTTTGAAATAGCACGACTCAGACAGACAATTATTTAACAAACTGACATTCATTTGTAATAAGGTATTCCAAAAATTAATAATATATGGGGTGTTCCATTTAAAATCGCAAAGCTGTATTGCGTCAAGTAATTATGAGACACCCTGTATATGCATGCGAAAATAAAGAAAATGATTTGTTTTAGTTAGTCTTATTGTTAATATAAAGTGAGTTAAAGAACTTTCTGACCTCGCTGAAACACCCTGTATATTTGTACATTGTATGTTTATAATATTTCATGAGTTGAAAGTTATTAAGTGCTATACATTTGCTATGCATGCAACGATTTTTATCTGTAAGCCATCGAGTTGTTTAATTTTAGTGATTGTTGATGTTTTTTGTTGATTAGCGTTTGTTTACATTTTTTAAATAATGGCGGCGTTCGCCCTGCGCGCCATCTACCGCTGTTTTTTTCAAATATGCTCGAACGCCGACGAAGCCGCCCGAAGCGCGATACGCCTTGACAAATATTCGCCTGCGCCCACCAACAGTTGCCATGTTGCGATACGAGCACAGCAGCAGGGCGTGCGATTGAAAAAAAACCGCACACACAACATACACACAGACACCGGTGGAACGGGTGAATAAAGAGAAAAACGCCGAGCCGCTAGGAATCTGCGCGTCGCCGTTCTAGACGAAAACGACCGGGCCGGGATCGCTGCGGGAAAAACGTTCCGGGGCACACGTGGGTTAAATCGGATCGAAACAAGCGATGAGAGGATAACGAGCGCGGTGGTGCAAACGTGTGATCCATGCACATTTGTTGGTGTCCAAAGTGTTGTTGTTTGTTTATATGAAAGTGGAGTGTGCGTTTGTTGTGCTTTGGACTTGAGGTCGAAGACGAGTGTGGTGCAAACGCGCTAGTGCAGCAGAGTCCATTCTGGCCGAGACGAGGGGCGCACGCATACATACACACATCTTCGGGTTTCCAGTGTGTCCATACATGCACATACATCTACATGCATAAGGGGGCAAACGCATCGTTTCGTTGTTGTTATTTTTGTGCGGCCGTGCCGACCCCTCCCGCCCAACCGGACTGTCATTGTTTGTTGCTAATTCCCCGGGTTGTTCGGTTTTAGTTTGTTGTCTCTCCGTCTCTGTCGGTGTGGCGGAAGTCGTTTTCGGGGGAGGCAACGGCCAGCAACACACACAAACGCACACCAGCATCGGTGTTTTAGTTTGTTGCTCGCTCGCTTTGGTTGGCTGGCCTTGAGCACAGCCCGACGACGACGGCTTCAGAGGTTACTGAACCCCCCTAGACACATACACACACACAGGCGCGAAACACGCCGGATTGTTTACCCCCCTTTTTTCGGTGGCAACAACGCTCTGGAATCAACGGCCTCATCACAACACAACAACAGTGTAACCAGTGAGTGTTCTTCGACAAAAACAGCAATCGCGCTGTCTGTGTTTGTAAATATTTACGTAAACAAAAGATGGTGGTGTGAGCTGTCAAAAACACAACAACAAAACAGGGTGGTGTGCTTTACCCTAAACCACACCAAAACGAGCCGGTTGTTGTGTGAACTGTCGGAAAGAAAACAAAAGGGGGTGGTGTGTTCTATCCTATCAAACAACAAGACTGTTGTGAATTGTCAAAAATACAACATCAAAAGCGACGTGCAACACAAACAAAAACAGTGGTGTGAAGTGTCGAACACGAAAAATAAAAGAGTGAAACGGAAACAAACAACGGAACCACGGGTTTTTGAAGTGAAAAAAATTAGTGATGTAATCATTCGAAAACCCAACAGAAGAGTGCATGTGATGTCAACAGAAACATATTTTATTTTATACAATAAGCAGCAAGCAACACTAACAACTTAATTCCCATGAGAGCAGGAGGAATGCATAATCATTAATAAATCGAGAGGAATTTGTTAAAAAAAACACGAAGAAACAGTTAGTGCATAGAATTTACAAACAAAAACCATATCTAAACCAAATGAGGTTAATAAATAAACAAGAACAAAAAACAGTTGATGCAACTCTAGCTTGGAATAAATAGATTTACATTGCCATTAACAAACAGTTGGTGAAATGTTGTTTTATAAACAAACAGTAAACAAATAATGTGCTCAAACAATTGGGATATTAATACCAATTAGTTGAAGAACAATATTTTAGGAGAAAGACGAAGAGAAATTGCATCAGCTTTATTAATTGAAAATCAATCTGTAAGATATAACTCTATAACATTGGGAGAATTTTAAATATCGGCAATTGGAACTTAACCTCAATTTGTTGTAACCAAACAAAACGGCCTTGATTTGAAGGACAGTATTAAAACAACAGGAAAATAATTGTAAAGCTAAACAATTGCTGATTTAAATATTAATTGAAAATTAGAAAACCGAAAGAACAGGGAAACGAATTGCATCATCCACAAATAGCTCGAAAGATTATATTCTAGAATTCTAATTTTAACAAGGAAACATAACCTTAAATAAACAACCTGTCACTTTGATGTAATTGGAATAAAACTGTTTGGAATTATTTTCCAACAAGAAACTCTTTATATATCAGCTACAACCTCGAATAATTCAAAATAAACAATCTCTTTTTTGGTGCATTTGGACTGACACTATTTTTGGGTGGATTTAATACTAACAGGAAAAGTTATTTCTATTAAACATAAAAAAAAAAAACAACCTCAAATAATAAAAATTGCAGCAACTTATTATTGTGATAAACCGTCAAGAAAACCTTTTCAAATAATTGGGAAAAATTATTAACGATTGGAATATTCATTGTATTTAATGTGGATAATAGATAACTTTACCATAAAATAATTGGTGTTGAGGGTCAAATTTGTCAAAATTAAGAACAAGAAAACAACTTTCTGTGAATGATCAACAAAATTGAGGTTAACAATCGGCGCTTGCCATACATAACCTAAATTAACCACAAAATCTTTGCAATACATAACCGGATTGAGTTTTGACAAGAAGAGGTTAATTTAGTAATAATCAACGACTAATTTTGATTTGGCAGTACGATATTATAAAAAGCAAAGAGAAAACCCTCGTTTGTCAACAAAGAAATTTTGACAATAAACAAGGAAAAATTTGACTGAGCATTTGTTTTTACACCATTTGGATAATTGATAATATTTTGTTTGTATAATATAAATAAATCAAGAGCTATTTTTAGTTGTAAAAAATATTCAGGAAAATAAATACATTCATTTATTATTTACTCGTTTAATTTTTATTAACAACAACAGACAACACTGTTAGCAAACAATTGAATAATTAATTTTATAAGTGCAATAATTTAAGGTTGGTATTGATTACCAACTGTTAAAATAAAATTGTTGGAGATAAATTAATCAGCCTAATAATTGATACAATTGTCAATCAAAGAAAGAGCCTAATTAATTAGGCATTCAACAAAACAAAAAAAAGAGACAATTGTGCCAACTTTAAAAACCAATCACAATTATTTCATCAATTAAAGAAAAGCAAGAGGATTGAGGATTTATTACACAGCAACAAACAATAAGTAAGGAAATAATACACATTTATAAGCAAAAAATAAAGGAATTTACTACAATATTAAAACAAGTGTATTTGATTGAGTGTTCATAATTATAAGCAAATTAATTTTTAAACAATATATTGCTTCAAGTGAAGAAACGTGTGATATAAAATGTATAAATAATCTGCTTGCATTAACGTTAACATCTTCCATGTATGAAGTAAAATAAAAGTGTAATAAATGAATGAACATCATTTAAATTCAATAAAAGACTTGTCTTAACAGGATCGTGCATTTTTACACATTATTATTGTGTATGTGATATTTTCAAAAAGGGTTTGATTGATTTTCTGTGACTGTTTTTTATAATTGCATTTCGGATAAATTAAAAAGAATAGTGTTTGCGTGGAAAATTAACTGGGAACAGTTGTTTTTTTATTTGTTTCGGTTTATGATGATTATTTGTGATCAATCGTTTGTGATTGTGGGGGTGATGTCAGTGTCGGCAGTGTGAGGCCGGGGGCCCGGGAGCGGTTAGTGAGTGACAGTGAGAACTGGAGCCGGCCCGGGGGCAGAGCGGGGCCCCTTCTTCCATGGAGCCTATGGCGTGGCACAAACACGAGCACCTCATGCTTACCAAACCCAAAAGTAAGTCAGTTTTCATTATTACACAAAATAACAAATTTGAAATTTCTCAATTAGTTGGGCATGACTTTTTTAACTTAAGAAATTGTAGGAAAATCAATGCATATGTTACAAAATGCAAATTTTTATGAAATAAATCTCATCCCTTCCAGTATGTCACATGTCCAATTCATTACAGTAAAAATATATATGCGCTGCATATGTGAAACCAAGTGCTACTATTGGTAAAGGGTTAAAAAAGAGATTATTTTGTTTTAGAAATTATGGTTAGTGGATTTTTCAATTTTTTTTTCCAAAAAACTATTAGATTGCAATTATGCAGATCTAGTAATAATCAAACATTTTTTTTATTGCAAAATGTCGCATTATTAAATATAGTTGGTTCTCGCAATTTGTCTAGTTGACGTCGTTGGTTCATCCTGCATCTGCATAAACCACGTTATCATATTTTTAAAATAAATATTATTATTTACCTGCTGTAAAATTTCATCCTCGTAATTATTTATAAAACGGTCTCCATATTTTGTTCTAGGTTTTTTGAATGAACCGTATTTCAATAAATTTTGATGTAGGGTTACGAAGTGACTCTGGGATGGTTGTCGCCTTTCTGGATACCGCAAGAGGTACTCTTCTGAAGTACGGTGTACATTTTTATTTGATAAATAATAAATATTTATCATATCACGTAATTCTTCATTACTGTATGACATTTTTTCTTATATCCGTAAGAAATACTTCTAAATAATGCAATGTAGTTGCAAACAATGAATAATTTGATTGTAAACAAACAAGCTGCAATTGTTTCTAAGGGCTTGTTTACAATAAACAAGTAATAGTTTTGATAATAGAATTATACATGTTACAAACAAAATAAAGTATAAGTGTTATACATTATTGAATTCAGAAAAAAACATCCTTTCATATGCAATCAAAATTCAAAATGGCGCCCATAAGAAAAACAAAAGTTAGTTCCAGTTCTCATGTAATTTGAAGAGTTATCTCAAAATAAAAAATACCATTCGATTCCCCATCAAAAAGTACCTTAATAATGTCAAAGTACCATATTTCTAAAATAAATAGATTTTGAATAAAAAAATAAAAACAGAATTTCGAAAAAACGGTTTTTTGCGAAAATCTCAAAAGTAATTAAAGATATCTTAAATCTGTTTTCAGATTATTAATAAGCATCAAATTACGCAACTTTGCCCCAATTTAACCGACTCTGTATCTCTTCAAATAAGCGAGATCCCCATACATTCTCTCGAATTACGGACACCCTGTATGTTACAATTTTTGAATGTAAATTTTCAGACGTTCATGATCTTATAAAAAACTTTCAATTTATAAACTCTAACAAGTGTTTTCCACTACCAGACTAAGCATGAAGTAAAATTTCGAGTTGAGAAAAGCCAAATCATTCATTTCTAAACTCGAAATTTTACTTCATGTGCCATGCGTATTAAACACTGATTTAAAGTGAAGTTTTAAATATACTACTTAGTTCTGATCACATGTTCATTAATTTTACAAATGTTTATATGGAATATGTAAAAGTATACTTAAAAGACAAAATCCCTATAGATGTTGTAAAGTTACAAGTTGTAGCATTTTTTTTTAAATCTCTGCATTGAGACAATTTATTTGACAAATTATCATTTAATTGTCACATTGATAATCATTTACCAACATCTCCAAATTTGATGTTTAAAACACCCTACTGTTAAAGCAGGACTGCAACTGTTCGCAGTAAATACACCCTAAGTTTGGTCATATTAAAAAATAAACAGTTTAGATGTAAATTTAAAAAGAAATCACTTGGTATATTATGATCCCAGCTTCAGGTGCCGAAGCTAGAAAACATCGAAAAGAGCACACTGTCAGTTCAAAGATAAAAATCATGAGGTAATCGAAGTACTTGTTTTACTTTCAACACATTGCGTGCCATGTCTTTCATATATGAAAGACAGTGATATACCTGTAGAGGCCACGTCTTTTAAATATAAATGACAGCACAGTGTTTATTTTAGTACAAAATACCTACAAATAATTTAAAATAACAGTTTGGTCCCCACTGTTATTTCCCCGATGAGAACCTTGGGTCGCAATGTGTATTGAAAAAAAAGTATAATTGTGCCCATTTATAGGTTTGTGTAATTAGCAAATTTACCTACCATAAACATCAAAATAATGTAAACATAAATAACAAATAAGTGAATGAACTGTTTTCCTTATTTTGGAACGACTGATTTCTAACGATATATTCATATTTTTTTCATATTTCTATATAACATTTCCAACAGTTGCAAATGAACTACAAGCATGTCAGCTCTCTAACCTCACTATCTTTCTTATAATTATTAATTGCTTATTTCTTGTTTGATTTGGTTATTTCCAAGTGATTCTTAAAAGACAGTAAATTACAGTTTTACATAAATCTAATTAATATTTATGTAATATACAATTCTTCTATTTATGAATTGTAAAATTACAATTGGCTATACTGAAAACAAGCTGCTGCAAATGACCTACCAGTATTTTGTTTTTCTAACCTATTTTTTCTTAATATTTAGTTGCCTATTTCCAAGAATGTTATGTACATGGATCGCTAACTTGTCAAAATTTTGGATTTGCAAGGTGAAGCAAGTGTTCGCTATCTTGTCGTGGGGAATCAAGCATGAAAATTTAAATGGCGTTCTTTGCAAATTAAATGTATACGAATATATATGTTAGCGCTAGCGCGCGCCCCCCTGTCTCTGCTTATCGGAGATTTCTTCAAGGGTGGTAACACCCTAAACACAGAGATCGATTGGTGCCACGGTACCAGTAAGTTGTTTTGTATATAACGTGTAAATAAATTGTGAGTTTGTTGAACATCGCTGGACTTTTCCTTGAACCCCACACTGAGTTACGATTAAGCCCGATAACGCTTAACAATATATTTTATTATCGGTAGTAATATACCAAGATCGAGGTTAACTATCAAAAAATAGGTTTTGAGTACCTTGTTACCGAGTAATTTAACGAGACAATAACATTTGCTGTCTGATTATTAACCGAGGGCATTAGCTCGAGGTTCATAATCAGTTGACAACAAATGTTATGTCGAGATAAATTACTAGACGGTAACAGGTACATTTTTTTTTTATAATTCATCCAAGCTCGTGGTGTATTTGGATCAGTGTTGCCAACTCTAGACTGCCAGATGTCTGAAAATTTCATCTAAAAAATCACCAGAAATCACCAGATTTGATGTTTTGTTATAACATGAATAAACCAAATACAAATTAACGGAACAACACTATTTAACGTTAATGAATAAAATACGTATAAAGACTAAAGATGCATTATACTATAATTTTACTATTGTTATGATAGTATAATTACAATAGTATTATGTGCAGGGTGTCCCATTAGTGCGTTCTCGGAGGATATCTTGACTCAGGTTAAAGAAGCAAAACACCGAAGTTGCTTAGTTTTAAGAGCTCTTTTAATAACCCCGAAGCAGTATGACTTAAACCGAATGTTTTTATTAAAAGGACACTCAATTTTTATGAGGGATTTAAAAACCAAATAATATACAGGGTGATCCATTTAAAATAAGGGAATTGCATCCCCTATTGTCTTTATGGCGCACCCTGTACCAACATATGTTTAGGTTATCCAGTTCTTAAAACCAACAACTTTAGTAAAAACACTTTTTTCTATCTTTAAAGTGAGCCGATATATCCTTCAAGAACGCACTAATGGGACACCCTGTGTAGAACTCAATGTCTAAGACTCAACAGCTATGAACATTTTGTTATCTTTAACAAATCTGTATTGAAATTAGGTTGGATAGCATTTGCTTAAGTTAAATGAGAATTTAGGTTAGGTTTAACAAAATGTACTAAATTTGAGTGAAATACCAACAAGATTGTAGGATTCAAACCCAATTTTCCCTTAAAAAACTACGTAAAACGAGCAAAAAACATATTTTTATTGATAAACTTAAACCAGATTGAGATAGATAAAAATTTAGATTATTTAGCATATATCCAACTCAACGTGATATTTAATAAAATCTAATCTAACATAATGATTACAGCTAGGTTAAATAACAAATTATTTAACCCAACTCTTTATCTAATAATATCTAATCTGGCAATGATAACAGTTAAGTTAGATAACAATTTAGTTTAGATATGATAATATGGTGCATGTTATCATATCTAACCTAATCTAACTTGCTATTTTACATGGTGAAAAGTTAGGCTAAACTGAATAACAGTTGCAAAAGTTAGATTAGAACTTTGGAGAAAGTTGTTTAGGCTATTTTAAGTAGCATTTACTCAGGATAGATTTGATAACATGTAACCACCAAGGTAAGATTAAAAGTTAGGTTGACTAACGATTGAGTTTTTGTAGCAATTCTGATTTAATGAAGTAGGTGGCATTTCTGCTAGGGTTAGGTTAGAAGATAGATTGTGAAATGAGTTTAGGTTGGGTTAGGTTAGAAGATAGATTGTAAAATTAGTTTAGGTTAGGTTAGGTTATTTATACAAGTTAGGTTAACTTACGGCTGAGCTTTTGTATCAGTTCTAATTAAATGAATAAAGTAATTGGCATTTGAGCTAGGGATAGGTTAGATCAGGGTTTCTCAACCAAGGGGGCACGCCACATTAGGGAGGCGCGGCAAGATTTCAGGGGGGGCGCGATAGATTTCCTAAAGAGTAGGTGAAGTGAAATAAGGCTATAATCTAACTAAAAAACCCAAATTAAATCAGGGAGGGGAGGCATGGAGTTACGAGGGGGGGTGCTGCCTGAAAAAGGTTGAGAACCCCTGGGTTAGATGATACATCATGAAATTAGTTTAGGTTATGCGTAACATTTTCAGGTTAGGTTAGATTACCAATTTCTTAGGTTAAGTTGGACGTCAGTTATTGATTATTAATTTGATCTAACCTAATACTAGCTTGATTGGTAAGTTACGTTATGTCGTATCCGTTTTTAGGTTATGTTGGTTCTCAATTTGTCAGGTTAAGTTAGTGAAGAGTTACTTAGGTTGGATTATAAAAGCGTTCAATTAAAGCTTCTAACGAGTGTTTCCACTCCTAAATTAAGCATGAAGTAAAATTTCGAGTTTAGAAAAGCCTGAAAATTTTCTGACATCAATTGTTTTTTAAAATAGTTCAATGTGAAGCTTTAAACGAGTGCTTTCCACTCCCAGACTAAGCATGAAGTAAAATTTCGAGTATGGAAAAGCCCCGTGAAAATTTGTCGAGGATCGCGCAGCGACCCGAGACAAATTTTTTAGGCTTTTCTAAACTCTAAATGTTACTTCATGCGCCACTCGTACGAAACAATGATTTCAAGTGAAGTTTGAAATATACTCCTTAGAAATGTAAGTTTATGATTCATTTGGACATGGACATTTTTATGAATGTAAAGATAGATATTTCCGAATGTTAATAATTTTGAAAGTATTTTGGCACGTTCGACTTTTTTCATCTTTAATCGCTTTCTCATGACAGTAAATTACTAGATTGTCACTAAAAATTTCCAACAAACACTAGAATTAAGTCACGTCTGAATCACAAACCACTTGTCTGAATCTGAAAGTTGAAACCACCAGATTTGATGACAAAATCAATGATTTGGCAACCCTGATTTGGGTAGATAATTTACCAAATGAAATAATAATAAGGAATCTTTGAGTATACCAGCAAGCTGTACAAGCGATGTATTTCCATCCAGAACATAATTTCTTTCTTGGCAAAACACGTTAAACATCTTGATGACGTACGTTCTACTACACATCGTATTCTTTTTAACGTGTATGTATTATCAGCTCATCAATATCTTTGGATGTTTTCGACCCAAAACGTGACACTTAATGAGTGTCATAATATCATGACTATCATGTTTTAGCTGCTCGCCTAATAACCTTTTTTCTGTTATCGATTATGACATTGTTGTAATGTCAAGCTACTCGACTAGTTATCAATTTTCTGTTATCGCTCCTATTATTATGTGGTAAATTATTAGTATTAATAAATATGGTTTACAATTATGAAATTAATGTTCAAACATGTGACAGACTCTCTGCAGCTGCATATTCTAGAAAACGTTGACGAAATGTCTGATTTACAATAATTCTATTGTACGCTTTTGGAGAATAATAATTTAGTGTTAATACGATCTTTATAACTTCTTCAGAGTACCTTCTGTCAGTTGTTTTTAATTTCACTTTTAAAAATATCCAGGCCTGATCTGGGATGGGTGGCGTCAACAATGTCACTTTGACAATGTCATTGTCGACGTGTCGAATTTCACGTTTATGTCGACTATTTGTCCAACGTTCCTGACGTCGACAATGGTTTTAATTAGTATAACATTTGAACTATCTAGCCTAATGCAATGCGATTTTGGCAGATTGCTTGAAAGTTAACAGAGTATCCAAAACTCTCAAAATCACCCAAAACCGCAACATATATGTTATAATAACATAACCTTTAAATAGTATTGTTGACATTGTTGATATCCTCAACGTGCTGCCACGTCTACAACTAAAGTCGAGGCCTATCCTTGGGCCTGATCCTTCAAAATGGTGGGCAAGTGGATTTACCTTTTCTTCACATCCATTATTTTTTTGATCTTGGATTAAATTTGTTAAATTATTAATATGAGCATCTTTTCTTCGCACTGTTTGTTTCAGCGAATTAATTATCCTGCACAGTAATATTTTTGTTGGGCATGGATTTAATTTAAATCCTCTGCAATTGCAGAAAATGATAATACAAGTATTACATTATCAGTTTCGCATAGGTGCAGAGGTAGAATATATGCTTGATTTAAATTAAATATGTTCAATTCCTCTAAGATTTTTGGGAGTTTTTCAGGGGGTTGTTCCGAATTTTCAATACCTGAAAAGCTTTTGCTGCTTTCTATATTTACATCTATCATTGGTTTATCTGTTTGTGTTTGAATGTTTATAATTTCCATTAAATAATGTTTAAACATTCAATATGTTTGGATTTGTTTGTGATGCATGTTGGTATCTGATGAACGGTACTCGGCCATTTTGAAACTTTAACCCGTCAACACCAGTCACCAACACCAATCGGTCTATTTTGTATGATTGCAAAAATCCTAAACACGTTCATGATTAACAGTCCAGTCCAAAAAAAATGGGCAAGGGTGGCTACAGCCTAAGGGGTTGATTGCAGAAGATTGTTATGTGGGTCAAAATGGTTCCCCCTCCATTTCCTAGAAACTGTTATGGTTCCAAAGATATTCTGGCTGGATTGTTTTCAAATTGACACCCTGTATATACGTCGAAATGCTACAATTTAGTTAGTCTTAGTGAGGGCTCAAGCCCGCGAGCCAACCCCCTGGGTGCACGCCTGGTGGTAATGATATCATTTCTTTTTATTAAAAATTTTCACTCCTATGCAGCTGTGGCCGTAGCCAGGGGGGGGGGGATATGGGGGTTCAAATCCCCCCCCAAATTTAAAAAATGTTAAATTTTTGTATGTAAAAGGCCCGCTTTTGGAGAGACCGAAAACAATATTTTCACCAGTAAACCGTCCTCCAAAACCTGATCTTGTTTTCTAGTCATAGGCTTATAAAGGTGTTGATTTGTTATTCAAACAAAGTTAAAGGCGATACATTTTTGTAAAAAATTGAATTAAGCGGCACTTTTATAAGTATTTTACTAAGTTCATAAGTAAGTACTGTATAGTATATGGAACCATATAATTGAGGCAATTATTTAGCAAGATGTGGATGGGACACAGATTGTAGAAATTTGATGATAATTCGTACCGATATCTCTATTTATTTCACACATGGCACTTTGAGGTTATGTTCAGTGTAGACCTGTGCTAATTGAATAAACAAATTTATGAATTGGTCTTATTAAATATTTATATAGTTCTGAGAACTCATACATACATCATTTGATTAATGTACATACAGGGAGTTTTTTTTTAAAGTATACATATTCCAATTGTAGCGTATATACTGTAAATCTTCATATATCAATTTAAAGCTTTAAACGTGTTTTCCATTACCAGATTAAGCATGAAGTAAATTTTCGAGTTCAGAAAAGTTTGAAAATTTAGTTTGATTGTGTAGTGAAGCGGAGCGACCAAACCAAATTTTCAGGCTTCTCTAAATTCAAAATTTTACTTCATGTGCCACCTGTATAAAACATTGATTTCGTATATTTTAAACTTTACAAAAAAGCTCTGCTTTGCGGAGCGACCAAACCAAATTTTCAGGCTCTCCTAAACTTGAAATTTTACTTCATCTGGGAGTGAAAAACACTTAATCCGCATAATTTTAAGATTTTGCATTCAGGTAATAAGGGATACACACTAAATCTAAAAGAAGGCCTGGAGATTAACAGGGCCATAAAAATGGGAAAAAACATAGTAAACGACAACGAGGAGATTTGGAATTCCCCAATTTTGACTTCCCTTATTACCTGAAACAAAAATATGTACATTCCTTTGAAAATGGTCTAACAAACCGAAACTAGTCGGAATAAAATTTTAATTTGTGAAACAATACCAGGTGTTTTTAATTTAAATAACTTTACATATTGTTGGTGGTTCTGAAAAGAACGAATTTGTTTAAAATTGATGAAAAATCTAGTACAGAAGAAATTAGGTGTGAAACATTTAAAGGAATTTTGTGACTGACTAATAAACCATAGAGACATTAATGAATTTCACATTTCTTCTAGTTGATGGTTTAACGTTGAATACTGCTAATGTCTCTTTGTGCACGATGCCTATTCCGCACACTTCTAGGTTAGCTTAGGTTAGGTTAGGAAAAAGGTTTGCAATAGAATATATACTCATAGGTTAGGTTGGGTTAGGAGAAAGGTTTGCAATAGAATAAATTGCGTATACATGATGCCTATTCCATTGCGTATGTCTCTTTGCGCACGATGCCTATTCTATTCCATTCCATTCCAAATAACCCATACTTCTAGGTTAGGTTATAACGAAGGTTTGCAATAGAATAAATTGCGTAAGTCTCTTTGCGCATGATGCTTATTTCATACACTTCTTAGTTAGGTTAGCAGAAAGGTTTGCAATAGAATACATTGTGTAAGTCTCTGCGCCCGATGCCTATTCCACTTCTAAGTTAGGTTAAGATAAAGGTTTGCAATAGAAATCATTCCTTAAGTCTCTTTGCGCACAATGCCTAGGTTAGGTTAGGTTAGGAGAAAGGTTTGCAATAGAATAAATTATTTAATAGAATAAACTATTCATCCACTTGCAATGCTAACGCTTCTGGTATCTGGTATAAGGGTAGTGCGCATTGCTGCACTGCAGCACTGCACTTAGACCTCATTAGGCCCATTGTGCCGCCTCCCACAATGGGTCACCCATCCTTAGCTCAACCATCCCACCTGGTCTAGGTAGTTCAATATTACTGAGGTGGGCAAATCCCTGATAATGTCCATCGTCGGCCATCTTTCACCCAGTATGGATCCTCTCGTTGCAGTTGTTTTTTTGCAATACAAATTCGACCTTATAGGACTTCTGCCTTTTCGCTTCGACCTAATGGGTTCCGATCTTATGGTATTCGACCTTATGGGGGGGGGGATCCAAATTAGGGGCTATATTAATCTTATTTCAGACATTTTGGATATTTTTTTCAATGGATAATAAAGAATATTATTATTGTCTTCCGAGAAAATACACTAGTAAATCTAGTCTAGAGACTTACACTTGATCTTGATTTAATGTAGAAATCATTTTTTATAATTGTCTATTTTGGATTTTTTTAATTGGATAATAAAGAATATTATTATTATTGTCTTCTGATTAAATGCACTACTAAATCTAGTCTAAAGACTTTTACACTTAATCTTGATTTCATGCAGAAACCTTTTTTATAATTGTCCATTTTGGATTTTTTTTCCGTTGGATAATACAGAATATTATTTTTATTATTGTCTTCTGAGAAACTACTAAATCTAGTCTAGAGACTCTTACATTTGATCTTGATTTAATGTAGAGACCTTTTTTAAATTGAATGGAAATTTTAAAGAGATAGTAAATCAGTTTGCAATTTGTTTATATGAAATGAAAATAATGTATTTGTAAGTCTATTTGTGTTTAATATATTGAATTAAAAATGTCCAAGATTTCAAAAATGTACAGCATTTTACATTATTATCCTTTTTTAATACAATGGAATTTAATTTAACATCCTGAACACAAATAGACCTAACAACGTAAAAATTATATATCTTGTGTAAATCGATCTAATTTATAATACGAGGAGAATTTTTTCAACCCCCCTAGTAAATAAAATATATTCCGCTTCAGGTATGCCATTAATAATAAAAAAATATTGTTTCTTCTCTTATCGAATTCCGAGACAATCTCTTCATATTTTCACCACTTATTAGATTCGCCCGTCAAAAAATCGGTTTTCCGCGTTCATTCGCAGAAACGCAATCGGGGCCGATTCTTCTCGCGATAACCCAATTTTTCGTCGTTTCGAGCACACAAAATTTCGAGTGTGCGACGCATTAATGGGATATTAACTTGTTTCATGAATGGAACACTCAACCTGCATGAAAATCCTCTTCCGGTTACCACTTCCTGTACGAAAAAAAGAAATAAATAATGATATCGAGATTAATAATTTGGAGCTGGGTAGAATCCTCAAAAAGGGATTCGAAATGCTAACATAATATCATAAAAATAGTGATTTGTCCATCATAGCACTTTCCCCATCACCTAATCAATTGATAATTGACACTTATAAATTGGTTAAAGACCATTTCACATTAAATCATTGTATAGACGCGTGGCGCATGAAGTAAAATTTCGATTTTCTAAACTCGAAATTTTACTTCATGCCTAATCTGGGAGTGGAAGATACTCGTTTGTTCCATCATTGAAACAATTGAAAATTGACGTAATAAGTTTATTGTCGTTTTATTGACAGAGAATGTCAATTTTGCTACAAGTTAAAAATGATTCAAAAGATAATAGGTAAATTACAGTCAATTTAATGATGAAATACTATCTGTGCATGAAACGAACGACGAAGTCGGCAAACCTTAGTAAATTAAAGGGACACTTGCTGATGTTAATTCCTCCTTTCTTCCCGGTTTGGCCAGACTGAAGTGGACTGTAGTTAGGGGTTGAAAAACGCGCAATTGTTCTTCATCTAATACAATCTTAAAAATACAATGACAACGACTATCTCGGCAGACGTCTCGCGCAGAAGTGCCGAGAAGTATCCCATCGAAAAATAATAAGGCTTGCCAACATAATCCGAAGTAAACTATATATGGCGTGAAAATGAAATTAATTACTTACTTAAGATTCAATTAACGACATGACAAACTAAATAATTTTAAATTCCCGAAATTAAATAAATACACAAATTGTATCAAAAAACAAATAAAATAAATGAATGAATTCCGAACACTATCAAAATGGCATAATAGTGAAAATACAGTCGCGTAGCGAAGCGACCAATCCAAATTAGGCTTTTCTAAACTCGAAATTTTACTTCATGCGCCAAGCGTATAAAACACTGATTTAATGTGAAGTTCAAAATATACGTCGTGTTGAATATTTTGCAAAAATATTTTTGAAACCTATCCGGATACATTTCTAGCTCTTTTATGACAACACTTTCCTTTTTTTCGATTTTCTAACTACAAAAGATGACTCCAAAACCTTCTCAGGTTACGCGACCAAACCAAATTTTTAGGCTTCTCTAAACTCGAAATTTTACTTCATGCTTAATCAAGGAGTGTAAACACTCGGAAGTTTCAAATGAAATCTTTATCAATCATGTTTTATTAATTAATAATTTCTGTGAAAGTATTCTCTATTGGTATTAATATCTAAACAAGGTTTTTTTTATAAACCTTGTCATGTTTTACAGTTTATTTGTTTTCATTTCTTTTCAGCTGATAATTTTTTGAAGACCATGTTCAAAATTGGAATAATATAAATATAAAGAAGCGAACAACAAAGGAATGATTACGAAATGACGTAAAAGCTCATTAAAAATAGCCAGTCATTTTTAAAAGATGTCATAGGCACATAAGTTCGCGTAAATTTACACGCCAGTAGCCAAGAATATGTTTTGTTTTTCATTTCAGGAGAGAAAATAATCATATTCAACATTATTCGTAAAGTCAATGTTAGGAAACGTTTGGAAAGAAAATGTTCCATGTTTGCGAGATATTGCACCATCTTATTGCAACTATTTATTCAATAATGAGTCATATTTCTGCGTCACCTAAATACAGAAACTAGGTACCTAATTGGAAAGAAATGTATTTCGGGAAATTCGCCTGATCTATAGATAAATGTTGATACGACAACTGAATAACAATAGTAAAGTCTAATAGAAGGTAAATAATGGAAAATATGATAAATTGATGTGATGGGAGAAGAAAAAAGGAGCCGACAAATCACTTTTCTCAAATTGTAGTAACACTTCATTTTGTTCTCGTTTTTTACTTTCCCCCATATGCAAAACAAAGGGAAAATATTGTTTTTGCGAAAATTTTCAAATCAAAAATTTTAATGGATGTATCAATTTTGAGGTCCTCCTCAAGTTGAGTTGATTAAGATCATTTTTGAAAAATGTCTGTCCTACTGTAATTCTGTCCCCACTATAAAGTCTACAACGATTGAGCTGTTGAGATGACACTATCAACTTAAGCTTTTTAATCACAATTTATCTTTGCGTGTCTGTATTTTCGAATTAATAATAAATATAGTGTGCATTTCTAATGGATTATCGTTGAGGATTAATTAGTGCGAAGAATTATAATAATATAATCCGCCGCATCAAGAAGATGAAGGTGAAGGAACCCGCGCGGAATGTTTGGAATGCGGACCGGCCGAGGACAATAAGGCCACTCGTTTAACTGTGGTTTGCAGATCAAAAGCCAACTTGTTATCGTTTTTTCCCGCTTCTAACGTGCCGCTTTTTCGATAACACGTAAAACCATAAAAGTTTATTTACGAAAACAGAAAACGAGACGAAGAGGTTTTTAAAGTACTGTAATAACGGGTCACAAATTTCATATCTCAGTAACACATTTATTTTAATACTGATAATAGTTCGGTGCGTCCCTGGTTTCTCATAAAAAATAGTCTTCAGTATTTGTTTTAATTCCTGACGGTGGAACACCACTAAAATTTGGTAAACATACTGGGAATTTTTATTTTAAATATACATACGAGTACATATACAGCATGAGTTCTAACGTTTCCGGTAATCGTTTGTTTTTTTAAAATAGTTTAATTTGAAGTCTAAAACAAGTGTTTTACACTCCCAGATTAGGCATGGAGTAAAATTTCAAGTTTAGGAAAGCCTGAATGTTTCGTTTCGTAGCGTACGCTACGCGACTAAACCAAATTTTCAGGCTTTTCTAAATTCGAAATTTTACTTCACGTGGCACGCGTATAAAACAGTGATTTTAGGTGAAGTTCAAGATATTCCACTAAAGCAGTATGCTAAAAACGTGTATTTTGAACATAACATCACACCAGTGTTTAGTACGCTTGGCGCATGAAGTACAATTTCGAGTTTAGAAGATTCTGAAAATTTGGTTTGGTCACTCCGCTTCGCTACGCGACCAAATCAAATGTTTAGGCTTTTCTAAAAAAACGAATATCTAAAGATTTACAGCATATACAGTATACTGAGATATGTATACTTAAAAGAAAAACTTTTTGTATATCTGAGATCGTAATAAATAATATGCATTGTACAAAACATATGTGTGGGCACTACAAAAATTCCGGGGCTGAAAGGGTCAAAACGTTTGGTGCATAAAAATTAAGGTTGGGAATTTTTAGAATATAAGTATTCGAATATTCATTTAAAAATATATTCAAATATTAGAATTATTTAAATATTCTAATTATTCAAATTTTCTAATTATTCAAATATTTGGATATTCGAATATTTTAAATATTTACGGATGTGAAATTAGCAACAGATTCGAGCAATAGATTTAAAAAATTTATATTTTTAAATTTATTTACTAAAAAATGAAACTACATTAACAGTACGTTCTAGTGCATGTATATTTATGACATAACTACCCATAAATACGCTTTTATTTAAAATTCAAATTAATCAATGTTCCCAAAATGCCATGACGAAAATAAGCATACCGTTAGACAGTACACACCCTTAGCTATTAAATGCAACAATAAAATTAGGGTCACCGCCCTCAGAATTGAAAATGAATAATAATTTGTACTTAGTCACTTACACGTACACGGTTCTTTTTCAAATTAAAATTTAACAATGTTACCAAAATGCCATACCGAAAATAAGCATACAGTTGGACAGTACACAGCCTTAGCTAATAAATGCAACAATAAAATTGGGGTCACCGCTCTCAGAACTTAAAAAAATTGAACTTGGTCACTTACACGCACACGCTTCTTTTTTAAATTAAAATTTAACAATGTTCCCAAAATGGCATAACGAAATTAAGCATACCGTTTGAAATGTTGAAATGTTTGTTTGTTTCGCAGGTTTTGATAATTTTCTCAATTTTAAAGTTTCATGATTATCATCAATTTTTCCGAACATTGTAAATTTATGTTAATTGAACAATCTTGATTTTTATACAATTGTTACTTTCCCTACATATCATTTTTATCAATTTTGATTATGGTGTTGTTCTTTTTCTAAAAAAATACAGAAATAAGAAATGCAATTTTAATTGTTAAAATTATACATTTTAACTTATTTGATAATGTTTTTTTTTTTATTTTGACCATAAATTATTAGGCAAAGTTGAAATTACGCAATAAATTTAACGATTTTCAAAATGTCAAATCAAAGTTAAATTTTGATTTAAAATAGTTATATTTATTTCATGAGTATTTTTTAATAATTAAATAAATTCTATTTATTATGAATAATTTTTAATGATTTTGAACTTTTGCAATTTTGTTAAAAAATAATGTTTTCCAACGTTACAATAAAAGTTGTTAAATGAAAAATGTATTTACCTACGCCCTATCTAGTATCCGCATCATACCACACTGTTATTTGGGTATGATTGGCATTACGTACACATGCACGTAATAGCTTTGACAAGTACATTACGTGCTGCCAGCTGAGCAGCTGATTACTTACCGTACAACCAAATGGCATTTCTTTGATGTACAGGGAGTTTTTCTTTAAAGTATACGTATTACAAATTCAGCTTATTTTCTTTAAATCTTTAGTTATTCGTTGTTTTTTTTTAAAAAGTTCAATTTGAAGCTTTAAACGCGTATTTTCCACTCCCAGACTAAGCATGAAGTAAAATTTCGAGTTTAGAAAAGCCCCGTGAAAATTTGTCTCGGGTCGCGCAGCGACCCGAGACAAATTTTCAGGCTTTTTTTTCAGTCTTTTTTTGGACATTTTTAACATCTATGACTATGTTTTTTTAAATTATTAGTTTGCAGTCATTTATTTTGTTAATTTTGATGTTATAATAATAAAAATTATTAAAGATTAATTTAGTTTGAAATGTGTATAGCTCAGTAAATACTGAGAATAGGACACATATCCATATGAACTTTTTTGCTTGAAATGATCTCAAGAATATGCCCCTTAAGTGCCGGAACTTCGCGACACACCCTGAATGGCGGTCTAATTTTAAACTTTTGGGTTTACAATGTAGTATAAATAATCAAATTGATATATCAACTTAAACAATTACCCAACTGGAGCACTAGTTTTGTTTGCATTTGATCGAATCCTGGAAAATTGTAGCACAGAGTAACAGCCAGCAGAACCTTATATAAAAAAAAATATATTGCAGCGGAAACATATATTTTTGGCCATTTAAATAGCCGATAATTGGTGCTGTCATGTTTTGCCATTGTAGTGCAATTTTGTGCGGTACTGCTAACTTTACGGTTAAGCCAGCAGAACCTTTTATTAATTAAAATTATTGCAGCGAAAATAATCTTTTTGGGCATTTAAATAGCTGATAAAAAGCCGATAATTTTGGTAAATGTTACATGTAGTTCTGCCGTCAACTGCCTGCCAGCTTCACTGGCATATATTATTTGCGTCGGAAAACTTGTATTATCATCATATTGCCTTGTAAACCATTCACAAAATTCTCTTCGTCTTTCATGATCTCCTAGTGTTGAGGATTTACATACTATATTTATAAGGATGATATTTGTGGTAATGCAAAATTTTATGCGCTGTAGATTTGGGTAAGCGAGTGTTATGTTCAATTTCTTGATGTGTTTGGATTTTCAAAAACTGCTTGTAAAATGGTAGATTTGATTTCATCACTTACGCGCTGCGGTTTTGTATATGGTTTGGTAAATGATCCATGATTTATTAAATGTATCCCTAAAATTCCTTTAAGTGGATGGATGAGGTTGTCGTCGCTCTGGATACTTGTTAAAGTACATTTCGGAAGCTCTTGTCGAATTTTTGTGACACAAAATGTAACAAGCCAAAATATCAAATGTATCACTGTTACTAAACGGCTCCTTAACAATTATTATACAACAATATTAGGTATACTAAATAACCAGTTAATTTAAGATTTTAACTGCAGTATTTACTACTTATTGCACAGGTAAATAAAATAAAATAACAAACTGAATGTCATTTATAAAGAAAAATTGCTCCAATTGTTTTCAAAGCCTTCTATGTTAGCAAACTTCACGACCAGTATTAAAATAACCTATTTCGTTGTTTATACCATTAGTTTTCATATCAGACATAACAAATTATACATTTCTGAAAAGCAAAAAAAACTGTTTTCAATGGTACCATAGCCAACTACGACCCCCATAAGAAAAAACAAAGTTGATCCTTGTAACTCAAATATGATGACAGTTTTCGAAAATCTGAGTACACTACCAGATTCCTATTAAGAAAGTGCCTTAAGAACATGCAAATTAAATTTTACTTCCTCTGAAAATAAATAAGCAATAACAGAAAATAAAAGAAATCACCTTTTTCGCTATAGCGCGTTAAATACGTAGAATATCAAATGAATTTTATGGGGTTTGGTGTAATTTTAGCTATGGAGTATTTCATCCCATTTAACCAAATCTCTCTCTTATAACGAAGATCCCCATTTTGAGAATGAATCTGTGGGCACAGTGTATACTAAAAACAAAAATTGTATAAAAAAAAAAACAATTAAAACACAATTTAGGATTTCTAAACTTTTAAAAATGTCAAAAATGCTAAAAAAACTCTTTTAAATTTCTGAATAAAAACAAAATATGCAAAACAACCTGATTTTAAAAAAGAAAAAAATACTGTGGGGTGAGGCCCTTAAAACATTTTGACTACTAATTTTGGCCCTCGAAGCAATTTGCGTCGGCCAGCCCTGCTTTAAACACTAAATCAGTGGTTTTTAATGACTGTGTTCCGCATAAATCTTCTGAATGTATCTGTTCCTTGATTTAGAACCACTGTTCTCTTCTTGTAGAAACAAAATATTAAGCGTCTTTTTGTTATATCAATGAGATTATATTCGTATCCAGATCCGTCCTGCACCCCACCTGGCCCAACTGGTCGGCCGCCGCTCTTAGTTTAGTTCACTTGTTTCCGCGGGGCGGTCGGGCGAGGGGCGAAAGCTGTTGCTTTTATATTGATCTGCGCAGACCAGAGTGCACTGCACCCCCTAAACTTCAACATCGCGACCAACCCCCTCGTCAAACGAAACGCGACCTCTCCTTTCACGCACGCCCTTTCTCGCTCTCTTACTCTCTTGGCCCTTTACCCCCGCAGACGTCGTCGTCGTCGACGGCGGCGGCAACGAAGCGCCCCCCTCCCCTCCTCCTCCCTTGTGCCTTAGGGGTAGCGCCGCCGAAAGCGCTTTAACCCCTTGCCTTACTTACACAACACAAAACACCCAATTGTAAACATTAATGCGTTTGATGCGAATGGTATAATGAAGACGGGAGACCGGTTTCCGACTTAATAAAGCTCGTTGTTGTATTGTCTTAATGGAGAACTTGGGGAGCTTGTTAATCTTATTTTTGTGATGATGTAATAATGCAGTCTTAAGGGGATACAAATGATAGGGATATCCTCCGAAATACAAATTGGATCAAATGCTGAAGATGACCCATTTCTCGAACCAATGAGAAGTTTGCTATAAATACGGATTTAACCCGGCGCCTCCACCATCTGACATTTCATTATTACCACATGTTTATAAATTTTATTTGACGATCTATGCGGTCAATTTTTACAAATAATAGTGTTTTGCAAATAATATTACACTACAGCAAAAACTGGGAAACATGTCTTTACCATACTTAATGAACCAGCCACGATTCTTGATTCCGAAAATTTTAAAAAATCATAACTTCTAAGTGTCCCCATTTGCAATCAATTTTCTTGTGTCAGTTGTTAGTATAAAATATTGAGATAAACGTAAACATTTTAAATTGAGTGTAATTTTTAATGTAAAATATCAAAATTGTCTAAAGTACAGGGTGCGGCAGCATAACTTCCTTTTTTAAAATGCGCGCCATTCAGTCGGTTGATGTCAGCGGAGCGCTAGTGGTCTCGTTCGAGAGGCGGGACTATAAAGTTTTGTCCCGACACAGTTCATTCGCCACCATGCGTTGGAACAGTGCGAAGCGGGCTTTGCCGTTGAGGCTTACTTTTCGAGCGGATGTTTTGTGATCGCAACACAGCGCGCCTTTCAGAATCGCTTTAATTTAGCCCCGTTGGCACCTGTCCCGGACCACAAATCAATTGTTACGTGAGTCACTACGTTCAGACAAACTGCAAGTGCGACATGACGAAGAACTGGAGTCCCTCGGCCCATTTGATCACTTGAGAACATTTAGGCAGTGCAAGCTTCAGTGTTGCAATCACCACGGCGTTCTGCGCGCAAACATGCGTCTATCCTTGGACTGTCCGATCATTCTGTGAGGAGAATTCTTCATGATGATCATCATTTCCATCCTTACAAGATGGCGATTGTGCAGGAACTTTCTGAACGTGATTTCAATTCTCGGAGAAACGCGTGTGAGGTTCTTCTCGAAGTCGTTCCTGAGGACGCTATTGCTTTTTTTAGTAATGAAGCCCATTTTTATTTGTGTGGATCTGTCATCAATTCTGGGCTCGAGAACTGCATCAAAGGCCTTTACATTCACTAAAGTCACAGCCTAGTGTGCAATTTTCTCAGCTGGAATTATTGGTCCCTGGTTCTTTAAGGAAAATGAAGTCACAATTACAGTAAATTCGGACCGGTATTTAAACATGTTACAGGCATTTTTTCCAACGGCTAGATGAGTTGCACGTAGGGGACATTTCATGCGCCACGCGTATATTACACTAAAATATTGTGAAATTTATGTATATTCGAACTTCACTTGAAATCTATGTTTTATACGCGTGGCGCATGAAGTAAAATTTCGAGTTTAGAAAAGCCCAGAAAATTTGTCTCGGGTCGTTGCGCGACCCTCGACAAATTTTTACGGGGCTTTTCTAAAGTCGAAATTTAACTTCATGCTTAGTCTGGGAGTGGAAAACACACGTTCAAAGCTTCAAATTGAACTCTTTTAAAGAACAACGGATGTCAGAAAACTTCCAGCTTATGCACATGATTACCTAAAATAAAAATTCAGTGTATGTTGCTTGTATTCAGATTTTGCCAAGGAAATTGAGGATACCATATTCATATTTTAAATTTTTGTGACAAAATCGTACAAGATGTCAAACATTATTAACAGAAAAAAAAGCTTTCAAACGAACCAATCTTCGAAGTAAAATTTTGTTAATTTTTATAAGGTGCGCCAGTAAAAACATATTTTAGTTTTTATGTTGTGGTACTACTGTTTTTTATACTTCTTGTCAATCAATGATGACCATAATAACTTGAATAATGTGTTATGTTATGATAATCGGAGACGGAAGGGGGCTTTAAGAGGGGTAGGGGGACGATGGAGCCGGTCTTTACCCTGGCAAGAATGGTAGAGAATGTGATTGAAAAGAAAGGGAGCGTGTATGCGGTGTTTGTGGACCTGAAGGCGGCGGAGAAGAAGAAACATGGGCAGTGGCAAAAGTGGGAATGGAAGAGTCGGAAAAGTTTAGGACGGAGGAGGGGCTTAGGCAGGGGTGCCCATTGAGCCCGGTGTTGTTTAACCTCTATACGAGTGAATTAAAGGAGGTGATGAGGAAACGACAGGGGGTGGTGGTGATTGGTAGAAGTAAGGTGTGGATGTTGGCATATGCGGATGATGTGGTGCTGGTGGCAAGAGAGTTGGAAGGGATGAAGGATATGCTGAAAAGGGCGAAGAGGTTTATGGATAAGAGGGGGTTGACCGTGAATGTTAGAAACACGAAATGGATGAGATTCAGAAATAAAGGGTGGGAGGGGAGGGTGAAGGAATTAGAGTGGAAGGTGGAGGTGATTGAAAGGGTTAAACATTCAAGTATTTAGGGTTTATGTTCAAAGAGACGGGAGGGTATGAGGAGCATGTGAGGTGGGTGATAGCGTGGGAAAAGTGGGGGAAGTGGATGGGGAACAATGTAAGAGAATGTAAGAACAATGTATGGGATGCGTGTGTGAGATCAGTGTGAATGTATGGGGTGGAAGTGTGGGGGACGAGAGGGTATGAGTGTATGGAGAGGGAGCAGTTGTGGTTCTTAAAGCGTATGCTGGGGGTGGAAAGGTCGACACATAGATACATAGTGCTGCAGGAAACTAATAGAGAGAAACTAGAGTGAGAGGAAATGGTGATAACGGCTAGGTAGGAGATGAAGTTATGGGATCTGGAGGAAGAGAGATTGGTGAAGGCAGTGTGGGTGCCGTGCGTGAATGGAAGAGAGGGTAGACGGAGGAGCGATAGAAGGAGAATGTATGAGAGGGTGGGTTTGTTGGAGACGAAGGTGATGGCTGGGGAATGGGGTAAAGGTGGATGCGTGGGTGAAAGAGTAGGAGAAGGAGGTGGAAGCACAGGAAAGACAGGGGTGTATAGAGAGGAGTGAATACAACGATAGGTACGGGAGGTGGCAGGTGCATAGGAGAATGCCGAGGTATTTGGTGGAGGGGGGATGGAGTAGGGAGGAAAGGGTGGTGCTGGCGAGGGCGAGGTGTGGGTCAGGGGAGAGAGAGGAAGGAAGGTGTGGATGGGGGAAGAGTATGGGAAGTGTGTAATGTGTGAGCGGGGGAGTGATACGTGGAGTCATTTGGCGGAGGAGTGCGAGGGGGTGAAGGAGGAATGGGTGGGAATAAGAGGCAATAGAAGAGTGAAAGAATGGATGAGAGAGGATGGGGCCGGGGTAAGGACGCTGGAGGAGTTGGGGGAAGAGAGGGGGCAGCGATTAGTATAGATGTAATGTAGTATTATGCTAATAAAGGTCTTTTTTTATTTTTTTAAATTTTATTATGATAATCAACTATAATAAATTTCAGTCAAATCGAATATAGCGCTCAATCGTTATAAATAAGATTAATAATATTTTTTTTTAATTTTAAAGGCTAATTCCGGCTTAACCCTAAATTTTTGGATACAGATAAGTTGTGTTACATCATCATATTTTTATC
Organism: Philonthus cognatus; assembly: GCA_932526585.2. NCBI lineage: Eukaryota > Metazoa > Arthropoda > Insecta > Coleoptera > Staphylinidae > Philonthus > Philonthus cognatus. The sequence continues at coordinate 59,992,753 of OW052246.1, forward strand.
CCAGGAATCTATGGTTAAGCCATTTACCCACATTAACGGGACACCCTGTATACTGCTTATGTTTGTTTCCGCGTTTATCAATTTTAGAAAAGTATTACCAAATCTTTCTATATTCGTTCTTTATAATAGTTTTCTTTTCACCTCTCTTAAATTATCCGCTACTGCAACTACGAGTTTTTGTTACTAAAATATCTAAAATTTAGAATTTAGATTTTTGAACGGCAGGCACTTTAAAATTGCTTCGTGGTTTTTTCTAAACTAAAGAATAACTTTTTTATCCCCTATATTTGGTTTGATTGTATGAAATTATTATAAGAGATCAGGGAAAAAAAATCTAGAATCAGGGAAGAGTTAGGGAAATTTAACATTTCAAATTGGTCGCCACCATGGTTAAGTTTAAAAAAAACATTCTGATTAGCACTGATCATCCTAATTTTTAGACTTTTTTATAGTGGAACTTCATGCGTATCTTCTTTAAGTATTCGATTATTTAAAAGTTAAGTTTCGTGTATGCAAAAATTAGTGTGCACCCAGACGTATTTCGAAGAAACGGAGTTCAAAGAACTTCAACAAATACATGCATGCTGGTTGAAATCGAATTTTCACTCGCATTCACAACTCCCGTATTTTAATGCTTTTTTAATAACTTTTTATGACAAAGTGAATATAAGTGTAGTTAACTGGAAAATAAAAACGTAAATTTTTATAAAGTTATTTTAATCTATTGCACAACGAGGACAAATTGAATTGAGCGCGTAATAATTAAGGGAAAAGCTAATTGTATTACAAACGTTTTTAAGTATGGGTCAACGACCGAAGTCCTTGAATATTTTAATTTTTTAACGATATCGACATTAATATGTGATAACATTAAATTATCAAATCAGAGCCTACTGACATCGTGAATTTTTCTTTTAAGTATATATCGTATGTTCAATAAAAAAAAAAAAAAACTCTAAGAGTGCCATGGAAAATATTGTAGGTTGGCAACTCTGAAATTATATATTATAATTATTATGTCTGAAGTTTTATATATCAATTCTTAAAGCGTGTAGCCAACTTATATTTTAAAAAAGATGAAATCATGGCACTCTAGAGGTTTTATTTTATTGAACATTTTCCTTGCTTGATTTGTAGTGCTTTCTGCACCAATACATGTAATACGAAAATAGTTTGATGTCATCAGATTACGTGTGTGAAAAGAGAAAGAAAACTTCATAATATGTCTGCTATGGTTTTTAGATGGAACATGTGAAAACGTATGTTCCGGTATGAGCTTTAAAATTTTTAGGTTAAACGTCAGATTTTGACAATGTCTTCGTAAAACTAAATCTGCAGAAACCGAGCCACAAATCACTTTAATGAATGTGCACAATCGTTTTAAATGTGAGTTTAAGTGGTATTATTCCAATTTCCACATATACTAAATAAATAGTTCAGGTATTTACAGAAATAAATACTGCATTTAAGTTGATTTTGTGTAAGCTCAAACGAACATTTTAGTTGAATCGAATGCGCATTCAGTAGATTTGGCAAATAGTAATCGGATTAATCTGTGAATACAGGAAATTTTTCTTTTAGGTGTGTGTTTACTTAAAAGAAACATTTTCTATTAGGTATACATATGCATACTTTTTTTTAGAGAGTTCAATTTGAAGCTTAAAACCAGTGTTTTCCACTCCCAGACTAAGCATGAAGTAACATTTCGAGTTTAGAAAAGCCTAAAAATTTGGTTTGGTCGCGGAGCGCGAAGAAATTTTCAGGCTTTTCTAAACTCGAAATTTTACTTCATGCGCCACGCGTATTAAACAATAAATGCACTGAAATATTGTGAACGAGTAAACTTCGCTTGAAATCAGTGTCTTGTACGCGTGGCACATGAAGTAAAATTTCGAGTTTAGAAAAGCCTGAAAATTTGGTTTGGCCGCTTCGCGCTACGCGATCCAAATTTTCAGGCTTTTCTAAACTCAAAATTTTACTTCATGCTTAACCTGGGAGTGGAAAACAGTCGTTTAAACTTCAAATTGACCTCTTTTAAGAAAACAAAGAATATTGAAAAATCTACAACATGTAATTGGGATATGTATACTCAAAAGAAAAAATTCACAAGAAATATGATTTGAAGCTTTTCTAAAAGAAAGAACACTCGCGACCTAAACAGTATGACATTGTCATGTAATGTTAAAATTTGACACAACTAGAAAAATATCGTTGCAGATACAACTGTCGACATACTCTCTAAAAAGGACATCTCTCCCGATTTCCACTATAGCTAAATTGATTGGGTGGGTTACGTGAAGATCAAATTTAATTGATAAATAAAGCACTAATGACCTTTCTTCACACTTATTTGAATTACCAAATGTACATTTCGGACACAAACTGACCATTATAAATGGATTAATACTAAAAAAAGGACACAACACACTTAAAAATACTTTTTAAACTGAGTAAATGTTTTTATTTTTAGTATTAATCCATTGATAATGGTCACTTTGTGTCCGAAATGTAAATTTGGTAATTCAAATAAAAGTGTGAAGAACGGTTATTAGTGCTTTATTTATCAATTATACATACCAAGTCTGTAAATATGAAACCGGATTTTTTTAATAGAAAATACACATTTATTGTGTAAAAATGGTACAAAATATTTTATTTAAAGTATTACCCATCACACATTGTTCCCATCTCTCTGCTAATTTGTGAATGCCACGCCAAAAAAATTGTTGATTGTTTAAGGCAAACCAATCATCGAGCATTTTCGTACATTTTTGTAAGAAGTGAAGCTCTGCTCAGCAAGTGCGTGTCCCATCGATGCAAATAAGCAGTCATCGGATAGAGCCAACTCTGGTGAGTAAGCCGCACGCGGAAGTATTGCATCACCAGTCACAATTCGATACGGAAATGATTTTCTTTTGTACCTGGTGAGCAGTATTTCCTAGGTGGTTTTTCGATTTTCCTGTCGTCTTTCATATGGAACCCATCTTCCTACCTTCTGGATCTTTCTTATGGCTTTCAAACGTATGGAGACGGCTTCTCGTGTCACATTTAACTGATACGCAAGTTGTTTGTGCGTCATCCTCATCCAACAATGCTTGCAATGCGGCGACTTCAAACTTTCTCGGTGGTCTTTCACATTCTTGGTTTCTTACGTGAAAATCTCCATTTTTGAATATTTCAAATCACTCAAAGCAATGTGATTTACCAAGAGCATGCTCACCGTAAGCTTCGACATGCATACGATGCGGTTTTGCAGCAGTTTTCTTCGAATAATAACAGAAAATTAATGCTGTCCGCGAATCATAATTTTTAGGCTCAAAAACAGTCATCTTCAACGCTATGAAAACATATGTAGTTGTATTAAACTTGTATTCTTGTGAGTTAAATGTCTTTGACAAATGTAAACACAAGAATAAGGGACCAATAACGCGACTTAACAGTCACTATATTGACAACTAGAGCCTTTTATAAGCAAATTCCGGTTTCATATTTACAGACCCTGTACCAGAGGTATAGGCCTGTAAATATGAAACCGGAATTTGCTTATAAATGGCTCTAATTGTCAATATAGTGACTGTTAAGTCGTATTTTGGTCCCTTACTCTTGTGTTTACATTTGTCAAAGACTTTTAACTCACGTTTGGTAAATTTACAGGAATTAATTATTTTTTTAAGAGCGTTCAATATGAAACTACTGAAGAGTGTTTCCATTCCTAGATTAAGCATAATCGAACATTTTTAGTTTAGAAAAGTTTGAAAATTTGGCCTAGTCAAATTTTTACTCTTGATTGTAAGATGATATGAGCCAACATTCGAATTTCAGTTTTTTTTTTGTGATTTCTATGCATAATAATAGAATTTTATTTTAGTTCAAGATTTATAGAAGAGAGATTTATATATTGTTGGTATTAGAAGTGTATAAATTAGAGACAGACACCCAAGAAATGTGTTCAGAGCGCGCACGGTTTAATAATAGTCGATGACTTGTTAGCAATGCGGTCGGATGCTATCTATTTCTAGACTTATTACATTGCTTAGTCTGTGCAGACAAAGCAACGAAACGTATTTATAGACAGACTCGCACTCTTGCATTTTGCCAACCATTTCCGCCTCTATTTCTCTGCACCTAGCAACTCTTTATCACATTAACTTTTTCTTCTCCACCTTACTTAACAAAATACAGGAAATTTTTATTTCAATCATACATACAGAGAGTTTTATGTAACATCAAACATGCTAGAATGTACTCAATGTTAATTTTCCTACGTTAGATTTGTACTGGAACGCATCAAAGCATTGAGTGCGATGTAAATTAGCTACGATTTCTAATGATAATATAGTCAATCCAGTTTACTACACTCTTCCCGTCAAATAAATAAATTAAATTGGTTACTTATTATGACAACCACAATATGTTGTATTATTAGGGTGGTGACCAACCGGGAAAATTAGGGAAAAGTGAGGGGATTTTATTCATCGGGAAAAGTCAGGACTAAGTCAGGGAAATTAGCGAAAAGTCAGGGATTTTACAAATTATTAGTACCATGTGATCGCTTAAAAACATGATTTAGAGTCAGCTTTGAGTTTTAAATTAGATTGGCACTACTGACTGTTATTTTTTTTCTGCAGTTGCCCAGACTGCTAATTGTATGATGAAATAAATTTGAGGTTATTCTAAACTATGTAGTAGTTTAGCATAACCTCAAATTTATTTCATCATACAATTAGCAGTCTGGGCAACCGTACAAAGACATGCCGCCTACTCCAAATCATAATTTAAATTATTGCAATGTACTAATAAATATGCAAATAATGCGATAATCTGTTTGACAAACAAACAAAAAAAAAACATTTATAAGTATGTATTATTTAATTACATGTACACTTCTGTGCAATAAAATTAGGTACACAAAATATGTTATAGTTTAAACGGGACATGATGAGTTTCCTAGTTACTTAAATATGTCAATTTTCTTAGTGTCAAAATGCCGCGTGATTTAGACAACAATTCAAAAATTCGAATGTAACTAAAATAGAAGATGGTTTTTCTGTTAGACAAATTGCTCGATTAGTGAACATCAGTAAAGACACGGTTTTCAGAGTTAAGAAACGTTGCGAGCAGGAAAGTAGTGTTATGGTGTTTTATTATTTATTGAAACTGCTGCTAGGCAATTAAAACAGACCGAATTATACAACTAGAATATTGTAAAAAATAGTTATAAGACTTGTGCTTAATTTTATTGTACAGAAGTGTACATTATATTTTGTCAAATAAAGATGATAATGCAAATACTGCGATTAAATAATTGACAAATGTTTAGTTCCGTTCGGAGCACGAATTTGATACGTCAAAAAATATTAAACAAAATAATTTGTAATTTAAATATCGTGCGGAAAATTCTCGGCCTAGTACAGAAATGGCGTTGCTATCGATGATTTTTTTGTTATGGTGGTACACGTATACCAATAACGACTGACAAGTGTCAACTCGATTTGTCAAATACTTTTCTTTATACGGATTTTTAAAGTAGAAGTGTTGTGTGTGCTACGTTGAAATGGAAAAACTGGATTATCGTGCCGTTATACAATTTTTCGTTTTGGACGGTTTATCGCTAACGTACATTTATCCAAAGTTAGTAAAGGTTTATATGGAGTCTTCTCCTTCATTTTCAACAGTGAGGAAATGAGCAGCTGAGTTTAAACGGTCGTACATCTCTTGAAGATGATCCACGTGAAGGACGACTAAAAACTGCAACCACAGAAGAAAACATCAAGAAGGTGCACAATATGGTATTGGACGATCGGCGATTAAAGGTCTGTGAGATAGCTGAAGCCGTAAACATATCAGAAGAAAGGGTACGGTATATTTTACATAGAGAATTAAATATGAGAAAGCTTTGTGCAAGGCGTTAAGTGCTAACCAAAAGCAAACACGCAAACGAATTTCTCAACGATGTTTGGACAGTTTTAAAAAGAATCCAACCGATTTTGTGCGACGATTTGTTACTATGGATGAGACATGGGTCCACCACTACACGCCAAAAACGAAACAGCAATCGAAGCAGTAGATGGACACCGGTGGCTCTGCACCAAAAAAGCAAAGTCGATTTCATCTACCGGAAAGGAGGCCAGTGTTTTCTGGGATGCAAAAGGGATTCCTTTTATTGATTACTTTGAAAAGGGCAACACCATAACTGGCCAATACTATGCAAGTCTTCTGGACCAACTGGATGATACAAATTCGGGAGAAGAGGCCTGGATTGCAAAAGAAAAACAACTATCTTTTATCAGGACAATGTACCTGCCCACAAAGTCGATTTGGCAATGGGAAAACTGAGAGATTTGAAATACCAATTGTTGGATTATTCACCCTATTCATCAGATTTTGCTCCCTCTGACTTCCACTTATTCTCAAATCTAGAGAAATTTGTAGCTTGAAAACGTTTTAAGTCAAATGAAGAGGTGTTAGCAGCATTAGATGGGTGTCTTGCAGGCCTTTCAGAATCGTACTTCAGGGATGGAATCCATTCATTGGAGAAACCTTGGACAAAGTGCATTGTACAACAGGGGGACTACGTAGAAAAATACAATTATTTTTTTAGCTTAAAACACAATCTTTCACTGCGAAGCCGAGAACTTTCCACCTTAGCTTCAAATTGAACTCGGTAAAAAAAAACGAAGACTTTCTGTCTCTGTCTCTAAATAATCGGTTATATATACAGTACTCTCTCGCTAATCCGCCACCATAAAATCCGGACCATCGGCGGATTACTGGAAACGGCGGATTATAGTGTCTAGGAACAAAAAAATAAAAAACATATGTAGATATTTACTCATATGCAGATATATTTTGTATTAGTATGTAGGTTTACAAAAATGAATTGAAATTAGAAAATAAACTGACACGTAACTGATTACTCAGGTTTTGAAAAATACTGGTCTAGTTTGGCCTGTTTTTTGCCATAATAAATCTTCGTAATTACTTGATCACGCATTTTACGTAAATTTCTAACCATATCGTATGTCATTCCATTTTCCTGAGCCCATTTAATGCAAGTGTCAACACTTTCCAAAGCGTCCTCTGATTTGACAGTGCAATCTACATGTACCGACATTTCGTCTGATGAGCTATCAAAGGATGAGTCAAATGATTCATTTACAAGCTCATCTTCGGTTAAACGTGGCTCATATATTTCTGGGTTTTCTTTAAACCAATTTTCAACATCTTCACGTGTTAAACCTGCATTAGGATTTGTTGCAAACTGTATCAATTCCTGTAATGGAATTAGATCCTCTTCTTCCCAAGTGTCATCATCTTCACAAATTCTAGGCCACAATTTTTTCCATGATGATTTGATTGCTCTTTCTCCAACTTCGTCCCAGGCATCAGAAACTGTAAAAACTGCATCTTTGGTATTCAACATTTTCAGAGTTTCAGAAATGTTTGCCTCTCGACTTATGGCGTTAAGTAAAATCTTCTTTTTGTAATTGTTTTTCATCATTTGTATCACATTTTGATCCATTGGTTGGAGCAGAGGCGTACAATTAGCAGGAAGGAAGAGTGTTTTTATACAGCCGTCACTAGATGATAATTCGTCATTTGGGCCGTGTCCAGGAGCATTATCAAGCACAAGAAGAGCTTTCTGTGGTAGATTTCGCGACTTTAAAAATTTTTTCACCTCAGGCACGAAAACATGATGAAACCAGTCGTAAAACAAATCTTTGGTTACCCAGGCTTTATTTTGACTCATATAAACAACCGGGAGATATATGTTCTTGAATGGCCTAGGGTTTTTAGATTTTCCAATAACTAAGAGTTTCAACTTATGACTGCCACTTGCATTTGAACAAGGCATAACGGTTATCCGCTCCTTGGATACTTTTCTGCCTGGAGCACACGTTTCACTTCTGTGAACATACGTTTTATGTGGTAAAAGTCGCCAAAATAAGCCAGTTTCATCGGCATTGTAAACTTGATCCGCCGTCAAATTAAGCTCTTCAATTTTTTTCATAAAAACTTCAAGAAATGGTGATACAGCAGCCTCATTGCTGGACAATTTCTCTCCAGTTATGGACAGCAACCTGATTCCAAATCTTGCTTTAAATTTTGTAAGCCATCCTTCACTAGCTCTGAAATCATTTTTCTTATAAATTTTCTCATAGAACTGGAGTGCTTTCTGTCGCAACACTTCAGCAGTTATCGGTGTGTGACGTTGACGCTCTTGTAAAAACCACGAAAAAAGTGTTTCTTCCAACTGTGGATATTCACCAGTTCTCATCGTTTGACGTTTTCCTATTCCAGACTCGGCGTTAGTGACATAGTTTTCGATCTTATTTCTGTTCTTCCGAATATCGTAAACTGTTGACCGCCCAATATGAAACTGATTTGCTATGTCTGTAAAAGGCACACCACTATCCACTTTCTTTAAGATTTCCATCTTTTCCATTAAAGTTAAAGTTTCGTGCTTTCGTTTAGTAGATCGCGATTGTGGTGAAGAAGCCATTTTTTTGCTAATGAACAACAAGAAAGACGCGCGACCGTTCGTTTTTGTTCCTAGTGGTGGACTAACGAGTAGTTGTTTACGACTAAACGGCGATGTATAGAACATTCCAGAAAAAAAAGAGAGGGAGGTGATTGCGGCGGCGGATTACCGAACCAAACTCGTTCAATAACGGCGGATTACAGAGAGTCTATAGATTGGATCAACTTGCGAAAAAACGGCGGATTATAGTAGTTGTCGGATTATGGAGCGGCGGATTAGCGAGAGAGTACTGTATATGATTTAATATGTTCTACAGTTCTACATTTTTTAAAAATATAACGAGTTGTTGGAATAACTTTAAATTTAGAGAAAATATGTAAGATTGAATGTACTTTCACATCCCGTAAAGACAAATATAAGATTTTTATATATATTTCCGAAAATTGAATCAGCTTCGGTGAGAAAACATGTTCAACAAACTTCCAAAGAAATGGCTGATTTTTTCTTTAATTTCTTTAAAACTAAATGCACTTTCTGCAGAGAAAACGTTACAATTTCTTAAATTTAAACGAATGTAAACAGATTCTCATTCATTTTATATAAATTCAAACGAAACTGGAAATTGTGCTGATAAATGGTTGGATATTTGTTTAAAAATGTTTCAAAAATATAACGATTTGTTGAAATAACTTAAAATTTAGAAATTGGAATTGAATGTAGTTTCATATCCCGTAAAGACTAACATAAGATTTTAATTTGTATTTTCGAAAACTTTAACGAAAGAGCTTTGGTAAGAAAAGATGTATAATAAACTTGTTATCTGATGAAATGTCTGATTTTTTTAAACAAAAGCAGCAATTTCTTTTAATCTAAATGGCCTTTCTATGGAGAACATTTCACAGTTTCCTCTAATTTAAACAAATATATAAAGATTTCTTACCACATTTAGTCAACTTTATATATCGATTTTTTTTAATAAAACACCCTGTATATTTTTACATAATTCGACACAGAATATAATTCTGCATGCACCTATACTAGCATTCCTTCTACTAACAAACTTTTGTTTTCAAAATATTTTTATTAAAATTAGGCAAAAGAATAAGAGGGTTAACTAAATTGTTGTTTGTTTTCTAGAAAAATCAAAACAAATATAAAGATTTAAAATATCTCGAATTATTGTAGCAAACTTTTAATTTTGGAAGAAAACAATTAATTTTGGTGCAAATAATTACTTTTTTAATCTTCAAATAAAATTAAAATTTTTCGTTTCGTTTTTCTGATATATTGAATTGAACTCCAAATTTTGTTAGACAAAAAGACAATTTATTCATTTTTGAAGATTTTATTTAAACTCTTTGGTGTTATGGGCTTTGTGTTAATTACGCTTATAATTTGGTTAAACAGAGTTAAAAAGTGTTTTATTTATTTATTTCTGTAAATGAAAATTGCCCTTGTAATTTGGTTAAATATATTTTTTTAATTCAAATAAAGAAAAAGGGTTGTTCAATAAACGTGAAATCCTTAAAAATGATTGAGTTATAAGCATCGAAAATAATCGATTATTTTACGAGTAACGAAACGTAATCTGCGAAAAACCACGAGAGCGTAGGATTATGTCGAGCTGCGAGTAAAAAATAATCATTATTTTCGATTGCTTGAGTGGTATTCGTTATGATTATACAAGGTGTGCCATTTTAAAGTACCACCTGGAATATCTTCAGAACCATGCACCGAATGAAAAATGATTCAAATAAAAGTGTAATGATTTGGAGGGGGATATCAAATTCTGTAAGAAAATTCAACCCCCCAAGGGGCACCTATGGTGCCATTTAAAAATCTTGAGTTATTGACATTTTTAAGCAAACTCTCAGGGATGCCAACATTTTTGCGAAAAAACAATATCACCATTAGATTCCTTAATACTGCTTTTGTTATAAATTTATTTGTCCTAACTCTCTAGAACTAGCCGTTTTCTCAAAAAAAAGTTAATACGGGTGGTCTGGGACACCCTGTATAATAATTAAATTATTAGAATACTATAATAATTAAAAATAACAAAACTTTAAACGCAAGTTCCTCAAAATCATGAAAATGTTAGGTTAATCAATTTTTATTTCACACTTTCTAAAGATACCAAATCATTTAATGGTATTGTTTTATATAATTGAAAAGTGTTATCTAAAAATTTGCGACTTCCTTAGACGTATTTTTATAAATAAAATGTATCACCTTGACTGATATAACTAATCCAAAAGTATTCAAGATTCTTATCTGGACAAGTTTAAAATTTAAAAAAAAAGTGTAAGTACTTCATCAAAACCAGTTTTCAGTAAATATTGTGAAATTATGATCCAATAAGTAACTAATATGTGTAATTATTATATATTGTGAAATTATGATCCAATAAGTAACCAAAATATGTAATTATTACGATTCATTAATAAGAACATAGATTGAAAACTATGATTTGCTAAAAATAACTTCATGAATTCATAACTTCATTTAAAATGGTACTTTTAAACGAGTGTTTTTCACTCCCAGATTAAGCATGAAGTAACATTTCGAGTTTAGAAAAGCCTGAAAATTTGGTTTGGTCGCGTAGCGCGAAGCCACGCGTACTAAACACTGATGTGATGTGATGTTCAGAATACACGTTTTTAGCATACTGCTTTAGTAGGATATTTTGAACTTCACTTAAAATCAGTGTTTTATACGCGTGGCGCATGAAGTAAAATTTCGAGTTTAGAAAAGCCTGAAAATTTGGTTTTGTCGCGTAGCGCTGCGCGCTCCGCGACCAAAGCAAATTTTCAAGCTTTTCTAAACTCGAAATTTTACTTCATGCTTAATATGGGAGTGGAAAACACTCGTTTAAGACCTTAAATTAAACTATTTTAAAAAACAAACAATTATCTGACAAGTTACAGCTCATGCATACATGTATGTATATTTAAACGAAAAATTCCCAGTATGTTTACCAAATTTTAGTGGTGGCAAATGACGCCGTCAGGGCCGAAAGGGTTAAATTAATTATGAATTGCCATTAGTCAAAGTCTGTTTTTGACCAATGATACGGCATTTTATTGATAGATAGTTTTAGGACGTTACTTAGCATGTTATTTATAACTTAGTACACTCTTAAAATGTTAGTGGGTAGTAACATCTATTGTCAAAGCAAAAATATCCATTATCTCCCACTCGCTTTTGAAATCTAATATCGCACTTCCGCCAAAAATAAAAACCTCTCGCGGTCGCTCGCGTTTTGTTCGCGAGCGTCGGCTTCTGTTTACAGCGGTCTGTTATTGTAACGAGAGAGAGAGGGAGCGAAAGATAAACAGAGCGCAGATAAGAGAGCAGCCGAGCACGTGTCGATTGTTGTCGTTGTAGTCGCGACTCCTCGTCATGGACTTTGTAGCGCGGATTTCGTAAAACGCGAACCGGCAGAGGAGCAACAAAAAATGATAATGCAGAAAGGAGCGACGCCCTGTGGCGGGAAGCGGAAGAACGGGAAAATTAGGCGGTGAAGTGGGGGCCGGGAGGGGCGCGATATCGATCGCAGAAAAGGGGGTAGAGGGAGGAAGTGCTGGGAAGGAGAGAGGGTGTTGCACGTGAAAATGTGTATATTTTCAGAAAAAGTTGGGAGGTCTAATAGCTTTGAAGATAAGGTTACTTATTCCAAAGAAATATTGTTCCAAATTAGAAGAACATGTTGATTAATTATTGGATATGTTTGAAGCTACACAAAAATTCAGTTTAAAAAATATATACCTATAATTATGAGATATTTCTACAGTTTTACCAGTTTATTCCTTATTCTGATGATTTTTTTTTATCATCTGGAATTAATAACCCATTGAAACTTTAACGAAACATATTGAAGAGAAAGAAAATATCGTTTTATTTCTAAAAAAAATGCTTTTGTGAAAATTGTAATTGTTGTAAAATTGTATATTTGTATTTTGACAAGTAATGTCACGCTTGAAAATTGAATTTTTAAAACTAGTTTTGAAAGTAAAATCCTCAAATGTCAGTATCAAAATTATTAAAATAAAATTAGTAGCGACGAAGAACAATCAACACCGGCGCTGTTTGGTCGTAGGAAAAGCAGAGTGTTAAACACGTTTTGAAAGCTGCATTGCATGCTCATACCTTGCATTTAATCGTCCTGTGGGCTCGTAAATGCACTTTGGTATTCGCATGCAATACAAACCTTTCAAAACTTGTAAAAAAATCTACTATATATAATAGATTGTTTCACAAGTTTTAAAAGCTTCGTTTTTAAGGTTTTCATGATATTTCTTCAAATTAATCACGTTCTGTGTACTTTTATAATTATTAGTATTTGGATCCCTTATTAACGGATCCAAATACTAATAATTATAAAAGCGTTCTCTCTCTTTCGTTTCACTACTTCATACGGACCTTCATACAATAGGAAAAACTTCTTAATTTCCTTATCAAAACTTGACGATTGATAATGAGTTTTAACTAATTCCAATTCGCCCGTCTTGAATTTTACCGGAACTTTGTCTAAATCATGCCTATACTTTCTACGTTGTGCTCTAAATTGAAATCTCTCTTGAGCAAGGATGATTTTTCTTTCTATTGATTCATCTACACGTTCTGGAAAATCGATCAAATTTTCAATTATGTGATTTGGGCGGATTCCTTTCATCAGTTGGTACTGTGTATAACCAGTCGAATCATGTTCTGTGCAATTAAACCAAGATTCAATTTGTTCAACATAATTAGGCCATAGTGAGTGCTTTTCATGACAATACGTCCTGAATAGTCGACCCAAGTCTCTCATCACTCGTTCTACTGGATTAGATGATATACCGCAGAATGTTTAACGATAATGTTTTTCTGAGTTGTTTTAACCCATAATTTACTTGTAAACTGCGATCCATGATCAGACAAAATCCTACATGGTTTTCCTACTGTAGAATTGTAATCAACTAACAATTTATTTATTAGTTTTAAAGTCGTCGCCTTCTTAACTGGATACAATTTTAGTTATTTCGAACAAACATCCAAAACAACAAATAAATAACAAACACCACCACGTTCTTTTGGCAGAGGACCAAAAATATCCACTGTTACTAATTCCAAAGGTTTGGTTGCGTTGACGTTTAACATTTCGCCATGCATTTTTTATTAGTTACCTTAGCCTTTGGCATACATCACAGCAAATTATAATCCTTTTAACCAGCCTTCCCATCAGCGGCAGCTCGCAGCTTAACTTCAGGGTAGGCCCGAGACCCAAGGTAATATGTATCCGTTTTTGAAATGTGACTTTGTTGTGCAATTCCTTGTATTTATAAAGCGCGATCCCAACCTCAAATTTTGTGTGCCTTGGCACTGTGGCCGACCCTGAAGTTAGGCTGCGAGCCGTCGCTGCTTCCCATATTGGAACAACTACAGGATTCGAAATGGCAGTACACTTCTTAGATCCAAAGTGTCCCCTCTCATGACAATCTTCTACAACTCTTCGGATCAACGATTCTGGTATGCATACCAACCACCAATCTAAATTAATAGCTCTTCTAAATTATTTCTCTCCATGTATATAGTAGTTTCTTAGCATTTCCTCTTGTTGGTTTTTAATTCTTCATAAACCCAACTAAGAGCGTCTCCTATTTTTTTCTATTTCATTCTCAAATAACGACTTCTTTTTCATCACTGACTGAAATGGTATTTTTCTTCTCATCATGGTTATTATAACCATATCTTGACACAAAGCCTGTTACTGTATTTTCCGATCCTTTACAGTGCACAATAGTTAAATTATATTCTTGAAGAAATAATGTCCATCTCATTAGACTACTATTCAATGCCTTACAACTAAATAAAAAACGACAATGATTTGTGATCTGTCTTAAGCGTATACTGTTTCTAATAATTCCAGTTCAGTAGTTGTATAATTATTCTCTGGTCCTAATAATGATCTACTAGCAAAAGATATATTCAGAAGTTCCCCTACATTATTAACTCGAAATAAATAAGCTTCCAATGCACTTGTAGAAGCATCAGTAGATATGTAAAACGGTTTATTGAAATCTGGGTGTTTTAAAATCACGGTTTGTATGAAATTGTGCTTAATTTTATTAAAAGCTTCTTCTTTCTTTGTCCAATTCCAGCTATTTGCTTTGCACAATAATAGTGTTAACATGCTTACTAATTTTTAGTGATTTTGTAGAAATCTCCTATAATAATTGCAAAAGCCTAAAAAAGATTGCAATTCTTTTTTGTTTCTTGCGGGTGGGAATCTATGAATGGTTTTGATCTTTTCTTGGTCTACCTAAATCCCGAAATTTAATGCTCCCAAACAAAAAATCACATTTGCTAAACTTTACCTTCATTCCTGCTACTTCTAAACGGCCTAAAACTTCATCTAATTGCTGAAGATGTTCGTCCAATGATCTTGACGCTATTAAAATATCAACTACAAATATAGTAGCGAAAGATACTTCAGGACCCAAAACTTACTATTTACTAAATTCAGCTACTGATACATTTAAACCAAACAGCAATGACTTGAATTGATAACTACGTCCGTTTACCAAGAAAGCAGTATACTGTCGTGATTCTTCGTCTAATGGAATTTGCCAGTAACCGCATGTTAAGTCAAGAGAACTAAAATATTTTGCTCCATCAAATATCTGCGAAAGTTCTTCAATGTTGGGTAGTGATTCACTATCTGGAACTAGTTTCTTGTTTAATCCTCGTGCATCCAAACATATTCGCACCGTCCCATCTTGTTTTCCAACAACTATGGGATTTAAAAACGGCAAGTCGGCATCCTCAATAATAGCCCAATCTAACATACGTGCAATTTCTTTATCGACTTCTGCTCTTCTAGATACAGGAATTGGATAAGATCTGCGTACAAATGGTTTAGCGTCATTGCTTTTTAAATCACAGGTATACATGTTATTTAAACCAGGTTAATCTGAGAATTCATTTATCCGTTTCTGAATAATAACTTTAATAGCATCTAACTCTTTTGAATTACCATCACAGTCTTCTTCTTGAGCTACTGCTAGACATCTCTTCCCCACATCATTGTAGCCTGGTACATCTTCTATCTTATCACTTTGATTTTCTTCCGATACTTCTGTTACAGCTTGAATATTCTCCAAATGTCCCCTTTTTCCCATTCCAGAAAGATTGGTTGTGTAACATTTATTAGATATATCATTTTGCATCAATTTTTCTGATACACACAATTCAACATTTCTCTTACTCATCTAATCTACAGTGCCTTAATTAAACACAGTGGCGACAACTGTGGTATTCTTTTTGATTGGGTTTTTAGTAATGTTGACCCAACATGGCGGACAAATAGCGGCGTAATTAAGAGGTCTGAAGTATGTCACCGCAATTCCCTTTAAAGTTTTTATTTTATTTCACTTACCCTAAAATTGTACCTCAAAAAATCGCAACGATAAATAGAATCAACCTAAAGCCGTTAAGTTAATTTGGGGGTATTAACCATCATATGTTTCTATTTCAAAATGAATAACCCCTGCTCATGCTTTAAGTGAAAGATGGCAAACACTCGCTGTCACAATTGAATATCAGATGTTTATATTATAACCAATTTTCTTGATTAATGTTGCCTCATCATGGCGGATGGCAGGGAGTTCTCGCCACAGTGTTTAATTAGGTCACTGTAATCTAATCCATTCCCAGATTGACATGTGTCACGAGCCCAGGTATTACTAAGTTGTATGTTTACTAAAACCTGTTTCTTTATTTTACTCAATTTTCTTGTAACACCTTGAATTACTTTGTAACTGGTAGAATTGGAATATATTTTCCTTTGATCATTAATGTTTTGAACACTTCTTCAGATATGGCTGAAATCATCAATTAACACTTCGTACTTCTCACTTCCTAATTTAACAAGTATCTTTGGTGTATAACTCGCATCTGTTTAACATTCTATGTTACTTTCTTCGGGACTAATTAATTCTTTTGTTTTACTGAACCATGCCCTTACTACTTCTAGAATTTTTCTTTGTTGCATTTTCTGGATAAACACATTTTTAATATCGCTTTGTTGAATAACTTGCTCCCTTTTATGTGGGGAGCTTCCCATTCAGATTGGGTTAGTTTTCCGAAGAATTTCGTCTTCCACGCTGAAAACCTACTCGGTTTTGATAACCATTTTGTCTGTTTTGATGAAACCTTACCCGTTCTTGGCCTTGAAACCCACCTTTATCATTCCCTATCATGGTATTAATCGCTTCTTGTTGATCCTGTGATTTTTTCACATTTTCCCATTCCCGATTTATAATACCTCTTCTAATAAATCGATTGTCTTAACTCCGTATGTTATTAAGGTGGTTTCTACTTCAAACGTAAAATGTCTCGTCACCGCTGAAACAAATCTTGCTTCCGGAATAGGAGAACTTAAATGTTTGACTTTCTTAATTCAGTGAAATCTGGATCCAAAATAAATCTGTGGTTGTAAGACCGTGGTCGTAGAAGCTCCATTTGTATCTTATCTTGTTTTTCATCGGACCAGTATATTTTCAGAAAACTTTCCTTAAATTCTTCATAACTTTGCCATTAATCTAACTTACACTCGGCCCAAATACGCACGTCTCCTTCACAGCATTCCACTGCTTTTTCGATTCTTTTTTCAGTTATAATTTGTGTTTGATTCAGATAGCTCTCAACTGCTTTACTAAATGCAACAGGATTTGCTGCTTTTGCGCCAATATAGCTAGATGCTTTAATCTCGGCATGTTTGTAAATAACAGTAGAATGATTATTAATGGATTTGATAGCTAATGCCATCTAATGCTCAATATCATCGTCAATGATACGAATTCACAAAGTGCATATACAGGTCACTGTTTCGACCACGAACGAGCTAAACTCTGTTTGTGAAACCAGAAAACAAATATCAAAATTGAATTTGAGTTCAGTATTCCGACACCAGATTGTGGGTATCTGGTGTCGGAATACTCATTTCGGACTTTAAGGACCTCGTCAGTGTGGTCCCGACCCTGTGCTGAGGAATTCCGAACATTTTTGACTATATCCATCCATTAATAGTTTTCACATATTGGCTTGATATAGACATAAATGTTCGGAATTCCTCAGCACTGGTTCAGGACCACACTGATGAGGACCTTGAAGTCCGAAACGCGTCTGTGGGTATCTGGTGCCGGAATACTGAACTCAAATTCAATTTTGATATTTGTTTTCTGGTTTCACAAACAGAGTTTAGCTCGTTTGTGGACGAAACAGTGACCTGTGTATGCACTTTGTGCATTCGTGTCAATAACGATGCCACTATGGAGCATTAGATGGCGTTAGCTATCGAATCCATCAATAGTTTTCACATATTGGCTAAATATAGTCGGACATGTTCGGAATTCCTCAGCACTGTGTCGGTACCACACTGACAAGGACGGTGAAGTCCGAAACGCGTCTGTGGGTACCTGGTGCCGGAATACTGAACTCAAATTCATTTTTTTGGTAGAATGATTATTGGTGTTTTCCTTAGTAGTATTTTTTCTCATTTATTCTGGTATTCATTTCTATTTCAAGTCGCTTAATTTCGTTTCGATTGTCACATATTAATTGCTGTACATCTTTTTTAATATCCCTTATATTTGTATCTAAAATCTCAGATTCATTTAATAATTGTTGAAGCATTTCTATTACGTCTACATCCACCTCATCTGAATTAGATTTCGGTGTAGGTTGTACACTTCCAGTTTCTTGGTTTCTCCCTACCTCTTCTAAACCACTATTGCTAACACTATTCATTTTACTTAGTTTTTTATCTAATTTCCTTCCAGATCTTAGAATCATAATGTACAGCCCGCGAGAGTGTGTATGTATAATCTGTTTTTTTTTTAATATGACCAATCAAATTTTTCATTACAAGAATTTAGTGGTGTGATGCAGTTTTTGTGTTCTAGGTTAGGATAAGATTAATCACATGTTATGTTGTAAATCAACTTTTAATTTGTAGGTTATGTGAATGGAAATCTGACATTAATATGACAATTCAATGAACTCACAAAGATTACCATTATAAGTGTATTTACCTATCACCGCCTTAAATTATTTGTATCCACTCCCAATTTAATAAAATGTCTCCGAGGATCAGATAAATGCTCCTTGCTCAGGAATATCTGTCTTCTTTATTTTCTGCCCATTTATATGTTCAAACTTTAAAAAAGTTCTAAATACAAGGATTTTTTATTTTAGGTGTACATGTTACGATTTTTCAATGTAAATTTTCATCACATTCGTGATCTTGTTAAAAACTTTCAATTTGAAAACTGTAACGAGTGTTTTCCACTCCCAGACTAGACATGAAGTAAAATTTCGAGTTTAGAAAAGCCAAATCAGGCTTTTCTAAACTCGAAATTTTACTTCATGCGCCACGCGTATACAACACTGATTTCATCACAGTGGTCCGGGGACCACTGAAAACTCTCTTCGTAAGAAGCTTCGCAATCGACAGAGCCCGGGGGACTTTTATAGCTCGCTTCGCGAGAAGAAAGTCGGGGGAGGGGAGGGTCCGGGGACCACTGCGAAACTCGCTTCGCGAGAAGCTTCGCAATCGACATAGCCTGGGGGACTTTTTATAGCTCGCTTCGCGAGGAGATAGTCGCGGGGAGGGTCCGGGGACCACTGCGAAACTCGCTTCGCGAGAAGCTTCGCAATCGACATAGCCCGGGGGACTTTTATAGCTCGCCTCGCGAGAAGATGGTCGGGGGGATCCGGGAACTACTGCGAAACTGCGCCATTGGTAAAATGCATTATTTTTCAACTTTGTCGTTAAAAAAAATACTTCCTGTTGTCAAAAAAAAAAAAATGCATACACGTTACAGAAAAAAGGAATTTTTTGGTAGCATATAAAAGGTTTTTTTTTAAATCGAAAAGGGTACCCCTTAGATCAAAATTTTACATTGAAACCTGCATAAGTCCATCTCACTCCCACTCATGTGTTTCCCACCCTTGAAAATCATAAATTTCTAAATCAAGGAAAAACCGAAAAACACTTATATCGACCGTTCAAATTGAGCTATCTCGATGAAATTTTTATAGAGATTTGTATTCTCTATCAATTAGTTAAAGTCGCGTTATTTTGCTACAATTAAGAGTGGAGCTAAAAAATATAAATTATTTTCTGAATCCGTTTTGTAGTGAAAAAATCCAGTTTGAAATTTCTGAAAAATTCATAACTGTAGTTGTTGATGAAATGGGGCAATAACATTTTGACAGTTTGTAGAGCTTTTTGTCATCTATCTTTAAGTTTTGATATTGTTGTTTCACTGTAATTAGGAGAGGAGTGGGGATTTTAACTGGTACCAGGAGCTAAAATTTTGGCAAAAATGGGGTAATACTACTTTTTGAAAAATCATATCTCCGTCCGGTACTGAGCTAGAGCGAAGAAATTTTCGCAATTTGTATAGCTTATTATCGTTTATCTTCTGGCTTGAGTCCCGTTGTTTCACTGTAAGTAGGAAAAAAGTGGGAATTTTTTAATTAGTACCAGGACCAGAAATTTGAGCAAAAATGAGGTCAAACTACTTTACGAAAAATTATATCTCTGTTCGGCTTTAACTTGGAGCGATCAAATTTCAACAGTTTGTAGAGATTTTTGTCGTCAATCTTCCTGTTTTGGTCCCGTTGTTTAACTGGAATTAGAAGAGAAATTTGAATTTTTTAATTGATACCAGGAGTCAAAAATTTTGCAAAAATGGGGTAAAACTACTTTTTGAAAAATCATAGCACCGTTTGGTATTGAATTGGAGCGATGCTATTTTAACTGTTTGTACACATTTTTGTCGTCTATTCTTTGGTGTCGGTCCCGTTGTTTCACTGCAATGGAAGAAAAGTGGGGATTTTTTAATTAGTAGCTGGAGCCAAAATTTTAGGAAAATTAGAGTGAAACTACTTTTTAAAAAATCATATTTCTGTTCAGTATTGAGGTGGAGCAGTTTAATTTTAACAGCTTGTAGATATCTAGTGTCGGAAACTTTTTATGAAAATTCCATTGTTCTGCTGTTAATAACAACGGAGGAAAATAATATTTAGTGGTATTTTGTCAACGATGTCGTACTTGCGCATGCCACTTGATCGCTTCTGCGCTCCTGGTGATTTTTTGATTATTTTTCCCGTAATGTGGACGTCAGGTTCAAGTTAAATTTGAGGGTTTGCTATTTTTAAGAAAATGTACTATTTTTAGTCAATTACTTTGATGACTATTTTTGGCATAAAGTTATATAAATATTAATAATTTTCGATGTTTTTGATATAATAGCATATTTTCATTATATTTAAACGTAAAACAGAAAAAGAAATAGTTCCTGGCAGAATTTATTTAAATTGTCATTGCCACTTTTAGGTATATCTTAATATTTTTAATATGAATTATCATTAATTTCTACAATAAAATGTGCGAGACTGGTAAAATGCATTTTTTTCAACTTTGCCGTTAAAAAAAACACTTCCTTTCGTCAAAAAAAATGAAAATAGCATACACGTCTCAAAAAAATTGTAATTGTTTCACTGTAAGTAGGATAGAAGTGGGTATTTTTTCATTGGTACCAGGACCCGAAAAATAGGATCAAAATACTTTTCGAAAAATCATATCTCCGTTCGGCTTTAAGTTGGAGCGATCAAATTCTAATAGTTTGTAGAGATTTTTGTCGTCTATCTTTTTTTGTAGTCTCGTTGTTTCGGTGTAATTAGGAGAGAAGTGAGGATTTTTTAATTGGTGCCGGGAGTGAACATTTTAGCAAAAACGGGATAAAATACTTTTTGAAAAGTCAAAGCACCGTTCGGTATTAAGTTGGAGCGATGACATTTTAACAGTTTGTACACCTTTTTATCGTCTATTTTTTGGTTTAGGTCCTGTTGTTTCACTGTAATTAGAAAAGAAGCGATGATTTTAATTGGTAGCAGGAGCCAACATTTTAGTAAAAATTAAGTAAAACGACTATTTGAAAAATCATATGTCTGTTTGATATTCAGTTGGAGCGATGAAATGTTTACAGTTTGTATATCTTTTTGTCGTCTATCTTTTGCTTTTAGTCCCGTTGTTTCACTGTGATTAGGAACTAAATGGGGATTTTTTAATTGGTACCAGGACCCAACATTTTAGCAAAAATTGGGTAAAATGACTTTTAAAAATCATATCTCCGTTCGGTATTAAGCTGGAGATGTCAAATTTGTATCGACTATTTTTTAATTTTAGTTTTGTTGTTTCACTATAGTTAAGAGAGGCGTAGGGAATTTTTGCAAAAATGAGGTAAAACTACTTTTTCAAAAATCATATCTCCCTTTGGTATTAAGCTGGAACGATAGAATTTCGACTGTTTGTAGATCTTTTGGTTATAGTCCTGTTTTTTTCACTGAAGTTAAGAGAGGAGTGGAGAATTTTTAATTCGTATCAGGACCCGAAATTTTAGCAAAAATGGGGTCAAACTACTAATTGAAAAATCATATCTCCGTTCAGTATTGAGCTGGAGCGATAAAATTTTAACAATTTGTAGGGCTTTTTGTCGTCTATCTTTTGGTTTTAGTTCTGTTGTTTCAGTATAATAAGGAGCGGAGTGGTAAATTTTTAATTGGTATCAAGACCTGAACAAAAATAGGGTTAAAACTACTTTTTGAAAAATCATATCTCAGTTCGGTTTTGAGGTGGAACGATAAAATTGTAACAGTTTGTAGAGCATTTTGTCGTCTATCTTTTAGTTTTTGTCCCGTTGTTTTACTGTGATGAGTAGAGGAGTGGGGAATTTTTATTTGGTACCGGAACCCAAAATTCGAGCAAAAATGGGGTCAGACTACTTTAAAAAAAAATTATAACTCCGTTTGATGTTGAGCTGGAGCAATCAAAATTTGACAGTTCGTAGATATTGAAAATCGGCAACCAAAATGACCAAAATCCCGTTGTTTTGCTGTTAATAACGACGGAGAAAAAAAATATTTAGTGGTTTTTTGACCCCCCCCCCCCAATTTCAGGTAAATCATAGCTGGGACGCCACTGACATATTTCTGGAGTTATTTGGGATAATTTCGTTGGACACGGCGTTTTTGCGATATCTCTTCAAATAACGAAGTTAGAGTCGAGATCTCGGCCATCCTGCTACACCACTGACTTTGCACAACGGACTTTTTAAGCGTTTTGCATCTATATGAAGGCTACGGAGAAATAATTTCAAAATTGTCAACGGTCTCGTACTGCGCACACTCTCGGACCATTTCTGCGCATCCGGTGATTTTTTTGACTATTTTTGTTATAATGTGAACATCATTGAGGCACCGACTCCGGTGTAATACTATTTTTTTTTTATTTTCCGAGCCCTCTCCGCGGAAAAACGCCACTGGTTGTCGACAAACGTATTCCAAAAGTTCTTTCCGACAATTGTTAAAAAGGGCCGCGATGGTTTGGTCGATTTGCTCTAGCGGCTCAAATAAAAAAGTTGGAACCTTGTTTGCCCTTTTCCTGGTACGCTACTGGAGTGGAATGGGTTTTATCGTACTCTACGGCGCATCTATATGGGGTTTAGGTAAAAATAAAATTTTCATCGGTAAATTTTTGAGAAAAGTTGACCCCTCCAGCAAAACTGGTCGGTGTGATACTGACCTCTTTTTCCGGATTATACAGGCCGTCTCACTTGATGAACAATAAGGGGGGTGGCGATCATTTGCGTAGAGAAAAAGTAAAAAGTTGAACGTGTGCACCCCTGAGTACGCCACTAGACCGTCGATACGATTTTCGTATTCACAGTAGTTTCTATGTGGGGGCTGGTAAAAAAAAAAAACGCTCAAATCGGATGATTTCAGAAAAAGTTGCCCCCCTCGGAAAACCTATCCGTACGCCACTGACCTCTGTCTATCTTTCGTTCAGCCCGTGACGTACGAAAGCGACTCGAAAATTCGAATTTTTCCGTGAACTATTAGCAAAACGGGGACCCGTACGTAACTGTGCTTGTGCAAATTTGCTTCGGCTTTGTCCGGAGCTGGTCGGGCGTAACTTTTACTGCGGAACGCCGAAATCGGCATATTTTTATCTCTTTTCGTTTAGCCGGCAAAATTGAAAAAAGGTCGAAACTTTGAAATTAAATTTTAAAAAAAACGATTCTTTCCGGCTATACGCTATAGCCTATACAATGTAAGACACCTAGGATTACGTCCGGTCAAAATTTGGTCAAAAGTTATGGTGGAATTTCGGAGATTACCCCAAATTACTCATTTCCCATAAGAACACATGTAAATTTTTGCGACTTTCAAAAAATGTTTTGACCCCGAAGGAGTCAATAGGAAAGTTTGAAATTGACAGACAGTAGAGCTCGTCGGGTACTACGTCTTTTATTTTTTTTTTTTAATTTTTAGCTTTTCGGGTTCTGGAGTTGTGGCGGTTTCCGTTCTCGCCATAAAAGCCCATGTAACCTACTATTTTATTATAAGGTGTCCCCCGACTATCTTCTCGCTTCGCTCGAAGATAGTCGGGGGTGTCGGACTAGTTTCGACTCGTCAGTAAGCCATTCTCCAACTAAGTACTTAAAATTAACATTGAGGTTCTTATATATATTTAAAAAATGTATGAATCAGGTAGAAACGCGTCAAAGAGAGGAGTGTACATCAGTTCAGTGTAGTCGTTTATTAGCGGAATTGCCGGATTGAGTTTGGCTCTATAAACGTCATTGACTCTAGTCAACCTTTTTTTTACTCATCTAACCTAAGCATATGCATACACACCCGCCCGCATATACACACCCATACAAATGGGTTGAGAACCACTGGAATAGGCGCTACTGCGCAGGTTCGCGCATCTTAATGGGGATGTGCCGTGTTCTACACATTAGCCCACAATTTATATGTTTTATTTAACTTCATAGAAACAGAAATCTGATCTTTTCTTCTATTCTTCTCTCTCCTCCTTGACGCTCGCCTCTATCTTCTCGTTTTTCTACTCTTCTCTTTCCTCTTTTACTCTCGCCTCTATCTTCCCTTTTCCTCCACTGAGACTAGTCCTTCCCTCTTGGCTTCCTTACAGCCTGCAGACAGAAATCCCAGGAACTTGAACGACTTTAGCGCGCACGCACACACTCAAAACGTCAAAACTGTCTTTTTTTATTTATGTTTTACCAGCCATACTAGTATTTTATGTTTTCACAGCCACACTAGTATTTTTGTATGTGCCATTACAACGTTGAACTTAATTCAATTTAGTGCAGTACAAACGAACAAGCTATTAAAAAATCTATATATAATCATTCGCTCATGTGCAAGAAAATAATGTTATGAATGTTACCGTAACTGCTAGGTAATATACCGTAAATTACCAGCAGTGGCGGCCCTAGCAAAATTTCTAGGTGGTGCGAGATCTCATGGTGCCCTCCTCCCCGTGTTTCGTTTTCCGTTTTCGGTGCCCCAAATTTTTAGGTGGTGCGAGATCTCATGTAGCGCACCCGTTTCTTTCTCCGTTTTCTAATTAACAGTAGTAATTACCGCCTTAAATGATCACTAATCACGATTATTTTTTAAAACTTGGAAATTCGTCACCAACTATAAAACCAACAAATATAAAAAGTAAACATAAATATGCAAACAAAACAACAGTAGAAAGTGTTACTCAAACATCGGCTAGACAGAATGTATAATTAACCCACCAACAGCTTTATGACTTTTTGTTATGACTTTTGAAGCAGATAAAATCAGTTTCGGAACGAGGATGCACATCAAAGGAATTTAACTCCTCTTTCGGCTAATTTTAGAATTTCACACTCGGACGGGGCTATAAATAATGCACTAATATTAGGCAATGTTGGTATATTATATTAATAATAAAACAAATATGATAGAAACCGGCGCCGCGATTCTAGGAAAAGCCGGCCACGCTGACGCGTCGTGTCTTATCTTATCAATTGCATCGTAAAACATACAATTGGAATGGATGTATAAGTAGTTGGGGAAACTAATTGAAACGTAAATTACCTTCGTACGAAAAAAACGAATCATTAATATTTAATTATTAACATATCTTCACATTTGAAAATTGTGTTTATTTTAGCTATTGATCGTTAAAAAACCCTTTTTATATTTCAGTGCAATGTGCATGAGATAACATAAAATAATCACATATGATGAATCTTTATCGAAAAGTAAAATCAAATAGTCAGACGACAAAACTGAAAAGAAATAATGGTTATGTATTTAAAATATTATTTTCTTGTTATTGAAATGACGATTACACATGAAAAAGATAATATCTCAAAATCCAAGAGTTACAACAAAGGCTGTTTAAGTATATTTGTAAATAGTAAACATTTGTAGAATGTATTGACATGAGGATCAAACATAAGGGGTGGGTGTATTTTGAAATTCACTGAAAAACATGCGTGGCGCATGAAGTCAAAGTTCAAGTTTAGAAAAGCCTGAAAATGTTCAGGCTTTTCTAAACTCGTAATTTTACTTCATGTTTAGTTTGGGATTGGAAACATTCAGGTCTTTTGATATCAGATTAAAAAAGACACAAAAAGACATAGATATTAAAAAACAAACTACCGGTTTTTTCAAACACTGTATCACATCTAATCACCACTTTTCTTCAAACGATTTAAAAATTCTATACACAGGTAATAAGGGAAAAACGTTTAATTATCAGGAGGGTTTAGAAATTTTAAAAGCTTTAAAGGCGAGTAAAAATGTGGTTAACGACAACGAAGACCTTTGGAATTCCTCGACATTAAATGCCCTTGTTACCCAATAAAACTCAAAACTGTATATATTCCCGAACAAATCCATTTGTACATCATTCTTGATAATGGCATTAAACCAAAACTAGTAGAAAATAAAATACATATAAGTGAAACAAAAATAAGTGAGTTTAATTTACAAACCAATACAAACCATAGCTATAAGTTTTATTTGAAACGTTTTTTTTAAACTTATTCACCGTTTCCATACTTTTTGGCCAACCGGTACATATCTTCCTATGAGTGTATTTCAATATTTACTGCATATCCCTTGGATCCCAATTGAAATTAAGTCCTAATATTGGGTGAATATATCATTATTAGTTTTCGAGTACTAATTATTGTCCATTAACTTTCAATATTTCATATTTCGTTATGTATTATCAAGTACAAATAATTTTCCATTGGCGCTGATTACATAATCGTAAATTTCATTCTGGCAGCTAACGAAACCCGAGACGCGATTTTTTATCATTAAAACTTCGGAGCCGTTTGGGATTCAATCGCGACCACGCTCTTGGCATTACAGCGCAGCGATTAATAGCCGGAGTGGAGAGGAAAAAATCGATTTAATTTTAAATGTCTCGCGCGGTGTCCGGCTCTGCCAAAATTTTTCAACAGGCGCCAAGATCTAGGTTATGTCGGTTTAACGACCGCCAACCGAATGACTATTAGCAAATCAACGCTCTGGGAATGTCATGACAATTGTTTTCTAATGCGCAAAGAGAAAATTAAAAGTGAAATTGATATACATTTCAAAATAATTTAATTTTTATAAATAATATGAATGTCTTTAACGTTCAGATTGATTACAAAAATTAAGTAAAAAAGTGTCTTAAAGATTCCCACAATCAATATTTAGATCACTCTGACATCTTAACACGTGAAAAGTTTGAAAAACTTGATTCAATGGCCAATTACAACATTGCTGTCTTCGTATAAGAAATTAGTACTATTCCATTGCCTTTTGTTTTTATTGTAATAAAATCGGTTAATAAATAACAGAGTTATCGTCTTGGGCTTTTTTTATCGAAGACTCGGTATAATATGTTGAATTTTCAAAATGTTTTTATTTTAGAACATTGTTCTTCTAAATGAGTCAGCATCTTGAGAATGACTTTACTCCTCTAGAGTCTTTTTTAGCAATGCTTCAGAATCTGTCAATCTTCATCAAATCAAGACCTTAAGAAGATATTCTGAAGAAGTATTTTCTGAAGCAATGTTTTCTTAAGAGGTTTTTCATCATATTAAGGTAGCAAGAAGCATATTCGAAAGTAATTTCATCTTCAAAATTCGTCATCAAACCCAGAGTATAATCGAAATTCTGTAGTTTTTTTTTTCCTGTGGCGCTATAACCTCTGGTGGGTTTTGGCCTCAAACACAATTTTGCACCATTCCTCTCTCATGGTTGCACAATCTTCCGATATCCATTGTCCTTAAGTCGGATACGTCATACCATCTTTTCTTGGGCCTTCCTCTCTTACGCTTTTGTTGGGGACTCCATGTATATATTTTTTTCGCCTTTCTATCGAGGCTCATTTGCTCGACGTGTCTCAGCCACGCAATTCGACGAGCTTTAGCAAATTTGATGATATCTTCGCCTCCCATTAGTTCAAATATTTCATGGTTCATTCTAGTACGCCATGTTCCGTCCTCATTTTGAATCCCTCCGAATATTTCCCTCATGATGCGTCTTTTAAATATTCCCAGTTCTTCTTCTATTGCAGAGGTCAGGGTCCACGATTTGCAACCATAGATCACAACTGGGCGGATGAGTGTTCGGTATATCCTCACTTTAATGTTGCGGTTTAGTAATTTGTCTTTTAGTAACTTTGAGCGGGCATAGTAGCATCTATTGCCGCTCGATATCCGTTCTCTTATTTCTATTTCTGGGTTGTTATCATTTGTGATCTGTGCTCCCAGATACCGGATACTGTTAACTCATAATGGCCCGTTATTGGTACGTTGTGCGGTTGCGTTTGACATATACTTGGTTTTCGTGTCACTAATGTGGAGACCTCTCTTAGATGTTTTTTTGTCCAGTGATTGAAGGGTTTCTTTTAGTGCACCTACGCTTCTGCTTATTATAGTTAGGTCGTCCGCACATGCAGCTATTTGTACCGTCTTGGTGTCTATGTGTCCTGTGGTGTCTGTCTTTCTTATACAAGCCGCGAGTGTGAGGTTAAATAGCATAGCACTCAGTGCATCACCTAGTCGTACTCCGTTTTTAATATGAAACGGCTATGTTTGATGGTTTTCGATTTTCACAACTGCTGAAGATCCATTCATTGTGGCTTTTATCAGGCTAATGTACTTAGTGGGTATGCCGATTTCCGTCAGGTCATCAAGTATACAATTTCTATTCAGGCTGTCAAATGCTTGTTGGAAGTCTATGTATAAGTTGTGAAGGCTTATGTTGTGTTCGTGCGATTTTTCCATGATTTGCCTTACATCACATAGGTTGTCGGTTGTTGATCTGTTACATCGGAAGCCATTTTGATATTTTGCAATTATCTCTTCTTAGTAGCCTGCTAGTCGGTTGTACAGGACTCCCGTAAACACTTTGTAGACTATGCTTTGTAGTGTTATTGGACTATAGTTTTTGCATGTCATTCTGTCACCTGTTTTGTATACGGGTAAGATAATTCGTGTGGCCTATTCTTGTGGAATCTTTTCCTGGTCCCATATCATTCTGACCAGACTATGTATTCTTATAATTAGTTCCTCTCCGCCGTATTTTATTAATTCTGTAAATTCCGTAGTTACCCCAATCAATTTTTATTACTTGTTGTTTATGGAATCCCAAAAGTACAAAACGAAAAATCAATTGCGGGGAAAGGGGTAAACTTAAAAAAACGCGTCTTGAGATACGATTAAATTTAATTTACCACTTACCCCAAAAATCGATTAAATGCTACTTATACGCCACCTTGCAAAAGTTGTCACCCGATATTCTTTGGCTGTAATTTTTTTTATGAATGAAAAACTTTAATTCTACTTTTGGATTGTGTTTATTTAATGATTTAGTTTTTTTTCCATTAAGTCTAGAAAACGAAATTGACCACTTCACAAATGTCAAAGCAGAACTGACATGAGCCGCCATTTGCAAAAATTATAGCATCTCCCGACAGGGTGATGACTTTTACGCCACCTAGTATCTGTTTTCAGACTCATCTTAAGGTTTAAAGGGCCCTGGGCCCTAATAATTTTAGGGGCCCCTAAACAATATTTTTCTCTGTTAGGCATTCGTTATTGTTAAATTATGTTAGCAATGGGCTTGGCTCGGGGGCCCCTTTGGATCATGAGGCCCTGGGCATCAGCCCAGCGAGTCTGTGCGTAAAGACATTAGAGTAATAGAAATTAGGATCCGTTGAGACTTTTATCCCTTTGCATAAATCTTGGATTTCTAGAGGTATTACAACAGATAACTCAATTTACACATATCCTAACTTATACCCCTTTCCCCGCAAAATAAATGAAGAAAAACACCATTTAGTTTTGCCAGACTGGTATTCTCAGAACCGATAAATTGTATATCAAAAATTATGCGGTTGGATGTTTACGAAGGCATCTCATTTAATGGGTAGGTGAAGACAAAATGTTTCCACGAAGCGCCAAATAAAACTTATCGGACGCAACACACCGTGCATTGACCTCGCAGAATTCCATACTAGCTAGAACATCTCCCATAACACTAGAACACCTCATCGCTTATCCTAATTAACCTACAATAAAATACATAGTTAACTTATATATATTTTTTTAATTAGGTAATTTATTAAAATTCCATGCAAAACGATGCATCGGCCCGCCGATATCGGCGCGTCATATTTCGGTCGACGACTTTCGCTTAGCAACAGAGAGAACGGAACGGTGTGCCGGGCCGAGAGCGAGAGCACACCTGTTCCTCGGCGTTCCCGTCCGCCGGAAAAGAAAAGGAGAGGCTACGCCTGGACCTATCCAGGACTTACGGTCCGAGTCGTCTGGCTCGTGTCTGCCGCGCAAGTTCAAGGACGTATGTGCCCGACCGGCACACGCACACTTCATTTGCTCGAATCGCCGAAATGCAAAAAGAGCTACCGAAAGCCGTTACCGTATCCAAACAATACTGTTTTATGTTAAAAAATATATAACTTCATTTTATAGCAGTGTGAAGAAATAACCTTTTAATAAAGTATACCGTTATTAAAGATTAGGTGTGTTGATTAAACATATTTAATTGATTCATCACAGGATGTTAGTATCTGTGGAATGCTACTTCTGTCAATGTGAAAACATTCTTATAATATACACAGGCAGTGCCGGTAGAATCTATAGGCAAGACAGGCAGCCGCTTGTACCGGTCAAATTTAGGGGCATTCGGCGACAATTTTTCTAATCATAATTTTTAATACTTATTCAACTTATGAACTAATTTGGATAACAATTTGTTTCTTTGTACACGTTTCATTGCAGACTTTGTGCTCTTCATTTTTGATCTTATCATTTCAATTAGTTTTCTAAACATCGCTTACTTTTATTAAATTTCATGACTTGATAGTTATCATATGATTTTCAACTATATTGACGAATTTCAATTATTTCATTAATTTAAGTCTCTACTGGATTTACAATCAATTTTTATTTATTTCGTCATTTTCGATGATTTTTAGAATCATACATTTTATAAAATTGGGCAATAAAATGGTAAAAATCAACAACATTCACGATAACTTGTAAAATTCATCGATAATATACAGAGTGGCCTGTTATTGTGGGGAAATGGTTTAATAATAGATTCCCGGGATAAAAATATGATGATTTAAAACAACTTATCTATATCCAAAACTTTACGATTAAGCCGGAATTAGTCTTTAAAGTTCAAAAAAATATTATTAATTTTATTTGTAACGATTAAGCGCTATATTTGATTTGACTGAAATTTATTATTACCACGAAGTGTGATATAAAAAAGTTAGGTGGTAGTTATGGTTGATTATCATATAATAAATAACACATCATTTAAGTTATTATGGTCATCATTGATTGACAAGAAGTATGCAAAACAGTAGTACCACAACATAAAAACTAAAATATGTTTTTACTCACACATCTTATAAAAATTTAAATAATATTACTTCAAAGATTA
Organism: Philonthus cognatus; assembly: GCA_932526585.2. Taxonomy (NCBI): domain Eukaryota; kingdom Metazoa; phylum Arthropoda; class Insecta; order Coleoptera; family Staphylinidae; genus Philonthus; species Philonthus cognatus. The sequence continues at coordinate 60,024,110 of OW052246.1, forward strand.
GTTCATTTGAAAGCCTTTTCGTCTCTTAATAATGTTTGATATCTTGTACGGTTTTGCCACAGAGTTCAATTTGAAGCATCAAACGAGTGTTTTCCACTCCCAGACTAAGCATGAAGTAAAATTTCGAGTTTAGAAAAGCCCCGTTCAAACTTTCTAAACTCGAATTTTTACTTAATGCGCCACGCGTATAAGACACAGATTTTAAGTGAAGTTTGAATATACATAAATTTCACAAATTTTAGTGTTTTATACGCGTGGCGCATGAAGTAAAATTTCAAGTTTAGAAAAGCCCAGAAAATGTTCACGGGGCTATTCTAAACTCGAAATTTTACTTCATGCTTAGTCTGGGAGTATAAAGCACTTGTTTAAAGCTTCAGATTGAACTTAAATAAAACAAGGAATATCCAATGATTTACAGAAAATAGGGTGAATTTTGAATACGTATACTTAAAAGAAAAACTCCCTATATCTGTTTGTTCCGGAGAAAGATGAATAATTATAAACCATAATACAATTAACAATTAATTCTCAAAAAAACACTGGTTAATTAATATTATACACAGTTGAAGTTTGTTAAACAATGGCGACGACAAAGAAAAAACGTGTATTTTTAATCAAAATACCAAGGACAGTCAATATAATAAACATGTAATCTATAACATTAAATGACAGTTAATTTGACTATCACGACAGTTTTATCATCACACTGTGTCGTTAACTTAAACTTAAAATCGCTTAGTCGGCTGTAAATTGATTGTATTATAACTATAAGTCATTTAGTGAGCTGTTTTTTTTAAGCATGCTAGTATACAGTATCGACTGTATATTGACATTTGTGACTTTTGAATTTAAATAAATTGCTTGACTGTCTTGACTGGACTATCGTAGGCTTTTGTCATATTATATCTTTATTGACCATATTTGAACTATTGTGATTGTAAGTCACTTGATTAACTGTCTTTCGACTATGCTAGGGTTTTGTCTCATTATGTCTCTATGGAATGTATTTCGAATATTCTGGTATTATGACTGTAAGTCACTTATATCATTATATCAAAAACAGTCAATATAGTGATTTAATGACAACATCTTAATAAATTAAAAAACAGCCAACCAAGTGACTTACAGCATTAAAACATTGGAATTATAAAAATAAATGTAACTTATAAACTAAGTAAGAGTATAGGTCCAAGAAGGATGTTGTATATTAATATCAAAAACTCCTGTGTACTGAAATATGCATGCGCGAGAAGAAATTCTTCTAGTACTTTTCGGATTTTATTCAGCGGAAAATTTCGTGTGCTATGATAAGATGGTTATAGAATTTAATGCTGTGATACCTTGTGCCAGTTTGGTCTTCCTGTAATCTCTCTTGTGGCAAATTTAAGTCAGATTTTCCTCTGGTCTCATATTTTATTTAATTTTATTTAAATATACGGGTTACTTCATTTACACTTAACCGAGCTTAAATTAAAATACATATTAAAATAATAACTAATTACTAACAAAACATTACGCAAATAACTTGACAGTACGCTTCTGCTTAAGGTAACGACGTACAGACTTAATGTCGTTATGAAAAAAGTCATAACTGCAAGCATTACAATATCTACAATATGCCGAAGTTCCTGACATAGTCCTTCCTTATTAAAGGTATATGAAAGGTACTTTTGCTGCTAACTACTCTACTCGGAAAATGAATGCCAAACGGATTAACAAGGGTGGGAGAGTCAATTATACCATTGATTAATTGGTAACCGAGTAATACGTCACTATTTCTTCGTCGTTTTTCAAGATGTTGCATACCGAAAGTTTGTAATATAACATCGTAGGCTCCTAAAATATTAAATTTATATGAAATATAATTTAGAAACCTCCGCTGAGTTCTCTCTAAAACCGAGTAGCTTTTGCTGCAAAAGGGCACCATATAACAGAGCAATACTCCAGCTGTGGTCTCTTATAAAGATATAATACTGTTTCGATGTTAGTGAAATGAGCAGTGTTTCTCTTAATAAATCCAAGCATTTGGTTTGCTTTAGATGATATAATGAAAATATGAACTGAAAAAGACCAATTACTGGCTAGAACAACCCCCAGATCTTTGATTTGGTATACCCGATTTAGTGGAATACCACCGAGATTCTAAGCACTTCGCATTGCAGTTTGTTTTCGCGAACAAGATATATTGAAACATTTGGCGATATTTAATCTCAGTCTATTCGAGATACACCATTGGCTCAATCTATTTAGATCCTTCTGCATATTCTGCGATTCAGTGTAATCCTTAATATTAAGAAATATCTTCATTTCGTCGGCATAAAGTAGGTACTGGCAGTATTTAAAACAGTTGGAGACGTCGTTTATAAATATATTGAATAATAAAGGCCCCAGGTGGGACCCTTAAGGCACACCTAAGGTAACTTTAATAGGGATTAATATTAGATTACCAATACGAACAGATGTCGTTCTGACTGTTAAATACGACTCAATCCAACTTAATAAACCACCAACAATATCAATATGGTGAAGCTTCCGTAGCAAAAGTTTATGGTCAATAGTATCGAACGCTTTGGAAAAATCAGTATAGACGGCGTCAACCGAAGACCCATTTTCCAAGGCATCCGCAATATACTGACCATAAACCAACAAGTTGGTTGCAGTCGAGCAACCAACTCTGAAGCCATATGAGTAATTAGGTACTGAAATAATCAATATTACGTCTAACGTGCATTAGACATTAAAGGATGTACATGGTAAGGTTAGTATGTTCAATTGTTTAAAATAAATTTTACATTCCTCTTGATATTTAGCACCAGCAACTATTCTTACGATTCGTCTTTGCAACTTGAAAATACGATGCCACAAGATGCACGGCCCTAAGTAAAGATATAATAATGACAATGAAATGTTCCGTAGTATGCTGTCCTCAAAATGGTGTGCGATACTTTATTTGATAGTATTCTTAGACCAAATACCGACTTATCTAATTTGTCACTTAACCCTTTCGCGGCTGAGGGGACATAAATGTTCCAGTAGATGTTCAAATATTGCTGTAGGGAATTTAGGCAATGTAAATGCTCTGCGAGTGTGTCCCTGTCGTCTGTACGTGTGTTTACTGCCGAGTGCACGTGGTTTCGTAAAAAAGCAAAAGACGTGTTTATTTTCATTGCTGTTTTTATTAGCGCGTGTGTAACTGTATCATAACTGGAAGAAGATCCTTACCACACCAGCGGAGATAGTTCTGACTACAATCCATCTGGTTCTGAGAGTGATTTTTCCTGCGAGAAATCTACAAGGAAGAGGAAAAAAATATCTAAAAATATTCAACAAAGAACAAGATAAATAAGTGAATCTTCAGACCAAAATGAAAACGAAACAGACGTTCCAGAAACAGAAGAACTGCACAACCAAACTAATTTAGACGCAAGATCAGAAAGAGAACATCTTCCAGAAGGAAATAAGACCCAAGGAGCACCCAATAAAAATATGCTATGGTATAAAATTGATTAAACTTTTAAACCTAGAAAGAATGTACCATCATACAAAGCTCCAATAATTCCAATCGATGTTAACCGTGTTTCTTCTAAATTTGATGTATTTTTCAAAATACAGGGTGTCTACGCTAAACCGTTCTTTAAAAATTTATAGGGTTGCCGTTGCACTATCCTTGTTATATGGTTGAATCAGTTCTCCTCATGTGAAATATTTTCAACGTTATATCACTTCCGGGTCCACCGGAAGTAGCACCAAATTTGTTATTTTAAATAGAACACCCTATACAAGGTGGCCAGTAAAGGTGTGATAATCTTCAGGTAGTGTGATTCGTTGATTAATTTTGGATAAAAAATCTAAATCAAAAATATTGTATTCTTCCTCGTAACATCTCACGAGGTCGTTAAAATATTAAACGTATCTCTGGAAATTAGTGTTATTTTCTATTATTTTGGAAAAAATCAATAGAACTTACAATCAATTACACATTTGTAAAATTTAAATGACATAGGTGATAAATAAATTGGAAACTTTAACAAATTAATAACTTCTTCAGAAGCATTTTATTAATAAAAATAGACCTGGCAACTATGTATTTTCATATTTAACCTTATTAAATTTCACTTGACTTTGGCATATACTTGTCATAATTTATTTGTGTAAGTTTGTATAAGTTCATCATACTTTTTGAAGATGTACACATTCAACGAGTATGCAGATATGTACATGATATTTGGATTCTGCAATGGTAATGCAACTAGTGCCAAAGATGAGTACCAAAGAAGATATCCAAATCGCCAACAGCCCTGCGTAAATACGTTTAGAAAATTAGACCAAAGGCTACGTACTTTTGGGTCGTTCGTTTATAATAACATAGATGGAGGGAGACCTAGGGAACGTCGCACTGTTCACCTAGAAGAACAGATATTGAATGCAGTTCAAGATGATCCCAATATTAGTACGAGACAAATAGCTCAACAGTTAAATGTCCCCAGTAAAACAACAGTCCATGCAGTATTGAAAAAAAATCGAATGCGTCCATTTCATGCAAGAAACGTTCAACCACTGTATGAAAATGATAACGAGCGTAGACGTATGTTTTATGACAGGATTTTAGATCAAATTCGGGAAGAACCAAATTTTTTATTTAAAATTCTTTTGAGTGATGAATGTACATTCACTAGAGATGGGGTATTTAATTGTCATAATTATCACTTTTGGGCAGAAGAAAATCCTCGGGCGGTTAGAGAATTGGGACATCAAAGGAAATTTTCAGTTAACGTCTGGCTTGGTATTCTAAATTTACGTGTAATTGGGCCTTTTTTTATTCATCAAAGATTAAATGCCTTAAATTATGTAAATATTTTAGAAGAAGTTTTGGAGAATGTTCCACTAAATTTAGTAAACAACATGCTGTACATGCATGATGGTGCACCACCTCATACAGCAAGAATTTCAAGAGAATGGTTGGACGAACATTTTCCAAATAGATGGATTGGGCGCAATAGACCCATACTATGGCCAGCAAGGTCGCCGGATATGAATCCACTTGATTTTTTCGTTTGGGGATTTTTAAAAGAAAAGGTGTATGCAACACCTCCAGTGGACAATGTAGGCGTCATGAATAGAATTCGTGTTGCAGTGGAATTAATTACTGAAGAGATGTTGCTCCGAGTAATTTGAACATTTACTTTTTCTTTCATTTTTGATGTATACTTCAAATATTAATTTTTGTAGATTTGTTAAATTTATGATTATTATTAAATTAAACACTTGTTTGATCCATTGTTGCCAAATTTACATTTCTTTAAATTGGCTCGTGAGGAGTTATAAGCCACAATACAATATTTTTTTACTTAAATTTTCTGCTTGAAATTAATCAATGAACCACTCTACCTGAAGATTATCACACATTTTCTGGCCACCTTGTCTATTAGTAATTTTTTTTGGATTCCTTGTTTAAATTGCAACATATTTTATATGAATATATGGACACTTATCTCTTATAGTTTTCAAGAAAAAAAAATATTTCAAAAATGTTGACCTCTAAAAGGCATCTTAAAATCTGTCTGTAACTTCTCTTGTTTGCATTAATGAATTAAATTATTTGATTCTTCATTATGCGTTCGATTATCTTTGGCAGTGCAGGTAGAAGACTAATAGGTCTATAGTTGTTTGTCTTGTCTCCCTTTTTAATACCAGGGACAACCTTAGCACATTTAAACGCATCTGGAAAGGTACTACTTACAATGATGGCATTTAGTAGTTTAATCAATTCTACCGAAATGAGGTTGATAACAAGTTTTAAAATATTCACGGATAGACCGTATATATCAGAACTTTTGGTGTTTTTGAATCTTATACATGCTTCCCGAATCTTGACTACAGACATTTCTTAGAATCTGAACGTATTATTGCACGTCACATATGTTAAAGGGATCATTATCGAATGGTGGGATGTTCTCAGGAAGTAGTTTTGAAACAGTGGAAAAAAAAAATTGTTGAATTGTGCACAAGAGATGTCATGACTGCGGTGTTGATTTGTGATAAGTTTATTATTTTAGATTTGCTAAATTTTAGCTAAATTGTTGAAGATATTTCAAATTACATTGTTAAACACAACATTTTATTACGATAAAATATCAAATGTGTGTGCATAAATGTGATTTTTAAATACAGGGTATTCTTCTTTCAGGTATACATATTCATACATTGTAAATTTTACGACATTCGTTTTTTAAAAAAAGATTTTAATTTGAATTTTCAGACGAGGGTTTTCCACTCCCAGAATAAGCATGAAGTAAAATTTCGAGTTTAGAAAAGCCCAAGAATTTGGATTGGCTGCGTAGCGAAGCGGAGCGGCCAATCCAAATTAGGCTTTTCTAAACTTGAAATTTTACTTCATGCGCCACACGTATTAAACACTAAAATATCGCAAAGTTTAAAATATACGGCTTTAGCAATCCAATATGTAGATGTGAATAAAACGTGAGTCAAATTCTGCGCTGAACAAATTGTTTAAAACAGTGATTATAGGCAACCTAATAACTCTAACGTTTATTAGGTTGCCTATAATCGTTGTTGTATGTGTGTGTTTTTTGAACTTCACTGCAAATCAGTGTTTTTATCCGTGGCGCATGAAGTAAAATTTCGAGTTTAGAAAAGCCTAATTTGGATTGGCCGCTCCGCTTCGCTACGCGGCCAATCCAAATTCTTAGGCTTTTCTAAACTCGAAATTTTACTTCATGCTTAGTCTGGGAGTGGAAAACACTCGTTACAAGACTCAAATTAACCGCTTTTAAACAACAAATTCCCGCAAATACAAAAAACGCTGTAATTATTGGGATATGTATACTCAAACGAAAAATTTCTTGCATGTTCTGTTTTAAACACGTTTTAAACGTGTTTTAAACATGTTTTTAATTGTTAATGTTTTAAACGCTGTTTCAATGAAAAATAACACTTTTTATTAAAATGAAAAAAACGTTTTTTTTTAACAACCCTGTCACAAACCGAAATATCGAGCCATTGCATTACTTATTACACCCTGTATTTTTGAAAGAACAGGGAGTTTTATCTCCATTTATACTAAACATCCAATGTCTCAAACTTAAGATTTATGTTATAAACAGTTTAGTTCACCTGGTCTTTGATGCATCTTCATTCCTATTAAAATATTCAATTTTTTTTTAAACCAGACAAAAAGTCGAGTTCACCGGTCTTTATTGTGTGTATTAAATTTTAATAGTCTTTTTTCAGATGGTCACGTCGCAGGATGGTCTCGATTAATTAAAGAAATTAGTGGCCGGAACTGCACAATTAATTATTGGCCGAAGAGTTGTACTTAATTGGAAGAAGACGCGGACACTAAACAGCCGCGCGTGAAATCATATACATTTTCCACGGTCAAGCGGTGATTCTTCCGCCGGACAGGAATCGCTATATAATTCATTTCACGCCCATATTTGATTATTTTATCATTTAACATTGTATACATGTTGATTTTTACGCGCGCAATTTAAAGTCAGTTGTTTTAAATGGCAATCACAGCTCTTTACACCTGACAAAGTTTTAATACATTTTGGAAGAACTGTAGGTTTAGAATGAGCTAGATATTATTATTGTAAAGTGCTGTTTAATTTCTGATTTAGAGCTTTTGAATCTTCTCAGGCCTTGGTCAAAACTAGTGATGGGCAAGATCGAGTATCTCAAGGATCGATCAAGCAATGATCGATCAGTTGAAGTATCGAGCAGATCGATCAAAAGATCGATCTTATCAAAAAGATCGAGCCTGAATATTTTTCTCGTTAATTTCTAAACCTGCGTTATTCGTTTATTTGAATTGAGATTTGCCTCTTTTTAGTTCACAGATACTACAATTTAAAATATCATAAGTAAACGCCGTTGTTTACTATCTAGTAAACATTACAAGTACAATTATTTTTTCGTCACCTTTTTTGTAACCAAAATTGTAATAATAAGAAGTGTTTGTTATTGTAGTAAGAAAATAGCTATCATTGTATTTCTATCATGTTATTGCATCATCATCGATTCTAATTACGACGCGTGCGAATGGATTTAAATAAACCCATTGAGTTGGCTAATCGACTCTAAAAGATCCATAGCGGCTGTTGAATCCGACTGAGCGGGCTGAGCTAGCTCACTCATCGGGATCCAACTCCGCGGTTCGGAGTTGGATCGCGATGATTCACGACGGCTTTAGAATCCAACTGAACTAGCTCGTTTTACGAAGATCTTGAATCCGACTGAGCTATAGCTCACTCATCGGGATCCAGAGGCTCGGAGTTGGATCGCGGTGTGCTGAAATTTAAATTTACTCTTACGTTTTTATATAAATTATGATTAAATTATTGAAATCATTACATAACCAAAATTATTAATCACCACCTCGCTCAATTCAATAAATTGGCGAATCAGATGGATCTCTAAGAGTCAGAACTCTCGGCGGATCGCTGGCTCGTAACTGAGTCATGTAATTCTTTTGAGCTGGCTCACTGAACCAACTCTTTAAAGTGTGTCAGATATTTTGAACCAGCTCACTGAAAAGAGCCATTTCGCCCATCTCGACTTGGAAAGATCGAGCCGCTCGCAAAGATCGAGCTGATCGAAAAATAACGAGCCGATCAAAAAGATCGAGCCGGTCGTAAAGATCGAGCGGGCTCGATCATTTGCAAGGATCGAGCGGATCGCGCAGTCGATCTTATTTGATCATCACTAAAAAAAATACTTGTTATTTAAATAGTCGTTACTTAATGACTAAATGAATTAATATAATAAATGTAAATTATGCTTTTTAGTGTAATTATAATTAATATTGAATTTGTAATTAAAATTTGTACAAATACAAAAAAGTGAGGATTAATAAATAAATTGCAGACTAGAATTTTCCCGACCTGCCACAATACAATATTTACATCAGGGCTGGCCAACCCAAATTGCTTCGAGGACCAAAATTAACACTTAGAATGTTTCAAGGGCCGCATCACAGATTTTCTTTTGCAAAACCAAGGTTTTTTTTATATTTCATTTTTCATTCAGACATTTTAAAGACTTGTTATGGCATTTTTGACATTTTTAAAAGTTTAGGAATCTGATACTCCGTTATGATTATTTTTTTTGTACAGGGAATTTTTCTTTTCCCTATAAATATCCCTGCGCATATGCTGACAAATGTTCAAATATATGAAATACGTAGTAATTTTGAACTTCACTTGCGTGGCGCATGAAGTAAAATTTCGAGTTTAGAAAAGGCTGAAAATTTGGTTTGGTCGCTTCGTGCTACGCGACCAAACCAAATTTTCAGGCTTTACTAAACTCGAAATTTTACTTCATGCTTAATCTGGGAGTGGAAAACACTTGTTTGAAGCTTCAAATTAAATTCTTGTAGTAAAACAACGAATATGTATACTTACAAGAAAAACTCCCTGTTTTCCGATATTCGTTGTTTTTAAAAGAGGTCAATTTGAAGCTTTAAACAAGTGTTTTCCACTCCCAGACTAAGCATGAAGTAAAATTTCGAGTTTAGAAAAGCCCCGTGAAAATTTGTCGAGGGTCGCGCAGCTACCCGAGACAAATTTTCTGGGCTTTTCTAAACTAGAAATGTTTCTTCATACGCCACGCGTATAATACACAGATTTCAAGTGAAGTTCGAATATACATACATTTTACAATATTTTAGTGTTTTATGCGGGGCTTTTCTAAACTAAAATTTTACTTCATGCTTAGTCTGGGAGTGGAAAATACTCGTCCAAGGGGAGGGTAGCACTGCATTTCTTGCATTGTTTAATCAATCCCTTACACTTTATTTAAATAAATAAATTAACGAATGCAACATATATTATTATCCTAGTCATAAGAATTATGTATATTCAAAAAAATATTAGTTCTGACTTTAAACAAAGAAATAAGGTTAACGCAAACAATTTTTAGTAATTACTTATATAAAATACTGAAATTTTACAGAGTAGTAGCTATGGCATTGTTACAAGTCATGAGTAAATTTGATAAAATTTACATCATGTATAAAGAAGTTATTTGCTCTTAATTCAAAAAATTATATTGTTTTTCACCGTTTTGCCACCTTTTTCTAATTTATTTTTATAACAGATTGTTCATTTTTTGTAGTAGTATAAACACAATAATTACGCTTTAATTGAGGCCAATTTTATCGCAATCCGTTAATAAATAGCTGAGATTCTTTGCATATTAATAAGCAATTTTATTAAAAAATGTTTCTGTGTTGGCGTTTATACGGTCGTCATATAACGGGATTTATTGGAGGCCAAAAATGAGATGGCTCGGCTGACCCTTCGTTGGGCTGTAGAATGGTTTTTCTTTTCTCAAATAACTAACGAATTTCACCATCGACGAGAAACCGAATGCTTATTAAAATATATTCTTGCCTGACGGTTTATAAAATAATTTATAATTAATAATTATAATTTCCGGGTGTTCACATGACTATCAAATGTCCATATTTATAGCAGTTTTTTGTGTTTTTGTAAATATTCTGAGTATTTTTTTCTGGACCGAATTTATTCCAGTTAAGGTTTCCACCCTGTATTTTTTTCAAATTAAATAGAAATAATTGATATCTTTTCAAATAACGCTATGGGGAGCGCTTCTCGAAACGAGTGCCGTTTTTTTTTTAAAATCACTGAATATTTATTTTTACTAACGTAACAACCGAATTGATTGTATAAAGGTAAGATTGAAAAATAGGAATATTATTGAGAATCGATTTTCTACAAAAGTTTACTACTCGTAATTTAAAATTGTTCAACTTGTGGAATTCGGGAAGAGAGAGATTAAATTGAAATTCCAATAGAAAAACCAGCTAAACCTGGATCAGTATCGGTTCGAAGAAAATATACCAAAGAGATTATTTTTGCCCTCCAGAGAAAGCAGGTATAAATAATTAGCATATTGTGCGAGCTGAAGAAGAAACGATTAAGCTACTTTGTCGCACCGCACCAACCTGCGGGGGTTGGAGCGCGGGGTTACCCTCCCTCAGATTCGGTAGCTACAAATTTGTAAAATGATTATAATTTTATTGAGGGTATTCAGGTTCATTGCCCAAAGAAAACAGGTACGGCTAACGCAAAGGTTAATAAATACATTATTGGGGACAATAAATGGGTTTTGTTGAAAGACCACAAATCTCTCTATAATTTATTGCACCAATGCCGGTCGAAAATGCGAGTTTAGCTACATCTAGGCGACCGTTCTTGTAAGTACTTCTTTGCTACCCTCCCGTTAAAGCTTCAAATTGAACTTAAAAAACAAGGCATTTCTAAAGATTTACAGACAACAGCTGAATTTAGAATACTTATACTTACTTTTTGTTTGTTTGTTTCTTTGTTTGGCATAGGTTCTAGCCATTCAGCCACTAACGATGATTGTATTAATTTAACATATATTTGGACGTCACGACACATTCACACCACACCCAGGGACACGACGAGAAATTATTTTTTAAATAAAGTCTCTCCGTGCACGGGAATCGAACCCGAGTTTGTGGCTCGCCGAGCGATACAGCCCGACGACGTTACCGCTCGGCCACCACCTGCCCATACTTATACTTAATAGAAAACTTCCATGTACATTATTTTTTGTTTCTATAAAATAATAATGTACAGGGGGCCCACATTTAATGGTACTATAAGGAATTTCGGTTATTAGAAGAGATAGAAAAAAAATCGATGACGCACCCTCGAGCTCTTTTTTCGAGGGAAACTCAATGTCGAAAACAGAATGTAGCTACTGTCTTTTGTTTTCAAATTATAGCCAAAAATTCAATATTTTCCATATTCGATTTTTATTATTATCTCAGTTATTTATTATTTTATTGTATGTTCTAAAGGTACTTTTTCGAGTAGAATCGAATGCAATTTACAGCTTATTTCTATCTTCATTAATAAAAGAGATACAGCCCACAGTTATATTTTTTTTTAAATAGAAGTCATAGTTGGGTGGCTATTCATTCCCTATATTAACATCCAATTTGGGCCACCCTGTACACATACCAGAAAATTTATTTTTTATTTTATTTTATTTTTGTTTTCTACGTACATTATAATTAACAAAATAAAATTCCTATCAATATTTTAGAAAACTAAATACAAATTATTTAGTAAAAAGAAAACAACACCATTCACGTACGACTAAAATTTTGTAAAATATTAAAAAAAAAATCCTAATTATAAATGGCGATTCTATTTACAATGATTTAATGTCTCTTTGGAAAATTAATAAAAACTACACAGCACAAGCTTAAAAAAACATTTGTCGATGGTTATAAGAATTTACATGTTAACATAATTTAGTTAACAAAAAAAAAGAAACGAAAAAATGATTGTTTTTGTGGAGGGGATTGGGGGGTTAATTAGTATAAATAAATTAATGCAAAGCACAAACATCTTACCTTCTAACGAGTTACTTGTTACAAGTTGAAGCAAATTACATTTTTTATATTAATCGTAATTATGAATTAAACCTCTTCAAAATAATATACAATAATTTCCAGTTTGGTTCAAAATATATGAAAAACTAGTGGAGATAATTAACTTTTCTTTGAAGAATATGTAAAATCGATGAATTCTGTGTAAATTAACAGAATTATATGTTGTTTTATGCTGAATTATTTGTTTATTTTGCATAAATGTTTAAACATATTTTGTCTTCATTTTTTATTTACTTAAACTTTTCATCATTTTCGTATACAAATTTGACGAGATTTATTAATTCTCTATAAAAAAAGTTATAGCTCCATTACTCCTATGTAAATTCAGTGATTTTCATAATAGATAAAATTACGTTAATGTTCGCTTAATTTAATTTTATATATTGTATCTGAAGTTTTGAATTCAAATATTCAGTGATTTTCATGTTGATTAGATTAACTGTTGTTATTTTAATTATTTTATAAACGATGCTAAAATTACGTTAATGTTTGCTTAATAATAATAATAATCTTTATTTACAGACAACATACAAAAATAAAATAATTCATAATTAATAATAATAAAATGATAGTAGCTCTCTGCAACTTGGCTATCGACCGGTGGTCATTCAGCCTGTCTTTGTCAATTAATTGTTTAAGTATAAATGAAATTGCCAATTCTTGGTTGCAGAATACTTCAAACATTAAAAGTGCGATTCTTTTCGCAATCTACAAGTTAGTCTTACAAAGACTATATCAAACACTCATTGAAACAACTACTTCCCGAGCTAATACCCCGACGGACATTGAATTATACAACAAGTGTTTGCTGTTACATACAGTAACCTACTGCAAATGCAACAATTTGAGTCAAGTGAGAGTGTTTGATATAGTCTTTGTAAGACTAACTTGTTGTAGATTGCGAAAAGAATCGCACTTTTAATGTTTGAAGTATTCTGCAACCAAGAATTGGCAATTTCATTTATACTTATGTTTAAACGGTAACGTGACCGCCAGTCTAAGGTGTCAAATTACTTAGAGGGAATGGCAAAGCTATACTGATGAGAGATAAATCTCGAAACGCGTCTATAGATGGCCTGAATAATTTGACTCAAATTGTTGCATTTGCAGTAGGTTACTGTATGTAACAGCAAACACTTGTTGTATAATTCAATGTCCGTCGGGGTATTAGCTCGGGAAGTAGTTGTTTCAATGAGTGTTTGATATAGTCTTTGTAAGACTAACTTGTTGTAGATTGCGAAAAGAATCGCACTTTTAATGTTTGAATTAATTGTTTATAAAAATAGGTATTAAAGTGTCATGATCACTAATGTCAGTTTAACTGTCTTTGTCTAAAAGTGAAAGTATGTCATTCCTCTGTGTCAACCGGCAGTTCTTCAACGTCATGATCATTATTGTCAATGAAGAATGTGGATGAAATGAATTCATAAATTGTGATGTCTGGAAATTTGTATTTTGGGGTTATGTTATGATTTCAGGTAATACATAAGTGGTTTATGATGTCAGGGATGAAAGGATTCTTAGAGAATTTGCGGGCGAGGTGTTGGAGGCGTTCTTCGATAGGGATGAGGTTGCATTTTTGGTATAGGAGTGAATTAGAAGGATTATGAAGGGGATTTAAAGGGTGTCTGATTTTAGTGAGCACTCTGAGGGCTGATCTTTCAGCTACTTGGAGATTGTGTAGGACAGCTGGGCGAGGATTGAAGAGAAGGATGGCGGCATAGTCGAGAAGAGGTCGGCATATCATTTTATAAATATGAACCGCCGTTTTTGTTGTGATTCCATGGTTTTTATAAGTTAACATTCTGAAATGCCGAGCTCTCGCAACGACTTTTGCCTTCAGGCTTTGGGAATGGGGCTTGAAGCTGAGTTTTGTATCAAATGTAATACCAAGGTACTTACAGGTGTTAGACGGGGAAAATAAATAAATCCCAACTCTTTATTCCATACCACCGTCCTCTCCAATCTCCATTTAAAATATTATTAAACAATAATTACTACTATTGTAATTATTGTTTAATAATGTTTTAAATGGAGATTGGAGAGGACGGTGGTATGGAATAAAGAGTTGGGATTTATGGTTATTCTCCATTTTGCAAACCATAATTGAATGCTGTCTATCAGTTCCTGCAGAGTGCCCATGGCCTTAAGGATTGTGGGAGCGGGGGATACTAGGGCGGTGTCATCGGCATATAGCAAAGGGTAGGCAGTTTTATTTAGGTAATTTGGATTGGGATTATACAAATCATGAACAAATATATTGTAGAGGAGAGGTGATAAAGGAGAGCCTTGGGGTAAGCCTTGCTCTGGTATAAAGGTATGAGAAAGCGATGTACGGATTTTAACTTGAAGGGATCTATTTGAGACAAAATTGTCTAGGAGGTTGATGACATGTGTAGGGATATTTAGTGAGTGACATTTAAATAACAAACCTCGATGCCAAACCGAATCGAAGGCTTTTTGTATGTCGAGAAATACTACGGCGGATTTATGGCCCTCAAGGTGTGTTGTTTGAATGTTTGAGGTAAGGATTGATAGAGGGAGGGATGTAGAGCGATGCTCAAGAAATCCAAATTGATAAGGTGGGATGTGATCAGAAATATGTTGCAATATTTTGTGTTTGATTATAGACTCAAAGAGTTTTCCAATAACTGGAAGCAGGGTGATGGGACGATAGCTAGAAACAGCTAGTGAATCGTTATTTTGTTTTCGAATACATGTTATTATTCCCCTCTTCCATTCACAAGGAACGTCCTGAGTACTATAAACATGATTATAAATTTGAATAATGTATTTGTGTATGTGATCAGGTAAGGATTTCAGGATCAGTCTTGGGATGTTATCGTAACCGGGTGCTGTGTTTTTTCCCTTCGAAAGGAATTCGTGGTATTCATCTTCTTTTATGTCATCTTCAAGAGGAGAAGGGATAGGATTGTTTTTGAAGGATTCATACCATGAATTTATAAATTGGAAATAGTCAGTATCGAAATTGTCGCTGTGGGTCATTGTATAACTGTCCTTGAAATATTTTGAAAAAATGTCGGCTATTTGTGAGTTATCTGTTGTTATTCTATTTGATGCTGGGTCTTGAATTTTGTGAATGTAATCGTGTTTTCTATATTTTGACAGTTTTTTAATTTCTTGCCAGTATTGTTTTCCCTTAAGGTAATTGATATTATTACAAGCTGTTATCCATGTGTCAGTTTTGTATTCGTTTATGAGTTTGTGAATATCTTTGTTTAGGCTATTGAATTTTTTAATCTTAATATATATTTTGGGAGAGGGTATTTATAGGTATTTTTTGTATAGGTTGGGGTATGATTTTCAATAGATTGTGATAAATTAGTTAGAAATAAGGATATGGAGTTTGAATTTATTGTCTGAAATCAGTCATGTCTTTTGTCACTTTATTTATGTCACAGTCTTGATGTCGGAATATAGCATTTGGGGGTGATGGTAGAGGGGGTTCTTGTTTAAAGGAGAATTGTATTGACAGATGATCGGAGCCTAGATCTGGGATTAGATTGACAATATGAACAAGATGTTCAATGTTGCTCGTACATAAAAATATATCAGGAGATGAGGACTGGTTATGTGACATAATGAACGTGGGAGGAGTGTTGATACGAATAAAATTTTAATTTGACATAAAAGAAGATACTTGTTTGGTTTTTGTTTTATTTAAGTTAAAGTCTCCAATTACGATGACATGGTCATATAAGGACGCTTTTGTTAGGATGGTGTCTTCAATGTAAGAGGAATGGTGGATATATACAAGGAAGATATGTAGTTGAAAGGACGGAAGGTCAATAGTGCAGTGTAAGCATTCATTAATATTGTGATTAATTTTGGGTGGGTTAGCTTTTCCCAATTTTATTTCAGGCTTCGCTGCCACTATTGATCCTCCCCGTTGATTAAGGTTAGGTACAGAAGATGGTATTTGTATATAAGACCAATTTTGAAAGGAAAAAATGTTTGCTTAATTTAATTTTATATATTATATTTAAAGTTTTGAATTGAAATAGTTTTCAAATTGAAATACTCAGTGATTTTCATGTTTATTAGATTAACTGTTGATTTTTTAATAAGATTAACAATTAGAACAACATAAGTCATTCATAAACGGGGGTATTTTTAGGGGTAGTTTTCCGGGGGGTGATGTTATGGGCAAAGTTATTTTATAGGTGATTGTTTTGCGGGGTGGTTTTGCAGTAATATTTTTACAAGGGGTGGTTTTTCTAAAATGTGATTTTTACGGGGGCAGTTTTTAGGGAGGGTCATTAAATGGCTTTACAGGGGGTGGTTTTTGAGAGGATCATTTTCTGAAATGGTTTTACTGGGTGTAGTTTTTGTTCGGGGATGAATTTTGCTTCTTTCAGGAGATGTTATTTTTGGAGGTAATTTTCCGAGTTTTTTTTTTCTACAGGGGAGGGGTGATATTCCAGAAATATTTCATACAGGGGGTCTTTCAGTGCGTTTCCTGGGCCGATCGATCCGCTCGAAAATAGCTCTATAGCATGCAGCTAGAGTACCTCAAACCGTATAACTTGATCAATTGTCTCGAGCCGACTGATTTGATCAATCTGCTCGAGCCGATTGATCAAATGATTAGCTCGACAAGTTCGAAAAGATCGAGCTACTTAATTGATGCAAGCCGCCCGAAAAGATCGAGACGATCAAGAAGATCGAACCGATCAAAAAGATCGTGCTGATCAAAAAGATCGAACCGATCAGAAAGATCGAGCTGATCAGAAAGATCTTGCCGATCGACAAAATCGGGCCAATTAAAAAGATCGAGGATCGAGCGGCACGAGAAGATCGAGGATCGAGCGGCACGAGAAGATCGAGCGGTTCGATCGCTTGCAAGGATCGATCAATCGATCTTTTTTGATCGATATTGCACATCACTAGTCAAAATGGTTCAAGTACAAGGAACTTATTAGTTATATTTTGGTAGCAAGTTTTAATCTTCTAAACAAGAAATGACACGATTTGAGTATTTACTGTTTCATGTGCGCTATGTGTGAGTCTGCGCCATCACAATCTCTTATCTAGCGGCATCGCAGTTACTTAGGTTAGTTGTTCTTTAGGTTATAATTAGCAAATAATAATCCATACTAAATAGCTCTATCTCATAAGTAATCGATAACTCTAGTAACTAGCAAATAACCTAATTTTAGTCGTATTAGCTAGCTTTGAAGTGGGCCGCTATAAATTCGATTTCTAAAAAGTAAGTCCCAATGTTTAAAATCGTTGATTACTGAGGCACTTAATTTTTGAAAATCCAGAATAACTTTAATAGATTAACAAATAAAATATTTCTGATTTTCAACTTTTTGTATTCACTATAATTGTTTGGCTACGCTGTAGCTTCTTCAGGTGAAAATCAGCAATATTTAAAGTTTAGGAACCGCTGCTTTACGCCATTTACTACTATTTTTTTTCTCTTACACAGACTATCACTTGTCAGAAAACGGAAAATATAACATACTTCATATTATTTCCGAATACCCCGCTTGAGGCTATTTTTAAAAATTTTCGTATTATTTAAAAATTGTTAAAAAACAGTAATCGATGTCTTAACCACAGTAAGCCCATTATAAATGGACTTAACTCTAACCAAGCTGCAGAACTACTGACACTAAGTGGGTCACAGCCAGAAACAACCATAGGACTACTAACAGGCCACATGACTGTTAAAGAGAACCTAAGGAAAATCGGTCTGTACTACGGCGACACCAGTTGTCGGCTCTGTGATAGGGCTCTGGAAACAACAATGCACATTCTGTGTAGCTGCAATGCGCTGGAAAACAAAAGACAGCTCATATTTGGAAACAGTCAAATGGTACCAAATAATTTCCACACGCAACCCCTAAAGGACCTGCACAAGCTAGTGCAGGAGATCGACGAGTTTGGAATAATTGCGTGAGTAAGACAATATAGGGCAGTACAATAAGCCACCTAGGCTGCAGTGCATCCGGATCCGCAAGGAAGACGGCTCCCACAGGAAGAAGAAGAAAAAACTACGTGCTGGGCTAATACCATGAGGGATATCCAAATATTCGAAGGTGTATTAGCCCTAAAAATTGTATAATACCTCAGTCACTCTTCTAACTACTAAATAATCACAACAAATCCTTGTGGGAAAACCTGAAAGTTATCTTCATTTATTTACAAAATTGAGAAAATGTTTCTCAATCAATCTTCCAACTAAATCTACTTAATCTATGTGGAAATACCCGACAGCATGTACAGATATAAAAAAAAAAACAGATTAATGAAAGTAATTTTTTTTCGCAAAGCGTTGTACCGTAATGAATGTGTCTTGTGCGCGGCGCGCCGGTAAAACGTTTTGAAATTAGAAACTCTCGGCTCTGAAAATTTTCCGAGAGCCAAGAGACACGGCGAGCGAAATCGAAGATGGCAGGTGGGTAGGCGCGGAGGAGGAATCGCCCGAGTCGGACGAAGACGGAGAGCGGTGTGTGTGGGTGGGTGGGAAGTCGAGGAACGAGACGGCGACCTAAATATCACGGGGACCAATTATAAAACAAGAGGGGGATATATACGTATATATACATATATATACATATATATACATATATATACATATATATACATATATATACATATATATATACATATATATACATATATATATACATATATATACATATATATACATATATATACATATATATACATATATATACATATATATACATATATATACATATATATACATATATATACATATATATACATATATATATACATACATATATATACATACATATATATATATATATATATATATATATATATATATATATATATATATATATATATATATATATATATATATATATATATATATATATATATATATATATATATATATATATACATACATATATATATATATATATATATATATATATATATATATCATTTAACCGATTATCGAGTGACCGAATCAAAACTTCCATTTCATTAATCGTTACTTGATGCTATAAAAATAGAAAATGGGATTATTTGGATGGTGTAATTTAATATACCTACCGTTTTTTTTCTTCTATTTGAATAAGTTTCTCGTCTTTCCTGTGGCAAACTGTACTTAATTTAGATCAAAGAGTGCTCAAAGAAAACACTTCGTTTAATTGCACTGATTTTTTTTAATTCAACTAGTTTCGACACCGAGAATGACTTCTTTGATCTCATTAGTATTTTTGTAGCTTTTAATAGAGCTTCAAAAAGTAATTTTCTACTCTTTTAAAGTAAGGTACATCAAGTACTTTGAACTACAGTTGCATATGACATTTTTTAAAGTATCAAATAGTATTAATAATAACTTTGATTAAATCAACTGGTTTGTTTTACTGATTTTCGCGAGAATTTCGAAACTTCGGTCAGTAAATTCAAGTTTTTAAATTTGATTGAAATCATTTTTACTTTAATATATTAAAAAATAAAAAAATGGGATACCAAGAAAGGTTAAACCCAAAAGTCTTTATATTTATAGTTCATTTACTTTGTGCCTAATCATTCACAATGATATAGATATTTAATCATATACTAAACTGATCGCACTTATTTCTGTGCTTTTCCGGCGATTTTCCGGTCTATAATCTGTATAATAACTATCAGGAGCGTTTTAAATTTCACGTGCCAAAACCTACAACTCTGATTGGCCGAGAGCTGACATAACCTTAATTCGAAGCGTTACCGAGTTGCAACTATGTCTGTTTCGTAATAACCTTTTGTGCGGTGTTTTTTTAGCATAGTTAAAAGTTAGTTTTGTTTATATTGTTGTGATGAATTATGGACCCAGTACAAGCTCGGTGATAATATCACCTTCACCTCCAAAAAGCGTAAGAAGTTGGATTTGGGTCATTTATATCTGTCTGAAAAACAGTGCATAATAAATATGTATAAGCAGATGATAACATATGATTCACATATGAAAATGACTGCTCTTGTATCAGACATAGTTGCTGCAGTAGGTGAGATATCAAATAGCATAAGAATATGCATCAAATAATAAAATGTTTAATTTTTAGGAGTTGTAAATGCCACTGTTTATCATACCATTAGCGAATATAAGAAATCCGGAGAGATTTGTAGCCTTAAACAGCGTGGAGGACATAATTACAAGTTTTTATGACGTAGTGAAGAGATCCGTGCATAGTTTCTTCTATAAAAATGAACTGCCAACTTTGAATAAAGTTTTAAAAGAAGTAAACGATCATGCAGGCATGCCAAGATAAGTCGTTCTACCTTGTATAGTTTTATGAAACAAATCAATTTTAAGTAAGATAGAGACCAAAGCTGGGCAGGATTCGAATCCTTTTAGAGGATTCAAAAGAGGCATTCGAATACTTTAGTTCAACTGGATTCGTGATCCGGATTCGTTACATTTTTTAATGAGGATTCGTATTCGAGTCTAAATGTGGGTGATTCGAATTCTTATAAAAGGATTCGAATCCTTGTAAAAGGATTCGAATACTTACAAAAGGATTCAAATCGTCAAAAATCATTCGAATTAATTGTGAGTAATAACATGAAAAATGGTTTTTTGTGTGTTTTTAAATTTCTCGTTAAATCACTGTTTTATGCGCGTGGCGCATGACGTAAAATTTCGAGTTTAGAAAAGCCCAGAAAATTTGTCTCGGGTCGCCAAGCGACCCTCGACAAAATTTCACAGGGCTTTTCTAAACTCGAAATTTACTTCATGCCAGAGCTGGGCAGGATTCGAATCATTCTGGATTCGATTCCCGGATTCGAATCCTTTTATAGGATTCGAAAGAGGTATTCGAATACTTTAGTGAAAACGGATTCGTGATCCGGATTCGTTACATTTTTTTAAAAGGATTCGTATTCGAATCCAGAAGTAGATGATTCGAATCCTTATAAAAGGATTCGAATTCTTATAAAAGGATTCGAATCCTTATAAATTCTTTTATAAGAATTCGAATCCTTATAAAAGGAATCGAATCCTTATAAAAGGATTCGAATCCTCATACACTGATTCAAATCCTCCCAAATAATTCGAATCATTGCTATTAAGGCTGGGATTCGAATTCGATTAATTCAAATAGTTAAATATTCTAATAAGAATATTTAAATCACTAAATTATTCATATTTGAATATAAATATTTAAATTTTCGAATAATTCAAATATTTGTGAATGCATATTTGGTTACTTAACCATGAAAAATTTCCAACCTTAATAGTATATTTTTAACTTCACTTGAAATCAGTGTTTTATACGCGTGGCGCATGAAGTAAAATTTCGAGTTTAGAAAAGCCCCGTGAAAATTTGTCTCGGGTCGCTGCGCGACCCTCGACAAATTTTCTACGCGGGGCTTTTCTAAACTCGAAATTTTACTTCATGCTTAGTCTGGGAGTGGACAACACTCGTTTGAACTTTAAATTTATCTCTTTTAAAAAAATCGACGTATTTAATATAATAAATCACTCATTGAAATCATAGAAAAATTAACTTTTAGTGGTTACTTTATACTTTGCTCGGCTCTTAATGGGTGAATATTCTATTCCTAAAAAAAAACCGTATTTATTTAATATTAAAGTTGCATTTAGTACAATAAGGAACTGTGAATAAATCGACAAAAATCTAGAAATATCGAAAACCTCGACATGTAGAAAATCTTGATGGTCCACTCCCAGACTAAGCATGAAGTAAAATTTCGAGTTTAGAAAAGCCCCGCGTAGAAAATTTGTCGAGGGTCGCGCAGCGACCCGAGACAAATTTTCACGGGGCTTTTCTAAACTCGAAATTTTACTTCATGCGCCACGCGTATAAAACACTGATTTAAAGTGAAGTTAAAAACGCATTGAAAACCAACCCTCGACATGTAGAAAATCTTGATGGTCCACTCCCAGACTAAGCATGAAGTAAAATTTCGAGTTTAGAGAAGCCCCGCGTAGAAAATTTGTCGAGGGTCGCGCAGCGACCCGAGACAAATTTTCACGGGGCTTTTCTAAACTCGAAATTTTACTTCATGCGCCACGCGTATAAAACACTGATTTAAAGTGAAGTTAAAAACGCACTGAAAACCAACCCAACTTCGATATTTTTTCAAAATTGGATGTTTTCTTTCCTATCCATGCTGTAAACCTTCAGATATTCGTTGTTTTCTTGTAAAAAAAAACGTCGATTCCCTGTAGTCCTTCGGTCTCCGAAGACCATGATAGGTCCTTCGAGCTGTAGCCTTTGTAAATTGGTAATAAACTTAGTAATCTAGGGTGATCCTTCAATTTGAAACTTCTAAGAACAAGTGTTGTCCACTCCCAGACTAAGCATGAAGTAAAATGTCGAGTTTAGAAAAGCCCCGCGTAGAAAATTTGTCGAGGGTCGCGCAGCGACCCGAGACAAATTTTCACGGGGCTTTTCTAAACTCGAAATTTTACTTCATGCGCCACGCGTATAAAACACAGATTTAAAATAGTTCAATAACACATATATCATCATTAATTAAAATCATTATTTAATCAGATATTTAGTCGGTAAATAAACATTTTTGTTAATAGAAACTGATGGAATAAAATATTACTGCTTGCAAATAATAGATTCAAATTTATTTTTAAAGGATTTGTATCCGTGATTCAAAAATGAGGATTAGAATCTTTGATTCGAATCATATTTTTCACTTACGAATCCTTCATTCGAGTATTCATGATTCGAATCATATTAGGTGATTCGGATTCGTGATTCGAATCCTGTTTTTGAGGATTCATCCCAGCTCTGCTTCATGCTTAGTCTGGGAGTGGAAAAGCGCGTTCAAAACTTCAAAGTGAATGCTTTGATGAGAACATTAAATGATTGAAAATGTTTTTAAAGATAATAATCTAGTTTTCAAAATTTTGTTTAATATTGTTTGAAGTAAAACTGACATGGTAGCCACAATCTGAAATGTTAAATTTTTCCGACATTTCCCTGACTAAAGATTTTTTCCCTGGCCTTTTAATATAACTTTCTTCTGTGGGAAACCCCATTCTATTTAATAGTTTTCATTGTTTTTGCCAATATTTAGGTTAATTTTATAAATTTTTACGTATTTTGTAATTTGCCTGCTGATTTTGACAAATTTAACAATATAATATGGTTTTTTTGTTAGTGTTTTGGTTAATTTGAATATAATTTCATGACTTCTCTTACTTTCCCGGTTTTAGTGATATTCTGTGAATTTTTTATTTACGTAAATTTCAGGCATTAGTCGATCTTATAATAGAGTTCAATTTGAAGTTTTAAACGAGTGTTTCCACTCCCAGGCTAAGCATGAAGTAAAATTTCGAGTTTAGAAAAGCCCCGTGAAAATTTGTCGAGGGTCGCGCAGCGACCTGAGACAAATTTTCTGGCTTTTCTAAACTCGAAATTTTACTTCATGCGCCACGCGTACAAAACACTGATTTGAAGTGGAGTTCAGAAACACACAAATACATCTTTAACCAGAGTAACAGGGGTTCAGATATTTAGTCTGTTATCAACGATGTTCAGTGGTAATAATAAATAATTTGGTTTTGAATATATTTGTTAAAACAACTGGTAACGATATTTATATCTTTGCAAAAAATAATAAAATCAAATTTATTCTTAAAGGATTTATATTCGTGATTTGAAAAAACAGGAATCATATTTATCTCTTACGAATCCTTTATTCGAGTATTCGTGATACGAATCATATTAGGTGATTCGGATTCGTGATTTGAATCCTTTTTGCGAGGATTCGTCCCAGCGCTGATAGAGACACATTATTATATAAAATCCATATTATATTATGAACATAATGTAAATATGTTTTATTTCACAGATATATGGCGAGATGCCGTATAAGCATTTTAATTGAACTGACGATATCGTACGAAGGAAAAGAAAATACTTAACCACAATTAAGTACAAAATGGAAATTTGATTTTATTTAAAGAATAATTATGATATTATTTAAAATTGCCGCCAAATGTATCTAGTGATATTTCTGGTAACTTTTTATAGTGTAAATTGGGCTTTGGCACTTACTCCTTCTAGTTTTTAAACAGACTATAGTACATGAGAAAATGCGAATTCTCAATTGTCGCAAAAGTGTGCAAAACGTCACTTTCGAGGCGGTGACTTTAAAAAGATGTTATTTTATATTTTCAACTGATAACACAGGCTAACAAAAGAAATTGGGATTTGGATTTGTTAATTTTTTTTAAGTTTTGGTGGCTAATCAACATTTTTTTGTTTCCATCACGCACAATTTTTTAATAAATTTACTAGGTGTCATATTTATCGTTTTTTTTTTAATATTTGCGAAGAAAAATTAGATGAAAAATGAAATTAAAGCTGTTCTCTTGCACAATGGGAATGTTTTTTCATCGGTACCGGTTGCCCATTCTGTGCAAATGACGGAGAGCTATGGGGATTTGAAAATTGTGGGACTTCTACTACGACAGCAGTCAGGGTATACAAAGTACCCATGTTTTTTGTTTGAGTGGGGGCAGTCGAAGTAGACATCAACATTGGAAGAAAAAGGACTGGATAAGAAGAGATAATTTAACTCCCGGATCAAAAAATGTTCTGCACGAAAGTCTTGTTGATCCACAAAAAATGTTGTTACCTCCACTGCATAGTAAACTAGGATTAATCAAACAATACCTTAAAGCTTTAAATAAAGATGGAGACTGTTTCAAATACCTTTACAGAAAATTACCCGCTATCTCAGATGCAAAATTAAAGGAATTTTTGTCGGTCCTCAAATAAGGAGATTAACGAAAGATCAAGAATTTGTTAATTTCATGACCGAAACTGAAAAAGATGCATGGATTTCATTTGCTAATGTTATTGATGGATTTTTGGGGAACAACAAGGATCCAACCTACAAGGAAATTGTGAAAAACATGCTACAGAAATTAATGGAATTGGGATGTAATATGAGCATAAAAGTTCACTTTTTACCCTTGATTACTTCCCCGAAAATCTTGGTGATGTTAGTCAGAAGCAAGGTGAGAGGTTCCACCAAGACATGAAAGAAATGGAACCCAGGTATCAAGGTCGGTGGAATGTTTCAATAATAGCTCAATAAAACGGGACAATCCGGCCCTGGAATACAGAAGGAAATCCACTAAACAAAGTTTTTCATCCAAGAGGGATAGATCTTCTGGAAAGAAAAAGAAATAAAGGTCAAGGTGCATGTCCTGGACAGTACAATTTTTGAACTTTTTCTTTTTAAACATATGTATTTTGATGAGAAAATAACGAATCCAAAGTCCGATTTTTTAGAAAGCTGACCGTTTAAGCGAAATTAATTTTAAAAGTTGTCGATTTTGATAAACTATTTATCGCTAATATGTGTGATTTTATACACATTTCCTGAATAAAATAGTCCCACATTACAACTTAAACACAAGTTCTAAAGTATTATTTGTAATTTATTACTTTGTCTTATTTTATAAGCGAATACACTGATTTAATTTTATACTATAAATGTGACGTTTGTTGACAACTATTTATATAAAATATGTGTAATACCGACTATTGCCTTAGATTGATATAATTTCATAAAAAAAGAACATGTGGCGCTAGTGTATGATTTATTTGGATTGTTTCATCAATGTGTGTACTTTATGTACATGCGCTATGATTTTATAGTTTATTAGTTATAATAAGTGTATTATGTTTAATGTATATATGAATACACAATTTTAATATAAATGCAGTAAAATATATGTAAATTTGCACAACATCGCGGTGGAACAAATAAAATGTCATTTGACAGAAATGTCATTTATAATAGTTCATTATTAATTTATTATCTTATAGTTCTTATAGTGTTTTCGGATTACTGCATTGTTGCTGCACATTTGTCCTAGTTGTGTTCGGATAACAGTTTCAGTGTTCACTTTTTTCGAGTTTTATAACGTTACAAACTTGTATGCCAACATAACCTAATTTAGAAGTAAATGAAATGGGCAATGTGCGTAAAGAGACATTAGCAAATTATACAAATGCAAACCTTGCTACTAACCTAACTACTTTATTGTCAACTTTCAAGAGACAACCCTTAGCTGGTGACGTGGTTAAAATTTAATACAATTGATGAAGTAGAGTTTTTTTGGACGCCCATTGAAATCATCTTTAGAATGATCACTTTCTAAAGATTTTATAATATGTTTCTAAATGAGTAGCTTCTCCCAACTATTGTTCATTCGACTATGATGAATGTGTAAATCTGTAGCTTACCGCAAAAACCAGTTAAGTCGATTTTTTGTCGAAATTGAGTTAGCTGCACTTAAAATAGCTATTAAGTATAATTTGTGCAATAAGACACGTTTAATTATATCATAAACCTTTCTGCTAACCTAACTTGACTAAATAGTATGTGGAATTGCTAACGTGTGCAAACGTGCAAGATAGGCAATTAATTCTATTATAAACCTTTATACTAACCTAACCTAGATATATATGGAGTCGCTAATGTTTAGAAAGAGACTCAAACAATTTATTCTATCATGAACCTTTCTACTAACCTAGAAGCGTATAATTACTAAAGTAAGTAATGAGACGTATGCATTTAATTCTATGCAAATCTGTCTGCTAACCTAACCTAACCTAGAAATGCATGGAATTGCCAGTGTACTATGGGGCTTAAAATCAGGTATCAAATACCGTATCATGCGGTCCGCCAGAGTTTCTAGATTGGGGGCCCGAGTTAGGATGTATAACTGTTACTGCTGTTATTAATATTTCAAATCAAACACTTACCGTTAATCTAAAAGACACGAAAAACGACACAAATACACTAAATAACAAACTGACTACAGTAAAATTATTTACAGAAATTACAAAGTATGTACAGCAATTACAAACCACAATGAAAATTGTTTTACAACAAACATCTTAAAACAAATGACCGATCCCCCGATCGATAAGGTCGCTATTTACTTTATCGGCCGCCGATTAAGATGTACTGATTTCACTTATGAATAAATTACTGAATTCATTCAAATGTAGTGTAATTGCTTTATTTTATATCAAATAATTGGAAAATATTATTATTAGTTGTTATATAATTTTATTAATAAAAGCGTTTGATTATGTACTAGCGCCATCTAGTTTTCACACACGTAATCATGGCGATACCAGCGGTGACAATTGAATTTTGGATAAACAAACCTCAAATGTCACCGTTTATATGTTAACGATGTTAACATTAAATTTGTGTAGTGTATTCACGTTAAAATATAAGTAAAAGATCAAAATTGGTGCAGATATGTAGAAATTTATAAGGAAGTTATGCTGTGTGTTCAGTTTACACTGGAAATGTGGCATAAAATTGCAAGAAAAGGCAAGGACATCTCATAGAAACATTAACCTAAAACACGAATTGTGATTAAACGGTAAGTTTTAGACAAAAATATATATTGGATTCTTCATTGTCACAAACAAACGCAGACAGTTCCATTAAAAAAGTTTAAAAAAGGTCAAAAACGTCGAAACAAAACCCAGTGTCCAACACATGCACTCAAGCTGTAGCGTTTATTTTGACCATTTTTTTTATTAATTTATTTTCAACATTGATAACAAAACTTACGGGATAGGGCAAAATGACACTCGAATTTAAATTCAGATCGAAATCAACTTTCAAAAAGTCAAAATTTGTTGGCCTGTGTAATGCATTCCTTATTTTTAGGTATTTTATTATAATTTATTTTTGAAAAAGTACATTACCTTTTTTAAATGTTATTAAACTGAAGAAAGTTTGTTCAATAAAATCTAGAACATACCAAGTGATTTGCTTTTTTATACGCGAATGATTTATTTACTGAGATTTAAAACACTTTTTGTCATTTCTTTAAAAGTACAAGCTTTCGCAAATTCATTATAAATATACAAAATTCAAGACTATAAACAACTTGGTAAACAAACACTTTATCTGATAATTATGTTTGTTAAAAATATGTTACGACTGACTATAAATCAAATTTCCGCGATGGGAAATATGGAAAACATGATGAGTACACTGGGAATACACTCGCACAACGAAGGGATTTTCCTTGGCGGTAACGGGAAAATCTGGAAACGGTCTCGCTCAATAAACTCCAATTTACGACCGGAAAAAACGCCGGGGAAAACTTGTGAATTGTACCCCTTTTTTGTGTGCAACGCTTGGGGAAAACGATCATAACAACCGCATAAACCATCAAAGGGGATTTTTAACATTTACAAAACTACAATCATTAGATATAAATATGTGTAACATTAAATGCGGTTGTTTAGATATTTATAGGTTATTTTTTCGCAAAGAGGGAAAAATAAAATATTTTTATAAATCACAATGTATAACTACTGTTTATATCGACTAAATCGTTTCTAAATTGAGAAAAGAAATTACACTTTTTACACTGCTGAGTTAATCATATAAGCAAACTGTTTAATTGCGTGAAATTAAATTAATATTATAATCAAACTATTTAATTGCTGTTTAAAGTTAACTTTTTTTATATTATGTGACTTTCTGCAGTCATTTTTATTGAAGCATGCAAAATTATTTTTGTATACATACAAGGTGTCCCGTTAATGTGGGGAAATGGCTTAACCATAGATTCCTAGGATAAAAATATGATGATTAACACAACTTATCTATATTAACAAATTTTTGGGTAAGCCGGAATTAGTCTTTAAAGTTCAAAAAATATTATAAATTTTATTTGTAACGATTGAGTGCCATATTCCATTTTACTGAAATTTATTATTGTTGATTATCATAATATAACACATCATTTAAGTTATTATGGTCATCATTGATTGACAACATAAAAACTAAAATATGTTTTTACTGACGCATCTTATAAAAATTAAAAAATTATTACTCCAAAGATTGGTTCATTTCAAAGCTTTTTTGTCTGTTAAAAATGTTTGATATCTTGTACGGTTTTGCCACAAAAATATAAAATATGAATATAGTATCCTCAATTTCCTTGGCAAAACCCTAATACAAGCAACATACAGTGAATTTTTCTTTTAGGTAAACATATGCATAAGTTGTAAATTTTCCGTCATTCGCTGTTTTTTTAAATGAGTTCAATTTAAACGAGTGTTTTCCACTCCCAGACTAAGCATGAAGTCGCGCAGCGACCCGAGACAAATTTTCTGGGCTTTTCTAAACTCGAAATTTTACTTCATGCGCCACGCGTACAAAACACAGATTTCAAGTGAAGTTCGAATATAATACATAAATTTCATAATGACTTTACTTTACACCCCGTGGAATAACATGCATTATAATATAGATTCACATTGTATTGACATGTGTTACCAATTAAAATCAATAAATTCACTACGGAACTGTCAGTGCCATCAGAACAAGTAGTGACAATGGCCACCTCACGGACAAGGGACATCCAATCGGACGAATCATCAGCCGACGAGCATTCTGGAGACCAGGAATGACTCGACTAGCCGGAGATGCCAGTGATGTGGAACTGCCATCGTCTCATTCAAGCCGCAGGGACCAAGGGAGACGCAATTTCATTTGCCACATCAATTGGTTTGTTTCCAAAGGAGCGGAAATGCCCAAAATGCAAGGACCTGATGATCCTCTACCCGGACCGGAAAGGATACATTTTGGGATCATTCCGATACATTAAAACCAAGTGCCAGAAAGAAATTGCCGTGGCCAAGCAGACTTTCTTCTACAAGGCGCATCTGAAACCACAGCAAGTGCTTGGAATTGCCTATAGCTTTGCTTTCAACAACAGCTACGCCGACTATGCCAGAGAGAATCGGCTTCTGTATCAAAATGGGCATAATCCTGGAACTGTGCTTTCATCAAGAACCATCTGTGATTGCTATAATTCTCTCAGGATGAACGTTTGTGAACAATTGGACGACATTCAAGAATTAGAAGGACTGATTGGAGGACCTGTAATCATCGTTCAAATAGATGAAGCTAAATTTGGGCAGCGCAAATACAATAGAGGCAGGAAGATTGAAGGTCATTGGGTACTTGGAATGGTGAATGAGATAGACAAAGTCAGAATGGTGATAATTCCGAAAAACAAGCGTGATAGATCAACACTCGAATCCATCATTGTCTAGCATGTGGCTCCTGAATCAATCATTTGGACTGTTTTTTGGCACGGATATTTGGGGCTTTCTGCACATGGCTATGTTCATGAGAGACTGAATCATTCGGCCGATAGATTCAGATTCGTAAGTCTCAAAGGTGTCCATACTTAACGGATTGAGTCTAATTGGCATCCTGCTAAAGCATATTTTCGTAAACGTCAGGTTCCTAGGAAGCATTTTGCAATGCATTTATGTGAATATCTTTGGCATGTACATTGTTAAAGAAATAATTTGGATCCATTTGAGCAAATATTAAAATGTACGAAATTTCCCTATGATAAAACTACATAATTTGATAAAATGACTCAAAATTTGTAAACAATTTTTTTTTATTGAATATTCCACATACTTCTAGGTTAGGTTAGGTTAGGTTAGAAGAAAGGTTTGCAAGAGAATACATTGTAAATCTCTTTGCGCACGATGATTATTTTACATAGTGCTCAACTCACTCAATATTTTCAAAATTTTCAAACTTTTTTTTGTTTATTTATTTAACATTTACGGTCAAAATCAATAGCATATCTAGATAGTACTCGTCAAGTACTATCGAATAATATTATTTTTATCTATAATACCCCCGGGGTGTAAAGTAAATTCTTACCTGTATTTTTAATCACCCGAAAAACTAGATTTCGTTTTTACTAAATATTAAAAAATAATTTATTTGCATTTTATTTTTTTGTGGCAAAACGGTACAAGATATCACACATTATTAAGAGACAAAAAAGCGTTTAAATGAACTAATCTTTCAAGATGTATTTTTTTAAATTTTCATAAGGAGCGCCAATAAAAACATATTTTAGTTTTTATGTTGTGGTGCTATTGTTTTTTTATACTTCTTGTCAATCAATGATGACCATAACAATTGAAATGGTGTGTTATATTATGATAATCAACCATAATTAATTTTAGATGGATCAAATATAGCGTTCAATTGTTATAAATGAAATTGATAATATTTTTTTGAACTTATAACCTAACCGTTAACGTTTGGATATAGATAAATTATGTTAAATCATCATATTGTGATCCCAGAAATATATGGTTAAGCCATTTCCCCACATTAACGGGACACCCTGTATTAATGTTGAATCCTTCGATTTAAATGCTTCATTGTAAGTGATATAAATGTTGAATTCTTCGGTTTAAACGCTTCAATATAAGTGATTTTCTGCAGCCTTTTTTGTTTAAGCATGTAGAATTATTTTTAAAAAAGTTTAGAACTTTAGTAAGGTTGACAATTTTTTTTGCCCTCAAGTTGACAATATTAATAATGGCGAAATATTGCCACATATATTTTAAAAGATTAAAACAAAAATTAGATACTAATTTTATATAAAAAAAAGTCTCCATTTTAATTTTTTTGAATTAATCTGCCGCCGCTATAAACCAATAACATTATTAATATTTTAGCAAGGTTTGCCTATTTTATGATAAATAATAATAAATGTTTTTTTCATGTTTTTAAAAAGTACCAAACACTGCAATCAATGCGATATGTATAGTTAAAATAAAAATTCGCTGTATAAAACAGTGTGGATCGGATCTATTTTTATGAAGAATGATTAATCTCGATTCACGACTGTTTTTTTTAGATTCGAATCTAACCGCCGTGTTTACAGTTCAATCACTCCGATTCTTTATTTAGACGTCGTTGGATAGTTAAGATCAATTTTTAGAACGGAAACTGTCACCAGCGGGAACCCAGCCAAAATATTTTCCCACTTTCGTAACGTTTTCACTCATAATTACATCATCGCACTTTCTTCCGCAAAAATACTCGGAAATAAACTCTCCGAATGTATCCCAGTCTAAATATAAATAATAAACCCGAAGAAACAGTGATACATATATATATATATATATATATATATATATATATATATATATATATATATATATATATATATATATATATATATATATATATATATATATATATATATATGTATATATATATATATACAGTAGTGGGAAAATATAGAGCAACTTTAATATATTGCTAAAATAAAATTTCTGATGTTACCTTTGACCATAATTTGTCTGTAGATAAAAACATACGATGTTTATAAATAGTTTGCTGATAAAAAATCCCCATTCTTCTTTCGTTGTTCCATTGGATATAAAAAAGAATATTTTAGAATGGAAATAAATAAAGCAACTTTTTCAATAAGCTGATAAATTTGCAATGTATTTAGTTTAGTATAAGTTTAAATTCATCAGTTTAACGTATTTCACTTGTCAACATGCCCAGAGGCAAACATTTATCCGCTGATATTAAAAATCGGATTGTTGATTTATACAATGGTGGTCAAAAACAGATTACCATTGCAAACATGTTTATGATAAATAAATCTATTGTGTCGCGAATAATTAAGCAATATCGTGTAAAGGGAGATACATCCGTCAAAAAAAATCAGGGAGACCTAGAAAAACCACTCACTTTACGGATAAACAAATTATAAAAATTGCTAAAACCGAGCCTTTTCTCGGATCTAACATGATAAAGCACCGTATATTTGAAGAACTTGGAGTAAATGTGACCTCTAGGACAGTGAGAAACAGACTACTAGAAGCTAAATTATTTGCTAGAAGACCAGCAAAAAAACCCATGTTGTCTAAGAAAAACAGACGATCCCGTTTAAGTTTTGCCAAAACGCATCAACACTGGACTGAGAATGACTGGAAAAAGGTTATCTGGAGCGATGAATCTAAGTTTTCTTTATTTAAAAGTGATGGTATTGTGTATGTAAGACGTCCTGCCAATGAACGACTCAACCCTAAGTATACGTGTCCAACTTTAAAACATGGTGGTGGATCGGTAATGGTTTGGGGCTGTTTTTCGGGATATGGTATGGGGCCCCTTTATAAAATAGAAGGTATTATGGACCGATTTAAATATAAGGACATATTAGAGAACCAAATGGTCCCATACGCCGACGAGATTATGCCTTTAAGACATTTATTTCAACAGGACAATGATCCTAAGCATACTTCTCGGTTCGTAAAAGAATGGTTCAGAAAGGAAAACATCACTGTTATGGAATGGCCTTCACAGTCCCCAGATCTCAATCCAATTGAGAATCTGTGGGACATTTTGGATTCCAAAATCAGAGGAGAATTGTTTGAAGCCTTGAACGAAGCATGGGTCAATATGGATACTGCGATTATTTTTAAACTGATAAAATCGATGCCAAAACGTTGTCAACATGTTATTAAGAATAACGGGTTCTTTACAAAATATTAATTAATATATTTTTTTAACTATTTGTATTTAAAAATAACAATTTTGAAGCAAAGTTGCTCTATTTTTTTTCACCCAAAAATTATCTTTAAATATAAAAATACTTCATACAAAAAATATTTATTTTTACCCCCAAAATAAATTGCTTTTGTAGTTGTGGATTATTATAAAAAAAATATGGCTGTCATACATTACTGATTAAAGAAATAAATGATTTTCAAAAGTTGCTCTACTTTTTTCCACTACTGTATATAACGAGCATTTTTCTTTGAAGTATCCATATGCATGCGTTGCACATTTTCCAATGCGCGGTTTATTAAAAGAATTCAATTTGAAGCTTTAAGCGAGTGTTTTCCACTCCCAGGCTAAGCATGAAGTAAAATTTCGAGTTTAGAAAAGCCTGAAAATTTGGTTTGGCTTTTCTAATACTCTAAATTTTACTTCATGCGCCACCGGTACAAAACACTGATTCAATGTAAAGTTTAGCGGTGTGTTTTAATCTTCGTAATATGTCAGTGTTTTGTACCGGTGGCGCATGTAGTAAAATTTCGAGTTTAGAAAAGCCTGAAAATTTGGTTTGGCCGCTCCGCGCTTCGCGCTATGCGACCAAACCAAATTTTCAGGCTTTTCTAAACTCGAAATATTACTACATGCTTAGCCTGGGAGTGGAATACACTCGCTTAAAGCTTCAAATTAAATTCTTTTAATAAACCGAGCATCGAAAAATGTGCAACGTATGCATATGGATACTTAAAAGAAAAATGCTTGTCATGAAAATGTTCGGTGTTACATAAAACTCTCTGTATGTATATAATTAGTTGTAAAAAATACGGATAATTACAGATAAATCTCCACACAAAATTAAAATTAACCATAAAAATGTCTACTTTCTGTTTAAATATGTTACAGGTAGAGAGGTGATTTCTTTATCTGCTTGGTGATATAGCCATAAGTGGCTAAATTTGTTGCAGTATTCAACAATAAACTTAAACCCTTCCAATTCAGTTGTTTTTATTTTAATTCACTGATTATAGAGGCTTCTACTTCGTTATACATTGTTGAACATAAATAAAACACTGTTTATCACTTTGTTTGTATAACAATTGGTTTATTTGGTGACTATAGTTTCGATACTACACGTATCATTATCAAACCGTTAGTAACAAAAAAACTACAAAGGAACATTATTTATATTTGCAAATTTTCTAATAACAGCCTTAAAGAGGGGGGTGTATTTAAGGTCAAGCTGGTCGTTAATTACGGGAATTTCCCGATTAGCGCGGGCTCTGTGAATCTCCAAAGACTCCAGGAGGTCCATCTTTCTACCCTTCTCGGCAAAGTGAATAACTGAAAGTACATCCTCGCCAAAAGAATGGTTATTTTCAATCAAATGTTTGGCGAAAGATGACTTATCAATTAATCTATGCCGAAAAGAGTAAAGATGCTCACTGAGTCTGGTCTTAAAATTACGACCAGATTGACCTATATACACTCCCTTACAATCATTACAGGTTAATTTATATATTCCTGATTTGTAAATACTTGGTATCTGAGTCTTATGGTTAAAAATATGATTTTTAATTTTTGTAAATGGTTTCATCGCTATATTTAATTTGTGTTTTGCTAAAATATTTTTAATTTTGTGAGTTATATTTCCAAAGTAAGTAAGGGAACGATATGTTGCTTGTGTTTTAGGTTCGATTCCGGCATATATGTATTTTCTAATAAGTTTAATTTTGTATTGATTAACTATTTTATCTACTATTGACGTAGTATAGCCATTTGAAACGGCTATACTTTTATTAATATCTATTTCTTTTTTAAATGAGGTTTCTGACAACGGAACAATAAAAGCTCGGTTTACCATGGAGTTAAAGGCAGCTAGTTTATGTCTATAGGGATGGTTGGAACAGTTAGGAATTACACGGTCTGTGAAAGTAGGTTTTCTATAAATATCAAAAGTTAGTGATTCATTAGTACGTGTTTTGATATTTATAGAAAACCTACTTTCACAGACCGTGTAATTCCTAACTGTTCCAACCATCCCTATAAACATAAACTAGCTGCCTTTAACTCCATGGTAAACCGAGCTTTTATTGTTCCGTTGTCAGAAACCTCATTTAAAAAAGAAATAGATATTATTAAAAGTATAGCCGTTTCAAATGGCTATACTACGTCAATAGTAGATAAAATAGTTAATCAATACAAAATTAAACTTATTAGAAAATACATATATGCCGGAATCGAACCTAAAACACAAGCAACATATCGTTCCCTTACTTACTTTGGAAATATAACTCACAAAATTAAAAATATTTTAGCAAAACACAAATTAAATATAGCGATAAAACCATTTACAAAAATTAAAAATCATATTTTTAACCA
Source organism: Philonthus cognatus (assembly GCA_932526585.2). Lineage (NCBI taxonomy): Eukaryota > Metazoa > Arthropoda > Insecta > Coleoptera > Staphylinidae > Philonthus > Philonthus cognatus. Next base: position 60,060,342 of record OW052246.1, read on the forward strand.
TAAGACTCAGATACCAAGTATTTACAAATCAGGAATATATAAATTAACCTGTAATGATTGTAAGGGAGTGTATATAGGTCAATCTGGTCGTAATTTTAAGACCAGACTCAGTGAGCATCTTTACTCTTTTCGGCATAGATTAATTGATAAGTCATCTTTCGCCAAACATTTGATTGAAAATAACCATTCTTTTGGCGAGGATGTACTTTCAGTTATTCACTTTGCCGAGAAGGGTAGAAAGATGGACCTCCTGGAGTCTTTGGAGATTCACAGAGCCCGCGCTAATCGGGAAATTCCCGTAATTAACGACCAGCTTGACCTTAAATACACCCCCCTCTTTAACGCTGTTATTAGAAAATTTGCAAATATAAATAATGTTCCTTTGTAGTTTTTTGTTACTAACGGTTTGATAATGATACGTGTAGTATCGAAACTATAGTCACCAAATAAACCAATTGTTATACAAACAAAGTGATAAACAGTGTTTTATTTATGTTTTTATTTTAATTGAAAATAAGAATTAATAAATATTCCATTAAAATAAAAACAAGATAAATTATATAGATAGATATTTTTTAAATATTACAAAAGAATTTAATGTTGTAAAAAATGATTATTACTATTTTTATTCTCTTTGTTTCAGGTGAGTTACCGCAACATGTTAAGATTTTATTTGGAAATGGCCACAAGAAGGTAAAATATATAAACACAGCTCAAATATTTGTCAAACTTGTTTGAAATCATTCACCAAATTAAAATTTAATATAACTAATAATAAGTATAAATGTAATTATCTTTCTTAAGAAAATCAACTAAAACTGTCTTTACTTTAGACAAAACATAGAATTATGTACGAGGGTCATTTCATTAATAATGCAACAGTTTGGCAACACTGCAGAGTCAAGGACGCGCCGATAGTGATTGTTACATACGTTGTAGTTTAAGGCTTGCTGAAGAAGCCAATGTTTGTGTTTTATCGATAGGGTTTTTGTTTTTTTAATGACGCGAGTTAAGGTGTGTTACAACTTGCCTGGCGAGTAGAGTTATGTCATGACAGTTGTTGCCTGCACTTGACTGTTTACACAGTGCTACCAAGTTGCCTGGCTAGTACTGTCAAGCCAACTGCTATGACATTTTGATATTTTCTTGGTTATACGTTGAACGTAAAATTATTATTTTCTTGGTCACATCAGTTACCTTTTCCAGTTTCATTTCTTTCGCAATATGTTGTAAAGATGCATTTCACATCTCGGTTTTTGTAATTAGGATCAAAAGTATTCCACAGGATTTCCTCTTCTTTATATAATTTCATAAACTGTGGACTATGTTCGGAAGACCATCTTTCAGACCTATTTATTTATCAATATATGGAAAGAGAACTTGAATACTGGCCTGGCACTAACTCGCCTGTAGTTCACACAACGAGAGTTGTGGGCGAGCCACTGTCATGTGGTGTGGTGGGGGAAGACCAGTAAACAGTCAAAACAAAAAATGTTGTAGTAGCTCGCACTCCAGTTGCTGTCCTACTCGCCTTGACAGTAACTCGCATGATACGTTTACACAATAACAGTATCTGTCCTGCAGCTACTATCTACGCCAACTCGCACGCTAGCTCGCACTGTGTAAACACGCCTTTAGAAATAGAGTCCGCGCCGGTCTCGAGTACTGTAACTATTGAGGATAAAACATCAAAGTGCTGAAATGATGATTTGACGTTGAAAGTCAAGTTTTGTTGCATCCAATCATCACTATTGATAAAATATGAGTTCGAGACTTTGAACCAGAGCTAAAATCACAGTCAAACAAATGAAGAGGTCAATCATCCCCATGCCCAAACAAATTTCGTCGAGGTGTATCTAAGGTCAATGAAATTATGATCTTTGCTTATAATTATCATGGAGTGGAGTCATCATGCCAGACAGAGTTCCATGTGGGTGAAGTGTCACAGGAGTATATTATTGTGATTTAATTCAAAAACTAAACCGGAAACTGCAGAAAAGCCCACCTAAGTTGCTCAAGGCTGGGCCTCTCATTCTCCACAACAACGCATACCCCCCAAACATTGCCAATGTCGTAAATAAAAAGCTGTGCGATTACAATTAGGAAGTATTACCTCTACAGTCTAGACATAAGTCAGCTAGACTTTGACTTATTTCCAAAGTTAAAACAACATATGTGAAGACGTCGTTATTCATCTCTAAACGAGCTTTCTGTCGGCTGTACCTAAGTCATTCGTCAGATGAAGAAAGATGGCATATTAGACGGTGTCGTAAAGCTTCCCAGAGATTCGAGATTTAGTCATTGAGAAGCAGGGAGATTATGTTAAAGGATTGTAAATAGATTGTGAAAAAATAAAAACGTGCGAAGAAATGTGCAATGTGCATTATTTATAAAATGACCTCCGTACTTAAACAAACCACGCATTGAATATAAAACAGATTTTTTTATAAGACAATTTTAGTAATATTTTAAAGAAAATTGTCTTTCTTTAAAACCTTCGAAAGACAACATAAATTATCTTCAAACGAGTACTTAAAGTTTTGTTTCACTTGCACCGGGTGTTTGATTAAGGGTGGCCATCGGCTGTATCTCAGAAACTATCCATCGTAGCATCTTGCAGTAAAAGAATTCATGTTAAAAGTGGCTAAGAGAAATTGCTGGAAATTACTTGTAAGTTTCTAGCTTTGCCACTAGAGGGCGCAATCTCTATCATACAAGATAAAAACAAGTTTTTATCAAATAAATGCCAAATTAAGCTACGTCAAAAATATAAAATCAATAATCTGCGCAAAATGTTACTAAATTTTAACTATTTTCTCGTTTATTTAGCTTTTACATAAAACGCAGGGGAGAATGAAAATGTCTAGCCGTTTAAATGCCTGCAACTTTAGTTAGGTTTTACCAAATTTACCAAACTTAGGTTTATTTAATAGATAATTGAATGCACTTTACAATGCATTTTACACAGATTTACTTAAGTTTAGATATTAAGCGCCAGAGGGCGCGATTGAAACAATCAATATATTATCTGAATTTTCTTTAAATTATCCAATTAAAAGGTATATGTGAGTTACGTTAGTTAATTAAAATGAGAAATACTGTGAAAACTGGCGGAAACCGCAACTCGATATCTTTATCCTAGCCAGAGGTATAGTGAAAATTTGACAGAATGGCGTATTTTGCATTAATAGCGCCCTTAATATAGGAACTGAAGTAAATCAGAGTACATAATAGTTTAAAGTGCTGTCAATTATCTATCGAATCACTCTAAGTTTAATAAATTTGAATAAATTTATTTTAATGATAATAAGTCTAACTATTTTCTATCTATTTTCCTCTGCATCTTACGTAAAACCGAAAAACACGACAAGGTAGTTAAAATTGAGCAAAGTTTAGCGTATATTAAGATTAATACATTTTTCACATAGCTTAATTTAGCATTTTTTATAAAACCTTGTTTTTTTTCTTTGCAAAGCTAGATAAAATTATGATTTTCGTTATTTTGTTTTGTTTGTTATTATTTTAATAAAGTATTGTAATAAGTGTTTTGAATTGTAGTAACTATATGCATTTTTAAATATTCTACTAATCTCATAACCTGTTATAATTTGAGATTGTAAATGATCTTGGATTTACTTGCATACTCGCTTAACATAACATATAGATGGGAAACAGTGATCTCCGTTATTCTTTTAATTCTCGTTTTTGACCACTTGGACATTAAACAAATAAGCTACTAGATTTTAAATTATATTTTTATATGGTGCGCGGTTGGAAATCGGCAAATCTACCAAACTTTTTGCTGTATCTTCGGTTAGAATAAAGATATTCGGATGAGGTTTTTACCATTTTTTATCAGTATTTCACCCTGTATTAAACTAGTGTAAGGGAACTATACCTTACAATTTGAAATTTTAAAGAAAATCAAGAAAACATAGTTCTTGTTCCAAAGAGGACCTCTGGCGGTTACTATAAGCATTAAATTAAAGAGAGTAAAACGTGTTTTGAATGTGCTCTCTATTATCTATCAAATGAGACTAATTTCAATAATTTTGGTTAATCGTAACTAAAGTTACATGCAGTTCAATGATCACACTTTCCAGCTCTCCCCTACTTCATATATGCGAGATAAAGAAACAAATGAGTAGTTAAAATTGAGTAAAAGTCAGCTTAGGTTACGATTTGTATATTTTTAATCTAGCTTCATTTAGCAGTTTTATGATAAAAATCTGTTTTTCTGTTTGGCGATAAATGTTACGCCCTCTAGCGATGATGTTAAGAACTTAATAATAATTTCCAGTGATTTCTCTTGGTCACTTTTACTGTGAATTTTTTTACCCCAACACGCTACGCTGCATAGTCTCTGAGATAGAGCCGGTGGCCACGCTTACTCAAACACCCGGTATGTATTTTATATTTCAACTAACGAGTGTCTAACCGTATAACTGTCGGCATCTCGGTTGCTTTAAAAAACAAATTACATATCATACGATTTACAGCGCATATAGTTAAATATTTGGATATTCGTAGTTTACTAAAAGAGTTCAATTTGAAGCTTTAAATGATTGTTTACCACTCCCAGGCTAAGCATGAAGTAAAATTTCGAGTTTAGAAAAGCCCCGTGAAAATTTGTCGAGGGTCGCGCAGCGTCCCGAGACAAATTTTCTGGGCTTTTCTAAACTCGAAATTTTACTTCATGCGCCACGCGTATAAAACACTAAAATATTGCGAAATTTATGTATATTTGAACTTCACTTGAAATCAGTGTTTTATACGTGTGGCGCATAAAGTAAAATTTCGAGTTTAGAAAATTCCAGAAAATTTGACAAATTTTCACGGGGCTTTTCTAAACTCGATATCTTACTTCATGCTTAATCTGGAAGTGGAGAACACTCGTCTAAAGTTTTAACTTGAACTCTTTTAAAAAACAACGAATATCGGAAAATTTAAAGCGCATGCATATATATACTTAAAATAACAATTCCCTTTATGTAATTCGGTAGTGTTACAGCACTTTAAGTTGTTTAAGTTTGAAAGCATCTTTACGGCTAAACAAAAAGCATTTAAGCTTGAGTTATTTAGGAAAAGACTAGTGACTAGTTAATCGTAAATGGCAGTATTCGACGGAAGAGTGTAAAAATGTATTCAGATTGCGGTTTCCAAACGTTGTGATTACGAAATTTTCGGCCAAGGGTTCGTACAGAAAATGCTATAAATACCGTTAGAAATGCGATCAAAGTGCAACCTACTTCTTTAATTAGAAGACTTAACAAGAACTTAACTTACCCCGCTCAACTGTACACAATGTTTTAAAAAGGATATCGGCTTGCAATTCCTGAAATGCTGGTAAATGCTTTCGAGAGCATGAAGTGAAGAATTGCTTTGTGTCTGCGGCAGCATGGGCACAATATTCTACACCTTTCGTGATTTCTTGCTCTGTTTGAAGGGGCACATTGTTCGACAAATAAAATTTACTTTTGACAGTCTTGACGTTTAGTTTTTTTTTTATTCTGAATTTAATTACGACGTATGTTTCTAAAGTCAAAACCTACTGGGATGCCAACAGTTTATAGACACTCGTTAGTTGCGGCTTAATGCCATTGTCAGGAATGATATACAAATCAATTTGTTTAAGTATATACAGTTTTATTGGGTAATAAGGGCATTTAATATATTCCAAAGGTCTTCAACATTTCCGATATTAAATGTATTTATTTTTGTTTTAAGTCTAAATATGTTTATTTTCAACAAACTCAATAAAGTATACATTGAGACCTTTCTTAATATTGCATACTTTTTAGTCTACAAAAAAATGACAGTACATTTTCGACAAGCTTCAGAGCTTCAAAAGACATTTTAAACTGTTTTTTTTAAACTTCAAAATGAAGGTTGGTTTTTGAAGCTTTTAAAGAATAACATTTTAAATTGTCTTTTGAAGCTGGCCATTTACTCTCGAAAATTTACTGTTATTTTTGTTCATTGTCTTTCTTCAAGAGATAGATAGATATTCGTAGGGGTGGCCTCATTGGCCACCGTGACCTTTGCAGATCTATTGTGGATCCTTATTATCCTAGACGACGTGCTCGAGCTTGGCCTCTTTGATTAGCCCTATTACCCTGACAGTGAGCCTTGGGTGTAGCTCCCTGCGCTTGGTTTAGTGTTGCCCAGCTTTAGGTATCTAACCCTCGCTAGGGCCTCACATTGGCACAGGATGTGGAGAGGATCCTCCTCTTCTTCCTGGCAGAATCTACATATTGTATCCTCTGCCAGACCTATTTTGCTTATGTGTTTGTTGAGCCTACAGTGTCCTATCAGTAGACGTACTATAGCTTTAACTGTTTTTTTCTCTTGGTTGAGAAGATCGGTCGTGAAAGCCTGTTTAGGCCTCTGCTCTGGTGTGTTCGTCCACCAGGTTTGAGTTTGTATCTCCGTCCATTTTTTTATGGATTTTCTGACTGTTTTTGCGATATCGCAGGAGGGTTCCGGGCCAATGAATACGCTTAACGAGCCTTGTTTGGCCAGTTCGTCTGCTTTATTGTTCCCTTGATGACCCTTGTGTCCTGGGACCCATACCATTGTCACTTTTTGCGACCGCCCATTTCGTTGAGAGCGCTTACACAGTCCCACACTAGCTTGGAATCGACCTGTGTGGTGCTTAGTGCCCTTAGCAGCGCTTGGCTGTCCGAGAAAATAGCTACTGATCGACTTTTGTTGTCTTGCCTTGCTATTTCTCCAATGCAGAGGTGGACCGCGATCGCCCCTGCCTGGAACACGGTGGTGTCCCTTGCTAGACTGACTGAAATCTTTGTCTCGGGTTTTGTGCTGTATATTCCGGCTCCAACTCCTTCATCTGTCTTCGAGCCGTCAGTATACCAGTTTGACTCCGCGTTGGTAGGTGGGCCGTTCTCCCAATCTTATATTTCTTGACCATGGCATCGCTTGGCATTCCTGTTGTAGGGTTTGCCTTCAGCTCGTCTTCTAGCCTTTGGTACTTCTTCCCGTGTGATCGGTTTATCGGAGCCTGTCCTCGCATTAGTCTGTATATTACGGCCCTGGCCTCCCCTTGTTTGAAAATGTGCAGTGGTGGTAGGTTCAGGATCAATTCTAGGGCTGTTGTCGGGGTAGTGCTTAGGGCTCCTGTGACACTGAGACATGCTAGTCTTTGTGTGCTGTTCAGGAGCCTTATCGCCTATTGCTCCGTCCTTGTCCACCACACTACTGCCCTGTAGGTTATCATGGGCCTGATCACCCTTGTATATAACCAGAGGGTCATTTTGGGATTGAGCCCCCAGTTTTTCCCGCACATTCATCAACACCTTCCCAATGCCATTGAGTCTTTTACGCCATTTTATCGTCGAAGATTACCCCTAGGTATTTCTCCTCCTTAGCGAAGGGAATTTTTGTGCCCCCGAGCGTCGGTGACCTTAGACCTTCTAGCGCTCTTCTTTTTGTAAACACGACAATCTGTGTTTTTTCGGGATTGACCGTCAGTCGTTCCCGTCGACACCAGTTGTCTACTATGTTTAGGGCCCTTTGTGTTCGTTGTGAGATAACTCCTGCGAACCGGCCTCTGATGACTATGGCCAGGTCATCCGTGTACCGTAGGCAGTGGATGCCTTTTTTGGACAGTTTCCTTAGTAAGTCGTCCACAAGAGTTGCCCATAGCAGTGGAGATAGAACCCCCCTCCCTGCGGGCAGCCTCCGCCGGCTCTAGTTTCAATGGTGTGCCCTCCTAGACTGGATGTAATTGTCCTTTCCTCCAAGCTAGCCCTTATCCATTGGCTTGGCGGGACGACTTTTCTTGCTTGTGCCTCTATAAGCGAGTTGGTTGTGACATTGTTGAACGCCCCTTCTATGTCTAGGAATGCGTCCATATCTATCTCTTTGTCCTCCATTGAATTTGTGATGAGCCTGTTTAGGTCGTCCAGCTCCGACTCCGTAGACTTTCCTTTCTCGTAGGTATCTGTCGACCAGTCTCTCCATTGTTTTCAGTAGGAATTAAGAGAGGCTGATGGGTCTGTAACACTTCGGTATTAGATCTGCTATTCTGCATACGTTAGGCAAGTAGATTACCTTTACACTTTGCCACGCCCTTGGTACGTGTCCCCACGCCAGACAGGCTTTGAAGATCTTTGTTAGATGCGTCACCAGCTCCTCTATGCCCTTCTGTAGCAGGATCAAGAGTTACAAAGGACTACTTTTATCATCCTTATTTACCATACTACTAAAATTGCCTCGTAATAACTTTTTAAAATCAACGTCTTTTGTTTAAGTACATAATTTTTAAAATCACGAAGAATGTCTTTCTTTAAAGGACTACTAAACATTTTCTCGTTAAAACTATCTGTGCATTTTGTTTAGGTATTTCATTCTTGATATTATTAACATTTCAAGTTTTAATTTGGCTGCTAAAAAATAATACATGTACTTCGGAATTACGTATCGAGCAAATGATAAAAAAGAAAGAAGGAAATGAACGTTAAGAAATTTAAGTGCGCTCGAGATATAAAAATCAATCTGGCGCTGCAGTCGCGGGAAAAGCAACGTCCTTAGAAGAAGTTCATCCGAGCGACGATTCCCATTACTGCACGCGACATAAATTGCATACGACATACACACCACACACAACATACAACATATTCGAAGATGCACCAAATAATCGACTTATTTCCATATACATAGATAAATTTCTTTATTTTATATATAAATATTAATAATAATCACGTACTCAAAAAAGATTAAATAATGTTTTACCATTTGGTATTGAATGAGAAGGCAAATATTAATTTCATTTAAGAGAAATCATGAGACTAAGCCTTTTCTATAAAATGTGACTGAATCGCGTGATTTGCTAGAAATTATTATTAATAATAATCATATCAAATCTGAACGCACTTCAACATAATTTCTATGTTTAAATAGCAAAATGTGATTATGCCATGTTTGTGAATTTATAAGATGTTGTCTCGTTAAACCACATAAAACTGCATTCACCATAAAATCGGTATACAGGGTGTCCGTATTTTAACAGAATGTATGGGGATCTCGGTTATTTGAAGAGATAGAGAGTCGGTTAAATTGGGGAAAACTTGTGTAATTTAGGGCTCAATAATAATGTAAAAACACATTTGAAACATTTTCTTTCGTTTTTTAGATATTCTCAAAAAAGGATTTTTGGAAATTTCGTTTTTATTTTTTTATTCAAAACCTATTGAATCCAGACATTTATAACTTTGACATTGTACAGACACTTTTAAACGATAAATCTAGTAACATATTTTATTTTAAGATAACTATAACATTTACTCAGGGACCATAGCTAACTTTTGTTTTTTTTATGGCCGCCATTTTGGATTTTCATATTTTTTCCTGAATTCAATGATATATCACACTTATAGTTTATTGTACATTTTATATGTCAAATTTTTATCTTTTGCAAAGAGTGCTTTGGAAACAGTTGAGTAACAACTCACTTATTTGACAACTTCTAAGACCCATAATTTGCTTACACATCACCCCTGAAGACGGGTATCCGACGATACATACTTTAACAGTTGTGATGTATTTTAAACTAACAAGTGTCTTCCACTCCCAGACTAAGCAGACTAAGGAAGTCCGATGTGGTCCAGGTTAACTAATGCATGCAACCAATCGATAATGATTGTGTAATGTAATTTAAAACTGTATCAAGTTAATAATGAAAATACTGCCTCTTGACAAGAATTGAAAAGCATGAAGTAAAATTTCGAGTTTAGAAAAGCCCCGCGTAGAAAATTTGTCGAGGGTCGCGCAGCGACCCGAGACAAATTTTCACGGGGCTTTTCTAAACTCGAAATTTTACTTCATGCGCCACGCGTATAAACCACTGATTTACAGTAAAGTTAAAAATATATCACGCTTAGATGTGATGGTGATCAATATTTATCGAGATGTAGCGAAACAATGCAAGAATGACTTTTTTTGTGAATAGTTTTGCAATAATAATAACAATAAAAGTAGAATAAATTTAGGTTGGTCAACTTTTATGTGATAATCGATACTTATTATTATTATTACAAACGATTGACAGTTATTAATTAATTTTGAGTGCTAACAATTATTGACTGCTGTCAATATATTACTGATTTCCAGATATGACGTCATTGTTTCCAAGGCACTCTTTGCAAAAAATAAAATATCATAATTTTAAATATCAAATCTAAAATAACTTATGAGTGTGGTACATTAGTGACTTTAAAAAAAATATTCTTTCAAAAAATATGCAAATCCAAAATGGCGCTCATAAGAAAAACAAAAGTTTGCTATGGTCCCCGGGTAAATATTATAGTTATCTAAAAAAAATATGCTAATTAAAAAATGCCTTATATTGTCAAAGTTCTAAATGTCTAGATTTAGTACTTTTTGAATAAAAAAATAAAAACGATTTTTAAAAAAATCAGTTTTTTGTTGATATCTCGAAAACAGAAAATGGTATTTTAAAATTGTTTTCCGATTATTGTTAGGCTGTTTAACCGACTCTCTCTCCTCAAATAACTGAGATTCCCATACATTCTGTCGAAATACGGGCACCCTGTATTATTATATAGGGGATTTTCTTTTAAGAAAATATCTCGATATGTATGCATTTGGAGGCATTCGTTGTTTTTTAATAAGTACAATTTAAAGCTACTAACGAGTGTTTCCACTCCTTGATCAAGCATGAAGTAAAATTTTGAGTTTAGAAAAGCCCTAAAATTTGGTTTGGTCGCTCCGTTCTAACAAAAATTCTAAATATTAAGTATTTGAAGTTTTCACAAATTAAACAAAAAATAATGGTTAAAACTCAAGTTTTACATCTGTAGAATTAGTCGTGAAAAATCAGTTCGGAATTTTAACGCCGCGATGACCACGAAAAGTTTTGACAATTCTGACATTTTGTCACATTTTCATCTGTCATCATAGATTTTGTATCTATTCGTTGATTGAAAAAAATAACAGAAAATAACCAGAAAACTTACCAATTTCAAGTATTTCCTACAACTGTTTATTTAAAGATTTTTTGATATTCTCAACACTTTCCAAGTTATACAAACATTTTTTTTTAATTGAAAATATATAAAGAAAGTAAAGATTGTATAAAAATCAACAGATTATTCAATTAACGCAAATTTAAAATGTTCGGAAATCATGATGAAAAACGTGAAACTTTAAAATTGAGAAAATCTTTCAAAACGACGAAACAAACATTCATTGCAAATTAAGTAAATAAATAAATATGTCTGAGATAATAATTGAGATAATTGGCATAAATATTAAAAAATGGTAGAAAGTCTAGTTGAATGATGAAAATCAAAAACATTTAGAAAACGATAAGATATCGTTTAATTCAATAATTCAACACACAAAAAGTATAATAGATTTTCTAAAAATGATCACTTTTTATACTACTACTATCAAATCTTTATTACTTAAGACTTTACATACATTTTTGTTTATAAAAATACATACAATTTAGATTAATTGATATATCTATATATACTGCCTTTCAAAAAAATCCGAACACAAAGTATTTATTGGACGATTTTAATGAAATTTACAGAATTTGATCATGTAAATGAACTGCATCGATGATTAAAAAATCAATTGTTTTGGTTACTATTTAATGGTATTTTTCCTTGATTTCACCATTATGAAGAGCTGCTGATTTTTTAATTTAATTGCTTCTAATATCCAAGTAGCCTCTGAGTAGTTTGACGTTTCAGTTTGTAAAACATAAAAAGATGCCCCGTGTTCGTCGGCGTGCACAATATCATCATCTAAGTGAATTTGAAAGAGGTCGCATTATTGGAATGCGAGAAGCGGGTTATTCGGTTCGTGCTATTGCTGAAAGGGTACGCCGTAGTGTATCGGTGATCGTACGCTGCTGGTCTAGATGGTCCGAAGCTGGGAAGAATCGACGTAGACTTGGATCAGGACGTCCAAGAAGCACCACTGAGCGTGAAGATCGAGCTCTTCGTCTTACAACTTTAAGGGACAGATTTACAACGTCGCGGGCATTGGGAAATGACTGGTTGGCTCTAAATGGCCAAAGAGTATCCATGGCTACTGTTTACAGAAGAATCCGCAGTTTTGGTATAAGATCCTACCGTCCACAATTGTGTTTACCTCTTACTCCGCAGCATCGCAGAGCAAGACTTGATTGGTGCAGGGAAAGACAACATTGGACCCATGAATGGAATAACATTATCTTGAGCGATGAGTCTCGGTTCTGTTTATGGGCTCATGATGGTCGCAGAAGAGTGAGACGTCGACGCGGTGAACGCAGAATTTTACAATTTGCTGTTGAAAGACATACGGCTCTTACACAGGGAGTTATGGTTTGGGGGGCGATAGCATATGGTAGTCGGCCTCCTCTAGTTTTTTTAGAAGCAAGTCTTAACGCGATTCGGTATATTGACAACATTTTACGGCCAGTGTTAGTGCCCTATGTAAATGGCTTGCAGAACCCCATTGTTCAGCAAGATAATGCTTGACCTCACACAGCGGCCATTACAAGACAGTTTTTTGATAGTGCCGAAATCAATGTGTTACCTTGGCCATCTCGTTCTCCAGATCTATCGCCAATAGAACATGTTTGGGATATGATAGGTGTTAGAATAAGTAACTTACAGCGCCCCGCTAACACTGTAATGGAACTTAGAGGTCAAATTATCGAAGTTTGGAATGAAATACCCCAAGTCGATATTGACAGCCTGATTTCTAGCATGCCTCGACGTGTTAATGAGTGTTTGGGAAATCGTGGAGGCCCAACACATTATTAATTTTTATTCATTTGTTTTTTTTGTTTTTCAAGTTGATTTTTTGATCATCGATACAGTTCGTTTACGTGATCAAATTGGGTAAATTTTAATAAAATCGTGCAATAAATACTTGGTGTTCTGATTTTTTTGAAAGGCAGTATATATTGTCAATTATTCAAAGTTCCCAAGTAAGGACTATCGACCAAAAGTCTTTCTGCCCATTGACTTGATATTTTTGGGTTTCCAATTCAAGGTTTGATACTGGGATGTAGAGAGAAAATATATTCGAATAAGGTTATGGGAGGGTTGTTATATTTGAGAATTATGTAGGGGTTTCTCAGGATGCACATCTTTTGAAGCATTTCGAAGTTACTTTCGTTGCATGCCAAACGTTCTTCAAGAAATCGAAGTCTATCTTTAATGGGTGTTGTTTGTTGTTTGATAGAGAAGGGTATTGGAGGTGTTTTGGAGAGGATTTTGGGGGTGCATAGCTTGGTTAGGGTACGGAGAGATCTCTGCTACCTCAAGGTTATTCAGGGTGGACTTACAATGGTTAATGTATAAGATTGAGCTGTAGTCAATAATGGGGCGGCATATCATTTTATATATTTTAGTATAGGTCTTTATACTGATTCCAAGATTTTTGTAGATGAGGCAGCGGAAATATTTAGCACTTTTTATAACCTTTGATTTCATTAATGATGTGTGCTTCTTTTAGGATCTAAATGGACACCAAGGTATTGACAAATGGGGGAAGGGGTAATTATTGTTCCGTTAATGGATACCGATAGAGCATTGTGTGGTATTCGATGATAAGGTAGGAACAATTGGGATTTATTAGGGTTTATTTTGAGTCTCCATTTGCAAAACCACATAGAGCTTTTATCTATTATTATTTGCAAGGTTTCTAAGGCTCGTGAGAAATGGTGGAGGAGTGGGAAATTAGGACGGTATCGTCGGCAAACTGAGGGAATAGCGATTACTGTTAATAAAGTTGGGGTTAGGATTATATAGGTCGTAGCAATAAATATTGTGTATACGTGGGGGGATAGTGGAGATCCTTGGGGTACACATTGTTCGGTGTGGAATGTAGAGGATACAGTTTTTCGGATTCGGATTTGTAGTGAACGATTTAGGAGGAATTTTTGGATAAGGTGATTAGGTAGGTTAAGGTTACTGCACTTATATAATAGTCCGCGATGCCATACGGAATCGAAGTCCTCAGCTATGTCTAAGAATAGCACGGCGGATTTGTTTCCTTCTAGGTAAGTGGTTTGGCAGTTGGACGTCAGGATAGTTAAAGGAAGTGCTGTGGAGCGTTTAGGGAGAAAGCGAAATTGGTGAACGGGAATGTGGTTTTTTATTTGGCTAAGGATTTTGTGTTTTAATAGTGATTCATACATCTTTCCAAGGACATCTCTCCCGATTTATGTTCATACATCTTTCCAAGGACAGTAGGGTGATGGGGCGATAGTTGTTTGCTGTTAGGGAATTTGTGTTGTGTTTGTGGATAGGATACACGTGACAATACCGTGTTTCCATTCGGAAGAGAAAATCTGTTGAGAATAATTATAGTTGAGTATTTGAAGGATATATAAGTGCATGAAAGAGGGGACTCTTTTAAAATTTGTCTATGTACGTTGTCGTGTCCGGGAGCTGTATTTTTACATCAGTTAAGAATTTCGTAGTGTGGCGTCTGTAGGTGGGGGATGTGGGTTAGTGCTAAAATGGTTTTTATACCAGTTATTTATTGAATTATAAAATCCATGGCTAAAGAATGTGTCAAATGTCATTCTGTATATGTTTTTTAAAATGGTTTGCAAATGTTTCAGATATGTCCGTGTCCGTTGTTAGTTTAAGTTTTGTTGTCGGGTCAATGATTTTTGTTATATAGTTGTAAGATTTATATTTGCTAAACTTTTTAATTTCTGCCCAAAATTGTAAATCGTTAATATTATTGCAAGCTTCTAGCCACTTATGTGTTTTGTATTCAAGTATTATTTTTTGTATCTCTATTTAGTTTATTGACTGTCAATTAAATTTGTTCATCTTCTAACTGTGTGTAGTCTTCAGATAACTGTGTTTTGTATTTTATTATTCTTGAGACGAATTTGGGTAATGGATATTTGTAATGTTGTCTAGGGATTTAAGGAGTGTGATGATCTATTGATTTGGATAACACGTTATTTAAATTAGGAGTGGTTGAGGGATCTACAGAGAGTTTTATGTAACATCGAACATTTTCATAACGAGAATTTTTCTTTGAAGTATCCATATGCATACGTTGCACATTTTTCGATACTTGGTTTACTAAAAGAATTTAATTTGAAGCTTTAGGCGAGTGTTTTCCACTCCCAGGCTAAGCATGAAGTAAAATTTCGAGTTTAGAAAAGCCTGAAAATTTGGTTTGGTCGCGTAGCGCGGAGCGGCCAAACCAAATTTTCAGGCTGTTCTAAACTCGAAATTCTACTTCATGCGCCACCCGGTACAAAACACTGACTTATTACGAAGTTTAAAACACACCGCTAAACTTTACATTGAATCAGTGATTTGTACCGGTGGCGCATGAAAAAAAATTTCGAGTTTAGAAAAGCCTGAAAATTTGGTTTGGCCGCTCCGCGCTTTGCGCTACGCGATCAAACCAAATTTTCAGGCTTTTCTAAACTCGAAATTTTACTTTATGCTTAGCCTCGGAGTGGAAAGAATCTAATTCGAAGCTGTAAGCGAGCAGCTTCGAATTAGTTTCTTTTAATAAACTGAGCATCGGAACATGTGCAACGTATGCATATGGATACTTCAAAGAAAAATTCTCGTTATGAAAATGTTCGGTGTTACATAAAACTCTCTGTATATCAGGATGGTTAGAAATGAATTGCAGGAGATCATTTGTTATGAGTGGGATGTTTGAATTTTTGTAGTCTGGAATGGATTGGGGTAATATTTGGGTGGGATTCTGATTGATCTTCATATTAAATAAAACTGAAAGATAGTCTGAACATAAATCAGGAATTAATTGAACTGTGTGTATAAAGGGTTTTAAATTATTGGTACATAATAGGATATCAGAAGTGGTGGCTTGGTTTTGGTTCATTATGAAGGTAGGATCAGTGTTTATTTGAATAAAATTGGATTGGGAGAGGAAATGTGTTAGGCTCAATTCACACCGAACAGGCGCCGGGCGGAAACGAGGCCCAGGCGAGGCGAGAAGCGCAACGCTTCGACGCATCTTCAATATAATGATATGAGTCAAACCACACCGAGATAACGAAGCGCAGGCGCTCGCTTCTCCGCCTGCGACTCGCCGTTTAAGTTAGTTTGGAGAAGCGTACCTCTCGTACGCCTCTTACTATTAATTAACAATTTTTTTGTCTATTTTGGATTATATGTGAGATGATCCACAAAGGGTGAACCCAAAACCGCATCTGCTGTTTAAGTTTAATAAAATTAATGACCAATTGCACCACAGCTAATTAACTTTAACCAATAATTAGTAATTTTATTCACAAATTATTTAAACATTTGCATTGTGATGAAAGAAGCGTGTTTGGGATCTTCAAAATTTAAACATTTTTATATTGACGAATTTTGACCTAATCAGAGAGTTAATCGTGATTAACATCTTAACCACGATTAAGTATCTGCGGTACAAGTAGGCTTAAGAAGAATAGATAATTTAAAATTGTACTCGTGTTGTAAAGGACGCTACAACTGTTTCGCCATACTGTGGCTTCTTCAGACGAAAAAATCGTTTCCAACATTGTTAGAAATTTCTCTCCACTCTTTCCTAGACTCAGAAGTGCCATTTACACGTGCAGTTTTAACTGCATGCTGGACGGCGTTCTTTGGTCGACGAATTTTGTCATTCTTGTTTCTGCGCAAAAAGTAGCATTTACACGTACACTTTTGCGTCAACTTCCGGCATGTGGTATTTTGCTGAGTTTTTACAGTTTTGTCTTTGTTGTTTTTATGATTTCACAGCCTTTATTCTGGACTAAAAGCTTTTCTGTAATTAGTATCTGTTTTGTAAGGCTTACCAGGATAACAACTCTATAGACACCCTCGCGGGATATCCTGTAATAATTTTGAAACCTATCCGGATACATTTTCAGCTCTCTCACGACATAAAATTTGCCATTTTTCGATTTTTCAACCACAAAAGATGAATCCAAAACCTTCTCTAGTTTGTCCTCGCCTCTTTCGTTGTCTGAAATAATTTTGACAAATATCATATGATCTGTCAAAGTGTTTCTCGCGATAACTGCACTTCGTCGCCGCCTTTTCAGTGTGCATTGAGCTCGCCTGCGCCTCCGCCATTTCGGTGTGAATTGGGCCTTAGGTGTTTCTTTTGGGTGGTATTTAGGTTAAAATCACATATTATTGTTACATTATCGTAGAGGGGAGGGCTTGGTAAATATTGTGTCTTCTATTGTTGATGTAGGATGGATATATACTAGGAATAAATGAATCTAGAAATCGGGGAAGGTAGGAGTATACATGCTACTCCTATCTTCCCCGATTTCTAGACAATCATTAAGAATGTTATTTATTCTCGGAGGGTTTGCCTTTCCTAAGGAAATAGAGGAATGGGTTAAAACTGCAGATCTGCCGCGGTAATTATGATTACATATGCTTCGAAAAATTTCGATGGATGACGTTACTAAAGGATATGGGTATTCAGGATTTTGTTTTCGCCATCAAATTTATTTGGAACGCATTATTGGAAAAATAGTGGTTTACTAGGTAGGATTTTTGGTAAAAAGAGTTTATATTGGTATATAAAAAGCACACATCATTAGCCATTGATACTACTTATTTCCGCTGAGCCTGATTGTACTCACTTTTATTATTTTCTCGACAATATGAACATCTCTTAATTTTTGACATCTAAACATGACAATCGAGGAATTTTTCTTTTAAGTACTTATACATATCCCGATATACACCATGTATTTTTCAAGCATCCATTGATTTTATGAAATAGTTCAATTTGAAATGTGTAACGAGTATTTTCCACTCCCAGATTAAGCATGAGGTAAAATTTCGAGTTTAGAAAAGCCTAAACATTTGCGCTCCCCGGCAGGCTTTTCTAAACTCGAATTTTTATTTCATGCGCCACGCGTATAAAACATTGTCAATATTGCAAAATTTTAAATATTCTGCGTATGTTTGACTTCGCGTTAATAAGTTTTAGAAAAGTATTTTCAAATCTTACAATTTCTCAATTCGTACTTTATGATATGATTTATTTTCACCTCTTAAATCTACTACTATGAGTGTTCGTTGTTCAAATAACTAAAATTTAGATATTTAAACGGCGGGCACTGCTTTATCAAATAACTTTGTTCAAATAACTTTGTTCTCTCCTATATTTGGTTTTTTTACAAAATTAAGTTATTTTTAGGGGTCAGGGAATAAATCTTGAATCAGGGAAAAGTCAGGAAAATTTAACATTTTAAACATTTAAACATGGTGAAACATTTTTGAAATAATTCTGGATATTTAAAACACTTGGTTTGTTTCACTAGTTTATATGTTCTCCTTAAGAAAATATAAACTAGTGAAACAAACCAAGTGTTTTAAATATCCAGAATGGTTAAATACTACGTAAAAAACACTTCTAAGATAACCTCAAAAAGGTCCTCCTGATAACAACAAGAATCAGTTAAATCTGATTGCTGTGATTGGTCGGCAAGGCTCAATTTTTCAGATCGTTTTATAGTATTGAATAATTGTATTGTAGGTATTTCTAAAAAGTGCCCTGTGAACGTCAGTGAGACCGGGGCCTGTCGTTCGGCACTCTGAATAATTTGTGAGTGTCCGAAAATATCGTCGAGTTATTCCTGAAACGGGTCAATAGTTTCGGAGGCGGAGGTGTGCCTTGCGACAGATGATTCGTGGGCATAAATTATTTCGATAATAGGATTGAATAACATTTTAATTATTCAGCGTCCGTTGAATATTGCAAATGCACAGAGTTTAGTTTCGGGATGACGGGCCGTACAACCGCCCTTATGCCGTACAGTACGTAACCCCGACCTGTATGCAATGCCGTATTGCCCTCCGCTGCTGCCCGTCTTCCTGTCAATTAGAGGAATTTTCAACGATTCTCTACTCCGAGCACCACTCCAATGCCCCACTACTCCATTCAGCCAATCCAGCGCGTGTGTTACACATTTTACTATGCCGGGTGTATTGATTTCGTTTTTGCTGTCTAATTTTGGATGCGGGATTTTGGGGTTTTGTTGCAAGAAAAATTCATATCAATGAAATTCATAACTGCTTTATTACTATACTACATACTCGTATTTCCTACGTTAAACCACGTGAAATATTTCGTTTTGATAAAGTTGGCGTCTTTGGTTTTATAACATTAAATCGCCTGATGTAACTTCAACACATTTTAATCAAGTTGGTATTTTTGACATTCTAAGCCTAACACTTCTTCTAGAATCTTTGTACCTTTTCAGGTGGTGTCGAATGGGCTTTTGATTCTTTTTCTTCTTGTTTGTAGCCATTTCTTCTCATTCTAACACACTTGATAAATTCACGAAGCGTTGGGATGCTACGGAAAGCTGCAAACTCTCGAAGGAGACATTACTGTGCCCCAACGAGATTTCAGCTAAACAGTACCTGCAGTTGACTAGAAGGAACCTCAGACGGATAACCGCTGTTCTAATCGGACACTGCGGGCTCAATAGACACTTATACAAGATGGGAATAGTTGACTCCCCATCTTGTAGAGGGTGTGAAATGGAAGACGAGACTGCCAGGCACATCCTCAGCGAATGCCCGGTACTCTCGTCAACGAGAGGATCCATACTGGGTGAAAGATGGACATCATTAGGGATTTGCCCACCTCAGTAATACTGGAAGGTTGAGCTGCGGATGGGTGCCGCGTAGTGGGAGGCAGCACAATGGGCTTAATGAGCTCTAAGTGCAGTGCAGCAATACGCACTTCCCCTTATACCAGATACCAAAGCCATTTCTTCTATTTCTTTCGGTCTCTTGCTATTATTTTAATTTCTTTTAATACCATTCTCTTCTTCGTCCCTATTTCTTGAATTTGTTCAATTCATTGTATTTTTGGACGTCCTCGTCTTTCTTCTTTTACTTGTAATTCTTGTTTTCATTATTTTTCCTGTGATTCTATCTGTCTAGAGTCTAGTAATGTGTCCATATCAGTTCAATTGTTTCTTTCTTATTTTTTTAACAATCGCATCTTATTTGTTGTATTTCTAATGCCCTCGTTTCTAATTCTGTCCTATTTTGTTTCTCCAGTTATTCTTCACGACTTTGACTTGAACACATCAACTTATATTTGGAATTAAAGTGGCATCGATATATTTAGTAGGTATATTATTATAAGTGAAAAATTACAACCGGCGTGAATCTTAAAACAATTAAAATTGGTGATGTGTCCATCATAGCCCCGATAAAGATATGATGATTTAAATATCAACAATATGGAATACTTGCTCAAACTAAATTTATTCTACTTTTATTATTATTATTATAGCAAAACTATTTACAAAAAAGTAATTCTTTTATTTTTTCCCTACATTTCTGTAAATATTGATCACCATCACATCTAAGCGTTATTTATTTTTAACTTTACTGTAAATCAGTGGTTTATACGCGTGGCGCATGAATTAAAATTTCGAGTTTAGAAAAGCCCCGTGAAAATTTTCTACACGGGGCTTTTTAAACACGAAATTTTACTTCATGCTTAGTCTGGGAGTGGAAGACTCTCGTTAGTTTAAAATTCATCCGTTAAAATGTGTATCGTAATTGTCACAAAGAAAAACAATAACATATCGATTTCATTATAGGTCAATTTGAACTCGTGTCAAGTTGACAGGACTTATGTCAACTATCATTATAATTCAAATCCGTCGATTTATGTCAACCGATATTATAGTCCAAATGTCGGCTAGCGCCGACTTATGTCAACTGTCATTATAGTCCAAATGTCGGCTGACGCCGACTTATGTCAAGTTGACACGATGGACTAAATGTCAGCTGGTGCCGACTTATGTCAAGCTGAAACGATAGACTTATGTCAGTCAACCTATAGTCTATTTAAAAACTAGAAGGAGTAAGTGCCAATGCCCAATTTACACTATAAAAAGTTACCAGAAATATCACTAGATAAATTTGGCGGCAATTTTAAATAATTTCATAATTACTCTTTAAAAAAAATTAAATACAATGTAAAAAATCTTTAAAAATTAATAATAAACAAAAAATTTTTTATACAATTTGTTTATTAAATTCAAAATAAACAAATAACTACATTTTGGACTACATAATAATAATAATTAAAAAACTATTTTTTTTTAAATCTTATTTATTACAAAAAATTAAATATAATACATGTGAGCTAAATCGACATACATAGGATATTGTTCTGTTACTGGGCTAGCCCAACGGGGCAGCAAAACGGGCAGGGTATCTGATAACAAAGAAGACATTAATAAACCATATGTGTGAAAATAGAACCCGTAACCTCGTTAGCAAGTAAGGAGCACATGTGGGACTTTCTGGACCATCGAGTTGACAGGGGGTTGGGGCAAGGGAGCACCGATTAGCATCCGCGAACCGATTAAACAGTTTTGGACATTGCGCTTCTTACCCGAGCTCCAGCACCACAGCAAGGTGAAGCTCTTAACTGGAGTCAACCAGTAATTCCGGAAATGACTGGAGGGGTACAAGACCAAGTCAAGAGGCAGACACTTTAACACTGGGCACAAGAAGAGTGTTCCAGGGTTATATACGCTTCGAATTAAGGTTATGTCAGCTCTTACGTCTGATAATGACGTAATTAATATAGTGTAAGATGGTCGTGCTCTCAGCCAATCAGAGTTATAGGTTTTGGCTCGTGAAATTTAAAACGCTCCTCCTAGTTATTAAACAGATTATAGTGATTTACAGTCATAAATTCACATTTTGGCTATTGTGTCATTATGACTGTAAGTCACTTTGTTGACTGTCTTTTGACTGGTGGGGTGATTATGTCTCAATGGACCGTATTTCAACTGTTCTGGTATTATTACGGTAAGTCATTTAGTTGGCTGCCTTTGAACTTATTAGGATTTGGTCATTAAATCACTATATTGACTGTATTTGATATAGTGATTTAAGTGACTTGCAATCATAATATCACACATTTTTCTTCTGGCCACGTAAAACGTATGTTATACACGTGTCGAACTATCTATCATTTATTTATATAATTTTGTAAGGACGTTTAACTTATTTACTTACATAGACTATTTAAGTTACATTAAAAATAGTTCATGTCCTTCTGTGTAATAATTGTTAGATGTAATTTTATTCACATCTATTTTTTACCTTTATTCAATGACCTTTTGATTCCATTCGCTTAACTTATCAGCGCTGTTGCTTTTTTTGCTCGCACTGGGACCAAGACAGTATTAATCCATTTTTTAATTGAGTCAATATTATTAATTTATTCTTTTCAATTCCATTCATGTTTTTTTTTTATATTTTAATTTTAATTGAACTTTCTTAAGTGTTACTTTCCTTTTGTTACAAATAATTACCTTTCCGCGGCCGTCTTGTCATAAAAGTCAGATTTTTGTCGATCCGTGTAAGGGGCCGTTTTTATTTTTTTTATTCAGCGCGACCGTCTACCGCAAGAGCGCTCGAGCTCTTCTATGCACAGATTTCATACACAGTTTCTGCATCTTTGTCATACATCCTTAAATTTCACTAATTTTATAAAGATAACATTCCTCTACAGTATAACATTATTTAAAATCATTTCTACCCCTCAGATTTATAATTATTTAAAATTTAATTTCAATTTTAAATTCAATTAAACTTATATTAAAAATACGATGTACCAGCCCGCGGCCGTCGATTCTCTAAAATTTATTGTTCAATATATATATTTAACTACCCTATAAAAATTACTTCTTTATCGACTCGTTTCTAATGGTTTGTTTGCTTTTATACAAAAAATAAGTGAGAAATATTGTAATTTGCTCAAGTATTTATAAGATGATCAATATCTTTGCTTTCATTGACAATCAATTCTTGGTCGTCTGTTCGGTCAACGCCTGTGAGAAATGAGGTGAGTGTATTATTTTTAATACGCCAAGTACTTGAAAACTGATAATTTCAAGAGAAGGATTTTTTAGAAGAGAAATAATTTAGTTCAATCTCGTTTTTTTATGCATTATATTTTTTAAATTTTACTAAGTTAAATAGCGATTGGAATCAATTGATAATTATGAGTTGTGTAAAACCAAATAGTGACAATTTGTGTGCTCGAAAGCTATCGCGGTAAACAGTCGCGTTGAATAAAAAATAATAAATGAACCCTTACACGGATTAATAAAAAAATTAAAAATTCGCAATTCGATATATTTTATATAAGCCACTTCAAAGATAAAATGTAATTTTAAAAAAGTTGTTTCTTTCAAATAATTATAATTACAATTTGAAAGGTGGGCTATAGTTTTAAATAAAGTGATGTTGTAGAGATATTTTATCTTAATAAAATTTGTTAATAAATAGAATGTATTAACTGCGTATAAAATCTATGTAAAGAAGTGTCGCGTTTGAGCGCTTTCGCGGTAAACGGTCGCGCTGAATAAAAAAATAAAAAAAGCCTGTTACACGCATCGACAAAAATCTGATTTTGATAGGATATGATAGAGGAAAGTTTGAGCTATTTTTTGGTGGTGAGCCCTACCCTCCGCGGTTCGCTAAAATTTATATAGGCCACTTAGAAATTTCAATACAATAAAATAAAGTTGGTTTGTTTAAATAATTATAACTATCGTTAAACATTATCGATTAATTCACACTTAGTGGTATATTATAGAACAATGATTGTTTAATAAACTTTTAAAAAGACTGTATTGATATATTAGTTAAGTGCGATGTAATTAATTATCAAAACTCATCTACTTTTCGCGTGTTGTTCGTGATCCGAAATTGATCAACTTTAAACATAAATTGCACAAAAGGAGTGTGTAAACTAAACATTTTATGAGGTTTGGAGTATCTACAATATAATAGTATTTACTTTATTCGTCAATTTTGACTTTTATTTTTCCTTCCCGAACTACCGCTGGTGCGTTCGCTCGGATCGGCCACATTGTGCGGTGTCCTCTTTGCTTCAAAAAATCACATTTCCCTTACTTTAATTAATACTAGCGAAACTACAAGTACTGTTTCCCTTATCGATTGTATATTATGCAGATATAATTTTGACTTTAGAACTATTATTGACTATGATCTTCTAAATTACCGGCTAAGCCTATTGGGTGCTGTCCCTGCGGTCACTTAACTTATTTGGTCTTATTTATTAAATCGTTCATGCTATGTATTTGACAATGGCTTTAAATCCTACGAGTTTTCGCCTTCCACCGGTGTTCCGCAGGGCTCTTGTCTTGGCCCCCTCTTGTTTAATATTTTTATTAATACTTTATTGGGAATGCTTACCCGTCCTGTTTTGGCTTACGCTACATTAAAGGTAGTCACCTTAAAATCTAACTTAATTTAGATATTATTGCTAATTGCTGGAAGAAAGTCAATTTAATAATAAATGTTAACAAATATTGTAAGTTATTCTCGCACCCGCACCTCACGTGAAACAAGTTACCAGATTGATGGCAAGTTTTTGTCGAGATGTACCACTGTCAAAGGTTTAGGAATTACATTTGACAACCAACTCACTTTTAAAAGTCATATCAACTTAGTCGGAATAAATACTTCTAAGTCCTTGGGATTTATTCTTCGTATTAGCCTTTGTATTGAGTAAGTTGGAATACAATAGTTTAATCTGGTATCCTATTTATGCTAGTCACTCTTTTGTGTTGGCTAGCATCCACCGTCAATTTTTAAAGTTTCTCTCGTTTAAACTTGACCGTACTTATCCTCCAATTGAAACTTCTCAAGATGAACTTCTTCAGCGTCACGAAATGGAATCCCTCGTCGTCAGAGAAAATTTGCAATGTGCTTTATAAAGAAACTCTTAGGTGGGAAAACTGACTGTCCGGAAATTCTTGCCAGGGTTCCATTTAATGTCCCTGTAAAATGTACAAGGTTTTCATCAACGTTCCGAGCAACAACGGCGCGTTCTAATGTATTGCAACTTTCTCCTGTGACTGTGCTGTACCACGGCTCGGAAAAACAATTTAGTGACATTTTTATTTAGAATCATTATTTTATTTGTAATGTATTTTTCATTTTTTTTTCTGTTATTCAAATTTTTGTTAATTGGGTTATCCTGTTGGACAAATAAAGATATTATTACTATTATTATTATCACAATAGTCAAAATACAGTCTATAGAAAGAGATAATCAGACAAAATCCTAGCATAGTCAAAAGAGAGTCAATCAAGTGATTGTCAGGTCAAATAATATAATGTGTCAAATTAAGATTTTATCCTGAATTTTGAACTTTTGTATTTACTCTAATGTTGGTGATTTTAGTCAGTTGTAGTTAACTTTGCAATTTTAGCAGTAATTATTTATAAACTAATAATATTTATTTATTAATTTAAAAGTATTCGGAACTTCTTGCCTCCTTCTTTCAGCAATTTCAACGTACAAGGGTACCAAGGGCAATTATTGATAGACCATCATTTCTAACGCACACTATACCTATTTCCACGATATATACATCATCTACATCAATTTACATCTTTGGTGAATATCTAGATGGCAAAACGTTTTTCAATAAAGTATACATTGTATACATAATTATTCACTAAGTGCTAGATATTCATTACATATATTAATATGGATATATTATTTAGACATGTTTTTATTGTTAAAACTGATGTTGAATTTAAACAACTGCATACCAGGTGTTGACTTGGCGGACGCAACATAGGAATTCGCATGTTAATTTTAAAGTGTTCAAATATTGGCTTCCCTATTTATTTTAGAGACAAAATGTATTTCACTTTTTTGTAGAGAAAAAAATTCTAAATCTATGAATGCTCACACTTAACACTTCACGTTTCTCTAAGTTAAAATAATTAAGAAAAAGTAATGTGATTTTATAAAAATAATGACATACCATGGAATTGGTATCGTATGTTCAATTAAAAGAAAAAACCTCAAGAGTGCTATGATTTATTATTTTAAAATTTAAGTTGGTACACATATTGGGAATTGACATATACATACATCAGGCTTAGCTCTTAGGTTATGTTACTTGTCAAACATAAAACATTAAATTAAAGTCAATTTATAGACAATAAAAAAAGATCTGACGTTTTGTAGGTCAATTTGTAACATGTGTGCCAACTTAATTTTTTTTAAATAATAAATCATTGAACATACGATACAATTGCGGATATTCCCTATTTTTTTTTAATTCAATTTAAAACTTTAAACAAGTATTTTCCACTACCAGACTAAGCATGAAGTAAAATTTCGAGTTTAGAAAAGCCCCGTGAAAATTTTTCGAGGGTCGCACAGCGACCCGAGACAAATTTTCTGGGCTTTTCTAAACTCGAAATTTTACTTTATGCGCGACGCGTATAAAACACTATATTATTGTCAAATTTATGTATATTCGAACTTCACTTAAAATCTGTGTTTTATAAGCGTGGCGCATGAAGTAAAATTTCGAGTTTAGAAGAGCCCTCGACAAATTTTCACGGGGCTTTTCTAAACTCGAAATTATACTTCATGCTTAGTCTGGGAGTGGAAAACACTCGTTTAAAGCTTCAAATTGAACTCTTTTAAAATTCAACGAATGTCAGAAAATTAATAGCTAAAATAATTAAGAAAAAGTAATGTGATTTTATAAAAATAATGATATTTTTTTGTATAGAATAAATCATTTCGAAAACATTTACTTTTTATCGTAGTCACGATATCTTTTGCCGTTTTGACATCCGCAGTTGTTTCAATTCCATGGCATGTCATTATTTTTATAAAATCACATTATTTTTTCTTATATATTTTAACTTCAAGAAACTTACAGTGATAAACGTTAATACGAATGAATTCAGAATTATTCCCTCTACAAAAAAAGTAAATACATTTTGTTTCTAAAATAAATAGGGGAGCCTAAATTTTAACATTTCAAAATTTACATGGGATTTTCTATGTTGCATCAACATCAGTCAACACCCGGTATATTAATATAGATATATTATTTAGACATTTTTTTATTGATAAAACTGATTTTCAATTTAAACAACTGCATATACAGATTCAGTGAGTTTTTATTACATACATATATTAAAATAGATCAAAATTTAATATTGTAACTAAAACAGTAATGTTTTAATATAGAATTTTCAATAAATTAATTCGAATTCATTAAAATTATTAATTTAGTTATCTAATTAACTAAAAACGGTAGGTAAAATAAAATGTTAGAAGAAACGAGAAAACTTTATTTCATACTCTTAATTACATTATGTATTATCTGCAGAAGTCCAAGCTTTTCTGGATGACTTTAAGTTTGTTTCCGCGATTAATTTCTGCCTCGCGGTGTGTGTGTATGTGTGTGTGGGTGAAGAAAAAGGGCAACCGCGAAAAGGAAGGAGGAGGTGGAGGGAGTGCAATAAGCCCATTAGACATTAAATCAAGCGAGGCGATAAATCTCGGCCTCGTGTTCACTTCAGCAACAGTTCGCCAGAAATTAAAGCAAAAAACAGATACTCGTACGTACACGCGGCAACTTAAGATTTACACCGCCGCAATAATTCCCGCACACTCGAAAAGTGTTTAAAAGAGATTTGAATTACGAGAGCGTGTTTCAGGTTTTACTCTAGGAGATTGCTGTGAAACAGCTGAATGATGGTAATTGTAACGCGTACGCCCCACAGTGATCGAAACGCTCATTCTAGCCGAACATTTTGCTATAAAGTGTTTTTCTTAAAAATGAAAGAATATAGGTATAGGGATTGCTAGTATAGATCAATGCAGAATTGAGATCTGCGTCAGAATATGTAAAAATACACATAGTGTTCCGCCTAAAAAAATCGAAATTTAATGCTTTAAAGTCGACCAAGGAGTTGTACTCCTTGAGAATGACTCAAAGTCAAAACTAGTTAAAATGAAAAACCAAAATATTTGTGAAATTTAACGAAATGTTTTCTTTTTTAAATCATGTATACTTAGTAGAAAAATTTCCTGTATGTGAATCGCAAAAGCCGTAATAAATGGTCAAATATGTTTAGTATTCTTGAAGCACTGGTTCGAAACTATATTTATGATGACGTTGAAGCCTAACACGAGTATATAGTTATCCGGTGAATGAATACTGAAACACAAATTTATATTTTTGACATTTATGTAAGAATCTGTTTTGGTGGCAGTGCCGGGTTTTCCTGGTTTTGCATCAGAAATATGTGTCAAAGGTAAGATCAAATGAAGAGATATATCGATTCTCGTTAAACAAGATTTTTTTTAGTATAACTCATTAAATCCACAATTTAATCCTAATTGAAACTCTCGGGCGAAGATAGACCATTAAAATTAATTGCGCCCCGTAAATATACAAAAAAAAAACTACGCGCAAATCGCAAACCATTTAAAACCGGCACTCTCTCGCGCAATAACGAGTGTCAATCAGTGAGTGTTGAGTGTCTTGTTTAGTGTATTAGTGGAACAGTTTCCGGACCTATCCCAATAATATCCCCTCTCCCCTCTCGTCATTCCGGGAGCCAAACGGGCAACGTGTTGCAACGGCTCCGTTTCTGCGTGCATGTGCATTTTGGTTGGGGATCTTCGCCGGTGGTTGACTGGTCTGGTCTGCTCGTCGGCTGGTTGGGCGTACGTTACGTATTGATCCGGAGAGTTGCATTTAAGCCGCCGTGTGCACGGACCCGACTGACTCCCTCTCTGGCCGCGTGCAATATGCAAATCGCGATGCATCCCGATGTGTCTCTCACTTCTTCTGTCTGCCTGTCTGTTACCGCATCCAAACTGTCTTACAGTTATTTATTGTAGGAATGATATAGTGTAAACTGCATCTTCATATTAATTTTCTAGCAATTATTTAAATCCGAAATTGTAACACACTAGATTACTTATTTAAGAATTTATACAGAGAATGTTTCTTGTAAGTATACATATCCTGATAAATACGCTATACATGGCATTCGTTGATTTTGAAAAAGTTCAATTTAGGTTTTTAACGAGTCTTTCCACCTCGAAATTTTACTTCATGCGCCAGGCATATAAAACACTGAAATACAGGGTGTCCCGTTAATGTGGGGAAATGGTCTAACTATAGATTCCTGGGATAAAAATATGATGATTTAACACAACTTATCTATATCCAAAACTACGGTTAATCCGGAATAAGTCTATAAAGTTCAAAACAATATTATTAATTTTACCATTAAGCGCTATATTCGATTTGACTGAAATTTATTATGGTTGATTATCATAATATAACACATCATTAGAGGTATTATAGTCATCATTGATTGACAAGAAGTATGAAAAACACTAGTACCACAACATAAAAACTAAAATATGTTTTTTCTGGCGCACCTTTTATCAATTTAAAAAATATTACTTCGAAGATTGGTTCATTTGAAAGCTTATTTGTCTCTTGATAATGTTTGATATTATGTACGGTTTTGCCACAAAAATATAAATTAAGAATATGGTATCCTTAAGTTCTTTGGCAAATACAAACAACATACAGTGATTTTTTCTATTAGGTAAACATATGCATAAGCTGTAAATTTTCCAAAATTCGTTGTTTTTTTGAAAGAGTTCAATTTGTAGCTTTAAACAAGTGGTTTCCACTCCCAGACTAAACATGAAGTAAAATTTCGAGTTTAGAAAAGCCCCGTGAACATTTTCTGGGCTTTTCTAAACTCGAAATTTTACTTCATACGCCACGCGTATAAAACACTTATATATTGTGAAATTTATTCATATTCAAACTTCACTTGAAATCTGTGTTTTACACGCGTGGCGCATGAAGTAACATTTCTAGTTTAGAAAAGCCCCGTGAAAATTTTCTGGGGAATTTTCACAGTCATTCCTTACTCGAAATATTAATTATTTTTGATATTCGAACTTTCCTAAATTGAAATATGTTTATTCAATTGTTAAAAGTTGATGTAATTCCATTAGCATATTTTACAATAATGTACCCACTATGCACTATCGAACAACGTTAGAAGCAATTTTCACAGTCATCCCATACTCGAAAAAGGTATTATTTTATATTATGCATTATAGTGCATAGTATGTTAGGTGCATTATTAAAAAATATTTTAATGGAATTCCATTAACTTTTAACAATTTTATAAACATCTTGTGGTGGAGGCTGTTGCGATGTGGTATTTGTTTAAAGTTTAATGAATTATCTCACTGGAAGATATCACCACTCTAAGGCAGATGTTTAAGTTTTTTTGTATAAAGAAAAACACTTCGAAGCACATTTAACTTGGTATATTCAAATTCAAAATAATTACAAGTATTTACAGCGAAATGTTTGACAGTTGATGTTTAGATATTTAAGATGTGTTTAATGTTTGATGTTTATAGTTTGAAGTTCAAAACTAGACTGTTTATCTTAAAATTAAAAATATAAATTGAGAAAAATATGTTTAGGAATGTGGGGGCAAAGTCGCTGTTATTGGTCACTCGTATTGCGAGGGATGATCCCAAAAACAAGTGGTGGTAAGAAATTCCTTGGAATTGAAAATCTGGATTTTCTCTTTAAAATATTGTTAATGAGTTTCCGAAAATATGAATGACCAAAACAACTCCCCCGCTGTGCGAAAAGGCGCGACCGTTACGAATTGCTCCACCCTAACAAACTCACAAACCTATTCAAAATAGATATCTTTTGTTCAGATAAACTTCCAAAACGTGATAATTCACAAACGAGAGAATCACAACATTTATTTCGTATTTCTGGAAGACGACCTATTTTGAGGAATGTCAATAGGGTAAAGCAGTAAAATAATAAAATAAAAATATACAAGAACGATTCGTAACAAAGGCGGTTACTTTGTGAAACATTGTAAATATTTAAATAATTAACACTGATTACTTTTTTGTATTCACTTTTTATTTTAAACTGTGACTAGTTTCGGCTCAACAGCGAGTCATTATCAAACTAACTACTTAAACTAACATTAGGATCTTATATACACTTAAAATTAATCAGTTCAAAAATTGATAATTGCTCGCTGTTGAGCTGAAACTAGTCACAGTTCAATATAAAAAGTGAATACAAAAAATCAGTGTTAATTATTTAATTATTTTATAAACATCTTTTATTTTGGGGAAGTTAGGATATGAAAAAGAATTATTTTTTCGAGGAGGGTGTTTCTACACAGTACATAGTAAGTGCATAGTTCGAGTATTATTTAGTTAAATTATATCAAACATTAACCATTTTATAAACAAATATGATTGTGCAAACAGTAAAAATATCGAAAATATTTTTTTCTTGAAATTGGGGTTGGTGCAAAAATTGTCATTAACACCTTTCGAAAGTACATTATTAGTGCATAATTTAGGCATAGTTTTTTTTTCGATTTAGTTAATATATACTAGGTGCGGAGGCTGGCTATCCGTATTTCCTCTGTAACTTTTTAAGAGCCAGTCCGCCTCTGCTTTAAACTTCCAACAGCTAAGTTAACACTTATAATGTATATAATACATTCATAACATAACTCAATATACTAATCTTATGATACCATTTCTTCAATCAAAATTGAATCACTTTGATTAATATATCCCAACACACTTATCTCCTTATTCCATCTTTCAAAATTGGAGCGACTACATATAGATTGACTTGTCATCTGTTTCTTTCCCTCACTTTTCTTTTCTCTGCGTGGTCGTGGGTTGTGCAAAATTCATCGCTTTCAGATCGCGTACATTCATCAATGAGTCCTACGTGTACTTGCGGCCTGCCCACGCCGACACTTTCAGGTCGTGAATAGCCACCGCGAAAAAAAAAATAAAAAAAAAACTCGTTTTCATTCCATTCAAGAATGTCCACACCGCTCTGATTCATAAATAGAAATGCACGCATTACGTATACAGTAGACTTAAATACATTATTGGGAATGGATATCGTTACATATGCTGAATCTTGAATTTCAAGAAGGATATGACATTTTGAAATCTGAAAACAGTTTACTCACTGTATTTTGCCCTTAATTTGTGACTATAGTTTCGACTATCTAGTACTAGTGCAGTGAAGATGTACCACAAAGTGAACGCCTACAACACAAAACAGTTAAAACGTCTTTCATTTGAGTAAACTGTTTTCAGAATTAAAAATGTTCTTGAAATTGGAGATTCAGCATATGTAGCGATATCCATTCCCAATAATAAATACAGTGGTTAAACAAAGTAAAAAGTGTTTTATTTACAAGCGAAATACGTTTTAATTATTAATAAGGACCAGTTGACATTGGCCATCCAGGAATAGAAGCAGGGCTGTAGCGGAGGCAACCAGACGTGGATTGGCACTTTTGACTGGCCCTGGAAATTATTAAACTGTAGAATTTTTATATTGAAAATCATAAGTCCAGACCGGACACCATGTGACTTCTTTGTATGGGGCTGGGGAAAAGACGAGGTGTACTAGACGATACCTCGCACACTAGAGCAATTGAAAGCACGGATTCAGGACGTTATAAATAATAATACCCCACACGACTTCGAACAGAAGACCATGGATTTCATACCTGGCCGTTTGAAACGATTGGTTGATGCCACAGGCGCGTACATTGAATTTTAAGCTATGCATCAATATTCTGTTTCTATCATATTAATTTGAATAAATTGGTGCTGTTAATATAGAATTAATTTGCCCTTTTCAATGTCTAATTACCAGTGGCGTAGCCAGGATTTTTACAAGAAATAACAGTTTAGACAGAATAATATAATTTATATAAACAAAATATTTCTATAGAAATTGCAGTTTTCCAGCATTTCGATTTAAAATAATCATAACTCAGAAAATCAATCATGAATTTACATAAAACTTTCTGCTGATATTGAGAAGACTATGCTCTTTCAAAGTACGTAACAATGAGAAAATACCTATTTTTTAGTCTTGAACTTATTTCCACTAAAAGTCAAAATTTCTGTTTTTTCACCCTGATTTTTGTAGAAGTTGGATTAAAAGAATCAAAGATGAATTTTTATAAACTTTTTATGAGTGTTAACAAAACTATGCTCTTTCAAAATATGTAAAATTCAGAATATACCCATTTCATAGTTTTCAAGTTATTTTCACTCAAAGTCTAAATTTGTGTTTTTTACCATTCGTTTTCTAGCATTTGAATTTAAAATAACCATAACATAGAAAATGATTCATGGATTTGCATGAAACATTCTGCTGATATTGAAAAAACTATATTTTTTTCGAAATAAATAAATAATGCCTATCAAATAGTTTTCAACTTATTTTCAAGGTCAAAATTTCTGTTTTTTCACCCTGATTTTTGTAGAACTCAAAAAACCAAGCATGGATATTTATAACACTGTCTGTGGCTGTTACCAAAACTATGCTCTTCTAAAATATATAAAAGTTAGAAAATACCCATGACATAATTTTAAGTAATTTTTACTTAAAATCAAAAATAGAGTTTGTATTTAAAATACGTCATGACTCAAAAAACCATGCATGAATTTTTAATAATCTCTCCCTGGGTGTTAACAAAACTATGTTCTGTCAAAATATGCAAAAGTTACAAAATACCCATGTCATAGTTTTTCAGATATTTTCACTCAAAGTTAAAATTTGGGCTTTTTCACTATGATTTTTGTAGCATTTTTATTTAAAAAAAAAAACATCATAATTCAAAAAACCAAGCATGGATTTGCGTGAAACTTTTTGCAAGTGTTAAGAAAACTATGCTCTTTCAAAATATGCGCAAGGTAAGAAATACCCTTATCATAGTTTTCAAGTTATTTTCATTCAAACTTAAAATTAATGTTTTTTCACCCTGACTTTTGTAGAAGTTTGATTTAAAAAAACATCATAATTAAAAAAATTATTCATGGATTTTTTTAAAACCTTCTGTGGGTGTTAACAAAGCTATGCTCTTTTAAAATATGTAAAAGTTATAGATACCCATATCACAGTTTTGAAGTTATTTTCTTTAAAAGTCAAAATTTGTGTTTTTTCACCCTGATTAGAAGAAGTTGAATTTTAAAACATCATAAATCATAAAAACAAGCATGAATATATTTATATTTCTGGATCTCGCCTAGCTATCGAAAAGTGACAGTTTAAGTATTGTAAATGGGGCTGGTTGTGTTTTAAATCAGGGTTTTTAAATGTCACTGTCAGATGTTCGATTTTAAGGTTATAATTTCTGACTATTGTGATCTTACACTGTTGCCTGTTTTACAAATTTTCAGATATAAAAGGATAATAATATGCAGTTTTAAGATTAACAAAATTTACTACTTGGTTTTTGTACATACAAACACAGCAATAATATTGTATATAACAAATATAATGAATTCGGCTCTGCAAACTTATTTCGTCATCCATTTGTATTTCTCGCTTGGGTCTTCCCGTTAACACATTTTGATCAACTCCATCCATCCACCTTAATTTTGGTCATTCTCTCTTCTGTTGGCCCTCAGAATTTTTTTGTAGAATTGCAAATTTATTCCCACCCTCTTGTGATACTGATAATTTTCATGTCAAACAATTTTTAAGCCCTCATTCCACTTTTATTATTTAGTCAAGAGAACCTGCATCTGAATCTTCTGATGTTTGTTCTGAGCCAGATTCCCCAAGCGAAATAATAAAAGGAGGAATGGTTTCAAAAGAAAGGTTCCCCATGTGTTTTGTCCAGTCATCCGAAATAAGTTTTTCACAATGATCACAGAAATTTTGCCACATATCGGATGTACATTTTGAGAGAGACTCAAGCCATAAATTCTGAACACGATCCTTAGATGGTTGCTTAGAATTTATGTGCTTATTGTAGTAAGTCTTACAAAACCCCCATGCCATTTCAATTGGATTGTATTGACAATGGTATGGCGGTAATCTAAGAACTTCGTGCCCGTTCTTTCTCAAAATGTCATCAACTACGTAAATTTTGTCATTTGATCGAAAAAGTATAAATAAAGCCCATAGTTCCTTTTTGGTTAATTTTGGATTGAATTTTCCATTGTGTTTAACCAACCACTCCTGCATTTCGCATTTCTTACAAGAAAATGAAGGAGTTTTGTCTAATTGCACAGAATGGTGAAATAATTGTTGCAAGATTAACAATAAAACTCTTGAAAATTAAAAAGAGGATTACTTATGATATCATAAATTATTGCAACACTGTTAAAATAAGGAATCAGGAGTGGCAACTAATAAAAAATGTAAATGTTGATACTGCAACATAACAACACGAAAGCATGGCTAGGCGAGATCCAGAAACAAATGGAATTGTGTATATTAACAAAACTATGTCTTTTCGAAATATGTAATAAAAAATTTATTCAAAGTCAAGATTTGTGTTTTTTCACCATGATTTTTGTAGCATTTGGATTTTAAAAAAACATCATAACTCAAAAACCCAAACATGGATTTGCATAAAACTTTCTGCGGGTGTTGAGAACTATGCTCTTTCAAAATACGTAAACATTTGAAAATTCCCCTTTGATAGTTTTCAACTTATTTGCACCTAAAGTCAAATTGTGTTATTTTAACGTGATTTTTGTGTGAATTAAATTTAAAGAAAATATATCTAAATGAATGTTACAAAGTCATCAAAAAAACAACTATTTATAATATTTCGCGTTAAATCAGGGGATTTTCTGAGTTATGATTATTTTAAATCCAAATGATGGAAAACTGCAGTTTCTATAGAAATATTTTATTTATACAAATTATATTATTCTGTCTAAACTGTTTTTTCTTTCTGTGCTTCAGAAACCCCCCCATGTAAAAATCCTGGCTACGCCACTGCTTAAAAGCATATCTCATCCGTGTTCTCCCATTTGCATTTGAACATTAGAGTTCCGGTTCGAAAACGTTTTTCCTTATAATTATTTCTCTAGCGGATTCTAACGCCCACTGGACAACAGCTGTCACGAACGTTATTGCACAAAGATATGCCGATCATTTCAATACGACCTATTCAATGACGCGTGACTCAGTCCGATTAACATTCTTCAATTTGAATTAAAAAAGTCCTCGTTACACTTATAGATATTTTCCAGAAAATACTGTATTTCAAGAAAAATTACTACACTACATCATCCATTTTAAAAGTAAAAGTTAATAATAAATATAAAGGCATTTCAAGATTAAAATCTATTTCCAAAAATGTTCGTTGACCGAATACGCGAAAGCCATTTAAAACAATATTTCGCCTGATATAATAAAGTTAATTAAATTTAATTTGATTCTCATTTATTACTTGATTTTAACTAATATTGAATTTCAATTAAATGCACTTGGTTTGTTTCAGTTAAATCTTAAGAAATAAAGATTTAAGTGAAACAAACCAAATGTCTTTAATTCAAATACAAAGTTGATTTAAGCCAATTAACGAGAATGCATTTGTTGTTAATATTATTTAAAATTTTCTAGTTTTGTAATGCCCGAACATATTTATTTGACAAGAAAAGTATCAATTAATTGTTAACTGTGGATGCCTCTACTTCTTTATTCAACGTTATTTACTCAAATTAAACACTTACACTTTGTTTGTATAGAGAAGGTTTTTTTTATTGTAACTCTAGTTTCGACAACTTTAACTTGCCATTATCAAACTAAAAGTATTTTAGTCGGGGTTGTTATGTTTAAAACATTTTAATTAAAAACAGTGTTTTAAACATGTTTGAAAACAGCCGTCGTGTTTTAAACGGTTTTGTTTTAAACATGTTTTAAATCTTAAATTTGTTTAAAACATGCGTTAAAGGTTTAATTTGTTTAAAACGATATTTGCATCTTAAATTTGCCAATTGTATATTTCATTAGGAGTCTAGAAAAAGGGATTTTTCCGTGCGCGCGTGACATTTTCCGTGTGAGGCGTAGCCGAACACTCAAAGTCACGCAAGCACGGAAAAATCCATTTCTAGACGTGTAATGAACGCTATTTTTTATTATACTTATGTGAAAACATTATACTTATCTAAAAACTTAAATTATTTTTTATTTTCAAACTAGTAATTTTTATGGGAGTCAAAAATACAACTAATTCGAAAAAAAAATTAAATTGAATACCAGTTTTTCAAAATTTGATCGAGTTAGCACTTTTTTTTAAAGTGAAATATCTCTTTATCGTGGCGAATCAACACCACAAGGTGTACGATTGTACGGATTTGATTTTTTCAGAAAAATAAAATAAAGTTATACCTCGTCACTCACAATTTTTGTTTTTTCATAGTTCCCAATTGCGCCTGTGTTCGTGTCTATATCTGAATTTTACTAGCAGTCATCCTACGCTTACTTTTGCCGCTTGGGTTAATATATTATGCGAAATATCATCTACAAAATCAATTTCTTCTATGTCTGCGTACGTTTCAACCAAACTTACGTATTTCACTGACGGAAAATAAAACTTCAGTGACAAATACATTGTTGCTATGGTAACATTTCCGAGCGCACCAAAAGGCGCACAAACAAACGTTTTCCGTGCGGTGGCTTGAAAAAGCGACGTTTTCATTATTCTAGAGGCATTTGGAAACGAAGTGGTTTCAGATAAGTATAATAAAAATTATATTGTATACTACTTCATTAGGATTTTGTGTTTACGTTCTAAATTTTAGCTAAATTGTTGAATATATTTCAAATTACATTATTAAACATAACATTTTATTACAATAAAATATTACAACTGTGTTCTTTCGGGTATACTTACGACATTCGTTGTTTTTTTTTTTAAAGATTTCAATTTGAATCTTTAAACGAGGGTTTTCCACTCCCAGACTAAGCATGAAGTAAAATTTCGAGTTTTGAAAAGCCTGAAAATTTGTATTGGCCGCGTAGCGAAGCGTAGCGGCCAATCCAAATTAGGCTTTTCTTAACTCGAAATTTTACTTCATGCGCCACACGTACAAAACACTGAAATATCGTAAAGTTTAAAATATATGGCTTCAGCAATCTAATATGTAGATGTGAATAAAACGTGAGTCAAATTCTGCGCTAAATAAATTGTTTAAAACAGTGATTATAGGCAACCCAATAACTGTAACGTATATTGAGTTGCCTATAATCGTTGTTGTATGGGTGTGTTTTTAAAACATCATTGTAAATCAGTGATTTTAAGCGTGGCGCATGAAGTAAAATTTCTTAGGCTTTTCTAAACTCGAAATTTTACTTCATGCTTAGCCTGGGAGTGGAAATCACTCGTTAAAAGCCTCAAATTAACCGCTTTGAAACAACAAATTCCCGCAAATTTAAAAAACGCTGTAATTATCGGGATATGTATATTCAAAAGAAAAATGCCTTGTATGTTCTGTTTTAAACACGTTTTAAACATGTTTTTAATTGTTAATGTTTTAAACGCTGTTTCAATGAAAAAAACACGTTTTGTAAAAGGAACTATTTGTTTTAATTAAAATGGAAAAAAAAAACGTTTTTTTAACAACCCAGATTTTAGTTTGATCATGACATGTTTAAGTTGTCGAAATTAAAGGCAAGTCTAAGTGTTTTATTTGTGAAAATTAGTTATTTACCAAGTTGTAATTTTTCTTGCTGCAATTCTGACAAAAAATAAATTCTGTCGATTTTTTTTTATTATTTTGACTTGCGGCACAGATTTTGGATATTGGAAGTGGAAACAAGAGTATATATTGACTTGACACTAGTCGAAATAGTCTAATTGCCAAAATCATTAATAAAAAGAAATCTGGCTACAAACCTATATATTGACTTATAATAAGGCTACATTATGACCTGTGAAGGTCTTCTTACTTCACAAAAATAGAATTTAATCATTTAAACAAACCTAATCATCTAAAAATATAAAATTTCTATTGTCAAAAGACACTTCGATAATTTTAAAATGCCAACTTATTATTTATCTGTGACTGTTCAAATCTTGTTTTTGTCTTAAAAACCAAAATTACTCAAAAACGCTTAAATTTAGCCCAATTAAAGTTATTGTTAGTTTAATAAGTATTCAAAACTACGCATAAAAATTCAAAAATATGACCAATGTTCCATTAAAAAAAAAACATAAATTTGTGTTGGCATTTCGTTGTGGGTCACCCTGTATAATAAAAATATTTTCTGATTATAGAGTCGCTAATTATCTTGAACTTTAATATAAATAAAATTTTTCTATCTTGAATATTTAAGGCCAAAATTTTACTTTGACGCTTCAGTGAGACACCCTAAATATGATATACGGGAAGTTTTTTTTTAAGTATACATACCTCAATATATAGTATACGATATAAATCTTCAGATATTCGTCGTTTTTGAAAATGATTTAAATTAACGACTAACGTAGTGTCCCTTTATGTTAGAGAGTACCGCAATTGATGAGGCCAATATAAGGGCGTCAACATGATGTTATGACTGTTCCATCACAACACTTGAATCAGTCGTGTGCACGTCCAGTAAAACATTAGTTGCATTAT
Source organism: Philonthus cognatus (assembly GCA_932526585.2). Lineage (NCBI taxonomy): Eukaryota > Metazoa > Arthropoda > Insecta > Coleoptera > Staphylinidae > Philonthus > Philonthus cognatus. Next base: position 60,099,669 of record OW052246.1, read on the forward strand.
ATTTATTAATAATAGAATGTACTTAAACCCAGATTCTCAATTCATAACAAAAATAAGTAAATAAACACTAATTACGATTTATTAATTGATGAAATGTTCATACTTTGTAATTGTCTAACATTAGTTGGAATACTATGCTTCAATAAACGTCAGGTACAAATGTCATTTCGCCGAAAATAACGCGTGCGTTTTATTTGTTTATATAGTTGTGTTTTTCGATTTAGAGGTTCTTTTCACACATAATTCACCTTCCCCATTACCACGGGTAGTAAAAATTATGTTTTAATTAAGTATACAATGATTTAGTTTGAATTTGGCGCTTTTAGCGCATCAAAATGCGATTGCGAGTTTGCGGTACTCTCTTTTATAGAGGGACACTAGACTAACGTAGTGTCCGTATATTTAAGAGAGTAGCGCAAACTGGCATCCATCTTGACGCCTTTAGGTACCAAATTTAAACTAAATCAAATTAACAGGACGCGCGTTAAGATGCATGCCAGTTTGTGCTACTCTCTAAGGACGGTCGAGTATACGGTAAGAAGGATCGACAGAATCGAAGATTTTGGAGTGGGGGTAGAGATCGCTTACGTCACAAATGCGCGCTGAATTTAAATGTGGTTACTTCATGGTAAACTTTAGGTAAACATGCATAAGCTGTAAATTTTCTGACATTCGTTGATTTTTTAAAAGAGTTCAATTTGAAGCTTTAAACGAGTGTTGTCCACTCCCAGACTAAGCATGAATTAAAATTTCGAGTTTAGAAAAGCCCCGTGAAAATTTGTCGAGGGTCGCGCAGCGACCCGAGACAAATTTTCACGGGGCTTTTCTAAACTCGAAATTTTACTTCATGCGCCACGCGTATTAAACACAGATTTCAGGTGAAGTTCGAATATACATAAATTTCACAATATTTTAGTGTCTTATACGCGTGGCGCATGAAGTAAAATTTCGAGTTTAGAAAAGCCTAGAAAATTTGTCTCGGGTCGCTGCGCGACTATCAACACATTTTCACGGGGCTTTTCTAAACTCGAAATGTTACTTCATGCTTAGTCTGGGAATGGAAAACACTTGTTTAAAACTTCAAATTGAACTTAAAAAATAAAACAGGGAATAGCTAAAGATTTACAGAATATAGGCTGAATTTGGAATATGTATACTTTAAAGAAAAACTTGTATAATGTAAAAATCCATATTTAAAGAAAGTGCGAAAAGGGGAAATTAAATTAATATTTAAAACATGCTAATAATGTTATTTGTTTACAATTTATTAAATTTTGTCCTCGTTGCATTCTATTTTATTTAAGAGATTTTGCTCTTAAAATCCTTGTTATTTTTAAAAATTTACTGTTAGTAATTTAAATAAGTAATTCTTCTAATTAATCTTTGTTTCAAATATATTTTTATTACAACAAAATCAACGACAACATATTTTTTAAAATTAAATTAACGTAACACATACTATTATTTTGATTACACCTAACACTAACACTAACACAAAATATTAAAATAATCTATCTATAAAAGTACAGCGAAACGGAAAGAGAGGTTATGATAGACTCAAAAACGTAACCAAATACAACGTCATTGTTCTCTCTCGCACGAACTATGGCCTGCGGAGAAAGAGGTAGGAGAAAACATGGAAAGATCCCATTCTTTTATACCTTGGAACACATGTGTTTTTATGTTTTACGCCCATCGACGTACCTTGCTACTCTCTTAAATACAGGGACGCTAGATTAAGGGGTTGGGCTACTCTAGACTAGGAAAAAAGGTCATCTTCTAGATTTTTTTAAACAAAATCTAAAAGTGCTACTTAAAAACTGTTTCTATATCTTTATTGTATGCACATTGAACTTTATTTTGAAATTTGTTTAAAAGAAAATGTTCAAAAATGACGTCACAAAATAAAGAAAATGGAGGTCCCTTTCGGAGCGTAGGGCAAAACGGGCGAAAAGATCCTGGAAACAGCAATGGACCTGGAACAAAAAAGTAAAGGTTTTCGGAATCTCTCATGTATACTCTAAAAAATACGGGCCGAATTTTGAAAATTTTGATTTTAAACAAAATAACGTACGTTTGTAAAAAAATTTCGCGCTGACTGATGCTGCAAAAGAGGCTCGAATGGCGCAGAAATCAACAAGAATCAGGATCAGAATCAGGACGATGAGGAAATGAATCTGGAAGGTCAATTTTATGGCGCAGGCATTGCCGACTAGAGGTAAATACATTATTTCTATGAAAAACTATCAATCAAAACTTTAGTCGCGTTTTTCTAGAAACCATGTTTTTATAATTCATTCCTTAATCTACATAAAAAATACTACAAAAATACGAGGGCTTTTTTTAAGTGCTTCATTCGTTTTTTATGAACGTTTTTATTTGAAAATTTAAGCCCGAAAAATGAACTTTTTTTCAAATGCGCCATTTTGTTTAGAATCAAAATTTTCAAAATCCGGCCCGTATTTTTTTAGAGTATATATCGGAGATTCATAAAACATTTACTTTTTTGGTCCTGGTCCATTACTGTTTCCAGGATCTTTTCGCCCGTTTTACCTTACGCTAAGAGAGGGACCTCCAATTTCTTTATTTTGTGACGTCATTTTAAAAAATTTTCTTTTGAAAAAATTTGGAAATAAAGTTCAATATGCATACAATAAAGATATAAAAACAGTTTTTAAGTAGCACTTTTAGATTTTGTTTAAAAAAATCTAGGAAATCACCTTTTTTTCCTAGTCTAGAGTGGCCTAACACCTTAACGCGTTCGAATACGCCACCTGGTGGCAGGAAAATATATTAGGGAAAGGAGTACTGTTGTAAACATCGTAAATGTAATTTCGTGCGCTATTTGTCTCATAAAATGTTAAAATTAATCCCAAATAGTACAAATCTGCGGGCAAATTGTTGCTTATAGAAGTGCATTTTCGTAGTAGGTGGAAGTAGGGAATAGAATTGTAGGGTATGTCTTGCATCAATGGTGCACTAACTACTAAAAGTGGCATTATTTTTTAATTAGTTCATAAAGTGGTAGTAAAAACGAGTGGCTTAGCTTACATTTTATGTTGGATGAACAAATAACAATTAATATTCGTTTTCAACGTTCAACGTATTGATTTTCCCTGTTTATCATGAATAATAATAAAATGATCATCTTCAAAACAAGATCCTGACACCCCCCCTCTGAGACTAAATTTAAGATGTACCATTCACAACAAATATCTATATGTTTCTGTTGCGCACTGGTATAAAAACATTACTACATTTTGCTTAATTAAGTTTACATATACCTACAATTGGGAGTTATATTTAAAATGTTAACAATTTAAAATTTCTCTTTGTACCACTTCCATCTATGAACTCTAAAATATCTTTTATTTTTAAAAACAAATAGAATTTGTGTTCAGTATTCCAAAATTGTTCCAAATACCCACAGAAGTCTAAATATTCAATTTAAATGCAGCCAATTACTAAAATACCTAATAACTTGCCAGAACAGCTGATCGACAGACATGTTAGTCGTCAGCTTTAAATGAGTGTTTGTCACTTTCAGATTATGCATGAAGTAAAGTTTCGAGTTTAGAAAAGCAGGAGTGACCAAACCAAAATTTTAGGTTTATCTAAACTCGAAATTTTACTTCATGTTTAATCTAGCAAGCGGGGCGACCGAGCCAAATTAGGCTTTTCTAAACTTGAAATTTTACTTTATGCGCCACGCGTATAAAACGCTGATTTAATGTAAAATGGTCTTTAACCAATTAACCAGTAAAATACCTTTAGTATGTCAATTATTCAAATTGAATTTGAGTTCAGTATTCCGGTGCCAGATACCCAGAGATGCGTTTCGGACTTCAAGGTTCTCTTCAGTAGGGATTCGATAGCTAACGCCATCTAATGTTCCATCGTGGACGAAACAGTGACCTGTATGTGCACTTTGTGCTTTCGTGTCATTGACGATGCCACTATAAAGCATTAGATGGTGTTAGCTATCGAATCCATTAATAGATGTCAATCATTAATTGTTTAAGTGACGTTGAAAGTGCTATGATGGACATATCATCAATTTTTATACTTGTTTTTGTATAACTTTAGATAAACAAATTATGAAACAAACAACTAACTTAAAACCCCCTCTATCACAAAAAACCATCTACGCCACTGTATATGTTAGTATCTACATTGTTTAATATTTTTGTAAAGTACACACTCTAAACTATTTGTATTCCTAATTAGCTATCATCATTACGTTGTCGTGCGGCCGTAACGTACACAACACATTTTATGTCACCTAGTGATATAAATTTCGCGATAAATGCAAATAATAGCACTCGGGCGAAATTATCACCACGACGACGGCGGTTGCGACGACGTTTCGGCAAAACCGTTGACCTCCATGGTTACATGTTTGTGTGTGGTGATTGGCCGACTCAAGGCGATCTGGGTAAATTGCACGTCATCGTCATCGGCGTCATCCACTTTTGCGGAACCTTGGCGAATGACTTGGTTCGCAACAAAACAAAAACAACGCATAACGTTATATTTTTCCCATTGAATTTATTTTCCATAGAACCACCATCGTAACAATAAATGTAATATCATATTATGGAAAAATACTGGTAGTGAAAATAAAGAATTATTCCCTATCAATTAGTGTTGACTATTTGGTCATATACCAAATAGTTTACACTAATAAATAGTGAATAAATACTCTCTCCGATAGCGTCCGCCCTTATTGCCGATATTTTATGATAGCCTGTATTTGTATATAAATAGTTGTTTAGATATTTTTTGTACATTCCTCCCCGAAGATGACCAATGGTCGAAACTAGTCGGAGAAAATATAAATTAGTGAAACAAAACCAAGTGTTTTAATTAAATATCCAGAATTGTGAATAAATAGTTCTGTATTTTCTTCATTTATAAAAAAATACATCACTAGAAACACAAACACTGTTGTTAAAAAAATCAAATTTTAAACTTCCAAGTATGACAATATTTACGAAAATTTGTTAAGTCCATTTCATTTAATAGTGTTTTTTTAATAAAAACGCAGTTGGGTGATTTTCACTTTTATTTGTTGAACACTACAACATGATTCACTACACAGTTGCTTCATCAGGCAGATGAATTCTAAATTTTAATTATGTTTTTTCATGGGCTTTCTCTCGTAAAATATGATAATATAATAATAAATAAATCTCTTTATTCCTATAAAAATACACAGTGTACAAACATACTGATACCTACTACAGGAGTGTCGTCAAAAAATAAATATTGGCAAGCATAAACATATATACATACATGCGCATCTTATAAATACTACTTAAACCTTAAATAGTCTTCCACACTGTATGGTTCAAGTTCCAACAGCACTTTAACAACCCCTTTTCTAAATATATTTACACTATTGGCTACTTTTACTTTGTTAGGTAAGATATTGTACAACTTCATATGTATATTTGTGTGTTGGGTTAGTTAGTTATTTGGGTAGTTATGTTTATTCCACGTTTTATAAATATGAGTATTGGTATTGTTTACGAATAGATCCCGTTGCTTCCAAGTTAATAAAAGGCATTCCTATATACAGGGTGTCTCCTACAAAACGCCGCAGGCTATAACTAATTTATTTATTGAGCGATTTAAAAAAAATAATTAAAATGGCTCCACCAGATCTACAAAGAAGCCTTGATTTGAGTGTTTTACCAAATCAACTTTTATGTCAACTTTTTTTTTCAAATGGCTACGAATATTTTTTAAAATTCATACTGATAGTGGATATTTTTCTAAATTCAAACATGCACAACAAGCTGGCTTTTGTGTAATATTCATAAGTAAAAAAAAATAGTATAACTGTTAATATTGTTAGCCATCACTTGAGTTATTTCACCAATAATAATAAATTTGGCTGACAAAAAAATCGAATCTGAGACACTGTCACTTAGATAACAGTTATTTTTCATGTGTTCAATTTTATTTTTCCATGGCACACTTGAAAAAAATGTATAAGACTCCAACTTTATGTTAGTTAACATTTTTTTTTTACTAAATATTGCACCAAAGCCAACTTGTTGTATACGTTTGGATTTAGAAAAGTAACCTCTATCAGAATCAATTTAAAAAAATATACGTGGCCATTTAAAAAAAAAAGTTGACTATCGCTGACATGAAACTTGATTTGGTAAAGAATTAAAATTAGGGCTTGTTTCTAGATCTTCTGGAACCATTTTAATTGTTTTTTGATTTTTTTAAATCGGTCAATAAATAAAGAAGTTATGGCCTGTGACGTTTCTTAGGAGACACCACCCTGTGTATATATTCGTACAAGAATCAGTTGGTTTTAAGCCAGTCATTGCTCTAAGTGCACGTTTCTGTGTGATAAAGACATTATTAATACTAGTAGAACTACCCCAATGAGTTATACCATATCGCATTATGCTTTCGAAGTAAGCATATTAAACGATTTTTAAAATATCAAAGGAGATATATTCTTTTAATATACATATATAATTGGCTTTACTTAATTTTTTTAGCATGTTGTTTATGTGTTCCGTCCATGTTAACTTGTCGTCAATAAGTAAGCCTAAATATGTTGCGTTACTTGTACATATCTGACCATTGCTCTTTATCGTTCAGGGCCTTTTTGAATTTTCAGTCTTCTCGAAATTTGACTTCAGGCGCTGCGCGTATAAAACACTGATTTAAACTGAAGTTCATAATGTACTTCTTAAGTTTAATTGCATGGTAATAAAGTTTACAATTTGTATTTCATAGACAGTTACATTAAATATTATACTTTTTACATTTGATCTCACAGTAATAAACTTAACAAAAAGTATTATTAAATCTTGCGATTCCTAAATTCGTGCTTTATATGTTTTCTTTTCACCTCTCAAATCTGCAACTACGAGTGTTTGTTGCTTAAATATCTAAAACTTGGAATTTAGATATTTTAACGGCAGGCACTTTAAAATTGCTTTATTTAATAACTTTTCTCTCCTACATTTGGCTTTTTCACAAAATAAAGTTATTTTAACGGGTCGGGGAAAAAATCTTGAATTAGGCAAGAGTCAGGGAAATTTAACATTTAAGATTGGTCGCCACCATCTATAAGAAATAATTAATTATTAAGTTGTGAAAATCTTTTAATCACAGTATTAATTTCCCAATGAGTAAAACCCAAGCATTAATGAATGAAAAGGGTGAAAAACAAAGCAAGTAAAATGTCACGACTCCCACGCCGTGACTCAAAGGGGCGCCTCCCACGCGCGCCTCTCCATTATTTCTCGAATGAATGAGACACGAGATGACAATGATCATCGAGGAAAAGGTAAGTTTTTCGATTTTCCGTGAATCGAGGTTGCGTCCGCGAGATCCAGTGGGCGGACGCTGATGCATTTTCTCTCGAAATAGAAACCCGTCACGAGTGCGCACGTGAACCACCCTCTTCTTATGCACCAGATACGATAGCCGTTAATCCGCGTGGGTGGATTATAAATATGTTGATAATTTATGGATTCGCTCAATGAATTATTTACGTGAGCGCTTCCTTGTTTTGCCGTCGCCGTCGCCGCCACCGACGACGATAACTGTGGGTTACGAGCGCACGGACCTGCACTTTCGACAGGTGGTTTTCAATGGGCTCGTGATGGGATCAATGGAAATGTCTGTTATTAAATTTCGTGTAATCTATGCAGAATGTTTTCCATACAATATAAAAATCGATATGATTGTCGTGTAAAATATAGAGCGAATTTTATTTCATTCTGAAAATATAATGTTAAATTAATATAATAACAAAAAATAAAAAAAAACAAATATTTCTTTAAAAAAAGTGTTTTCATTATTTATTTAAAGATAAGATCAGGGCTGGCTATTTCATTAGGCCAGTGGCGCCCAACCGGCGGCCCTTAAAACGCTTTCGTGCGGCCCGCTGCAACAAACGCCGTTATATACAGAGAGTTTTATGTAACATCGAACATTTTCCTAACGAGAATATTTCTTTTAAGTATACTTATGCACTTCGTTGTACATTTTCCGACGCTCGGTTTATTAAGAGAATTCAATTAGAAGTTTAAACGAGTGTTTTCCAATCCCAGGCTAAGCATGAAGTAAAATTTTGAGTTTAGAAAAGCCTGAAAATTTGGTTTGGTCGCGTAGCGCGAAGCGCGGAGCGGCCAAACCAAATTTTCAGGCTTTTCTAAACTGGAAATTTTACTTCATGCGCCACCGGTACAAAACACTGACATATTACAAAGCTTAAAACACACCGCTAAACTTAACATTGAATCAGTGTTTTGTACCGGTGGCGCATGAAGTAAAATTTCGAGTTTAGATAAGCCTGAAAATTTGGTTTGGCCGCTCCGCGCTTCGCGCTACGCGACCAAACCAAATTTTCAGGCTTTTCTAAACTCGAAATTTTACTTCATGCTTAGCCTGGGAGTGGAAAACACTTGTGTTACCGGCGTTTTATCGAAAACGTCGTAACTTGATTACTTTATTCACATTCGCGAAAACATCGGACTCCATTTGTTTTGCTCATTTCATTTCATAATCATTTTAATTCCAAATGACTCAAGTTCGTAACCATTCATTCGATGTTCTTTTGTATATATTTTTTTTCTTGTAAATATGTAAATTAGTCCAACATTGAATTCCCCCCAACGTGACCAACAATGACGACTTACAAACCACCCCATCATTAACCGCGCGACCAGCACCGGCCGATGTTTACAACCCCGAGGAAGGTCATAAAATTCCGCACCTCCGAGGACCAGCGCCATAAAACCCACGGCGCGCTGTAGATGTTTACGACCATGAAAACAAAGCCTTTGGGAATTTCTCAAAATTTCGGAAAAACAGCGAGAACAAAGGTTTATGGTCGTAACATCTGCAGCACAAACTTCGACACGCCGGAGCAGTCGAAAACCAGAGGCCCAAAACTTTTTGGCCTCAGGTAATTTGAAAACTCCACCCTCTGCTTCTTCCACCACGTTCTCGACCAATCACCGTCACCCCCAAGATACATGGCGGGGGTGAAGACAGCGGTGGTTGGGAAGATAAGAAACAGCGGAAGACGGAGGAAGGCAGTACAGTTCGGAAAGGAGTACAGTTCGGAACTTCAGTACAGTTCAGAAAGGAGTACAGTTCGAAAACTTGATTCGGTCATCACAAGTCAGTCAAACTCCAGACATCAAGTTCAAAAACGCATTCAGGATACATGAAGTGAAGTTCGAAATTATATCAAGTGAAGTTATCATCATTTGTAAGTCGTCGCGTACCTATAAGTTGTCGGTGTCATTATTCATTGAATCGTCACATCACGTTCGTTCAATTTCATTCATTTGTTCATTTCATATATTTTTATCATCGTTCATTTTATCATTGTTTATTTAGCTTAATCATTGTATTTTTGTGTTCATTTGTTTCATTCATTACATTTTTGTTGGTCCTTTTTTTTTCTTGTTAATAAATTTTAAGTGTTGTTTTTTTCAAAACAATAGTCATTTTAAATTCATACAAAATTCAAACAACCTTTTTTGTATACAATAAAAAGGAGTGCCTTTTGACCAAGGATATTTAGGTAAGTCAATTTATTATTATTATTTTGTGTGTGACCAATCCTGAGCCACCGGAGTTGTTACGGAGGAACGTCGTTAGTGCATAACTCATGCTCTTTATAAAAATTAGCACAACAGCAAGCGACGTCCCGCACCCCGATAACACTTGTTTAAAGCTTCAAATTGAATTCTTTTAGTAAACTGAGTGTCGGAAAATGTACAATGTATACTTAAAAGAAGTATTCTCGTTATGAAAATGTTCGGTGTTACATAAAACTCTCTAACTCTCTAAAAATGTGGATTTGCCAAAAAATAAATCAAAAATAAAATATTGTCGATTATCACTGTTTTCGCAATATCTTGAAAACAAATGACGCTAGGTGAATTTTGTCAACGCAGATTTATTTTGTATTAGAAATGGAATCTTTTGCCTAATTTAACCGTCTTCATATCTGTAATAGTTTAGAAAATCCCAATGGTGAGCACGATAAAGCAAACGAACGGTATTGTGTATTCATAATTGAAAAAAAACTTTAAACGCGTTTTTATCACAATACCATTTTTAAAATCGGTAGTACCATAGCGCCAAAACTATTGCACCGATTGATCTACATTTTTTTTTAAATATACATTATCATGTCGGCTAGTCGTCTAATGCTGTCTAATGTCTTAGAATTGTAATAAACAAGTGAAGATAAGAGAAATGACTACTACTAATTTATAGTTCAAATAATATATTTTAATATACAAAAACGAATCGCCCTGGTGCATAATTTAATGTACTTTGACAATGTTTTCACAGTTTTCCAAAAAAATCACAAACAAGAAAGAAAAGAAATGCGCTAGATATGGACTTTTTTTTTTTCGGAAATTGTGATTTTCAGTTTTATCTCAATAACTTTCTTATTGTAATCTGAACAAGCACACGAAACTGCATACATTTGTAAATTTAACCGAATCTCTATCATTAATAATACCTAACCTACTCAAAGTGTATCATGTAATATTACCTGTTGTGTTACCGGTAATATTATAAAAATATATTTGTAATGTTACGAAATTGCTCTATATTAATTTACTTATCCATTTCTTATACTACGGATATTTCAATTCAAATTATTAGTATTGAGTGTATGGTGGTATTAATTGTATTGTTTTTTTTTTCAGTGGCTGGGAATGTGGTGGGAGGCACGGGTGGCGGCGGTGGCACGGATCCCCCCGCTTCCCGGCAGCGGCACGTTCCCTTGTACGGGCGGCTGGTGGGCGAGGAGCAGCTGGGGGTGCCGGTGTCCCTCAACACGGGCGCCCCCGCGGACATCCAGGCCATGCAGGCTCGGATACCCCTGACGTTTCGAGAGCCGGCCACGGCGCCCCTCAGGAAATTGTCCGTTGACCTCATCAAGACCTACAAACACATAAACGAGGTATGTAAATACTAGATATTCTATTCACCCCCCAACCACGATTCCACCCTACTTTTACGAGTATTCAACTGGTTGGCTGTAAAAGGGTGGAATATATGGAGTCAACACACAAATTATAACATAAAATAGCTATTGAGGTTAGATTAGGAAAGTTGCATCGTACAGGTTAGTACAATCGCAGATTAGGACCGTTGCAAGTTATGACAATTGCGTAGAGGTTAGGTTAGATGACAGCTCGTATTTTAAACGAAATAAACATTTGTAAACCAAATTATTTCGTTTAAAATACGAGCTGTCATCTAACCTAACCTGTACGCAATTGTCATAACTTGCAACGGTCCTAATCTGCGATTGTCGACAATGTCATTGTCGACGTCGACTATTTGTACAACGTTCCTGACGTCGACAATTATTTTAATTAGTATATACATTTGAAATATTCAGTGGCGCGCAATGCGATTTTGGCAGGTAGCTTGAAAGTTACCAGAGTATTTCAAATTCTCAAAATCATCCAAAACCGCAAAATATACATTATAATAACATAACCTTCAAATAGTATTGTTGACATTGCCGACATTGTTAACGTTCTCGATATAGTCGGCGTGTTGTCACGTCGACTATTAAAATCGACGAGTCGAGGCCCCTCCTTGACTAAGCCTAGTACTAGTCTCGCCTCTTTCTCTCGGCTTTAATAAAAAAAACAAGTCCACATCTAAGCAGTATATTACTAACATTGAATCAAAACAGTGTTTTATACGCCTGGTGCATGAAGTAAAATTTCGAGTTTAGAAAAGCTTGAACATTTGGATTTAGACGCTTCGCGCCCAAATCCTTTCTAAAGTCGAAATTTAACTTCATGCTTAGTCAAGGAGTAAACATTCATTTTAAGGATTCAAATGTTGCGTTTTAATAAAACCGCGAATGCCTAAAAGAACTATTATTGAAATTTAATAAATACTAATAATAAATACATTATTTTTCATGCACTAAATAAAAAAATAAAAACCCTTGTCTAAGAAACAACGGTTTTACTTGCTACAAATAAAGATATGTATACTCATGGGCATAGCCAAGAGAAGGCACTGTAGATTGATTATCTATAGTAAGTAGTATATTCATAATCACTTAGATTATTTTTATTCAATTTCATAAGTTTTATAAATTTAATGTTTCGTTGATTTCGTGTAGAACATTTCAATGTTTGTAATAGGAATTTTTATTTTTAAGATTTTTAATAATATATTATCCATTTTAGTAATAATCGCAAAACTTTTCGCATTCCGTCAATGTATAGGGTGGTGCATTTTAGAGGTGTATGGTGGAAAACTTTTTATTTAAATAGATATTGAAAAACCGTTTTCACAAGCCAGGGTCACTTTTTTGTCAAATCAATGGTGAACAGAAAATGTATCTCTAATCGTTTCCGCTCTATAACCGGAAGTTCATAAAATATCATTTTTATGAAGTTACTGTAACTCGTTTGCTTTATAAGTTATAACCAAACTGTAAAAACTCTCTTATAGCAACTTTTTGCGCCCGTTAAAATGACCTACGTGTTTTCTTTTAAAGACGCTTTGTTTTTGTTTTCCTACACCAAATTCACTTTCTACTTATGGGCGCGTATGGAGACATGCATATCATTGAACAGCATTTTTGATGCTGATTTTAACGATGTGCCACGAGTTACAATAACTTTAGAAAAATGACAATTTATCAACTTCCGGTTACAGAGCGGAAACGGTTAAAGATAGATCAATTTTCTTTTAGCCATTGCTTAAAAAATGAATAGGTGACACTTTCTTGCGAAAACAATTTTTTAATATCTCTTTAAGTAAAAACGTTTTCCATATGTGGCACCTTTGTCTGTTCGGGCAGTTGTTACAGCTCGGATGTGTTTTATACAGATTTAAGTTTCTCTGAATATAAGTCAGATTCGTAAATATGTAGAGATGGTAGAGTGAGAATATCCAAGTGTACAAAACTAGCTCGACAATCTTCCATATATGCAAGGTTATCTATGATGCGTAGAGCTTTACGCTGTAGCCCAAAAATCCTACGCTAGATTGCAAAGTGACCCCAGATGAGCAAACCGTACAACATGTGCGATTGGAAAAGTGAGAAATACGCCGTTCTTAGTATCTCCTTAGAAACTTGCATTGATAACGTGCGCAAAGCAAACAAACTAGAACACAGCATTGATGCTAGGGCGTCACCTGGTTTTGCTGTGACAAGTTGGACAAGTTAATTCCTAGAAATTGAACTCCTTCATCATTGTTTCTTAAAGAGAAAGACAGATTTGCTGGTGTTTAGTTTAAGTTTGTTGCTTTCAAAACATCGATTGCTTTTGACTGTGCCTCCCCATTTTCCGAAGCGCATTATTCTCAAAATTTAGGTGAATTGACTATCGTGGTATTATCGACATATAGAAGTGATTTACTATTTCTTATTGAGCACGGTAAATCATTTATATAAATCAAAAACAAGCGAGGCCCGAGGACTGATCCTTGTGGTGCCCCATTTAGGATTGGCGCTGCTGTGGACTTTGTACTATTGCTTAAGACTTGCTGCATTCTAATGGATAAATATGATAAAATGAATGTGCAGCTATCTGAGTGGATATTATAAAAAGTAGATTCCTTTCTTCCCTTTTATTTTCCTATGCTAGATGTACATTTCGGGTACAATTAGCTATTAATAATGGGTACATAGTACTCGAAATGTACATCTAGCATCGAAAATAAAAGTGAAGAAAGGAATATAACTGCGTTTTAATTAAGTGACCTTAAATCTTCACGTAACTCAAATAACTACATTAATAAAAAGTAGAGATTTCTTAGGAGTATTGTGTGAGAGACACAGTCAAAAGCCTTCTGGAAGATCATTCATTGATTATTTCCACGAAATTACTAATAGCATTAGTTTTAGACCGATTCTTACATTCTTATAAATATTGGTTATAACATCACGATGGTTTTGATCGTTACTACGTGGTAATCCATATCAAAATTAAAGAAACTATTACTATGTTTTTTACCACTTTTATTATTATTAATAAAAGTGATACAAAATATAGTCATAGTTTCATTTAATTTTCCTATTGGCTATTGCATAATACCTCACTGTCCTCGAAAAAGTCCGATAGTTGCAGATTTTTTCGATTATTTTAGAGGACACAGGAAGTAGAGATATAGCACGGTAGTTATCTGCATCAGACTTATCTCCTTTTTTATGCAGTGGTATGACTAATGCTAACTTTAAGCAATCGGAAAATACATTGTTCTTTATGCAGCGATTAATCAATTTGGTTAGCTTATACATATCCCGATGTGTGTGTACCATGTAATTTTTCAGGTATTCGTAGATTTTATAAAAGAGTTCAATTTGAAATTTGTAATGAGTGTCGTCCACTCCCAGACTAAGCATGAAGTAAAATTTCGAGTTTAGAAAAGCCTGAAAATTTGGATTTGATGGGGCGCGCGAGCGAAGCGAGTCGCGCCCGGCAAACCCAAAGTTTCAGGTATTCTAAACTCGAAATTTCACTTCATGCGCCACACTTATAATACATTGACAATATTGTGAAGTTCAGAATATACTGCTTATGTTCGATTTCGCTTTAATAAATTTTAGAAAAGTATTATCAAATCTTGCGCTTTCTAAATTCGTGCTTTATAATATGTTTTCTTTTGACCTTTTAATATAACTTGAATAACTATTTTTCCCCCATATTTGGTTTGGTTATATGAAATTAATTTAAGGGGCCAGCGAAAAAATCTGACATTAGGGAAGAGTCAGCGAAAAGTCAGGCAAATTTAGCATTTCAAATTGGTCGCCACCATGTAAATGAGTTCTTAGAAATATATTGCAATTGACAGATTTTATACAGATATTGCAGTTATTGTTTTTTTTTTTCATATGACACATGATTTCGAACTACATTTTCCTGCTTTATTCAATGGTATACAAATCCAATATGGTTGCTGTAGTGTATTTGAATTTATATTTAATTTAATGGTTTTTGAGCGCGAACGTTTTTTGTGTTAGGTTTTTTTGTGTAGATGTGCTCGAGGTTCTACTAATAACTTTAACACCTCTGTGTTCAATTTTTGAATGGTAAGCGGTCAAGAAACCTCTGGATTTACCACTAGAACATCCAGGTTGGGGCCCATTTGGTAACCTTCAGTAGAGAACACATCCATTTCGTTTAGCCACTTAGAATATTTATTTTCAAAATTTAAATTTGTTCTATGAGAGGTTCGCCATTTGATTGTCAATTGTGAAAATTATTTATTTTATGTAATAATAAACCTAAATTTTCAGTGTGCGTACAATTTAAATATTCATAATGTCAATCACAAAGAGATAGACTGCTTTATTTTTTTGTTCTAGCGTTTTTTAAGCGCTCCAAACATCGAATAATGTTCTCCGAGAAATTGTTACGCTACCTAAAAAAATATCACTGCGTGTAAACGGGCAGCTAAATATTATTTATATATTAAACTAATTAGTTATTATGTATAAAAAACAAAGATTCATTACTAAAAACGGCTAAGAATGTATACTTTACCCTTTTTCAAGTTTAACTTTGAAAATTTTACTATAGGATTCTTTACTTAATTTAAATTAGTATATCTATATGTTGACTAAAGTTATATGAAAAATATTAAAAACTATGTTGTATATATACCACTAGAACATATATTCATCTTTAAATTATATTTCTCACGAAACACAAACGTAAAAAAAGAAATGAAACTTGGGCGTTTGGAGCGCGTAAAATCCACAACTGAAGGACGTAAACGATGCGTGCATTTTGGGTACTGATAATTACTGGACCAAAAGTCGGAGGGGTTTATGACTTTACCTGCGCACCCTTTGGACATTAAACTGCCCATATACCAAGAAAAAAAAAACACAACAGTTGATTTTCGGCGAAATGTTCAGCTAGAATGAGCATTTCGACCAGTGTGCGGCGCACAATGTGCCAAATCCGAGCGCGAGCGCCAGGGGGGGATTTTGAGGAAAAAAATTAAATTAAAAATTTCGAGAAAAAAACATATCCACTCCATTGTAGATACATTAAACCCTTCCAATCTTGCATGTTTATATTTTTCAACCCCCTATATTATTAACAATTAACGCTTAAAGTTGAGCGATTTAGAAAACATCAATTTTACGGCATTTCACTCGCAAGTTTAAATAATTTATTACATGGATAGTAGGCGTACTATCAATATAACATTATACACTATTGTTTATAACATAATACTGTATATTATGGTTGAAAAATCAAGTCTCTAAATATTTTAGAACAAAAGTTAAAAAAAAATTGAATATGAAATATATTTTAAATATAAATTTTAACTTTAGAAAGTGTTATAAAACAAATTTCAACGCGATGAGGTCTGGGACTATCACTAAAAATTAGTTCTATGTTTTCTCTAACTACCCTCAAAATTGCGTATCTCCACCGGTGCGTTTTTGGGGTCTTTTTAATTTTTTTATTTGACGCCACCAATTAAAATTGGGTCGGGCGAGGCCCGTGTGCGGTGAGTATCGTGGAGTCGAGCGCGCGCTATTCTCGGGCACCACGCAACATGATTTTTACGTTGGCCCTGAACAAAAAATAATAAAAACGCACTTAAAACGCACATGTAAAAATTCAAAAAAATTAAGGCAGTTACAGAAAATATTAACAAATGTTTATATGATAGTCACAGTTCTTCCGGTTTGCAATCTTCTAAAGAAAATAATATAATAATAATTCAGGGCAGCAAAATTATATACAATTGTTATAATCATTACATATGTTGTGACTTTCACCAAAAAATGTGGTATATTTTTAAATGCCCTAAAAACTTCGTATCTTCACATGTGCGTTTTGTGTCAAGTTTTTGCGATTAACCGAGTCGATTTTTATCGGTTTCGCCTAATAAAAAATAAAGCACCTCAAAAAAAACGTACAAATGTGAAAAGTATCTGCTGTAGTTTAACAATAATTTAATCTGTTGTTTAAAATATGAATTTTTAATCAGAATATACATTACATTTTTCTGATTTTGCACAACGAAGTTATGTATTTGATACTGTTTTATTTACTTACTTTTTTAAAATGAAAAATTGTCTGTATCCTCATCAGTCTGTTCGTCTTCGCTGTCACTTGTGACCGTTTCACAAATAACTATTTTTTTAGCGTCTGCAGGTAGTTGTTCTTTATGAATTTTTACATCGCTTCTCAAAGAAGAAATTATTGGATCAGAACATACAAGAAGCATATTAAATAAATCTCGAATTGTATTAAGCCTAGAGTTTTTCCTAGTATGGTTTTCTCTAACTCTCTTATATATTTTATTGGTTGCTTCCTGTGCCTCTTCCGAAAGTTCTCCGATTGGTAAAAGACATTGTCCAATTATTTTGCTCCCGTGAATTAAAATTTTATGGACACCAGGAGGCATTCTATACCATCCATATAACGAGGTGTAAAGTCGGGCCGTATCTTCTGAATATTTATCAAACATCAATAAATTTATTTTATGAGAACTCGACATTGTTATAAGAATTGTATAAAATCTGTTCAATAATTCTTCATTCAATTTAGTGATGACAGCTACTTTCTCATAATTTCGAAAAAATATTCGAGCAACGTTGCCAGTATTTGAAGTACATCCTCCTTGCACAACAATATCAACCCTTATCCCTAACTCTTTACGTAATAGTTTTTGTATTCTAGTTTTCCGACTAAATATATTATTTTTCTCTTCTATCGTACATCCGTGAGTAGTTGTTTTCTTCAAATCTAATTTATAAGAGATATGAAGAACACATTCCATGAACTTAATCCATGCATGGAGGGAAGAAATACCATAATTTAAATTATCTTCGATAATAGGAATATTTTTAATTCTTTCAATATCATTCATCTCCTTTGGAGAACATTTGCATATAAAACAATTTGAGCTCGGAGTATTTGTTAAGGTATTTATAACTTTGCCATCGATCATTGTAAACAACAAATTAAATTTTACCTCTACATGGTTACCATTAATATTAATTTGTTGTTTTTCCAATAAATTTACCTCTTGCCTCATACTCTTAGCTTCATCTAGAATAAGCTGTCTTGTTTCTTTAGCATAAATAAATTTTATCGGTCTACATAATTTAATAGATGAAGGTTTTTCGTTTTTCCAAATAACACTTTCATCAGAAAATAATCTAAGTGGAACCAGTGAAAACACAAAGACACTCTTCTCTGTAATTTCTTCTTCATCTGTACTGCTATCATCAGATGGCTTTTGCATATAAGTAGAGTGCCCTGAGCTGCCATCGCAACCATATTTACACAACAAAATTAATTTACTAAATGATGTATCTTGAGGAAATTTAATTGTTGATATTAATCTACATAAAGTATGCTCAAGAAGGCTCTGCAAAGGTACTGATGCTCCATTTTGAGAAATAGAAATATTAGCTGGGTAACACATTGTCTTCATTATTTTAATTTTATTGTAAGATGGTAAAAGGTCTTTTGCTCCATGAGAACGTAGTTTTTTTCTTAAATTTTTATAACTGCCGTCATTTTTGAATCAATAAAAATTGATAGAGCTTCTTCATCTGTAATTTTTTTTACAGTTTTAACTTCATTTGTTTTTAAATAAGTTAAGACTTTTTTTATGTTTTCCTGTGAAGGGGAGGAAGCACTTTCCACTTATTTGGCCGCTGGTATATTTTCTTTATCGCGTAAATTTTTTTTTGCTGCTGAAAATATTTGTTCTGGTGTATTTTCGGTAATCAATAAATTAGTTTGTCTTCTTTTAGATGTATTACTTTGTATTGTGAACTGTGTACCTGATGTACTTGGTATTGGTGAAATATTTTCTATATTTTCAAAGAGGTTTGTATTTTCAATTGAGGCAGAACCCTCGTTGTATTTAAAAGGCAGCAGTAACCAATTTCTATTTTTTTTAAATGAAATTGATATGAGATCTTGAGCACATTTTCCACTTTCTATTAAGAGTACTGCAGAAACTTTTTTAAGAATGTCATCATTTTCACTATTGTTTTTCGTCGAAACATTTTCAATAAATTTTATTAAATAATTAATGGTATTGCTAGACTGAATAAGGTTTTTAGGTTTTAGTTCGTACCATACCTTATATAAATCAGCGTTTGTAATTTTAATTTTCTCCATTATCACTCAGCGTTTTGGATTAATTAAATTACACTAACACTAAACACTAGTTTAATTAAAGTAAACTATTAAACATAAACTAAACTATTTTATACACAAAAAACACTAAATCAAAGAAAGAGTATATAGTCAACAAATTAAATAACACTTAACACTAACTTAATTAATAACTACTTTATAATGTTCAATCGTTCGCTTAGGGATCAGAATAATATGTGAACTGTTGGAGACTTCGTTCAACACTAAACGCATATTTTGCTTTCAAGAAAATTAAGAAAAATCCATTTCAGATACTTAAACCGTAAAAACTGTGTGACAAGAATGCCATTTACCGTAACAAATGGCATTCTTGTCACACAGTTTTTACGGTTTAAGTAATGACAGCTCCAATCGGACCCCTAATAAAAATGTAAACACAAACCAGATGACCTTTATCAGTAACAGATGTACACCCTTATATATCAATAAGAAAAAACCTATAAAACTATTTTTGTAAATGTGATTTAAATGGTGCAATATATATATACCTGTATATTAGAAAAATTGTAGATTGTGAGCATTATGACTATTATATAAACATTTGTCAATATTTTCTGTAACAGCCCTAATTTTTTTGAATTTATACATGTGCGTTTTAAGTGCGTTTTTATTATTTTTTTGTTCGGGGCCAACGTAGAAATCATGTTGCGTGCTGCTCGAGAATAGCGCGCTCGACTCCGCGATGCTCACCGCACACGGGCCTCGCCCGACCCAATTTTAATTGGTGGCGTCGAATAAAAAAATTAAAAAGACCCCAAAAACGCACCGGTGGAGATACGAAATTTTGAGGGTATTTAGAGAAAGCATAGACCTAATTTTTAGTGATAGTCACAGACCTCATCGAGTTGGCATTTTTATTATAACACTTTCTAAAGTTAAAATTTATGTTTAAAATATATTTCATATTCAAATTTTTTTAACTTTTTTTCTAAAATATTTAGAGACTTGATCTTTCAACCATAATATACAGTATTATGTTATAAACAATAGTGTATAATGTTATATTTATAGTACGCCTACTATCCATGTAATAAATTATTTAAACTTGCGAGTGAAATGCCGTAAAATTGATGTTTTCTAAATTGCTCAACTTTAAGCGTTAATTGTTAATAATATAGGGGGTTAAAAAATATAAACATGCAAGATTATAAGGGTTTTATGTATCTACAATGGAGTGGATATGTTATTTTCTCGAAATTTTTAATTTAATTTTTTTCCTCCAAATCCCCCCCTGGCGCTCGCGCTCGGATTTGGCACATTGTGCGGCGCTGTGTAGAAGGAACAAATAATGTCCATGATAATCAGGGTTTAAATTCAAACTGACTTCAGTAATTATCCCATTAATTCATGATATTGTGAATATATATAAAAATAGCAAACAATATTTATCCAAAAGAAAACACAATCAGCATTTTATTCCGAGAACAAATTGCGCATCGTCGATCAGCCTTCGCTCGAAACTATCGGCGGCAATATCTCGGAAAACACAGTCGATAAGTCAAGAAGGGCGATATTAACTGCACTTTGTTAAACTGCCAAGACGGGAGGACATCAGTCTTGTTTATACTTTTCTTATACGCGGATGCAGAATTTCATTAAAAGACGGGAAACTTTCCTCTCGGACGGTGGAAAAAAATATATATAAATGGTTCTGCGTGGGCGCAAACGGCGAAATTGGAGGAAACAACAGTTAGGATTATAATTAGCTTTTGCGGAAACGTACGTGAATACAATGGGAACAATCCGCCTCGTCCTCATCGGAGGTGACTATTTTTATAATTTGGAGAAACATGAGAATCCTCCCATGCGCCGGTATACACATAAGTTTATGTATGCGAGAGCTAAGGCTACGTTAAAGTAAATAAATACTGGAATAATTGTGTTTGTTGGGTTGTTATTACAGTCGAAATAACACAGAGCAGAATAGAGATACAAATTCGGTAAAAAAACAATTTGCAGTGATAATATCGTCTTCTCTCTTATTTTAATGGTTAAATATCAATAGAAAAACGCCTTATTTTGAACCCAAAACTAAAATTAAATTTACATTACTAAGAATTAAGTGTACCAGTAATGAATCTGATACTTTCACAAGGCGCTCCGGTTAGTTTATATAAGTTTTATTACATATTTTCATAATTATTGAGGTGGCTCAAACTGTTGGTCGCGTCTAGGGGCGGACTGGCTCTCCAAAAGTTACCGTGGAACGAAGAAACTGGCCCACAATTTCTCCCATTGTGGGTCAGTTCCTTCGTTCCACGGTAACTTTTGGAAAACCAGTCCGCCCCTAGACACGACCCACGGTTTGAGCCCCATTCCATTTTGCGGTCAAAATTCTATGAAATCCAAACAATTCGGTGGGTTTTATTAAAAATAGCATACATAATAAATATTGCATACATAATAAATATTGCATACATAATAAATATACCATACATAATAAATATTGCATATTTTAATGCAAATATAAAAATTCAGGTCCGGATATTTCTAGGGTCCAGGGCGGCATCAAAATGAACATAACTATAAAATGTAATAGATTTTTCAGTACAGTGATATTAATTTTAAAATTAATTATGTTAGTTGCAGATATTTTTTTTAAATATAATATGTAATAAATAAATTTTACTAGTCTTTCATATTTTTTTCAAATTCTTTCAATATTTTGTAGAGTAAGAAACTCGAAAATATCCAACCAAAATTAAAAAATGCTGTGTCCATCATTGCACTTTCCTCGTTAAAAATATGACAATTTAAATATTAAGAATATGGAAAAGTGTCTCAAACTAAATTTATTATGCTTTAAATATTATTTATTAAATATTCACAAAAAAGTCATGTTTGCATATTATTTGCCTGAAAGAATTTTTTAGGCTTTTCTAAACTCGAAATTTTACTGCATGCTTAACCTGGGAATGGAAGGCACTCGTTAATTTGAAATACACCACACCTGTCAAAATGTGTGCAATAACTGTCTCAAAAAAAGCAAATGTGCCACTTTTGTTTTCTCTTCAAAATAATAAAGTTTACTCGTTTTTAGATGGTTTCTGTGAATTTCCAGACAATTGAAAAATTGGAGATGACTTTATTATTGTTTTCCTTTGTGACTGTTATGATATGCATTTTGACAGTTTCGACATATTTTAAACCGATGAGTGTCTTCCACTCACGCATTTAAACCTATGTATATATGTTACAGACAACACACGAAATTGGACAAAATAAAAACAAATTAATAATTGGTAAGGAAATAATAGAAATTATTTCTTATGTAAAAGATAACAACAACAAAATTAAGCCGATAAGCTAGAGGAGCTAAATGTTGGGACTATTCTATGAAGAATACGAGACATTTGCTTGCTTTTTTTCGAAATTGTTAAATAAATCGATCAAACAAAACAAACAAAAAAGTACTGGAATAGGTCACTTAGTTTTATAAACAAAGTAACAAATTATTTATAAGGAGTATATTTTAAACTTCAGTGTTTTATACGCGTGGCGCATGAAGTAAAATTTCGAATTAAGAAAAGCCTGAAAATTTGGATTTGCCGGGCCTCGACTTGCTTCGCAAATCCAAACTTTCACGCTTTTCTTAACTCAAAATTTTACTTCATCCTTAATCTGGGAGTGGAAATACTCATTAAAAGTTTCAAATTGAACGCTTTTATAATTAACCTTGTATAAAAAATCTACTTTTCATAATTGAAAGTAATTCATTATTAAATAATCCAGTTTGGTTTGATATTATTTCAACTAAAACAATACATAAAGCGATAGCTATATCACTCTATCACTTATGACATGACATAGTTTTTCACTAATTTATATATTTGTTTACAATTTCTGGAAAATAAATTACGTTAAGTGGCATAAAATTATGAAAGTGGTATTAAATGGCGAATATGTCAATAGTTAGGTTAGGTTAGGTGCCACATACATTTAGGTAAACGATGTAACATCTAACCTAATCTAACTTTCAACACATTCGATGTGGTCAACGTGTCAAGTTTGGTTGTATCTCACATCGTCAAGGTTTTGAGGTTAGGTGTCACTCTGATAGGTTAGGTTAGGTATAATGTCATTCTGTCGACCACATGTCGGCTAACGCCGACATACATCAGCTGCAATTATAGGTCAGATATCGACTTACAAACATACTAATTAAGATATAAATTCAAAATAAATATGATAAGTGCTATAAAAATGTCATAAGTGATATAGTGACGTCAAAAGTTAGGTTAGGTTATTTGCCACATACATTTAGGTAGACGATATAACATCTAACCTAACCTAACTTTTGACACATTCGATGTGGTCAACATGTTAAGTTTGGTTGTATCTCACATCGTCATGGTTTTGAGGTTAGGTGTCACTCTGATAAGTTAGGTTAGGTATAATGTCATTCTGTCGACCAAATGTCGGCTGATGCCGACATACATCAATTGCAATTATAGCTCAGATATCGACTTACAAACATAGTAATTAAGATATAAATTCAAAATAAACACAATAAGAGCCATAAAAATGTCATAAGTGTTATAGTGACGAATAAAACATGTTCACGACTGTCTAAAAATATTCATGCCCGTTTGCACCCAAGTCGATTAACTTCATCAGTGATTAGTACTTCCTAAAAACACTTCAATTTTATTTAAAAATTGTTTACACAATCGTATAATGACGAAAGAGGCATATTTCGGATATCTTACAAATGTATAACATTCTTATATTCTAGAATTTCGACTTAATCAGAGGCTTAATCAATGATTAGTGGATGATTAAAATTAATCAGTCAGGGTGCAAATGGGCAAAAAACTTTCAAAATTTAAAAATTGTATAATTAATAGTTATACAATTTTTAAATTTTGAAAGTTGTAGGCCCATTTGCACCCCGACTGATTAAATAAATTGATTGTGAGTTACGTGAAGATCAAATTAATTTGACGAATAAAGCACTAATAACCTTTCTTTACACTTTTATTTGAATTACTAAATGTACATTTCGGACACAAAGTGACCATTATCAATAGATTAACACTAAATACAAAACAGAAATTTTAATCTATATATAGACAGGCAGATTATAATACAAAAGCGGTGGGAGTGCAAATAGCGAAAAAACGTAAATTAAGAGGTGAGCCGAAGGATGAGGGTGGCGGTACAACCAGGTAAAGTGGATTAGGGAAAAAAAACACAGATTAAGGTAGTGCAATTAAATCTAATAATGTATTGTGAAGTGGACTTAAATCAAAATTCAATAATTTATTTTCATGTTTTTTCGTTTCAATGGCTTCTAACATGTTTAAACGATAATTTGATGATTGTTTTGATAATTTTATGTTCTTTATTGTGATTTTGTGGCCGGTTTCTAGTAAGTGGTTAGCCATTGCAGATTTTTCGTAATTAAGGTATTTGGCGTGTGCTAAGTATTCTTTGAATCTGGTATTTAGATTACGCTGTGTTTGACCAATTTTATCGCAATTACAACAATCGGTTGAATAAATACCAAATGGGTCTAGTTCATCTGGTTTGTTGAATGTGTTCCCTAAAAGTTGAAGTAGTATAGGATTAACATAATACGCGGGGGTTAGGTTGATTTTTTTGTATAATTTGTTGAAATGGTTTTCTGAATTGGGGGAATAAATTAATCTAATGAATTTTGTATCTGTGTTGGGGTTAATCGGTGAAAGAGAGGTGGTATTATGAAGTTTTTTTAAATTTTTTGCATATTAAGTTTTTTTGAATTTATGCATATTAATTAATTTGGCATTTTATGCTATACAAAAACATACAAATATATTATTAATCACTCCCAATTATGAAAAGTAGATTTATTATGCAAGGTTTATTTATAAAAGCGTTCAAGTTAGAACTTTTAAAGAGTGTTTCCACTCCCAAATTAAGCATAAAGTAAAATTTTGAGTTTAGAAAAGCCTGAAAATTTTAATTTGCCGGGGCGCGCGAGCGAAGCGAGTCGCGCCCCGGCCAATCCAAATTTTCAGGCTTTTCTAAACTCGAAATTTTACTTCATGAGCTACGCATATAAAACACTGATTTAAAGTGAAGTTCAAAATATATTCCTTATAAATAATTTGTCACATTGTTTATGAAACAAAATTATGTTTTCCAGTACTTCTTTTTGTGTAAAATCTTGCAACGCATTTTGTATAATAGCCAGCACAATGGGCCTAATGAGACCTAAGTGCAGTGCAGAAATGCGCACTCTCCAAAGAACCAGCCCTTAGACACAACGCATTTTGTTTAGACAATGTGCGAAATGACAGACGAATGCAATTTTATTCGGCTATTGTCTAAAAACATTGGCCAAATCTCTTTTTGTCTTGAAAAAACACGTTTTGTTCTCATTTCGTGCTTTGCCCGCAATATACAGGGTCGCTACAAAGTATGGAAACACGGCTCTCACGTGAAAACGGCTAAAAACAGAACCACCAAAATTGGGATTTCTAAATGGGATATTTTCTTGAACAATTTGGCGTGAAAAAATAAAAAATGATTCTCAGGATTTTCACATACGGACGCAATCTTGAATTTTTTTAAATGGAATTCGATTTTTTTTATTTTACAACTTTTATAGACCTTATAATTCTGATTACAACCATATACCTTTTTTTAAAAATACTTGTCTTTTCATCGATAAACCGGACTTTGAAAAGTATGGAAACAGCGAAATATTTTGAGAACGGTTTATCGGAATGTCCTGAAATTTTGCAAAGGTTTAGAGTACGTTAAGGCATTTTTGCATTTTTTATTTTTTCATATTCATTTTCTTTGTAAATATTCTATTTTTGGTCGAAACTTAAAAATAAAAATTAACAATTTCAACTTCAAAAAATAGTTGCCTTTGAAAACAGTTTTCATTAGCCTGTCAAACTTGTAAAAAAACATTAGTAAGTAACTGGTTGTTGCAAAAATGCCACATTTGAGTGAAACGGATCGCATAGAGATTCTCATGATGATTGGGTGTGGGGATAGAAAACGAAGCTTTGCCGAAGCTGCTAATCTTTTCAACGTAAATCATCCAGATCGAACACCTATTTCCAGGTCAGTTGCATTTAAAACATGGAATAGGTTTAATGAAACTGGAACTGTTAAAAATCGTCCAAAAGTTGGACGACCAAAACTGTTACAAATGAAGAAAATTCATTTAATCTTATGATAGATGTAGTTGAAAATCCAAAAACTTCGGTGCAGCAATTGGCTTTCAATAACAACATGAGCAGGAGATCAGTTCAAAAAATAATGAAAATTGAAAAGTATCATCCCTACAAAATTCAGCTGCTACAAGAATTGAATGAAGATGACTTTGATCGCAAAATTGAATTTTGCGAAACAATGATGAATAGGATAAACCAGGACGCCAATTTTATTAACCGTGTGCTCTTTTCCGATAAATCAACATTCTGCTTAAATGGACAAGTTAACCGCCATAACTGTATATACTGGTCAAACAAAAATCCACATTGGATGGAGCAGATTCATACGCAGCGTCCACAAAAAATTAATGTTTGGTGTGGTATAATTGGGCAGCATATTATCGGCCCTTTTGTTATTAATGGCAATTTGACATCTGAAACATATTTACAGCTTTTGCAAGAACAGGTTGTTCCCAGACTTAGACAAATATTCCCAAATTATGAAACTCAGGCTAATCCAGCTGAAAACATATGGTTTCAGCAAGACGGAGCACCAGCTCATTTCGGACTAATAGTACGTGAATATTTAGACGTAACTTTTCCCGGTAAATGGATAGGCAGGAGAGGAACAATTGAATGGCCTGCTAGGTCGCCCGATTTAACTCCACTTGATTTTTTCCTGTGGGGACATTTGAAAATCGAGTTTATAACAACAGGCCACACAATATACAAGAATTAGAAGAACGCATTAGAACCGAAATTGCAAATATTCATCCTAATATTTTAACTAGTTCATTACAACACTTTGTCCAGCGTATTCATTACTGCCAAGAAGTTAATGGAGAGCACTTTGAACATATATTGTAAAAGAAAAGAATCATTTATTGTTTAATATTTTATTTTTTCATTTGACTGTTTAATATTTTTTTAAGTTTTGATCAAAAATAGAACATGCATTTGTGGTATTGCAGCATATAGAAAAAGTACTCGTTTGGCTGTTTCCATACTTTTCAAAGTCCGGTTTATCGATGAAAAGACAAGTATTTTTAAAAAAAGGTATATGGTTGTAATCAGAATTATAAGGTCTATAAAAGTTGTAAAATAAAAAAAATCGAATTCCATTTAAAAAAATTCAAGATGGCGTCCGTATGTGAAAATCCTGAGAATCATTTTTGATTTTTTCACGCCAAATTGTTCAAGAAAATATCCCATTTAGAAATCCCAATTTTGGTGGTTCTGTTTTTAGCCGTTTTCACGTGAGAGCCGTGTTTTCATACTTTGTAGCGACCCTATATATATATCGACATACTACAATTTAGTTAGTCTCAAGCCCGCGCGCCACACCCCTGGGTGCGTGCCTGGTTAGAACGACCACTGGTATTTAGTCAGTTTATATTTTAATAATCAATATTTTAATTTTATTATTTTGTTATATTTAATTGTTAATAAACATGTTGTTATTGCTGTTTTATAAATAAGTAATTAATACAACTTTATTAATTACTTATTAATTAAAACTTAAGTACCTTAAGTTTATTTTAGCATATTTTTACGATTTTTCATAGCATATTTTTACGATTTGGATTGCAAAGATTTTGAAATGCAATTATTTTTGACAAAAACTCTTCATAAATGTAGAATATATCATTTAATAAAATGGGAATAAAAAAAAATGTAATTACGCTAACATTTTAGACTTAAATTTTCCTATTAATGTCTGGATAGGAAATTTTTTGTTTGTTTTGTTTTAAGAACACATCCTGTATTTATAAAGTGTATTTATCAAAAAATAATTGCATATCTATAGAGACAATACATGCAATATTTAAGGAAGAAAGAATGGTGATAAATTTGACAATAGTGTTTTGGACTAACAACATTATTTTTAAATAATTTATTACTTCGCGGTTATTATTTACTTTCTCAGGCGGAAGTCACGGTCGTACTTCGTTGTAACACTCAGGGATTAGTAACGGGGACGTCGACGATTATTTTTCTGTTTCTTCAGAGTTTAATAATTTTTAATCTGTTACCCAACCAACGAAAACGGTTCATCAATCACTCAATCAGTGATTTTGTCATCAAATCTGGTGTTTTCCACTTTCGGATTTAGACAAATTGTTTGTGATTCAGACGTGGCAAAACTCTGGTGTTTGTTGTTAGTCTAGTAATTGACTGTCATCAGAAAGTGATTAAAGTTAACACAGTCGAACGTGGCAGAATACTGTCAAAACTATCAAAAATTGGGAAATATTTAGCATATCATTCATGAAATTGTCCATGTCCAAATGGTGGAACATTTGCAAAAGAATCGTTTTTGATCAATCTTGTATGAATCATTTCCAATGAGTATATTTTAAACGTCATTTGAATTCAGCGTTTTGTACGCGTGGCGCATGAAGTAAAATTTCGGGTTTAGAAAAGCCCCGTAAAAATATGTCGAGGGTCGCTGCGCGACCCTCGACAAATTTTCTACGAGGGGCTTTTCAAAATTCGAAATTTTACTTCATGCTTAGTCTGGGAGTATTTCGAGATTTTCGTCAATTTATAAACCTCTCATCAGATTTTCGATATTTCGAGATTTTTCTCGATTTACAAAATGTTTGTCAATTTTCAATATTTTGAGATTTTCGTCAATTAATTATTGTTCGTTGTTTTGCAAAATATTTTCGTTAAAATTTCAAATTATAGATTTTGTTGGTCGCGTCAGCAGAAAAAAAAACAAACAACGATTGATTAAATTTTATAGTTTTGTAATTTAATTTAGTTGAGAGATATTTTTTGATGTAATAAAAATTCCAGCATTTTTTTGCAATAGGTTTTTGTAATTTTGTAATTCTATACAACGAAAGAATTTATAATCGAGAATTCCAACGCAAAATTTTACAGATTTATATTTATTTCTTGTCGAATCGCAAAAGTTGTAACAAAAAATTGAAACTAATATTTAAGTTCTTTTTTTCCTTTAAGTCGATAAAGAAAACAATAACTTAAAATAATTTTAATTAAATCAACACAACCTTAATCGAATTTGAGTGTCTGTAATTCCATCAATACAACTCCATTTTGTTTTTTCTAATTTTAACACAAAGCTCATTCATCCCCCAACAATCCCTGGTGATTTTAACAAACTCCGAGATTTTCTTGATAATCCAAGCTTGGAAAGGAGGAACTGCATTCAAAAATTTATTAAACTCAAACTAAATCTCAATTTTGATTAACTGAAAATCAATTTGTAAATCCCGGATTTAATTATCGCTACCGAGGAATTGTACGCCTAAATCCAAGTTTTTAAAACTCTAGCGCAAAAATTCATTTTATTAAAAATATTCAAACCCAATTCAACGATATCTCGATTGTTGTACAAAATAACAAAAAATTCATCAGTTTCTCGACATTTTCGCCGAAACAATTTTTTACATAACACGCTTCGTTTACGACATATTCGACTTGAATCGCGAAAACGTCAATCTAACCTAACCCTACTCACCGTTCCTGTCAACTCCCACAATCCCACGCGCGATTCCAAATTTTTAAAGCCCTAACGTATAATTGTTTATCCAATGATATCTCGATTGTTGTACAAAATAACAAAAATTGTTTTAAACAAAAAACGTTTGACATCAAATTCTCGACATTTTTGCCATACATTTTTTTTTTACATAACCTTATTATTCTAAATTTTGAAAGTCCTAGAGCGAAAAATCGTATTTATTACACATTTTTTCAAGCTTATAATTGTTTATCCAACTAATATGACATATTTTTTTATTATTTTACTTCATGCCTAATCAAGAACTGTAAACACTCGTTCGAAGCTGCAATTTGACGCTTTTATAATTAATTTAAAATGCGCTCTAACTTCTAAACAAAGAAATTTATTCTAAAGTTTAAAATAATTTTCTCATTTCATAAAAAATGATATAATTATTATTTTTACTTATTGTTTGTTGTGACATTTCCAATGACATAATTGAAATTTAATATAAACAATCAAAATGAGGGTTATGCAACATTATCTAATAAAAATAACTATAAAAGGCGCTACCAACCTATATTCATTACCTTAAAGTCGACTGTTCTCAGTAACTGAATATAAAACGCATTAAGTCGACTTCGTCCAATTATTATGAAAGCGGCCGTTAGTATTTCACGTTATTTAATTGTAATTAAAATTAAAGTGTATACCGGGTGTTCGATTAAAAAAACGCCCAACGCTATACCTCTGTTATTTATTGACCGATTTTATTGAAATAAAAACCAAAGTCAATGGCCGTTTAAATACTAAGAAATGATATCAATAGTGATTTTTTTTTAATATTAACTTCATTGCCAAATAATAGTTAACTTAACATTTTTAAATAGCTGAATATAACTTTTTAATTTTATTACATCATTTTTCCGAATCTAATAATGCCAAATTTCTCGTTTTTTGTACAATATTTTTGTCGAAAAAAATTATATAAGTCTTAAATAAGCATGTTCGATTTTACATAACGCTCTCTGTATATCTAATCAAATTAAACGCAGAGTATGTTCAAATTTTCATATTTTGTGTCCAGTTCCCGACACTTAAAGAACCACTGGTCTAGACATAAATTACTATACATGCGTATAGCTTTTTTGCGAACCCCACCCTTTCTACAAACCCAATTCCAACAGTTTCCATATTTAATTACGCCAAATCATAATTTAATTAAAAACTGGGTAATTGAACTCTACCGAAAAAAAATCTGTCTGTGAAGGTGGGTGTGATGCGAGGATAAGAGAAAGAACGAACGAACGAACGGGTCGCCGTCGTCTGGTGTAAGATCCGAGAGGGGTGTGGGTTGTTGCTATGCAATAACCGGCGGCCTTGGGGCGTCGCGGGGGCAGACAATGGGGGGGCCGCCGTCGGCGTCGGCGGCGTCGGTCGACCCATTACGAGCGGCACACCGCGTCTCAAACACAAGAATATTTATCTAATGACCCGTTCGAATGTTATTTTTTTCTTATTATTCATCCCCTCCACTCTGGGGGGTATGTTGAATAAAAATGGGGGTGTTTAATAATAACAAAAAAAATCTTTTACGCGAATCTGAGCGATAAGTGGCGATAAATACGGATTATGAGCGTGAATTCGTTTGAAACGTGTCACGCATCAATCCTCACTTGAAGGTAATAAATAATAGGATTATTAACGATGTTTTAGTCGTATTTACCCCCATGTGGATACAAGGACTTTTGTTTTAGAACTTTTTTCTTCTTAATTTATTATTTATCAAAATTGAAAGTATTTCATTATTTATTTCAGCTTAAATCAATTTCTCTAGTAGCTCAAATTAGTAAGTTCAAGTTTTATTTAAAACATTTTTTCTAAACTCAACACAAAGCGAGGTATTAAGCCGTTACATTACTTTTTGTACACCCTATACAGGTTGTCCGTATTTGGACAGAATTTAGTAGCATATTTTTTTAAAGATAACTATAACATTTACCGGGGGACCATAGCCAACTTTTGTTTTTCTTATGGGCGCCATTTTGGATTTTCATATTTTTTTTTGAAAGAATATTTTTTTCTGAACTCAGTGATGGGATTCATTGCATATCGATTTACCATGATTTTTGAGATTCTGAAAATGGAATCAGGGTAAAGGTGTATGGGAGGCACGAATCTAAAGTTCGTTGGTTAAGGCGACTTAAGGCTTGGCCGCAAATCGAATTTTAGGTTCCACTTTTAAGGTTATATATGGTCGTATTTTCGGCCAAATATGCACATTACAGGTACAAATTACACACATGATGAAATTATCTCCAAAATGAGAACGTAATTCATCCAATTTCTAGTGTTATATTCATTAATTCAACCAATATCACGATATTAGTTTTACGCCAGAATTGACGTCTACTGACGTTTATTTAAAATAATGAATATATAAATAGAGATTGATTATTAAATCATAGGTATTTTAATTTACAATATAAAAAATGGCACCTTCGTACGATAACTAGGATATTTACAGCAATAATAAAATATTAACAAATAATATAACAATACATAATAACACCTACAAATATTACTTTTATATTTAATTCACTGTTTTTTCTAAAATTAAATTTGTACCAAACTGGATATGCCCAGTTTGGTTAGTAGACACACAGCTAAATTTAAATACAATTAAAATAATTTAATAGAACCACATAAACAAGAAAAATTATCTGATTTAAGGCTTAGTATAGCCACACATTTTTCTATAAAATAATAAGAAGCAGAGAAACATTTTATTATGCTTAGGCGATTTTACATGTTTTTAAGTTAGGTTAGTGAAAGGTTTGCAATAGAATAAATTGCGGAAGTCTTTTTGAGCAAGTTAAATATTTCACATACTTTTAGGTTAGGTTAAGTTAGGTTAGGAGAAAGGTTTGCAATAGAATAAATTGCGTATGTCTCTTTGGAGATGATGACTATTCCATACTTCTAGATTAGGTTAGGAGATGTTCAATAGAATAAACTGCGTAAGTCTCTTTGCGCACGGTGACTATTTCACATACCTGTATATTAGTTTATGTTAGGAGAAAGGTTTGTAATAGAATAAATTGCTTAAATCTCTTTGCGCACATTAATTATTCTACATACTGCTACGTTAGGTTAGGTTAGGAGAAAAGTTTGCAATAGAATAAATTGCGTAAGTCTCTTTGCGTGTACGGAATAGCCCCTGAATACTTAAATATTAACAATAATATTTTACATCATTCCCAAAGATGTCGATGACAGTTTTCGTAAACAGTTAATATTTATTACATTTTATTACATCTAGCGCCATCTATTTTTTTATATCGTAGACTAGAATACCTATGATTCACTAATCAATCTTGATTTATATATCTATTATTTTAAATAAACGTAAAAAGACGTCGATTTTAGTGTAAAATTAATATCGTGATATTGACTGAATTAATGAAGATAACACTACAAATTGGATAATTTACGTCACTTTGGAGATAATTTCATCATGTGTGTAATAGGTATCCCTAATGTGCTTATTAGCCGATAATACGACCATATATAACCTCAAAAGTGGAACTTAAAATTTAATTTGTGGCCAAACGGTAAGTCGCCTTAACCAACGAACTTAAAATTCGTGCGTCCCATACACGTTTACCTCGATTCCGTTTTCGGAATCTCAAAAATCAAGGTAAATCGATATACAACAACCCCCAGTGATGTACCACACTCATAATTTATTTTAGATTTGATAAAAATTATAATATTTTTTTTTGCAACGAATGCCTTGGAAGCAATGAGGTCATATCTATTAATTAATAAAATCTTGACAGCAGTCAATCATTGTTAGCAGTCAAAATTATTTAATAGCTGTCAATCTTTTGCAATAATAATAATAAGTATCGATTATCACACAAAACATAAATTTAAAAAAATGGTGATGTGTCTATCATAGCACTTTCCCCGTTAAAGATATGATGACTCAATATCAACAGTATGGAAAAATTGCACAAACTAAATTTATTCTACTTTTATTATTATATATATAAACATCTTTATTGGTAGATTGTAAACGAGAAATATAAAAACAGATTGTATACAAATATATATAAATTATTTAAATAATATATCTGCCAATTGGCTATCGAACAATGGTCTTTCCCCCTGAATTTTTTATCATCTGTCACTGTCATTTTTGATTTAAACAAGGGTCATGATTGTTATTGTCGTCCGTAGTGTTAATGTGGAGCTGTTCTTCAATCGCCATGATCGCTGATGTCATGAAATAATGAGATGAAATCATAAATGGTGAAGGAGGGATGTTTGCGTTTGGGAATTATATTTTATTTCGGTGGATACATAGAGGGTCTAGTAGATTATTGTGAGTAGAATTTGAGGCAAATTTTTCTGCAAGGTAAGAGAGGCGAGTTTGTATGGGAAAGACTTCGTTTAATTCATACAATAGTGAATTTGAGGGATTGTGGAGTGGATTTTGGGGGTGTCGGATTTTAGTAAGCACTCTCAGGGCTGATCTTTCTGCTACTTGTATATTTTTAAGAGTGACTGGGTGGGGGTTATGGGAAAGGATGGCAGCATAATCAAGTAAGGGGCGGCAAATCATTTTATATATGTGTACATCTGTTTTTATACTTATACCTTGTTGTTTGTAGGTAAGACTTCTGAAGTGTGCCGCCCAATTCTTGACTTTTGCTTTTAGGATTATGGAGTGGTTCTTGAATGTGAATTTTGGATCGAAATGTATACCTAGGTATTTACATGTGACTAAGGGATATATGATGTGTTGTTTATGAAAATTAAAAAAAGGGGAGTTGTTTGAACGGTGAAAAGGAATCAAGAGCTGGGATTTATTAGGGTTTATTGATATTCGCTATTTCGCAAACCACGTTTGTATTGTGTCGATTAAGCTCTGTGTGATTAATGCTGTGTCATCGGCGTAGAGAAGAGAATAAGCAGACTTATTTAATAATAGTTGGGATTGGGATTATAGATGTCGTGAACAAGAAGATTATATCGGAGTGGTGGTAAGGGAGAACCTTGAGGCAAGCCTTGTTCGGGTGTAAAGGAGCTGGAAATAGAGTGACGGATTTTTACTTGGAGTGATCTATTGTTAAGGAAACTATCTAGGAGGTTAATTAGATGTGAGGGTACGTTAAGGGAGTTGCACTTGTACAGCAGGCCTCGATGCCAGACAGAGTCAAAGGCTTTTTTGATGTCTAAAAATAATATTGCGGATCTTCGGCCTTCGAGGCCTGCTGTTTGGCAATTGATGTAAGGATAGATAGAGGTATAGTTGTAGAACGGTGTTCAAGGAATCCAAATTGGTAGGGTGGGATAATATCGGATATACAGGCCATAAGTTTGTTTTTGACTATTGTTTCGAATAATTTGCCTAGGACAGGGAGAAGAGTGATAGGACGGTAGCTACTGGGTTCTAACGAGTAATTTCCTGGTTTATGAATGCAGGTAATTATACCCCTCTTCCACTCCATCGGGATGATTTGGGTGGAGTATATGTGGTTAAACATTTTGACTGTGTATGAGTGGATGTTCGTTGGAAGGGATTTTAGGATAAGTCTAGGAATGTTGTCGTAACCAGGCGCGGTGTTTTTACCCTTTTTTAGGTTCTCAAAGTACTTCTCCTCCTTTATATCATCATTTGGGATGTAGGAAATTTGGGTGGTTTTAAAAGACATATACCAGGAATTAACACAGTCAAGGAAGTCGTTGTCATAGTCGATAGTCGATGTCTTGCCAATAGTGTTTGCCATGTAGGTCATTTATTTGTTCACATGATTTAATCCAAAGATCACTTTTGTATTGTCGAATGAGAATATGAATGTCCTTATTAATTTTGTTGAATTTTTGTTTAAGCATCGTATCGTCAGTCTGTCTAAAGTCTCTGTATAATTGTCGTTTATATTTTATTAGGCGGAGTATATAATTAGGGAGAGGATATTTGTAGGGTTTTTTTGTCGTGGTTGGTTTGTTTTCCTTAATTGATTTAGATAGGGTATCTATAAAAAAAGAGATGGTGTTAGGATTAATTGCTTGGTTTTTAGATATAAATTTAGTCATTTCGTCAGTTACTTTTGCAATGTCGCAGTTTGTATAGTTTAGAATTGTCTTAGGGGGAGAAGGGAGAGGGTTTTATTACTATTATTCCAAAACTATTCACGAAAAAGTAATTCTTCCATTTTCACTACATCTCAATAAATATTGATCACCATCACATTTACGCGTTATATATTTTTAACTTTACTGTAAATCAGTCGTTTATACGCGTGGCGCATGAAGTAAAATTTCGAGTTTAGAAAAGCCCCGCGTAGAAAATTTGTCTCGGGTCGCTGCGCGACCCTCGAAAATTTTCTACGCGGGGCTTTTCTAAACTCGAAATTTTACTTCATGCTTGGTCTGGGAGTGGAATACACTCGTTAGTTTAAAATACATCACAACTGGTGATGTATTTTAACAATTATGGGTCCTAGGAGTTGTCAAATGAGTGAGTTACTCAATTGTTTCTAAGGCACTGTTTACAGAAACAAAAGCTTAAAATTTTACATATAAAATGTACAATAAACTATAAGTGTGATACATCATTGAATTCAGAAAAAAATATTCTTCCAAAAAATATAAAAATCCAAAATGGCGTCCATAAGAAAAACAAAAGTTGGCTATGGTCCCTGGGTAAATTTTATAGTTTTCTTAAAATAAAATGTTACTAGATTTCTCGTTAAAAAGTGTCTGTATAATGTCAAAGTTGTAAATGTCTGGATTCAATAGCTTTTGAATAAAAAAAATGAAAACGAAATTTCAAAAAATTCGTCTTTTGATAATATCTCAAAAACGAAAGAAGATATTTCAAATGTAGTTTTAGATTATTAATAGGCCCTCAAGGATTAGGAATTGGTTGTCGGAAGGGCAGCCGTAGCCGCACCCACTTAGGCCAAGTTTTAGGCCCATTGTAGTGCCTCCCTGCTGATGGTGAGACCCACTCGGCACTGTTGGCGATTGCCAATGTTTGTGCTTCGCTTGGGGGGGGGGGGGGGGGGGGGGGGGTGGGTCCCTTGACATAATGTCCCTTAGTTTTGACAGGGCCGGGCACTCGTGAAGTATGTGCCTTGCTGCCTCATCTTCTTCGTTGCATCCTCGGCATATGGTATCGTTGGTGATTCCCATTTTGGCGAGGTGTTTTTAGAAGCTGTAGTGTCCGGTGATGTAGCCGGTTAGTGTTCAAAAGTTTTGTTTGGAGAGTTCTAGGAACTTCTTGGTTTTTTTGCGATCAGGTGTTGGTAAATATGCCTTGGTTTGGCCGCATGTTGTTAAGTTTTCCCACCTGGATTTGTGTTTTTCTGCGGTGAACTCGCGCATGTGTCTACTCAAGGACCGAGGGGAGGATTAGTCCTACTTTTGCATATCTTTCACTATGTTCTCATTAATCACTTGGTGAAACATGATTAAATATATAAGAATGAATTTAAATAAAAATCACTATTTTATTTAAATAATATTCATACTTATATACTACTTTTGCATAGTTTGTTGTTGTTGTTGATGCTGCTTCACGCGCAAGTTCGTCCGCGTTGTTGTTTCCCTCGTTATTAATATGGCCTTTCGTCCATGTTAGTGGTTATGCGGTTCAGTGTCGCTGCTATGTTTAGTGTCTCTACGCATTCGTATATCAGTTCTGATGTTATTTTGAACTTACCTAGTACTGCTGATGCAGCTTTGTTGTACGGGACGATACTTATGCTTTGTTCTCTCAGTTGCTTCTTTGAGATTATTCTGGCGCTCTCCATGATTGCGTAGATTTCGGTCTGTGTTACGGTAGCATGGTTCTCTGTGGGAACACATTTGCGGACGTTTAGAGCTTCCGAGTATACGCCTGCTCCACAGCCTGTTTTTGTTTTGCTTCCATCTGTGAACATCAAGTGGTCCTTTGTTTGTGTCTGCTCATTTGGGTTCAAAGTGTATTTCTTGTTGAAGATGTATGGGGGGATCTTCTGGTCTAGTTTGCCGCTCAAATAGGGCGGGATCCATTTAAGAATGCTTTCCTTTCCTGTTGACGTTTGGTTTGTCCAAGTGCCCATGGCTTTCAGTCTTTCTGCACTATTCCTTGCCACTTCTTTGATATGTAGATCAAGCGATGGGAGGCAAAGTATCGTTTCCAAGGCTGCGGTGGGTGTTGTTCTAAATGCACCAGTTGTGCATGTACACGCTAGCCTTTGGATGAGGTTTAATTTTGCTTTTGCTCCTGTTTCGTTCGTCCTAGGCCAGCAAACTAGAACTCCGTACTCGAGTGCCGGTCTGATAATACCTGTGTATATGCAGAGTGCTATCTTCGGTGATAGTCCCCAGGTATTACCGATAGCTCTCCTGCATTGCCAGAAGGCTTTGCTTGCTTTGTCAGTTTTGTATTCAAGGTGTTTGAACTAGTTTAGTTTGGAGTCGAGGTATACTCCTAGGTATTTGACTTCTTTCAATACCGTTAATTGTTTATTAAATAAGGTAGGTAGAGTGTATGAGCCTATCTTGTGTTTGTTAGTTAACATCACTACTTCTGTTTTCGTGGGGTTCACTGATAGTGAGTTGGAGGTGCACCAATTTTCCACAGTTATGAGTGCATCTTGCATTCTGTTGCATAGGATGTTTTCGTATTTCCCGTTCAGGAGTATTGCTATGTCATCCGCGTATCCCACCATATAGAATCCTTGGATGTTTAGTTTCGTTATCAGTTCATTCACCCAGTAGTGTCCACAAAAGCGGTGACAGGACTCCGCCCTGCGGACAGCCTCTGGTGACTGTTGCCTTTGACGTGACATCTGCTAGAGATGCTGTGACTTGTCTGCTGTGTAGCATATTTCCTATCCAGCTGCAGAGCATTGTGTCGACACCTGATTTATTGAGTGGCCGTGTGTATGTTTTGGAAGGAAGCTTTGTCGAAAGCTCCTTCGATGTCAATAAATGTCCCAAGTGTAGTCAGTTTGTTGGCCAATGCCTGTTCTATCCTTGAGACCGCCAGGTGTAGGGCAGATTCAGTGCTTTTGCCTGGTGTGTAGGCGTATTGGTTGGGGTGTATAGGTTTGGCTTTGAGAATGTTATCCCTATTGTGGCGATCACATAGCCTCTCTAGCGTTTTTATCATAAACGAGGATAAGCTCATCCGTCATTATTAGGCCCTAAAATACGCAACTTTGCCCCAATTTAACCGACTCTCCATGTCTTCAAATAACCAAGATCCCCATACATTCTGTTGAAATACAGGCAGCCTGTATGTAAAAGTATACTTAAAACAAAAAATTCATGTATAATTGGGTTTTATTTTAAAATTGTTGTATAAAATAAAACAGCTTAAGATTTTGAACTTGTTTAGAAATTAAAAAATTACGTTATTTATGTTTTATTTAATTAGTTAATAAAATCGCCAACCCTTAGAAATGAATAAACTTAAAATACTTGACAAATAAATGAGACATACAGGGTGTCCCAACCAAAAGTTGCACCCCATAAAATCTCCGACTCGGTCCAAGTTTGAAAAATATGCTGAAACTATTCAATTTTTATTTAAAGGGGGACAGTTGTTTAGTCCTCAAACATCTCTCTTGTTGAACATGATAAATTATTATTATTACTCACAGTTTTTTTTGTATTTCTACTTTTTTTGTATTGTAAAGAAACCTAATTAAAATTCCAAATATTCATTATATCGTGCTCGTCGTCAAAACGGCCCCTCGAAATCGATTTTGCGGGCGTCCTTTTCGCATCCCCGTGCGCGCTTTAAGTGCACACACACATATACACTTTGCACTCTCCTCCTCGGCACCGGCATTCAAAACTCTTAATGAAACTTCAGTTATTCCGTCCTTTTCGCGCTTTTAATAAAAGCCAAATTAATTATCATCTACGACGACGACGATAGAATATTTCCGTATTATTCTCCTTTGTCATATTAATAAAAGAAAGGGGAAAAAAGAGTCATGCACCAGGTTTAATTTGAGCACAAATATTGAGTCTTTTTTAAATGTGCGATAATGTCGATATGTTATCAATATTTTGTTTCAAATTGTCACTTCAAATATGTTCTACAATAATTTAACTTTAATGATAAACGTTACAAACGTTAAACATTTTTGTGTTTGTATTTAAGCACTGTTTTTATTCCTTCAGTGCTTAATAATACAGTCCCTGGCCATATTATTAGACTCACTAACCAAATCTAAGTTTTTTTGATGATTTAACTATTATTACGAAGATAATAATCGTGTAAGTGATAGTAATAAATAGATGTTATGTTCTAGAATACTATTAATCAAAAAAATTTAAAAATACACACACAAGGAATGGTAAATTAATATTTTGTTAAGCCACCCCTCGATGCGGCTAGTGCAGCAACTCTTCTTGGCATGCTGTCAACACAGTTTAAAGCAATTTGTTTTAATTTTTCATTGTGGTTCCAATTGTATACAATGCGTTCTATCAGTTGAACCTTCGTTGTTATGGTTTCTTTGGCCAGCTCTCTCTTCAAATATTCCCAAACATTCTCAATAGGATTCATATCCGGAGAGTTGCCAGGCCATGGTAAAAGTGGAATATTTTCCTTTTCCAAAAATGTTTTAATAGATTTTACAGTATGGCATGGTGCTCCGTCCTGCATAAATACTTTTCTGCCATCACCAAACCATTCCTGCGTCTGCGGAAGCAGTTTCGTTTCCAATACCTTTCTGTATTGGTCTTGCCGCATGGTTCCCTCGACCACGTACAAACGCCCCAGACCCTTTCCACTGATGACAGACCATACCATGACAGACACAGGATGCTTGATGGTCTTTATAACGCAGTCGGAGTTATATTTTTCGTGAGGTCGTCGTCTGACAAACTGTGACTTATCATCCAGAATTGGGAAGGTTGACTCGTCACTGAAGCAAGTCTGTAATAAAGCAAAAACAGCTAAGAAAAAATATTATTAAGAGGTGTCAATCAACATACTATCCGCCAGTCATCAACAGTTAACTGTTTATGAATATTGGCCCAAGCCAACCTCTTATGGACCATGCTTGGTGTCAATCTTGGCTTTCTTACTGGTCTACGACATTTGAAACCAAGATGGTACAGGTTGCGCCTCACTGTACGGACAGACACGTTGCACCCTGCTTCTTCAAATTTTGTTCTTATTTGGGCATGACTACCCCTTCGAAATTCTACGGCAATATTTCGAAGTTGCCGCTTATTCCGGGGAGTTAGAAGCCGTTTTCTACCACACCGACCTTTCCTAGCTGCATCGGTGGGCTGGTTAGATTTAATTTTTTTATTTAACCGCCGTATTGAAGACTGCGATACTCCACATCTTGCCGCTATCTGCCGTTGGTTAAGGCTGGTATTAATTAATAGTGCTCTCATAGAAGAAGTTTGCTCTACAGAAAGATCTTTACACCTCCCCATCTAAAACAATAGCACCGAAATGTCAAACCACTGGTTTTTAATTTTTCTTACAAGTAATTGAGTTAAAAATGCTTTAATTATATAAAGTAATATTTACGAAAACTATATTTTGGTCATTCATCACTTACCTTTAGAAAACAAACTGTAAAACTCAACAAAACGAACTTTTAAAACAACTATACTTGTACTTGGAATTACAAACAATGTCAAGTAATTTGACATTTGATTAGAAATCTGTATTTTCGACCGTGATAACATAACATAACCCTTACCAAACAAGCTTAAATATAGTGTGTCTGTAATAGTGGGCGCTATATATCTTAAAAACAGAAAAAATATAAATATTATGACTGAGTCTAATAATATGGCCAGGGACTGTATATTACGTAACGAGAGTGGTAAAGTTCACAATATTTTAGTGTTTTACACGCGTGGCGCATGAAGTAAAATTTCAAGTTTAGAATAGCCCAGAAAATTTGCCTCGGATCGCTGCGCGACCCTCGACAAATTTTCACGGGACTTTTCTAAACTTGAAATTTTATTCATGCTTAGTCTAGGAGTGAAAAACCCTCGTTTAAAGTTTCAAATTAAAGTCTTAAAAAAAGAACGAATAACTAAAGATTTAAAGAAAATAAGCTGAATTTGGAATACGTATACTTTAAAGAAAAACTTCCTGTGCATCAAAGAAATGTCATTTGGTTGTGCGGTAAGCAATCAGCTGTTCAGCTGTCAGCACGTAATGTACTTGTCAAAGCTATTATGTGCATGCGTACGTAACGTCAATCATACTTGTCAAAATGGCAGTGTGGTATGATGCGGTTACTAGATAGGGCGTAGGTAAAATTATTTTAACGAGTGTTTCCCACTTTTTGTAAGCATGAAGTATATATTTCGAATTTAGAAATTTTAAATTTAACGTTGATAGAAATGAAACAGTCTATTTAAATTGAAGAATAAATTTAATCATAAAATACAATTTTGGCGACGAGCATAATTTCATGCCCGATTTATATTTTCCGAGTTAATAAATATACGTCTTACGTATGTACAAATATTAAATTCGTAGTTAAAAGTGCATGTTTTTTACATGTTTCTAGAATATTCGCGAATGAGCAGTACGTTACCGTGCCGACATAACATGTTTACGTCAATTAAAAGTGAAAAACGTAGAAGGCTATAGAAATATTTAGGGAAATCAAAGTTTTAAACAGCCAAAACATCGAAATTCGTTAAGAAATTTTCATGAAAACTAGTTAAAATTATTTGTCTTTTTAAGAAGACATTGTTCTTAAATTTTCATGAAAATTCGTGTGAATGTTAAGAAGACATTGTTCTTTCAAAATATGGAAAACAAAAAAAATACGCTTTTGGCACTTTTCGAGTTATTTTCAATTGAAAATCGAAAAAGTAGAATGTTATGGAAATATTTAGGCAAATTAAGGTCGAGTATTTTAATATAATTGTCGAAAAATATTGAAAAACGTCGTAACTTGTGACGTTCAATTCACAAGCACGCGGCTAGGTTAGGTAAGTTGCGGCGCTGGGCGTAGTTCGTATTATAATATTTACTTCCGCAATATTTGGGCGCCAGTCACCAAGTGACAGAAAGGTTAGCCTGTTAATCTTGTATAATTAACTGTTATTAAATAACTAACTGCACACAGATTCAAAATTAAATTGATATATTAAAGAGAATTTAAAATAAAAGTTAAATAATTTAGATGATACAAAATTATACAAGCTGTAGCAACCACGATAAGCAAGGCTAAATGGATGATTATTTTAGCTGCCTGGCTCTTGGTATTAGGAACAAGGGATGATTTAGTATTGGCCCGTCCGTCTGGCGAGTTAGGGGATAAATAACCTCACCGAATTAATCCTCGGGTGTTCGGGTGATCAAGCCATGCAACATGCTGGAAGTCGTGCAGGATACTGCAACAATGTTCAGGGTACAGTGATGGTCCTGGAGACCTTAATTATCCTTGGCTTCAAGGCTGGTGCGGCTACACTCCTTTCTTCTAAAACTCCTTCCCTTAGAG
Source organism: Philonthus cognatus (assembly GCA_932526585.2). Taxonomy (NCBI): domain Eukaryota; kingdom Metazoa; phylum Arthropoda; class Insecta; order Coleoptera; family Staphylinidae; genus Philonthus; species Philonthus cognatus. The sequence goes on from OW052246.1 coordinate 60,143,002, forward strand.
CGGATCCAGACCAATCTTCATCTACAGTGTAGAGCAAAAGGCAGTATCGAAATTTTTATGAGGGCCCTACGTGGCTACTTATCGTTACAACTCGCGTACTCTACGCACAGCGCAATGATTTGAAGGCAATCAAATAGTAAATAGCAACAGAAATAAAATAGGAGATTAATAAACTAGTAAATAAATTATCGCTTAAGAACGAGCATGCATGCGGCTATAAAAACATCAACCAACAACCAAGACGGACTCTATTAAACTAGCACTAGACATTACAAAACACAAGGGTGAGCGGTGTGTGTGCAGGGGGGCACCCTTTATTTAACTTAAAAGATTTGTTTCTTTACCACTGCGGCTATTTCTAAATTCCCGATCAATTCAAAAAAACTCAGAAAATCTCATTTACTCACCCAGCACACACATCCGTTCACGCCGATCCCTCTCAAGCCAGTCCCGTTGCGCGCGTCACGCGCGCATCTCCCCGTACGCTCAGCTCGCTCTCGATATCGCGAAATTGAATTAACGAAACCATCGGCGTAGCAAGCAAAACTTTTGGGATTTAAATAAAGGGAACGTTCTCGCAAAACGGAACGTTACAAACTGTTAAAACATAAAATTCAGTCGCCCCGACCCTCAAATTTCCTCTAGAAAGCTACCGTGCGATCGATTAAATTATAGTTTAGATTAGGCGGCATTTTTTTTGTGCGGTTGCCCAAAATGCTAATTGAATGATGGAATAAATTTGAGGTTATGATAAACTATGTGTTAACAGTCAGTAGTGCCAATCTAATTTAAAATTCAAAGCCTACTCTAAATCATGTTTTAAATAATCGCATGGTATTTTATACACTTGTAAACTTTTCATATTATTAAGTAGTTTTTAGTGAACGTAACAGTAATTTTTTATCTGTTTTTAGGTGTATTATGCGAAAAAAAAGCGAAGGGCGGCCCAGACGCAGGGCGAGGACAGTTCGCACAAGAAGGAGCGCAAACTGTACAACGACGGCTACGACGACGACAACCACGACTACATCGTGAAGAACGGTGAAAAGTTCCTCGACCGGTACGAGATCGACTCGCTTATAGGCAAGGGCTCCTTCGGACAGGTGGTAAAGGCGTTCGACCACGAGGAGCAGACCCACGTCGCCATCAAGATCATCAAGAACAAGAAGCCCTTCCTCAACCAGGCGCAGATCGAGGTCAAACTCCTGGAAATGATGAACCGGGCGGATGCCGAAAATAAGTATTATATAGGTATGTCACATAGATACATCTACAAAAACATCAAATTGAAACACTTTCGAAATGATTAAAGAAAAACGTTGTACAAGGAATTTTTCTTTTAAGTATATACCGGGTGTTGACTTTGTGGACGCAACATAGGAAATCGCATGTTAATTTTAAAGTGTTCAAATATTGGCTTCCCTATTTATTTTAGAGACAAAATGTATTTCACTTTTTTGTAGAGGGAAAAATTCGAAATTTATGAATGTTCACACTTAACACTTTACGTTTCTCTAAGTTAAAATAATTAAGGAAAAGTAATGTGATTTTTTAAAAATACTGACATACTATGGAATTGATACAACAAATGCGGATATTCCCTGTTTTTTTTTTAGTTCTATTTATAGCTTTAAACAAGTGTTTTCCACTCCCAGACTAAGCATGAAGTAAAATTTCGAGTTTAGAAAAGCCCCGTGAAAATTTGTCGAGGGTCGCGCAGCGACCCGAGACAAATTTTCTGGGCTTTTCTAAACTCGAAATTTTACTTCATGCGCCACGCGTATAAACACTATAATATTGTCAAATTTATGTATATTCGAACTTTACTTAAAATCTGTGTTTTATACGGGTGGCGCATGAAGTAAAATTTCGAGTTTACAAAAGCCCAGAAAATTTTTTCACGGGGCTTTTCTAAACTCGAAATTTTACTTCGTGCTTAGTCTGGGAGTGGAAAACACTCGTTTGAAGCTTCAAATTGAACTCTTTTAAAAATCAATAGATTCGCTTTTTCTCTTTTTCGCCATTTTTTCAACCTTTGCATTCCGTTTCCGGCTGTTAACCTGTTTTTGGACCTGTTTCAGCTCTTTCCGGACCTGTTTAAGCTGTTTTAGACCTTTTTAAGCTGTTTCCGGACCTGTTTTTCAGATCTGTTTAAGCCGTTTCCGGACCTGTTTTAAGCTGTTTTATGCCTGTTTAATCTGTATATGGACCTGTTTAAGATGTTTTTGGACCAGTTCAAGCTATTTTCGAACCTATAATAGATCCTCTGTTAAGCTGAAAGGTGTGAGCTTTAACCGGATGTGAGCTTTTTTCGGGATTCCGGTTTACTTTCGGGAAAGCTCCTGGAAAGCTTTTCGGTAAAAGCTCCCCACACCTTTTAGCTTAACAGGTGATCTATTATGGGTTCGAAAACAACTTAAACCGGTCCGAAAACAGCTTAAACAGGTCCAAATACAGATTAAACAGGTCCAAATACAGATTAAACCGGCCCGAAAACAGGTCCGGAAACAGCTTAAACAGGTCTGGAAAGAGCTAAAACAGGTCTAACAACAGGTTAACAGCCGGAAACGGGAATGCAAATGTTGAAATACAATATGGCGAAAAAGCGAATCTATATCTCCCTTTGAATTTACATGTAAATTTGTCCCAGAACTCTCATAGCTTATCTACTAGAACATCCCTAATCTAATGACAAGCTTTCCTTATTTCTTGTGATATAGTAACTGATTGTTTTTTTTTCATGTGTGTGTGTAGTGAAATTAAAAAGACACTTTATGTGGCGCAACCACCTATGTCTGGTGTTCGAACTGCTCTCGTACAACCTGTACGACCTCCTGCGGAACACGAACTTCAGGGGAGTCTCGCTGAACCTGACGCGGAAGTTCGCCCAGCAGCTCTGCACGGCACTCCTGTTCCTCTCCACGCCCGAGCTCAACATCATTCACTGCGACCTCAAGCCGGAAAACATACTGCTGTGCAATCCCAAGCGGTCCGCGATCAAGATCGTCGACTTTGGCAGCTCGTGTCAACTAGGACATAGGGTAAGTCGAGTTTCAAAAAATACGACTAACTAAACTCGTGCAATACCAAGCGTTTTTTTTTTTTTTTTTTTTGGTGAAAATTATGTTAACTCAAAAAGAACGATAAAGAATTGCCGGAGAATTGTAATGAGTCCCAGATTTTGTTTATTTATTCATTGTGCTAATAACAGGAATAACAAAAACAAGAAAGCACATGTAACAATAAACAACAAGTATTTGTTGTAGAATAATATTAACACAGGCCAAAAAATTTGTTTTTTGCTGCCCAGAATTTTATATCTAATTATAGGTACAGTTCTATTCAATAAAAAGCGTACACTTACTGTTTTACATTGTAAATGTGGATTATAATTCAAGTGGTTGGTATGGTAAATGTTATGGTAAAAGTATCAAACTTGATAAATCATTAGGTTATCGAATTTCAAACCTTTACCATAGCAACCACTGGAATTATAATCCACATTTACAATGTAAAACAGTAAGGGCGGTTTTACACAACGATATTGTCGTTGTCGGAATCGTCGAGGGTATCGTTGTGTCACCAAAACGCATTGGTTGAAATGGGACGGATTCACACTACCAGCAATCCGACTTCAATATCGCTGAGCGTTACAATTGTCGCTGTGCACGGTTGGCGGGTGAGTTGAATCGTTCGATGAATTATCGCTCCGATTCTACTAACAATGTAGACTAAATACACCTTTTTACACACAGCTACATTGTCGTTTCGACGTTCGGCTGCGCTACTGACTTCTCGCACATATCGCAATGAATATCGGTACGTGTGAAACCGCGCTAAGTGTACGCTTTTTTACATGGAGGTTCACACTTAGGCCCGAAGAGGGCCCATTGTGATACTACGGTTTAACCATTCTCTTCCGAGAACCATTTTGAGCTTATGACAAACTTTGAGAAGTTCTTAACATCTAGCAACTCGAGGCCAGAGAGTTCAATCAGGTACGAACGGCCTAGGTATGAACCACTTATTCCAGCTAGAGAGGGGCATTGACAGAACTAGTGCACAACGCTTTCCTCTTCTACATCAAGGCACCCTGTGCAGTAGTCATTGTAGGGGATTCCTAACCTTTGAGCGTGCTTGCCGAAAGGGTAGTGTCCTGTAATGACGCCTACCATTTGAGCAATGCCACTCCTCTTTAAAGAGATAAGTGCCTCTCTTCTTTTCCTGTCACACTGAGACCATATCTGCCTGGCAGTGCTACAGGTACCCTCATTTCGCCACCTATTATTGGTGCTCTTTGAAATAATATCATAGAGCACATATGGGCAACCCTCGGCTCGCGGGCCGGATCCGGCCCGCGAGACATTTTGAAAAAACCCAATTAAAAAAATATTACATTAGGTACTTATACTCACGGGAGTGACAGTCAGGCGGCAAACATTAAATTCTTTGATGTTTGCCGCCTCACTCTTTGATAATCGCCGCCACTCGACTTGCTCGATCAAATTCTTTGAGGTTTGCCGCCTCACGGGCGACACATCAAATGATTTATTGCTTCTCAATTATTCTAAACTAGTTTATTCCAGATTATTCGTTCATTTTGCCTATACAAGCGGGTGGATGGCCCGAACGTTAGTTCAGTTCTATTTGAGCTACCGAGGTGATAACTTGGACAAGCGATATCCTAGCGAACTGCGTCAACTAGCTTTGTGACTTTGTGTGCATCTTGAGTGGTTACTAACTATAGTTTGTTATTAAGTTTATTGAACGAAAAGTAAACAAAAATGATGTCTGGTGGAAAGAAACGAAAAGTAGATACAGAGGGTCGCCATTTTCAAGAAAAATGGACTGAAGAATTCTTATTTATCTTGCACAAACAAATAGGCTTACATTTGTTTGCTGTGTAATGAGTCCATTTCAGTAATGAAAGAATTCAATATAAAGAGGCATTACTCAACTAAGCATGCTACGCTGCACTCACTGACAGGACAATTAAGAACAGAGAAAATCCAGAAGCCTACCGCAAATTTGGAAAAACAGCAATAAATGTTTCATAAACAAAGAACACAACTTGATAATGTTGTGAAAGCTAGTTTTATAGTTAGCTCAAAATTGGCAAAGATATTAAAACCATTTGCCGAAGGAGAATTTATCAAGGAGTGTATGTTAGAAGTTTGCGGTATTATGTGTCCTGAAAAGAAAAAAAGAATTTGAAAAAATTAGTTTGTCAAGACGAACTGTTGTTCGACGTATAGAAATGATGGCTAATGATATAAAATCAACATTGACTGACTGTATGGCTGGTTTTGAATCATTTTCCATAGCATTAGACGAGAGCACCGGCACCGATTTGTCTGACACAGCTCAACTGGCTATATTTATTCGAGGTGTTGATAAGGAGATCACTGTTACTGAGGAATTGCTTGCTTTACAGCCGCTAAAAGGAACCACTACAGGAGAGGATATTTTTATTGAAGTTCAAAAGGTATTCACAAGTTTTGGTTTGCCATGGTCAAGATTAATTGGAGTATGCACTGATGGTGCACCTTCTATGGTCGGCTTACGTAAAGGTTTCATGGGAATTTTGAATGAAAAAGCAACAGAATTAAATGTGCAAAAAGATGATTTGATAGTCCTTCATTGCATTATCCACCAACAGAACTTGTGTTCTAAGTCCATTCGACTCCAGAATGTTATGAATGTGGTAGTAAAAACCATCAACTTTATTCGATCCCGAGGGCTTAACCATCGTCAGTTCAAGGCGTTTTTGGATGAAATATCAGCTGAATATAACGACGTAACATATTATTGTGAAGTCAGATGGCTGAGCAAAGGAAAAATGTTGAAACGGTTTTACGAGCTTAGAAATGAGATAGCAGACTTTATGAAAATAAAAGATAAACCACTATCTGAATTAAGTGACCCAAAATGGATATGTGACTTAGCATTTCTGGTCGATCTTACTGGCTATTTGAATAATTTAAATTTGAAACTTCAAAAACAAGGACAGTTAGTAAATGATTTGTACAGCCATTTAAAAGCGTTTCAGATCAAACTATGCTTGTGGGAGTCACAGATGCTGCCTGGTTACAGTTACCATTTCAACACGCTCTCTGCGTATGAAAATATTGCTTATGCTCAATATGCTGAAGAACTCAAGTTACCGTCGGAACAATTTTCGAACAGATTTTGCGACTTCAAAAACATGGAAGACTGTTTCAGTTTATTTGCTACTCCTACAACATATATTGTACAAAATGCTTCAATACACTTACAAATGGAGTTGATCGAGATTCAAGAAAACTCACTCCTAAAATCCAAATTTGAAGACGCAGAGTTGTGCGATTTCTACAAAAAAATACCTAGAAGAAAACAATTTTCCGCAGCTTAGAAAATTCGCAAGAAGATTGATTTGTGCTTTTGGCAGTACTTATAAATGCGAACAGTTCTTTTCATTGATGAACGTTAATAAACCAACACATCGTACAAGACTGACTGACGATAATTTGGAAAATTCTTTACGTTTTTGTGTCAGTGGAATTAATCCAAATATCGATGGATTAGTTTCCCAAATTCAAGCTCAAGTGTCTCATTGATTTCGGTGTATTTAACTTTTGTAGTTTGTAACAATTGCAACTTTAATGATTTAATTATAATGTACCATTTTTTTTAAATTTCATTTTGTTATTTTAATAAATTGTACTATAATAACATTGTCGTATTATTTCATGTCTAATATCTATCGCAAAAAATATTATCAATACTTTAAAATGCACTAAGTACTTTTAAACGCGGCCCGCGAACGTATTTGCACGCTAAAGTTTGGCCCTCAACATGTCAAAGGTTGCCCATACCTGTCATAGAGGATCATCTTGCTTGTCCAAAGGGGATACCTGGGTGTCGGTTAATCGAGGAGGAGTGTAACTTTGTTCCGGTTTTTGCTAGCCGGTCTGCTGTGTTGTTAAATTTGTTATTGTTATGCCCTGGTACTCAGATGAGCTGAAGTTGTATCCGAGCTGCCAGCTCATTCAATGCTTTCCGGCAGTTTGGCTATCGGTATGTATATGGACCTGACTGGCAGAAGTCCCATTTACCTTTAGCCATTCTACGGCTGTCCTGATTGCTATCATCTCCGCCTGTAGAACACTTCAGTGGTTCGGCAATCTGAAGGAGATGCGGAGGTTCAGATTTTCGCAAAAGACCCCTCACTCTACTTTATCGTTACTTTTAGATCCGTCCGTGAAGACGTTGAGTGAGCCTGTATCCGGTATTCTGCCCTCCTCCCAGTCCATCCTAGTGGGTATCCGGGCAGAGAACATATTGCCGAAAGCAGGCACTGTGAGACATTCGGTCGATGTTCAGTGGGACACCGGCAAATTCCTTAACGATTTTTGTGTGCCCCTGCGTGTCTAGTCTTAGCCTGCTAGTAGTGTTTAGTCTTACGGCAGTTGTTACTGCTATCTGCTTTCCAAGGAGATCTACAAGGGTCAGATTGAGAATCTTTTCCAACACTTTTCTTTTCTAATGGCACCCGTGATCATGAGGGACGCCATTCTTTGGACCTTCCCAAATGCTTATTGGTGGATCCTCTTATCAAGTGCTGTCCACCAAATGAAGACTCCGACGAAGAGTAGAGGCAGTAGGTGATGTTAGGCTTCATAACCATCTTTTACGTACCGCTCTATTGCAAGAGTACAGCATGACAGTCGCTTTCCGTACTCTCTCTTGAGAATTGGGTTTTCAACTAAGCTTCCAGTCCAGTATGATACCTAGGTATCTAGCTTGGTCTTTGATCTCCAAGACCGCTCCCTTTACGGTTGGCAGTCTGAAGCAGGGTATACTGTGCTTCCTTGTGAATAGGACTAGCTCAGTCTTCTGTGGATTGCGATAGTTGCGAAATTATGTAAGGGTGGTTACCCGAGACGGTTATGGCCACGTCGTCGGCATAAGCAATTGCATTGCACCAAACTGAATCAGCCTGTATAGATAGTAGTGTCATCTTAGTGGGTTCATACAGATACCACAGGTATTTTTGCCTCTTTTATGACAATAATAACAGTGGAAATTTAATTTAACGGATTTACCTTTTTATAAACATTCTATAATATAATTACACAATTAAAGAACTATAAATTTAATATTTTCGTATTTAAAACACATTTTACAAAAATATAATACTTCGTTATGTTCAATTCGACCACCATTACGAAGTCTTGTGACTTCCTAACAATTATGACCACTCCTTTCCTTTGTGGTTTTTACATAAATAGACGTTAAAAAAGTGATGTTAATTTATAAAAATATGTTTGTTTTCAGATATACCAGTACATACAATCGCGGTTTTATAGATCACCCGAAGTGTTACTGGGCATCCAGTATGATCTGGCGATAGACATGTGGTCGTTGGGTTGCATCCTGGTGGAAATGCACACGGGGGAGCCACTCTTCAGTGGAGCCAACGAGGCGGACCAGATGAATAAAATAGTCGAAGTGCTGGGCATGCCGCCCAAATCCCTCCTCGACCAAGGCGGAAAAGTGCGGAAATTTTTTGACAAACTTCCAGACGGAAGGTAAGAAATAACATTTAAATAAAAAAAACTATAATCAAGAAGTTTCGACAAAAGAGATAGTTATATTATGAAGAAGTACACCTTAATTTGTATCCTTGGTACTAGTTCCATAGATACATTCTATTGGGTTCATCGCTGTACTGCACTTCAAAATAACAGAACAATTAAAGTTTCCTTTCATTTGCTTTGGAACTACAGTGAATAAATAATGAATGTCTGATTATAAAAACATTGGGGTTTTTCATTAAGAAATCCATCTGGGCCTATATGTGGATTTTGTATTCCAAATTAAAGTTATCGTTAGGAAGCCCATGGGCTTCTATTTAGGGGCATCATGAGAACCATAAAAATGCAAAAACCAAATACAATCCAATGGGCTTCATAACAGTAAGACTTGATATGTATCAACAAAATATAAAACTGAAGTTTTTTTTAACTCTCAACTATCTTTATTTGTTTAAAATGTTTAGAAGATATTTACTGTATTATTTGTTGAGTAAAGGTATATATTGAGGAAATCAAAGGACAGCAAAAAGTACAAACTGCCAGGCACGAAGAAACTGCACGAGATCCTGGGCGTGGAGACGGGCGGGCCAGGCGGCCGACGGATCGGTGAGCCCGGTCACTCGATGTCCGACTACCTGAAGTTCAAGGACCTCATCCTGCGCATGCTCGACTATGACCCCAAGACGAGGATAACCCCCTACTACGCGTTGCAGCACAACTTCTTCAAGAGGACGGCGGACGAGGGCACCAACACGGCCAACAGCACCAGCTCGAGCCCCGCCGTCGTCAACCTCGACATGTCTACCTCGAGCAGTCAGCACGGTGAGTCAAATGAGAATTGAATGTAGAATAAGTAAAGTTGGGCGATCGCTATTGGCTTTTCCTTTTATTTATTTTGTTTTCTATGTGTGCGTGCAGACATAAGCGGACTGCAGCGATGACTAACATAAAACAGCGGCACGTCGGTGTGCCGCGACTAAATCACACACAGGTACTAATATTTAAGACCCTCGTTGTAGTAGACACTCCATTGTTTTATCTCACACTTGAATTGCATCCGTTTGTCCACTTGCAGATAGAGTAGTTGAGTAGATTTTATATGAGGTTAATGGAATGATTGAAGTCATAGCATGGAAAAATATTTCAAAGATGGTTTAATTGGTCTTGGATTTGTTAGTATCTCCATAGAGAGTTAAACATTCTCTGATGGGCAATATCCGTACTAAACTAAAAGAGTACACTTCTTTTTTACTAAATACTAGTGATGGACAAGATCGATCAAAAAGGATTGACTTCTTAATTTTTGCAAAATATTGAGCAGCTCTATCTTTTCAAGCAGCTCTATCAGTTACTTATATGAGTTGCTTTTATACGCGTAGTGCATGAAGGAAAATCTCGAGTTTAAAGAACCCTGCAGGTTTTTCTAAAATCGAAATTTCACTTCATGCTTCATCGGTGAATAAAAACACTTGTTGGATGTTTCAAATTCAACATGACCAATCAGGCATATCTAAATTCGATATTTTACGTCATGCGCCAGGTGTATAAAACACTGACTAAATGTGAAGTACAAAATATTCATGCAACATCGATCAAACAAAAATTGTCTGCCTAATTCTCGCAAATGATCGAGCTGCTCGATACTTAAGATAGTCAATCTTGTCCATCACATGGTTAGAATAAAACTGGATTTAAAGTGTGTGCAATCAACTTCACGTCCTCTACCAGCACTTTCGCCACTAGCAAACTGTCTGCCAACAATTATGCTCGTTTCTGAAGGATAAGTAAAAGATATTTTCGTAATTATAATCCATGTAGCTTGTAACATTTTTTAAACCTAAATTTGACATGTTTGACTGCCGGCCCCCACTTTAAGCCTCGGTATCGCGCTGGCAGACAAGACGATTGAGACACTAAAGGATTCTTTTCCGATAAGAATCAATCGTGTAGCTGATACAAACTTTTTTTATGTAGCCAGCTCTTAGACTATTATTGTTTTAACTGTATTCCATTTATTTAATCCATAAAAATATGCAAAAACATTTATTGAAATATATTTTATGGTTGTAACAATTTGTTAATAGGCATTTAGATACAATGTTTCATGTATGCCAGTTAACAAGAGCTTGGTTTTCTACATTAATCCTGTTTTATTCTGACATTACAAATTGGAACTTCTGACATTTTGATTAAAGGGTCTTAGCTTAGATTATCATCAGGATTATTGTGATGAAATTGTTTGTTAGCAACAACGTATCAAATATATAGGGGAGTTATGAGATAGGTTTTGTTTTTGAGACAGAACTATCATCAAAATCAATATTGTGTGCATTTAAAAGGTAGAATCAGTAATACACCTAATAACACAACTATTGGCATAAGCAATTCGTTAGAATTATAACGATTTAAACACTTCATTTTTACCTCACAATGATATGTCAGAATCTAGTAACTTATAACGGTGATTCAATAAAATGTATTTATTATACCTGGTGATTTTTTACTGAAATTTTGACATTGACAGTTATTATTAAAATCAAATGGACTATAGAATGCATTTTGAAACAATGAATCCTTATGTAAAACTAAGATTATCTTGAGAAAGAAATTGAAACTTGTTAAAAAATTTCCAATATAGCAGATATTGATGTGTCTCACAACTTCCCATGTCTCATAACTCCCCATGTCTCATAACTCCCCACTCTCTTCTACAACAAAATTATGTTAGGTTAGATTCCCTAATGACTATAATTGGTGAGCTACAATGCTTGGGATACTCGATTTTGCCCACCACATACATTCAAAACTTTTCCAATATAGCAAATATTGACATGTCGCACAACTCTCTACGCTCCTCTACAACAAGATTATGCTAGGTTAGATTCCCTAATGACTATAATTGGTGAGCTACAATATTTAGGACCTCTACAGCCAGTCCAAATTGTTGAACACTAGTTTGGTGGTAAGCAAACATAAACGGAACACTTATATTTATGCCACCTCGGTTAGATTAGTGTTAGTAAGAAGATAGAAAAACAAATAGTGTTTGAGTTCATGATGACACTAACGGAAGAGGTCCTCTGGCGTCGTGAATATTTTGTTTCACAGTTGAGAAAAATTTGCTTTTCACAACTATTTTATTTAACTTTGTTAATCATGGCCTTCTCCGAAACAAAATTGTGCTGTTCACACCCAAAAATATGTATAGAATTCAGTTGCATGCCAGTAGAAAACCAATTGTGCTGTTCGATTGTTTAAAACTAACTCTAGTTTTTTTAGGGTTAAATCTGGTAGGTAGACAGAGGGAGCTGCAGAACCACATCGGGTACAGCACGGCGGTGGCGATGGAGTGCGACCCGTCCCCGTCCCGCCACCACACCCAGCAGCACCCTCACCGGCTCTCCAGGTACGGGGGCTTCGGCCCCCCATCCCTCACCTCGTACGCCCCGTACCCAGGCCACGCGGTGCCCGACGGGCCCGTGCTGCCTACGGGGAAGCAGCAGCAGAATGGCCCCACGTCGGGCCCACAGCAGGGCCAGAACGAGCGCGCCGAGAGTCCCATGGTAGGTGTGTGCGTGCAACAGAGTCCCGTCGCGATACACTAAAAACAAAACACAATGCGGACACTAATTTAAAACAAAAGACACTCAGTGATTAAAGTGATATACAAAAGGACTAGTACATATACTAAAGATAAGGATAAAGGAAAAACAATTGAATCATCATCGTGTTTACTCGTAAATAAATCCTTTTTAGAGAGAGAGAAACTGGTTTAAAAAAAAATAATGATGATGCGTAAACGAAAAGGATGACAGGAAACATGGGTCAAGTTTATTTATTAATTTATTAAATTAAATTATAATTAAAAAAAATATGTGCTGGTTGAAATTATTCAAAAGAATGCACAATTTATTATTATTCATTTATTTATTTACAATAATAATAAAAAAAAACCTCTTTACCTTTACAGTAGGAGCCTGTGAAATAAAAAAATAGTAATTTCGGCTGTGCACATAAATCGAACTTGACCTCATGCATTTATATATATATAAAAATTATATGTATATATATAATATATGTGTTTATGTATATTATATGTATATTAAATTTATATTAAGGCTGGCTTTCGAATAAATATAATTCAATTAGTCGAATATTTGAATGTTTAAATATGAATATTTGAATCACTATATTATTCACATATTTGAATATCTAAATATTAAATATGTTTTTAAACGAATATTTAAATATTCGAATTATTTAAATATTTCAATGTTTTTAAATGAGTATTCGAATACTTGCGATTCCCAACATTAATAAAAGCATGTATCCTTATTGTATTTTAATCCCAATTATTCGAATATCCAAATAACTGTGTCTTCGAATGTTTTAAATTTTTACTGGTGAGATGTGAATATTCGAATATTGAAATATTTGAGTATTCGAATTTTTTAGAGGTTTGAATATTTCAGATATGTGAATATTTAAATTTGAGTATGTTTTTGAATGAATATTGAATACTTTAATATAAAAATTCTCAGCATTAATCTAAACATGTTTCCTTATTTTATTTTAATCTTTTAATGGATTAACATTAACTAAGTTTGTTTTTTAACTTCACATTGAATCACTGTTTTACATGCCTGGCGCATGAAGTAAATATTTCGAGTTTAGAAAAGCCTGAAATATTTACTTTATGCTTAATCAAGGATTGGAAAACATTGAATTGAAACTATGTTGCAGAATATTAACAAAACATATTTATAATTTTTTAATATTTCCATAAAACTATTTATTATTGTTCAAAATTGAGAAATTGATTGGACAAAATATATAGACATAACTAAAATCATATTTATTATAACAACGGTTGTCAAAAATTACACGATTTCTTTTTAATAATGTGTTCAGCATTTAGTAGGGGTATCTCTTATTGTTAAGTACCGTTATATGGGACACTTATTTCAGATTTTTACTGATATTAATTTAGCTTCAATTTAAACACAATATTTAACGATTTAATCTGATAAATAACAATGAAATACACGTGATTTCATCTTGAAAATAAACATTTTTATTCATTTTGCTATCTATTTTTACGAAAATATGACTGTCTCAAATTAGGTGCTGATGGGGTAATATGGGACATTAAAATTTGTGCATGATTCTCATACAGAAGTGTTAATCTACCCTAATTTACCCTTCACATAACCATCAATACGCAAAATACTACTTACTATACTACATAACTTCCCCACATACACACTTATTGAATCAACTCGGCTATGGAGAATATCATTTATTTTAATATAATTATTGTTTCCAGATATGTCTACCTCATGTTATTGACAGTTCTGGTAGAACCTTTACAATTTGTTGGAGTTGTATTTTACAAATGTTGTTTACATTTGGAAAAATGAATGTGCCTTTCTTTTTTGCCGATTCACGCATACATTTTACAACATTATTATAATTGTTTACATTTTTAATTAGAGCCACAAACTTTTTATTAATTTCTATATTTTTAATCATTCTAGCCGAGTAGCTTTCAATGAACGAAAAAATGATATATCCAGTGGTTCACAAACACGCGTGCTATTAGGAAGAAGCATGACAAATCTAATATCATTTTCTTCACATGCTGTGAAAACTTTAGGATTGAGCAAGGTTGTCCCCAATCAGTAGCTCCGGTCCAATCTTTCTTCGGAAGTATGGCAGTATGATTTTAAAGAACCAATCTTCAAATATTTGTGAGTCAAACCGGCCCGATTTCGACCTATTGTAGTGGCAATCTGAGGTACCGCCTTCGATCCACTCAGGATAGAGATTTGTAGCTTTGTACACAACGTATTGTGACAGCAGGAATCTGGAAGCTCTATCTGCAAACATGATTGAGGTAGAACTCTTAGATGAATTGATATTCCGTCTCTCTTTGCCTGGATTATCAGGTAAATTAGTCTCATCATAATTCATTATGTTGTCTGGGGGAATATCAGCCGCAGTCTTCTCGAACTTATCGAAAAATGCGTTGAAGCTCTGCTCTGTTAAAGCTGCTTCATATCTCTTCACTTTTTTGGCATAAACAAATTGATAGTTGTTTATTCCATTTTAAAAACTGCTGAACCCAGTCAATACCTGGCAAGTTGTCGGTGAACTCTGCAATGAAGACGCCCTCCCTGTTGAGGTAGTTCTGAACGAACTTACGTAGAGCCATCGGTGAGAAGGGAAAACCAGCAGCTGCTGCATATGTGATTGCGGAAACAATTTTTGTTTCCTCCTGTTGACTTGAAACAGGCGGCTTTCCCGGCCTAGAGGTATTCGCTCCTCGTTATTTTCGATCAATTGTGCTTTTTGGTACATTATACCATTCTGCTGCCTGTCAAAATAAGAAGCCCCTTTTAATAACATCACGCAGAGCCCTCTCGACATCTTCTGAATAATCATGGTGCAGGGGAGCCCCAAGTCTCCTTTTATAAGTGCATTTTTGTTAATTTTCATAGAAGTTTTACTTTGCATAGCATGTTTTGTAAATATCAAATATGTAGGTTATTAAATAGGCTCTGAATATTATTCTGTTATAAAAATTATTTCAACCGGATGGAAACTAACCTGTACACAGGTGCGATAACTTAGCTTTTGATTTTGGACATAAATTTCGTACAGCTTTTCGTAATTTTTGGAGCAGGATCTAACCACAACATTGGAAAATGACAGATGTCCCAGGGCGCCACCACATATCAACTGTCGAAATTCATAGCATCTTTACAGTTGGTTACACTTCATAGGTTAGAAATGGCACGAACTTAAACAAACCACTAAATGTCCCATATAACCCCATACGACGGTACTTCCTGGCATCACACTGGCTTGCGTTTTCGCCTTTATCGAAGTAAAAGTGTAAAATATGTATTTTTTCTTTGATGGTCTCAATCTTTTATGCACGCTCAAACAAAACTAATTTAACCAATTACAAAACTGTCCGAGACGTTTATTTGTACGAGATCACGTATTTCTAAGGCCATAAAGTGTAACCCGATAGGACTTCTGCAACCCGAGATACAGATTACTAAATCCATCTATTCGAAAAATAATGGATTTTTTGTTACTACACCCATTATTAAACTTGAACTCGTCGTTTCCAAAAATGTAAAGTCCACAACAGATAACGGTGAGCATTCTAAGCGGGCCTTTTAGTTCTCATTTGAAAGCAACGTTTTTTCAGCTCCACATCTTGCTAATAAATTCAGTTCATTCAATCTTTGTTCAATTGTTTTTGTTGAGATATTAAGTAATCATTAAGCTTGTAATTCACATTTGAGTTAAATATTGTCTTAAGAGGATCTTTTGATGGAATCATTTTAACCACTCCGCCTCTTTTATTATATTTTCTAAGATGAACACTTTCACACTGTGAACCTACTTGTATTTTTGTTTGATAACTGCTCACACTGCTTTCCTTTAAAATTTAAATAGTTTCCAATTTCTATGTGACGTTGACCATACTTAAATAATTTAATAATTTCTTTTTTAAACGCAAAGGGGATTTCAAGACCACCAGGCATTTAAGATAAGCTTAAACTAACGTTCTTTGCTGTTCAAGAGCACTTTTATGATTGCATTCCATTAAAATATTTATCATAAATTGTGTCTATATATTTTTGTAGTTGCTGGATATCAAACATACATCTTAACATGTTGATCGCTGTCGGCATTCACTTGTGCCGCAGTTAAATTTGCGTTTAGGCCCCGCGGCATGTACCATTGGTAACTTTGTTATCTTTGGAACTACAAAGTCGGTTAAATTAGCAAACTAGTAGTATTTTTTATGTACATTACGATGATGTAAACAGAAAAACAATTGAACCTCAGGTTTTTGATTTATTCGCAAAAACAACATTTTTTTAAATTGGATGCCCTGTATATTTTTTAATAAATGATTACCCTAAAATAAGATTGAAAAAAATGTTATTTTACAATTTAGTCTAATTAAGTGTGCGTGTATTTAAAGTAATTACTTGTTTTAAGTAAGTAGAAGATTTGGAATTAAAGCGTAAAAATAAAATTAATAAATAATTAACTAAATTGATAAAAATTAAAAATTATAGCAGATGTTCAAAAACTTTTTTGTTCTTCCTGTTTTTAAAATGTAGTCAAGTCCTTTAGGACTTATGTCAAGTTGCCATTCTGTCCTTGATTCAGAGGTGTAAATCAAGAATGTTACACGAAAAACATTTTTTGGTTTCCTCCTGTTCTTTAAAAGATATCAGACTTCTGTCTATGATCAGTTAGCTTTTGCCGATCTATGGGGATCAGCGAATTTAAATCCAATTTAGTAATTGGTATCTTCTTGGGAGTATGTTTTCACATATCCCTCGCAAAATTCAAAATCGAGGTCCTTCCCAGAACCTCAACTTTGAGAGTGGATATCATTTGGGTTGGTGGTAGTTCTGCTGGGTGCCATCGGATCTTCCAAGGAACATCAAAGTCGACACCCACAACGACTGCATGACGATGATGGTATGATGTGATGAGGTACACGATTCGTTGTGGACTTAATGCTCATCGTCCACAATGAATTGCATGGTGATGATGGAATGATGTGATGAGGTGCACGAATCGTTGTGAACTACTATGTTCAAAAACGTAGCCACCTTGTTTGATAAGACAAGAAAATTACAAAAAAATTACGAGTCTATTATAAAATTGGCTACACGTCAATAAGCATGGATACTTTCACAACATCCGACATATGGCTGTTTTGATTTCCGTTTTGATTTCGAGTTCCTGTTATAAAATATGCAGTATTTTAATTGTCCATAACTCTTTTATGTTCAACATTAGGATAATCATTTATTTAGACTTTTTCTTTTATGAATTTTTTCTCTTTATAAATATGTAAAAATATACAGGGCATCTCATTTAAAAAAATGTTGTTTTTGCGAATAAATCAAAAACCTGAGGTTCACTTGTTTTTCTATTTACACGATCGTAATGTCCGTAAAAAATACTACTAGTTCGCTAATTTAACCAACTTCGTAGCTCCAAAGATAACAAAGTTACCAATGGTGGCCCGATAATTTAGAACACCTTGTATAGTTATACTAGTTCCACCTAGGAACTAGTATAACTAGGTGGCCTGAATGCTTAAAAACGTTTACGTCCCTTCAAATGTTTGCTTTATTATTCTGTATAATTGGAACAAAAACTTAAGCAGGGGCCTGAGGTAATATTTTTATTGTTATAAAGGTGGTAATCAACGTGTTAATAATGCTATTAATTGGCATTAATTATTGATAATTCAATGAATAATTAAATAAAATTATAACAAACTTTAGAGATGTTTAATTGTTTGTCTATATAATTTTGTCCATCACTGTAGTTATTGTTAATACATCAGAAGATTAAAATAAAATAACCATACATGTTTTAATTGATGCTGGGAATTTTTTAAATTGAATTATTCCAATATTCATTCAAAAACATATTCAAATTCGAAAATTCACATATTTAAAATATTCCAACATTCAAATATATAAAAATATTTCAATACTCTAATATTTGGATATTCGAATAATTAGAATATTCAAATATTTGAATGTGTTTTTGTTCGAATACTTGAATATTAAAAATTCCCAGCCTTAATTTATATATAAAGGTAAATAAATAATTAAAGAAAACGCACGAAGACGGTTTTCTTGAGAAAAAAAATATAGGACGGATAAGTTAACGATTAAAGTAATTTATAAATAGTATTTAATTACATTAATGAATAGTGAAATATCTGATATGTATACATGTTTCCTATGATTTTTGTGTTTTTATCATATTTTTTTGTTGATTTTTTTTAATCGTTCGGTTTTTCTTTTTCTTTGTTCAATTTTTTTTTGCGATTACTCTAACGAGTCTAAAGAACGAGAGAATGTGGCTCTGGTTAATGCGGAATATTATATATACATATAAATATAATGAAAGAGAAAAAAAAAAGATTTCCCATTCACACTCACATAGACAGAAAACGTTTCAAATCAAGCAACCGGTGATTGGTTCGTCGGTTTAAGTAAAAGTCATTAAATGCCCTGGGGAATTACGGCACTTGGTGATTTTATATTTGAAAGGAAAGATAATATCGTTGAAATAAAGGTTACGGCTTTTTCCTTTACATAAATTAATAAATTTTGATTAACCGATACTGAGACGTGTTTTAATGTTTTTTTACCCTTTATAAAGTTGTAAAAAATATTAAAACACGTCTCAATATTGATTAATTAATATGGATTACCACGTAGTAACACTCAATACTATACAAATAATACATTTTGTATTCTGCTTTTTTATTAGACTTTCAAAGAGAGTTTTAAGACTCAATGTCACATCTTAGAGAACTCTTAAAACCTTCTACTAAAAGTTTATGACTTTTGCCTTTTCAAAGATTAATAAAATGTATTCTGCTTTTTATTACACTTTAAAAGAGAGCAATCCCAATTATGTTCTGTAAATCTTCAGATTTTTCTTCTTATTTTTTTAAGAGTTTAATTAGAAGCTTTAAACAAGTGTTTTCCACTCCTAGATTAAGCATGAAGTAAAATTTCAGGCTTATCTAAATTCGAAATTTTACTTCATGCGCCACGCGTAAAAACACTAATTTGAAGTGAAGTTCTTTTGTTCACAATATTTCAAAGTTTTCAGTGTTTAGTTCACGTGGTGCATGAAGTAAAATTATCAGTTAAGAAAAGCCTGAAAATTTGGTTTGGGTGCTTCGCTTCGCTATCCGACTAAACCAAAGTTTCAGGCTTTTCTAAACTCGGAATACACGCGTATGCATACGTATACTAAAAAGAAAAACTCCCTGTATATACAGTCTCTAATATTAGAGGAGCCTTAAACCAGTCTATTAAAATTTTATAACTTGTCCGTTCACAGATTAATATTCTGCGTTTTATTAGACTTTAAAAAAGAGTTTTAAGACTCCATTGAGTAAGTCTCACATCTTAGAGGAGTCTTCAAACCTTCTACTAAGGCTTATCAATAAGATGTGTTGTCACTACAGATATAAGGCAATAAATAGATGAAAAAAGATGAGAAATAAACATTTGTAAAATTTAATAACATGAGATCCAACTTAAGCGCAGTATATTTTTTACTTCTTAAAGAGTCTTAAAACTTTCTGAGTATATTTTTCACATCTTGGGGAGTCTTAAAACCTACTAAAAGTTTATGATTTTTGCCTTCAAAGATTAATCAAAAGTATTCTGCTTCTTATTAGACTTTAAAATAGTGTTTTAAGACTCCATTGAGCATATCTCACATATTAGAGGAGTCTTCTAACCTTCTACTAAAGCTTATCAATAAGACGTGTTGTCACTACAGATACAAGTCAATAAATAGAAACAAAAGATGAGAAATAAACATTTGTAAAATTTAATAACGTGAGATCACATTTCATATCTTGAGGAGTCTTGAAACCTTCTGAATATTTTTTTCACATCTTGAGGAGTCTTAAAACATTCTGCTAAAAATTTATGACTTTTGCCTTCAAAGATTAATCAAAAGTATTCTGCTTTTTATTAGACTTAAAATAGTATTTTAACACGTTGGCTGGCGTGTGAATCCAATACGATTCATGTTAAATGGAAATCTTCATATGTAAAAACATTGCAGCAGTCAACGTGTTAAGACTCCATTGAGCATGTCTTACATCTTAGAGGAGTCTTAAAACCTTCTACTAAGGCCTATTAATATGCTGGGTTGTCACTACAGACACAACACATTTAGGTAGAAAAAAAGATGCTAAATAAGTATTTACAAGATTTGTGAACGTTATATTTTAAACTTCAGTGTAAGTCAGTGTTTTTACACGTGGTGCATGAAGTAAAATTTCGGGTTTAGGGAAGCCTGAAAATTTGAATATGGGTGCTGCACTTTACTCTGCGCCCAAATCTAAATTTTCAGGGTTTTCCTGACTTGAAATTTTACTTTACGCTTAACCAAGGAGTGCAAACACTTGGTAGAAGCTTTAAATGGAACGATTTTATGAAATCAAAGAATGCTTGAAAATTTACAGCGTATATAACAACAGTATACTCAAAATAAAAGGGTGCTTCATGATCTGGCAAGCCTAAACTGCAACCCGATTTGCTTGTTTGCATTACGATATATGCAATAGTTGTAAGTTGGGTTACATTTTATGTTCACTCACGAAAAGAATCGAGTGCTTTAAATTTCACCAGCACATCATGACTTTTACTTTAAAACCCACGATTTCCCCCATAAAATAATAATAATACTAATGCAAAACTCTCGAATAGTCTTTTGTAAATATTGCCGCTGTCGCCACGGCGACGGTGATTAGATGAAATAAACAAAGTGTGCGACGTTGCGATTGGTGTTTTTAAATAAATGGATATGTTTTTTAAATAGTGTAATTGTTGTTACGTGGTAATTTGAAAATTATCATTGAGTTAAATGTTTAAGCGATGCGTTGATGTTTCAGAGAAAATTGGAAACTGGAAATTGGTGAACAAAAAAAATTAAAAATTTGACTACTTTTAAAAAATAAATTATTAGGCGTGGAAATTAAAAATGATTTTTATGAAATGCAAACAAATCAATTTCTTATTAAACAAGTTTCAAAACCCCACTGAGCAATATTGTTTAGAATTTTTAGGCCAAAGTAACTTAATCACTATAATTGCTATCTATTCTAAGGCCCAGTTGTACTAGCAATGTTAACCTCAGGTTCAAGCTGTATTCAAGTTCAAGATGATAGTTCCTATTGTTCTTTTGTCACTTTGAACTTAAGTTCAGAGTTGAAGCAGTTTAACGTGTTTGGTGCAAGTGGCCCTAAGTGTTGCAATTAGCAGTTAAGTTAAATAGCAATACAGGAAATTAAGTTACTCTTATATAATCTATCTCATTGCAACAACCCTAATTGTTGCAATTAACAGTTAAGTTAAGTAGCAAAAAAGGAAATTAAGGGGTTAGATCACACTAGACTAGGAAAAAAAAGGTCATTTTATAGATTTTTTTAAACAAAATCTAAAAGTGCTACTTTAAAACTGTTTTTATATCTTTATTGTGTGCACATTGAACTTTATTTCCAAATTTTTTCAAAAGAAAATTTTAAAAAATTACGTCACAAAATAAAGAAAATGGAGGTCCCTCTCGGAGTGTAAGGCAAAACGGGCGAAAAGATCCTGGAAGCAGCAATGGATCTGGAACAAGTAAATGTTTTCTGAATCTCTGATGTATACTCTAATAAAATACCGGCCGGATTTAGAAAATTTTGTTTCTAAACAAAATGGCGCACGTTTAAAAAAAAGTTAATTTTTCGTTTTTTATGAACGTTTTTATATGAAAATTTATCATATAAAAACGTTCATAAAAAACGAATCAAGCACTTTAAAAAAAAGCCCTCGTATTTTTTATTTAGATTAAGGAATAAACAGATTTAGGCTGATTGATTAATTAGTATTTGAGATTTATTTTCGCCCGATTGTAAAAACATGGTTTCGAGAAAAACGCGATGAAAGTTTTGACTTATAGTTTTTTTATAGAAATTATGTATTTACCTCTAGTCTGCAATGCCTGTGCCATAAAATTGACCTTTCAGATTCATCTCCTCATCGTCCTGATCCTTTCTTGTTGATTTCTGCGCCATTCGAGCCTCTTTTGCAGCATCAGTCAGCGCGAACTTTTTTTTTCAAACGTGCCCCATTTTTTTTTTGGAATCAAAATTTTCAAAATTCGGCCCGCATTTTTTTAGAGTATACATCAGAGATTTAGAAAACATTTACTTTTTTGTTCCAGATCCATTGCTGTTTCCAGGATCTTTTCGCCCGTTTTACCCTACGCTCTGAAAGGGACCTCCATTTTCTTTATTTTGTGACCTCGTTTTTAAAAATTTTCTTTTGAAAAAATTTTGAAATAAAGTTCTATGTGCATACAATGAAGATATAAAAAAGTTTTTATGTAGCACTTTTACATTTTGTCTAGAGTGGCCTAACCCCTTAAGTTATTCTTATCTAATCTAACTCATCGGCATTGCAACAACCCTAATTGTTTCAATTAACAGTTAAGTTGGATAGCAATACAGGACAAGGTCATAGCCAGAAAAAAAATTGGAGGGAAAAAAATGGGAAAAATATAGTTTTTACTCTTGTGTACCATTTTAAAAATTTCAGGGGGGTTTGAACCAACCCCTATATCCCTCCCCCCTGGCTACAGCCTTGATACAGGAGATTAAGTTACTCTAATCTAATCTAACTCATCAGCATTGTAATAGGTTAGGTTAGATAGCAATAATAGAAGTGAAATTACTCTAACCTAACCTTGCAGAATTGCTATAGGTATGATAGGTTAGACAAGATGCAGTGATTAAAGAAATGTTACTCAATCACTGCAATAGAACCTAACAATTTAGGAGATTCGGTTACTCCAAAGTAAACTCTTTTTTTTTTAATATGAACAAACTTAGGGTGTTTTACTGCGAACAGTTGCAGTCCTGCTTTCACAGTGGGGTATTTTAAACATCAAATTTTGAGATGTTGGTAAATGATTATTCAATGTAACAAATAAATCATGAATTGTTACGATTCAGAGAGTTTTTAAATAGATATCGCTACAACTTGCAACTTAACAACACATACAGGGATTTTTTCGTTTAAGTATACTTTCACATATTCCATATGAACATTTGTAATAATAAACATGTGATCAAAACTAAGTCGACGTATATTTTAAACTTCACTTAAATCAGTGTTTTATACGCGTGACGCATGAAGTAAAATTTCGAGTTTAGAAAAGCCTAATTTAGCTTGGTCGCTCCGCTGCGCTACGCGACCTAGCCAAATTTTCAGGCTTTTCTAAACTCGAAATTTTACTTCATGCTTAGTCTGGGAGTGGAAACACTCGTTTGAAAGTTCAATTTGAAATATTTGTGAAAACAATGAATATCTGAAGATTTACACCGTATACAGTCTATTGAGATATGTATACTTAAAAGAGAAACTGTCTGTATGTCTGAGATAGTAATAAATCATATGCAGCGTACAAAACATTTTTTTTGGCACCAGAAAAATTCCAGGAGTGCAAGAGATAATCATACATTTTATTGAACTCGGAGAGTTATAAATGGCATCAAGGTCTTGCAGCCTATTTATTTCTGTTTATAAAAAGTGGTAAAAATATTGTTTTTACTCTTGCGTACCATTTTGAAAATTTTAGGGGGGGGGTTGAACCCCTATATCCCCCCCCCCCCCCCTCCTGGCTACAGCCGTGATACAGGAGATTAAGTTACTCTAATCTAATCTAACTCATCAGCATTGTAATAGTTAAGTTAGTTAGCCAAAATAGAAATGAAATTACTCTACAAAAAAAAAACATTCTCACAAAACATCAATGCAATGTTTGATTAACATTTTATGTTTTAGAGAAAATTAGAAGTTGTTAAAATAATATTTAATCCATAGCATGTTGTAATGTTGATGAAAGAGTTTTAGTTTATCACTTTGCGAAATACAGTAACATTAATGTCTACGCTAAACTTGCTTGTTACCAGGTAACCATTTTCGTTATCAGGCAACAAGCAAGTTTAGCGTAGATGTTAGCATTACAGTATTTCGAAAAATGATAAACTGAAACTCTATTACGTAAGCTTTATTTGCAATATTTTAAGTTGATGCGGTGATATTGAAATGTTATTTAAACCTTATTTGCTCAGTGGGTTACTTCTGTTTCTTCTTATTGGTGAAATCAAAGAACAGAAAAGAAAAATGCTATCAATAACTAATGTGTGTACATAAAAATAGAACAAATTTAAATAATTGACTTTTGTTGCAATATAACTAGATACAGTTGTTTGTTTTTTCAGGAATCCTTTAAGATTCTACTTTTACATATCGTCGTTTAAGTTTCAACATTGCATATTTCACTTTTCCCTACTTTACAGAAGAGCGAAAAAACTGTTTTGAGATATGTAATTTGAGATATGTGAAGATGATAAGAACCTTGATTGTGGCACTTTCAAGCATCAGAACGATGAATAATATATTTCCTTGCCATGTGTTGGTAGCAATATACCAACACAATGGCAAGGAAATATAAATCCAACAGTATGAATAACTCAATTTAGCATTTTTTTGAGATATGCTATGTTGAAACTTAAACGACGATATTCAGTGTAAACAAATTTTTTTAGTTGATATATAGTCAATATTTATTACAGTTACAAATTGTTGACAGCTAACGCCATCTATTGCACTAATACCACACTGACAAGGATCTTGAAGTCCAAAATGCGTTTGTGGGCATCTGGTGCCGGAATACTGAACACAAATTCATTTTAAATATTTGTTACCTACTGAATTTTATTTATTACCTACTGAATTTTATTTTATTGTGCATGTATTTTTAACACTTTCTGTATTTTAACTTCTTCAGTTTTATTCAAGGCCTTAGCTAGAAAAAAAATTGAGGGAGGGGTTTTGTTTTTGTTTATATACAAAAAAATTACATTTTAAAAATTTCGGAAGGGGTTTAAATAAAATAAATAAAATTGTTGTGCTTTTAAGAAGTACTAATATCTGATTAAGGTAATCGACTTGGGTGCAAACTTACTTGAATATTTTATTGTGCAGGTATCTTTAATACTTTTATACTTTGTTTAATTTTATACTTTTAATAACTGAAGAACTTAGATTTTAGAAAATAATGGAATAAGGAAGTAGTAAATGTATTGCAATTATTTTAAATGATAGAAATATTTTGGTTAATATTTAAATTATTTAAATTTTTATCTTTATTTTATTACAAGATATTATTGGCTTAATTCCGAACAGACATGAACCTCAATGTTATCAGTGATTTTTAACAACTGCAAATATTTTAAACCGATACAAATGCACATTAACAGCCAGGTACACCAAACACAACCTGGTTCAACTTTGAACTCGAGTTCAATGTGACATTAGAACAATAGGAACTGTCATCTTAAACCCAAGATCAGCTTGAACTCTAGTTCAATGTTTTTGGTGCAACTGGGCCTAAATACTTAGGTAAATAATTAAAAACCGTGGCTTGTTTAAATATGTTTCAGTAAGTGTTATGTGAGAAATCATTTTAACAGTTACTTAACCCAGTTTGCTCAGTAGGTTAATAACTTTTAGATTATAAATCGATGAAATATTGCAACAAACGTTATTAACTTCATTTTAAAAACAAATAAACTTAATTGTTATTGGCTGAAAAGAAAACCTTAATACGAATCGTGTATTGAAAATATTAATGCATGAAAATCATTCAAAATTTAAAAACACCAATCGAACATCGCACGCAAATTCAAGACTGATTTCCTTACACAAACCGAAAACTGAAAATGAATACACAACAAACCCTCCCCCATCCCAGCATCTCCAAAATAAATAAATTAATAAAATAAAAACAATTGTTAAAATAGGATAATTGAGCGCCGGTCGAGAAAAAAAAATGTATACGTTGATAATATAGTTTTATTGTTTGTAAATTCAAACTCTTCGCACGTATATCTTTTCTTTTTACAAGGAGCCTAATTAACGAGGCCTAAACCCAGGAAAAAAAAATCCGATGAAGAAAAGGAGAAACGGAACATCGTAGAACAGTGTTTACTTAAGACATTTGTAAATTATTTAAGTGTATATAGTTTTGTACACAAAGTGATATGTTTTATGTATATTATGAGGATATTTATAATAATGAATAAGCGACTTATTCCTATTTTTACGTTTTATTTCTTTCCGTTTTTTTTATTTTTTGTTTTCCAGCAGTGACGACTCGTGCGTATGTAATTTATATAGGTGAAACTTATCGACGGCGCGTGTGTAAATAAATTCATTACAAATTTTTCACATTGTTTTACTTCACTGATTTTCACAGATTTTCCCAGTTTGAAAGGGAAATTTTGTTGTAATGATTTTCGCAGAGGTAATGTTTTGAAATTGGGAAATTTCAGAATTATTCGTTTAAGTACCATCATTTTTTTCAGATTAAATAAATCCAGATCAAATTAATTTTCAAATCTGATCATTTCTTTCATAACAAATTTACATAAACCGCCAAGAAATAAATTTGCAATCGGTTGATATTTGAATTTAATTTTGTTTTAATGATTTTATTTGAAATTGGGAAAATTCAAAATTACGAGTTTAAGTTACATCATTATTTTCAGATTAAATAAATCCAGATCAAATTAATTTTCGAATCTAAAAATTTCTTTCATAACAAATTTACATAAACCACCAAGAAGTGTTTTCAATCTGTTGATATTTTTATTAATAATCCAGCATGAATTGTATTTTGTGCTGGATTTATAAGAATTTTAGGTTATGTGTCCTTTTGTCGACGTTGCCAGCTAGTTCATCACAAATTTGTAAAAATACTGTTTTACAAGTAACTCTTACAATTCTATAATGGGCCTAAAATTTGGCCTAAGTGGGCTACGGCTGCCCTCCCAACAACCAATCTTTAACACTTACAATTAACCACAATAGACCCTTGCGGTCGCACTAACGGACTGCTAAACGGACCACTCACTTTGTATAGAAGACCAATCCTTAACACTTACAATTAACCACAATAGACCCTTGCAGTCGCACTAACGGACTGCTAAACGGACCACTCACTTTGTATAGAAGACCAATCCTTAACACTTACAATTAACCACAATAGACCCTTGCAGTCGCACTAACGGACTGCTAAACGGACCACTCACTTTGTATATAAGACAATTAACAGAGAGGAAATTTGAAATTGTTGTTTATAATTTCCAATTCATCCTTTTTACCATTGACAATTCAGCCAAATTGGTAAAATTCATTTACTACAAATGTTGTAGTAGCTGACTTAGTAAATCTGGCATCACTGTAGAATAATAGAGTATAAATTTGGAAAGTGTCTGCACAAAAAATGTGTGCAGCAACATTTTTGTTTAAAGATATTTAAGAAAAATAGAATATAGCTCAACTCCAGTTAAACGCTAAACCTTTAACATGCTTAAACGTTAAACGTCTTATAAACCCAGCTATAATCTGTTAACTTTTAGATTCATAAATTTACTACTTGACTTGGCTTATGGTGACATTTCTAAGGTATAAAATAAAGTAGCTATTTAATGCCTTTGAAAAGTTATTTACTTGATTTTTAAGCTGCTTAAGTTAATTCACTTGATTTTTAATTAATGTGATTTAATTTTTAAGCTACTTGACCCAGATTTTAAAGTGACTTAAAATTGTGCTACTTAATTAAGTTAGTTGATTTTAAATTTACAAGATTTGATTTCCAAGTTACTTCACCCATGCCGGGTTTTACCAACGTCAGTTAACACGTTCACTGCGGCAGTGAAATCGAACAACTGCGCTAGTGTGGGTTACCGGTTCCCGAGGACCGGTAATTAAATAACTTTATAACTTTGTTTATTTGTTTTACGCAAATACTGTATGGCCTACGACATATATTTTTGATTTCATTTATTACTAATATATGTTAGTATTTACCTTTGTAGTTGTTTCCCTCAATGATTAAAAGATATATTTAGAAAATTGAAAGTTCCACAAGGTATGAAAATTTTCATAAATATGGCCCTGCACCACAACGAAGATCAGCACCGGTCCCGGGCAACCGATAACGCAGTTATCATGTTAAATCAACCAATAGTTATTAACTGTATGTTTATGAGTTTACGTGAAGTGATTATTACACTAAAAAAGACTGTTATTCCTAACTTCACTTTTTATTTGTGTCGTTAGTTGTACATTTTGAGACACAAACTGCTCATTATCAATAACAAACTGATAATGTTATTGATAATGAGCACTTTGTATCTCAAAATGTACATCTAACGATACAAATAAAAAGTGAAGTAAGGAATAACAGTTTTTTTTAGTGCAATAGTTATTCATCAATTAAAATATAGTAATAGTTACATACATGTCAAAAAATTAATCAATTCACTTGACATTAATGTTTATAACGTAGAAAATGTTTATTACAATCAACACCAATAAATTTATTAACGAATAAGATATAATCTGTATTTTTTCAAATTTGACATTTCAAGAATTTAGTGGTGTGATGCAGGTTGTGTGCTTGAGGTTAGGACAAGATTAATCACATGTTATGTTGTAAATCTACTTTTAATTTGTAGGTTATGTGAAGGGAAATATGACAGTAATATGACGATTCAATTAACTCTTAAAATAAATAATTCATTTAACATATATTACGATTACAAATCACCACCTCAAATTATTTGTATCAATTACCAATTTAATAAAATGTCTCTGAGGATCAGGTAAATGCTCCTTGCTCGGGAATATCTGTCTTCTTCATTATCTACCCATTTACATGTTTAAATTCTGAAAAAGTACTGTTACGATTTTTTAATGTAAATTTTCAGACATTCATTCTCATTAAAAAATTTCAATTTGAAGACTCTAACAAGTGTTTTCAATCCCAGAGTAAGCATGAAGTAAAATTTCGAGTTTAGAAAAGCCTGAAAATTTGGCTTGGTCGTGTAGCGCAGCAGAGCGACCAAGCCAAATTAGGCTTTTCTAAACTCGAAATTTTACTTCATGTGCCACGCATTTTAAACACTGATTGAAAGAAATTTAAAATATACTTCAATTTAGTTTTGATCACATGTTCATTAATTTTACAAATGTTTATATGAAATATGTGAAAGTATACTTAAACTATAAAAGCAGGGCATATTAAAAAAAAAAAACAGACTTTACTAGATTTCAAAGGTACTTGGAAATCGTTCGTTGGCTTGATTTTTAAGCAGCATTTCTAAACTAGTCGACTTATTTTTCATCTTATTTGATTTAATTTTACAAGTTACTTGACTTGATTTTCAAGCTATCTGATTTATAATCTTTATTTTTAATCTACCCAACTTAATTTTCAAACAGCATGAAATCAGTGTTCAAGCTGCCTCACTCGATTTTTGAGCTGTTTGACTTTATTTTCAAGCAACTCAACTTTATATCTAAGCTAGTTGACCTGATATTAAAGCTACTTGAGTTATTTGATCTATGTAGCTTGAAAATTGGCTTTTTGGATTGATTCTTAGGCAATTTTATTAGGATTTAAGAGCTACTTAACTCAATTTGGAAGTTATTTATATGATTTTCAAGCTACTTAAGTTACTTTGCTTCATTATCAATTTAAGTGACTTGATTTTCAAGCTTCCTAACCTAGATTTTAGAGCTACTTAACTTAATTTGAAAGTTATTTATATGAATTTCAAGCTACTTTAGTTACTTTGCTTGATTATCAATTTAATTGACTTGATTTTCAAGCTTCCTAACCTAGATTTTCATGCTGCTTGAAATTCGTTTCTTGGGCAATTTTTTTTGTACGGTTGCCCAGCATGCTAATTTAATAATGGAATAAATTTGTGGTTATGGTAAACTATGTGTTAACAGTCAGCAGTGCCAATCTAATTTAAAATTAAAAGCCTACTCTAAATCATGTTTTAAATGATTGCACGGTATTTCTAAACTAAAAATATTTTTCATTCTATTTGATTACATTTTTTGAGTTAATATTTGACTTTGATTGCAATATGATTTATAAGAATTATTTTTTATCTACCTAACTTAATTTTCATACTGCTTGATTTTATTTACAAGTTACTTCACTCAATTTTCCAGCTATTTTACTTATTTTCAAGCAACTTAACTTTATATTTGAGCTACTTGACTTGATTTTCAAGTTACACGAGTTAATTTTCAAGTTAATTGATTTATTTGAAATAAAACAACGCAGTTGGGAGGGTTTCACTTTTATTGTTGAACACTGCAAGTGTTCAACAATAAAAGTGAAACCCTCCCAACTGCGTTGTTTTATTTCAAATAGTATTATGGAGTTTCATCATGTATCCGCCTCATCAATTAAATATTTAATTGATTTAACTTTAAAGCTACACGAATTAATTCTTAAGGGTCAATTCATATCAAGTGGTCCAAAGGTGGTTCCATTTCAGAAAGAAATGATATTTTTACCATCAACTACATGTATAATCAGTAGTTTGAAACAATTTTTTAATATATTTTAAAGTCAACCGTTTAAAAATAGCGGCCATCTTTGTGTCACCGCGCATGTCAATTTTGAGTTTGTAAGCTCTTACGGAAAACTCATTTTCTCAGAACTGATAAATCATAGACTAATCATTCAAACACCATTGTTTCCTTACAGTCTGCTCTATCTTTTATGTTCGCTTCACTATATGAATATTTTAAACTTCAATACTTAAAAACTGCTATTGAAAATAACTGTTTTCATTTCCCAAGAGGCCGCTTTTGAGGGTAATTTTTGAGTATAAGGGGATGTATATCAATAGTTGATTTTTGGCATGATAATAAACCTAACTAAGTAGCTTGTATTAAAAGTACTCTTAACCCTGATATTTGATACCTTATTTTTTTATTAATTTTTAAACTTCAAATTTTTGAAATGTTTGTTAACTTTAGGAATTAATATCTCTGGTGGGAATCTTCATAAAAATATGAGTTTTTTTTATATGTTATACTAACATGCAACTTAAGTAAATATTTCAACCTGTATATTTGAGCACTTTGATAGGTACGAATTTATGAAAAGTAGTTAACGAAACGCGGCGCCATGTTCATTATTATACAGGGAATTTTTCTTTTACATAAACATAAGTATAAGCTGTACATTTTCCAAAATTCGTTGTTTTTAAAATAGTTCAATTTAAACCTTTAAGCGAGTGTTTTTCACTCCCAGACTAAGCATGAAGTCAAATTTCGAGTTTAGAAAAGCCCCGTGAAAATTTGTCGAGGGTCGCGCAGCGACCGGAGACAAATTTTCTGGGCTTTTCTAAACTCGAAATTTTACTTCATGCGCCACGCGTATAAAACACTAAAATACTGTGAACTCTATGTATATTTGAACCTCACCTCAAATCAGTGTTTTATACGCGTGGCGCATGAAGTAAAATTTATAGTGTAAAAAAGTCCAGAAAACCCAGAAAACCTTTAAACGTGTGTTTTCCACTCCCAGACTAAGCATGAAGTAAAATTTAGAGTTTAGAAAAGCCCCGTGAAAATTTGTCGAGGGTCGCGCAGCGACCCGAGACCAATTTTCTGGGCTTTTCTAAACTCGAAATTTTACTTCATGCGCCACGCGTATAAAACACTAAAATACTGTGAACTCTATGTATATTTGAACCTCACTTCAAATCAGTGTTTTATACGCGTGGCGCATGAAGTAAAATTTATAGTGTAAAAAAGTCCAGAAAGCCCAGAAAACCTTTAAACGTGTGTTTTCCACTCCCAGACTAAGCATGAAGTAAAATTTAGAGTTTAGAAAAGCCCCGTGAAAATTTGTCGAGGGTCGCGCAGCGACCTGAGACAAATTTTCTGGGCTTTTCTAAACTCGAAATTTTACTTTATGCGCCACGCGCATAAACCACTGATTTCAAGTGAAGTTCAAATATACATTAATTTTACAACATTTTCAATAAAAAAATTATTAAAATTTAATAGAGTAGATTCTAATTATAAATTGAACTATAATATTTTATGTTGTATTGGACATAAATAAAATTTTTAAAAAAATTTAAAATGGTTATTAAAAGGAAAAAGTTTACAAATAATAAAATTTAAATGAATTATTTAAGTTTACGCATTGTTAAATAGGCGCGAAAAGGAACCTATTCAAAAATTTTTAGCTACCAAACTACTGAAATATACAGGTTAATTTTTGTACAGTAGTTTTATGTTGCATCTAAGCATAATATATAACCACCAGAGATATTAAAGCCTAAAGTAAAAAAAAAATGTTAAAAATTTGAAATTTGAAAATTTATCAAAAAAAATGGTAACAAATATCAGGCTAATACAAGCCGCTAGCTAGGTTTATTATCATGCCAAAAATCAACTTTGATATACATCTCCTTATACTCAAAAATTACCCTCAAAAGCGGCCTCTTGAGAAATGAAAACAGTTGTTTTCAATAGCAGTTTTCAAGTATTGAACTTCAAAATATTCAAATCGTGAAAAGGACATAAAAGATAAAGCAGCCTGTAAGGAAAATAATGGTGTTTGAATGATTAGTCTATGACTTACCAGTCCTAAGAAAATGAGTTTTCCGTAAGAGCTTACAAACTCAAAAATCAGCATGCACTGTGAATCAAAGATGGCCGTTATTTTCAAACGGTTGACTCTAAAAAAAAATTAAACATTTTTTGAACTACTGATTATATACAGGGTGTCCCCGAATGGTCTGTACAACGCTCTACCACATATTCTCTGAAACAAAATAAGACGATTTAACTAAACTTATCTCTATCCAAAAGTGGTCCCTAAGCCATCTACGAGGCCTCAAAGATATTATTTTTTTTCATTATTTTTCAAAATTTTTTATTTTGGACTTAGGTAAGGAAACCTAATTTGGCACATTTAATTACATTGATACCATGCACTTTTTGCGATATGTTTCTTTATCCTACGTTTAAAGTAAGTGGTCAAACTAGGACCATCGACTTCTTAAGATACCTAAATATTTTTATTCGACAGGTCAAATCATAAGGAATACTTTTTTTCTGCAAGATCATTCAATTTTACGTATTTTTTGTCTCTTATAAAATTTTGCTATTTTCCCTACAAAAAATATTTTTATTTGTCAAAAAAAAGTAATAAAATTATGAACAATATTTTGCTTCTCAAAACAATTAACAAAGTAGAAATAAAGATAGGTACCTAACAATAAACACAAATTTCTTAGTTTCACAACAAATGTTCAAACTGATACCATTTTCAGCAATTAACAATTTACACGTCGCAAAAAATTAAAATGAACACGTTGTAAAACACCAACATTGTTTTTAACTGTTTGAAACGCATTCTGTATTCGCGCCCATAATTCGTCGTGCGTATTTATGGGCTTACCATAAACAATAGATTTAATAGTTCCCCACAAAAAAGTCCATTGGGGTGATATCCGGGGAACGTGGAGGCCAAGGCACTGGTGCGTCATTGCCTGCCTCTCCCAATCCATTTACCGGGATACTTTTGGTTTAAAAAAGTACGCACTGGTAAAGTGAAATGAGGTGGAGCCCCATCATGCATAAACCACATATCACGCCTAAGTAAAAGCGGCACATCCTCCAGTAAGACTGGCAATTCCTGAAGATGTTGTAAGTACTGTTCTCCGTTTAAATTTTGTGGTAAAATTACTGGTCCTACAATAATATCATTTACTATACCGGCCCAAACATTTATTTTAAATTGCCGTTGGAAATGCATGGTTTTAGTTGCATGTGGATTATCTTCGGAATAAACATGTTCATTTTTAAGATTTGCTATACCTCTTCGGGTAAAACACGCTTCGTCTGTAAACAAAATTGTCTTGGCGAAATTCAAATTGTCAATTTGGTTATTAACAATAAATTGGCAAAACTGAAGTCGCTTATCGTGATCCTGAGGCATTAGCTCTTGAACTTTTTGAATGTGATATGGGTATAGCAGTTGCTCTTTAAACACCTTGTGCACAACATTTTTAGATACGCCTAGTTCAGCACCTAAACGCCGGGTACTTTTAGATGGATCTTCATCTATCCGTTCTAAAATCTCTTCTTCAACATCCACAGTTCGTACAGTGCGTTTTCTACCACAATCCCTCGCAGAGTATTCTAAGCGGCCAGTTTCTCGAAGTCGCCTTTCTACAGAATGAAAAATGTTTGATGGTTTGGTATTCGGCGATTTGGAAATCTTTCACTGTACACTCTTACACATTTGCGGCCATTACCTTCACAAAACCCAAAAACTAAAATCACCGATAACTGAATTTCACAGGTGTCTCAATTTTTGTAGATAAAGAATCAGTTTTTTTTTAGAATTTTATTTCTTTGTTGTTTTGACAAATAAAAATATTTTTTTTGTGGGGAAAATAGCAAAATTTTATAAGAGACAAAAAATACGTAAAATTGAATGATCTTGCAGAAAAAATGTATTCCTTATGATTTGACCTGTTGAATAAAAAGATTTAGGTATCTTAAGAAGTCGATGGTCCTAGTTTGACCACTTACTTTAAACGTAGGATAAAGAAACATATCGCAAAAAGTGCATGGTATCAATGTAATTAAATGTGCCAAATTAGGTTTTCTTACCTAATTCCAAAATAAAAATATTTGAAAAATAATGAACAAAAAAATATCTTTGAGGCCTCGTAGATGGCTTAGGAACCACTTTTGGATAGAGATAAGTTTAGTTAAATCGTCTTATTTTGTTTCAGAGAATATGTGGTAGAGCGTTGTACAGACCATTCGGGGACACCCTGTATGTAGCTGATGGTAAAAATATCATTTTTTTCTAAATTGGTCAAGCAACCGAATAATTTTTTTCTGGACCATTTCAAATGGATTGACCCTTAGGTTACTTCACAAGATTTTAAAAATAATTATTTAATTTTCAAGTTACTTAACTTACTTCACTTGAATTGACTTGACTTTTAAGCAACTTCACCCTATTCAAAGAAATGTGAAAATCGTTCTTGACTTGATTTGATTTCCAAGCTACTTGGCTTGCTATTCATTCCACTTGAAAATTAAATCAAGTATGTAGTTTGAAAATCAAGTTGGGTAGTTTGAAAATATACCCTATTAATTGAATCGAATAGCTTTAAAATGAAGTAAAGTAACTTAAAAAGATAAATCTTCACTTCATTTTAAAGCTATTCGATTCAATTAATAGGCTTTATTTTCAATCTACCCAACTTGATTTTCAAACTACATACTTGATTTAATTTTCAAGTTACATCCCTTGATTTTCGAGCTGTTTGAATTGATTTTCAGGCAATGTAATTTTACTTCATGCGCCACGTGTAAAACACTGATTTAAAGTGAAGTTCAAAATATACTGCTTAGTTCTGATCACATGTTCATTAATTTTACAAATCTTTATGTGAAAAGTATACTTAAAAGGAAAAATCCCTGTATGTGTTGTAAAGTTGCATGTTGTAGCGTTCTCTTTTTTGAAAATCTCTGCATCGTGACACGTTATTTGAGCCATTATGATTTATTTGTCACTTTGATAATCATTTACCAACATCTCAAAATTTGTTTTTTTAAAATACGCTACTGTTAAAACAGGACTGCAACCAGTGGCGTAGCCAAGAAGGGGTTACGGGGGGGTTAGAATCCCCTCTAGTTGCTGCTATCAATTCTATTTTCTATTTTTGAAATCGCCGCGTGTTTAAAATCATTAACAAATAGTGCGTTAGGAAGCATCTGCACACGCCCTGACTTAACTCGAAATTATATTATAAATAGTTGTTTTTTAGTGACTTTGTAACATTCTTGATTAATTTAGTTATATTTTCTTTAAATTCAATTCACACAAAAATCACGTTAAAATAACACAATTTCGAGTTTAGGTGAAAATAAGTTGAAATCTACCAAAATACGTATTTTTACGTATTTTGAAAGAGCATAGTTTTTTCAATACCCTCAGAAAGTTTTATGCAAATCCATGATTGGGTTTTTGAGTTATGGTGTTTTTTTAAAATCCAAATGCTACAAAAATCATGGCGAAAAAACACAAATTTTGACTTTGAGTAAAAATAACTTCAAAACTATGATATGGGTATTTTCTAACTTTTACATATTTCGAAAAAACATAGTTTTGTTAATACTCACAGGAACTTTTATAAAAATTCATGTTTGTTTTTATGATTTATGATGTTTCTTAAATTCAACTTCTTCTAATCAGGAGAAATCGTCACAAATTTTGACTTTTCGAGAAAATAACTTCAAAACTGTGATATGGGTATTTTATGACGTTTACATATTTTAAAAGAGCATAGCTTTGTTAACACCCACAGAAGGTTTTAAAAAAATTGTGATTGTTTTTTTTAAATATGATGTTTTTTAAATCCAACTTCTACAAAAGTCAAACACACTAATTTTAACTTTGAATGAAAATACCTTAAAAACTATGATAAGGGTATTTTTAACTTGTACATATTTTGAAAGCGCATAGTTTTTTTAACACTTGCAAAAAGTTTTACGCAAATGCTAGAAAACTAATGATAAAAAAAAAACACAAATTTTGACTTGAAAATAACTTGAAAACTATGAAATGGGCAATTTCTGAATTTTACATATTTTGAAAGAGCATAGTTTTGTTAACACCTACAAAAGTTTTTAAAAATTCATCTTTGGTTTTTTGAGTAATGACGTTCTTTTAATCCGACTTCTACAAAAATCAGGGGGAAAAAACATAAATTTTGACTTTTAGTGAAAATAGGTTGAAAACTAAAAAAATAGGGTTTTTCTCATTTTTACGTACTTTAAATGAGCATAGTTTTCTCAATATCAGCAGAAAGTTTCATGCCAATTCATGATTGATTTTCTGAGTTATGATTATTTTAAATCCAAATGCTGGAAAACATTTCTATAGAAATATTTTGTTTATACAAATTATATTATTCTGTCTAAACTGTTTTTTCTTTCTCTGCTTCAGTTAGAACCCCGCCCCCCATGTAAAACTCCTGGCTACGCCACTGACTGCAACTGTTCTCAGTAACTACGCCCTAAGTTTGGTCATATTAAAAAAAAAAACAGAGTTTATGCATTCATTCTTAGAAACTTAAATAGTTGTAATATTTCGCAGTTACTCCATTAGAAAATGCAATTTTAAATAAAAACGATTATGCCTAATGAAATGCGAACTGTAAATATTAAATTTGAAACCAATTGTAATGATTTTGTTTCCAAAGCCTACTATGCTAATTCAAACGATGTATTTTTTACAAGAAATTTGAAATTTTATTCTTAGGCATTCTGCAGGGAGACCCTGTGGATGATTTAATCGGGTCCTATTTTTAGGTTACTGTTTTAAGTCAAAGTGCTTCAGAATCGATTTAAGTAGCTTGAAAATTAATTTACTTGAATTAATCCTTAAGCAATATGACATGAATTTAAAGCTATTTGTCTATATTATTAAGTTACCTTACTTGACTTCCAAGCTACTTGACTTGATTTTCATGGTCCCTAACTTAACAAATCAAGTACTTTTAAAATTGAATTCAAGTAGCTTTTAACCCTTTCGCTACGCAGTTTGAATTTTAAATGCGTGCCCCGTGTACGGAGCTCGAAAACACAATGCGTATCCGTACGTATTTTGTACCACAGGCTCATACCGGCATATACAGTGTGTAATCATTTCATAGGCTTGCATTACAATTTCTTTGAGGAAAATGCAAAAAAAAACAAAACAAACAAAAGTTGGTAATGGATTCTTTATTAATTATACACTGTATAGACTGTGCATTGAAGAGGTATTAAACTTAGTACGCTCTTCGCTCACCATTTACAGGCTTTTGAAAATATACGCTCTTCGCACTGGAGCACACAAAAAACGTAACGTATGGATACGCTCCTCGTAGCCGAAGGGTTAAGCAATTTGACTTTAGTTTAAAACAATTTTTCTCGATTTGTATGTTACTTTATGTGACTTTTAAACTACTTGATCTGATCTTCAAGTTACTAGCCTTAATTTCTAAGATACTTGTCTTGATATTCATGGTCCTTAACGTAACAAATCAAATACCTTGAAAATTAAATCAAGTGGCCTGTAAGGTAAGTTAAGGAGCATAAAATTATTAGGTAAATTCAATTGAATGTCAAGTAAAGTAACTTCAAAGTAGAGTTAAGTACCTTGAAATTCAATATAATTCAATATCCGGGGGTGTATTTGCAAGTAGTTGTTTCAATGGATATTTATCGTCTTAAGTTGTCTTATTAATTAAGACATTGTTTGCATTTTCACGAATAACATTTTCATAATTTTATATTTTATGTTGAAATTCAAGTTGAATTGCTTGAGATTTGAGTAGCTTGAACTATTGTTTTTATTTTCACATCTCTTTTTTTCTTACTAACGTGATCTAAATTTATAAAGTATTCAGTAGTTGTCAGCGAAGTCAATATACAGGGGTTTTTTCTTATTAGTATACTTATTAGTATACTTATTAGTATAATTTTTAGTATATGTAAATAAATTTGTAAAAATGAAATGACTAACAGTCATTTTTAAGGAATGTACAGATTTTACAAATTGCAAGGTTTAAATACAATAGTTTTGCGTGTCAGGTAAGAAGGGCGCTAATAATCGGGGAATGTCACGTGATTTCCATTTCTATTAATATTTACAAACTAATATTTTATTCATGTTTCATCAAGTGATCAATGAGAACTAAACTAATAATAGTATATGAGGTAACGTGAGTGGTATGCAGCATATTACATATGAGCGTATATGTTGCACACGAGCCGCGCAGCGGCGAGTGCAGCATTCCGCGAGTATGTAATTGCCATACCACTCGAGAAACGTACGATACTTTACCTACGCCCTAACAAAATAAACAATGATTATGAATGAAATAAGTTTATTTATTGTAATCATTTTTAATAGTACCAAGGCAATGATGCAAACTAAATTACTACTTGATCAATACACAGAGAATTTTTCTTATAGGTAAACATATGTATAAAGCTGTCCATTTTCCGACAATCGTTGTTTTTTAAACGAGTTCAATTTTAAACTTTAAACAAGTGTTTTTCACTCCCAGACTAAGCATGAAGTAAAATTTCGAGTTTAGAAAAGCCCTGTGAAAATCTTTCAAGGGTCGCGCAGCGACCCGAGACAAATTTTCTGGGCTTTTCTAAACGCGAAATTTTACTTCATGCGCCACGCGTATAAAACACTGATTCCAAGTGAGGTTCAAATATACATAAAGTTCACAATATTTTAGTGTTTTATACGCTTGGCGCATGAAGTAAAATTTCGAGTTTAGAAAAGCCCAGAAAATTTGTCTCGGGTCGCTGCGCGACCCTCGACTAATTTTCACGGGGCTTTTCTAAACTCGAAATTTTACTTCATGCTTAGTCTGGGAGTGGAAAACACTCGTTTAAAGCATCAAATGGAACTCTTAAAAATAAAAACAACGAATAATTTAAGAAATAAAGAAAATAAGCTGAATTTGGAACACGTATACTTTAAAGAAAAACTCCCTCTAAAGAAATGTCATTTGGTTGTGCGGTAAGCACTCAGCTGTTCAGCTGTCAGCACGTAATGTACTTGTCAAAGCTATTACGTGTATGTGTACGTAATGTCAATCATACTTGCCAAGATGACAGTGTGGTATGATGCGGTTACTAGATAGGGCGTAGGTAAAGATAATTTTCAGGCTTTTCTAAAGTCGAAATTTTACTTCATGCTTCATCTGGGATTGGAAACACTTGTTAGAAGTTTTAAATTGAAAGTTTTTAATAAATAAAATGAATGTCTAAAAATGTACGTCAACAAATCGTGGTATGTATACCTAAAAAAAAATTCGCTGTAGGGTCTGGAAAATTGACATTGAATAGATTTTAAATTTCTTAATTAATAAACTCATATATCATAAAATGTAAGTACATTCTGAAACAATTATATTTTAGATAAATTAACATAAATTAATTACATTCTGAATCTTTTTATTTCTGGATTAAAACAATAAAAACTACATTTATTTATCATCATTTCATGTTACTTCACAAAAATATATGTGTATTACTAATACTAATGAAATATTTTTAATCACAGTTCCTAACGTTTCTTCTGTTTAAAGGAATAATTCATGAAGTACATAATAAAGCAATGAAACATGATGTGTGCGAATTCAAGAAATCTAAGGAATAAAGTATGACTAGAAAATATTTTTGTAAATATTCTTTATTCGAAATTTTACTTAATTTAAAATGACTGATTTCAAATAATTTTCAAACAATATTCTGCATTCTCCTTCTTTAAATAATATTCTATTATTACTGGGTGGGGACCAACCGGGAAAACCGGTCAGGGGATTTTGTTCATCGGGAAAAGTCAGGGAAATTAAGCCTTTTTAACGAATAGTCAGAGAATTTTTAAATAAATAATAATAGTTAATATGCAAATAACACGATTTAAGAATTGGCAAATTGTTACTTCTGTTTGAAGCACGAATTTGGCACATTAAATAATATTAAACAAACAAAGAAAAGGAACAAAAAACGATAATATTGAAAAAATCATTCAAATTAATTGGATCAACAACAAAAAACCATCAACATTAAAAAATTGAAGAATAATAAGACGTCCTAATTAAAATAGTTAAACAAATCACAATTAATAATATAGGTATTCTAAAAATTGGCAAAGGGCATAAATTTTATACAGGGTGGACCAAAAGTTCGTTTACATTTCAGATGATGATCTAAAAGAAACTAGTTATGTGAGATAAAAACTTTTTATTTATTACACTGGTCGGCATGAAAATCGGCCCTGACACCATTCCTGCTGATTCTTATGTAAAATGACCTCCTGAATCCGAATATGACCCCCGTTTTCCCCCATCACCCACCGTTTTCGGGGGAGGCCCCCCCACCTATTTTTATCACTTTTCGATAATTTGGAGGGATGAAAAGGATTATTTTAAACTTAACGTTTCTTCTGAGGGGCTAGAGAGGTAAAAAGTTCCAAAACATGAACATTTGTAGCAAGGAGGTAGATTTGAGGGGGATTTGCCCCCTTAAATTGTAAAAAAATCCTTAAAAATGATCGATTTTTTCGTTTTTTTCGCAGTTTTTTCACTTATTTTCTACATATTCCAGCTTCCATCCCCCCTCATCCTCCCCAAAACAATAAAAATATATAGCAACAATATATAGCAACAATAATAAACATATATAGCAACAATAATAAAAATATATAGCAACAGTTCGGAAGATTCACTGTACCACGCTGGCGCTCTCAATACCTCGCGCGCACAGGTTTGCCCAGGAATTTATTATTTTACATTTATTATTTTACTTTTTATTTATTATTCTTTACAGCTAAAATAATCCTTCTCACCCCTCCAATGGATGGGGGAAACGGGGGGAGTATTGAGAGCGCCAGCGTGGTACAGTGAATCTTCCGAACAGTTGCTATATATTTTTATTATTGTTGCTATATATTTTTATTATTGTTGCTATATATTGTTGCAATATATTTTTATTATTTGGGGGTGTTTGGGGGAGGATTAGGGGGAATGGAAGCTGGAATATGTAGAAAATAAGTGAAAAAACTGCGAAAAAAACGGCAAAAATTGATAGTTTTTAATGATTTTTTTACAATTTAAGGGGGCAAATCCCCCCCAAAATCTACCTCCTTGCTACAAATGTTCATGTTTTGGAACTTTTCACCTCTCTAGCCCCTCAGAAGAAATGTAAAGGCTAAAATAATCCTTTTCATCCCTCCAAATTATCGAAAAGTGATAAAAATAGGTGGGGGGGGCCTCCCCCGAAAACGGTGGGTGATGGGGGAAAACGGAGGTCATATTCGGATTCAGGAGGTCATTTTACATAAGAATCAGCAGGAAGGGTGTCAGGGCTCGAAAATTTTTTTTTTTGCAGACCAGTGTTATTGAAGTACACAAATCGGGATTTGATTTTTTTTTAAATTACATCATCCATATGTGATCCTTGACTATTTTGACACTGCTGCAACCTGGAGCGGAAATTTTCAATAACGGCCTCACAAGTGTTTCGTGAAATGTTTTGCATTTCCTCTCGAATATTTTCCTTTAATTCCTCTAGGGACACTGGGTTGCTGTTGAAAACTTTACTTTTAAGGTATCTCTAAAGATGAAGTCCAGTGGGAATAAGTAAGGGCTACAAGGTGGCTAGTTAATGGCACCTCTTTTCGGTATCATTTTTGGTCCAAAAATTTCGCGAACTGCACTTAATGAGTCGTTGGAAGTGAGGCATGTTGCCCCATCTTGATGAAACCACGATCGTTGATTAAAACCATAGACATCCTGTAGTTCTGTAGCATGGCAATATACCGCTCTGTATTCACTGTAACAGCATTTTTTCGGCTTCAAAAAAGTATGGACCAATAATGCCTCTTGCTAACAAAGCTGCCCATACAGTAACCTTGGGTGAATGCAGAGGTTTTTGATGCTTCAATTTAGGATTAGTGTCACTCCAATACCTGCAATTTTGCCTATTCACATGCCCATTTAGATGGAAGTGTGCCTTGTCTGAGAAAAAAAATGTTGGTAAAGCTGGTGAACCTCTCTAACATTTCGTTTGCAAATTGGAGCCTGTGAGCGTAATCTTGAGGCTTTAATTCCTGTAGCATTTGGATTTTGTACGGATGTAAATGTAAATCTTTGTGAAGAATACGAATCAAAGATGTTCTGTGCACACCTAAGGCGTTAGACCGCTTCCGACTAGAGAGTCCATGATTTTCACGAATAGACGCTCTTACACGCTCGACGTTTTCGGGATCACTTGATGTTCTAGGTGGGCCGGATCGTGGATGATTCATTGTTGAACCCGTCTCTTCGATCTTCTGTACCCATTTTCAAATCAATTGAATCAATGGAGCTTCATTTTTACGCCGTATGTTGTAATGAGCGCAAAATTTTCGTGGCGCTAGAGTAAAAGGATTGTTGTTGCGGTAGTACACGCGTACACAGAACACACGTTGTTTATCGCTGAACGACGCCATGGTACTGAATTCCCATTAGCCGCTCTTGCGCTTCGTAACCCCTCCGCCCCACCCCGCCGTCGCTGTTCGTCTCAGCTACCGATTCAAATTCAAACGAATTTTTGGTCCACCCTGTATAAACTCGTCAAAATAAACAAACAAAAAATCCAATTATGTTTTTTTTGATTTCTGTATATTTTAAGTGAAGAACAAATGTCACAAAAAGTGTCGAAAATCATCAAATTTAAATAATAATAATAATTATTATAAATAAAACCTTTAACAACCAACAATCAGTGACAAACCAAATAAATAAAATAAGAAATAATGGCCAATTTGACAAAATAAGAATATCCTAAAAAATCAGAAATTACCACCAAAGTAAAAATTGATCGAATCTATAAAAATGAACAATATATTCTACAATATTGATTATGTATAATTTTCACAAACAGAACAAAAATGGTGATGTGTCCATCTTAGTACTTTCCTCGTGTCAGACATATGTTGATAGTTAAATAGTGCCGGAAACGCTAAAATATTGGAAGTGTCAAAATACGAAGATTTAAATATTAAGTATTTACAATTAATGAAATATTCACAAAATAGTGATTTTTGTCTCTCAATAAGGAGACTCGTGTTAGCACCTATAACCAGGTTGCGACGGGGGCAGACCGGAGTCTTCGGACGAAGGATATCTGAGTGGGATCCAAGTCGGAGTTGCGGACCTACTTGACCTACTGAGCAAATCCATTTAAGTAATGTTTCATCAACAGTAAAA
This sequence comes from Philonthus cognatus, assembly GCA_932526585.2. Lineage (NCBI taxonomy): Eukaryota > Metazoa > Arthropoda > Insecta > Coleoptera > Staphylinidae > Philonthus > Philonthus cognatus. The sequence continues at coordinate 60,186,913 of OW052246.1, forward strand.
CTACGTTTAATGTTGATATAACGTTATTTGTTTGTTTTTTGCTTAGTGGGGAGGTAGCCTCTGTGTGCCTATCTTGAATAGGGCTAACATGCAAACGGCGGGGTTCACTTAGCCCTGGTGCTTGTCGCCATTAAATGAGAAGTCGGGGGTGGGCCTTGAAAAGCAGCGACGGCTCGCAGCCTAACTTCAGGGTAGGCCACAGCGCCAAGGCACACAAAATATGAGGTTGGGATCGCGCTTTATTTATACAAGGAATTGCACAACAAAGTCACCTTTCATAAGCGGATACATATTACCTTGGGTCTCTGGCATACCCTGAAGCTAGGCTGCGAGCCGCCGCTGTTGAAAAGTCCAGAGGTGCCTATCCGCTTCTCCGGTCCACACGTGGGTTAGTCTTTAGCGGGCAGTGGTTCGCAGGTATGGCGGTGATCCACCGTTCCTAAGACAGACGCTCACATCGGTATAAACCGCAAGGTAAAAGCCGGAGCAAACTATTCTGTATCTCGATAAGTATTGAGTAAGTATTGATAGTAACCGACGTCGGATTTTAACCAAATAGCGACCTAAATACAGGGCTATTCAAAATAAAGGAACATATTTCAAACGTTTATATCTTTCAAACTACAAAAGTTAGAACCATAATTCCAATGTTCCTAAGGCAGACAAAAGTTTAAAATATGAACAGTCCAGGAAGAAGTTCCAACCACGGCCGCATTGGCTCTGTTATTTGTAGGGTTGCCAAATCAGTGATTTTGTCAGCAAATTTGGTGGTTTCAACTTTCAGATTCAGACAAATTGTAATTCAGACGTGGCTTAATTTTAGTGTTTGTTGGATGTTTTTAGTAACAATCTAGTGGTTTACTGTCATGAGAAAGCGATTAAAGATAAAACAGTCGAACATGCCAAAAATACTGTCAAAACTATTAACATTTGGAAATATCTATCTTTACATTCATAAAAAAGTCCATGTCCAAATGAATCATAAACTTACATTTCTAAGGAGTATATTTCAAACTTCACTTGAAATCATTGTTTTGTACGCGTGGCGCATGAAGTAAAATTTCGAGTTTAGAAAAGCCCAGAAAATTTGTCTCGGGTCGCTGCGCGACCCTCGACAAATTTTCACGGGGCTTTTCTAAACTCGAAATTTTACTTCATGCTTAGTCTGGGAGTGGAAAACACTCGTTTAAAAATTCAAATTGAACTATTATAAAAAACAACGGATGTCGGCAAATTTATGATAACATGCACCATATTATCATATCTAACCTAATTTGTTATCTAACTTAACTGTTATCATTGTCAGATTAGATATTATTAGAAAAGGGTTAGGTTCAATAATTTGTTATTTAACCTAACTGTAATCATTATGTTAGATTAACGTGATATGAGTTGGATATATGCTAAATAATCTAAATTTTTACCTATCTCAATCTGGTTTACTACTGATAAACTGTAAAAATATGGTTTTTGCTCGTTTTACGTACATTTTTTAAGGGAAAATTGGGTTTGAATCCTACAATCTTGTTGGTATTTCACTCAAAATTAGTACATGTTGTCAATCCTAACCTAATTTGTCATATAACCTAAGCAAATGCTATCCAACCTAATTTCAATACAGATTTGTTAAAGATAACGAAATGTTCATAGCTGTTGAGTCTTTGACATTGAGTTTTACATGGGGTGTCCCATTAGTGCGTTCTTGAAGGATATATCGGCTCACGTTAAAGATAGAAAAAAAGTGTTTTCACTAAAGTTGCTTGGTTTTAAGAACTGCATAACCTAAACATATTTGTATATATACAAGGTGCGCCATAAAGACAATAGGGGATGCAATTTGCTTATTTTAAATGGATCACCCTCTATATTAATTGGTTTTTGAATCCCTTATGAAAATTGAGTGTAATTTTAATAAAAACGTTCGGTCTAAGTCATAATGCTTCGGAGTTATTAAAAGAGCTCTTAAAACTAAGCAATTTCTGTGTTTGGCTTCTTTAACGTGAGTCAAGATATCCTCACAGAACGCACTAATGGGACACCCTGTACATAATACTATTATAATTATACTATCATAACAATAGTAAAATTATAGTACAAGGCATATTTAGTTATTATACTTTTTTTTATTCATTAACGTTTAATAGTGTTGTTCTGTTAATTTGTATTTGGTTTATTCATGTTGTAACAAAACATAAAATCTGGTGTTTTCTGGTGATTTTTTTGACGAAATCTGGCAGTCTAGAGTTCATTTTGTGTGCTACAATTAGCAAAACTAGAGCCCATTATTGAAGTTCAACGTGCTTTTCGCCGTCAGTGTAATAAACAACCGCCTCGTCATGAGCAGACTTACCAGTGGCATCGAAAATTCGTAGACGATGGTTGCATCTGCAAACAGAAAAGCAGGGAATGTCCACGCATATCGAATGAAAATGTCGAGAGTATTCGTACAGTTTACAAATAGGAGCCCAAAATCCTTTCTTGAAAATATGCGACATCGAATTTTTGAGGCTGTAAATTCGTAAACTAGAGACCAGCTGATTCGTGTGTGGCAAAAAATGAGCCACCGTTTTGATATTTAATAGTTGAGGCTGTTACTTGGTGAAATTCCATATCAAAAACTTTTAGTACATAACACACTTGGTTAAGATTTCACTGTTTATTGATTGACACTGCAACAATTGTTTCGCCACACAGGCAGATGAATATAATCATTATTCATCTGCCTGATGAAGCCACTGTGTGGCGAAACAATTGTTGCAGTTTCAATCAATAAACAGTGAAATCTTAACCAAGTGTGTTATTTACTAAAAGTTTTGATATTTGTCGTGTAACACATGGTGGTCATATAAATTCATAAAATTTGAACTTTTCTCTTTTAAGGAACGTTGGAATTGTGTTTCAATCATTTGTCGTTTGGAAAAAATAGATGTTTGAAATCTGTTTCTTTATTTTGAACGTGGGTTTTTTTTAAATTTTTGTTATCTCTTGTAAGTTTCCTCTAAAATGACCCGGGAAGCGGGAAAATGCATAAATGTGGTTTTACATGTTAAATCCCTATTGATACCTAAATGAATCAACACCCTGTATACACAAAAATTCACTTTTTTGTTATTAGCGCATATGACGATAGGCATATCATTGAATAGCATTTTTGATGCCGATTTCAACGGTGTGCCACTTGTGTACCTTTGTGAAAACAATATTTTTTGTTATATACGACAAGCAAAGTAGCAGTTTATGTCAATCAAGAGTGTCAATTTATAAAATAAAATATACTACATCGGTAGTAGTGTTATTTTCAAACAAATTGCAAGCATCAACTAGTAATGAAATTGTTTACCGATGTTATGGCAACTTTGTGAATGACTTTTTTTTGACAAAAGTATGTATGTGGCACATCATTGAAATCAAGGTTAAAAATGCTGTTCAATGATATGTGCCCATAAGAAAAATGTAATTTTGATATAAAAAAACAAAAACGAAACGTCCTTAAAATAAGACACGTACGTCATTTTAATGAGCGTAAAAAGTTGCCACAAGAAAGTTTTTACAGTTTTATTATAACTTTAAAAACAAATGAGTTACAGTAGCTTTAGAAAAACGACAATTTATCAACTTTCGGTTATAGAGCAGAAACGGTTAATGATAGATACATTTTCTTTTCGCCATTGATTAAAACACGAAAAAGTGACCCTGGCTCGCGAAGTCGGTTTTTCAATATCTCTTCAAATCAAAAAGTTTTCCATATGTGCCACCTCCAAAATGCACAACCCTGTACAAAACATTTTAATAGGCACCAGAAAAATTCCAGCTCTGAAAGGATTAATTAATACAATTAATACGTATTTAATTGCTTAAACATGTTTCCCCAAGTGTTAATTAAGAAATTAGTCCAAAAGCATTATAATGAGGAAACTCATATTTGATTACATTTATGCAATTAATTAAATTAGTTTCTTTAGTTTAAGAGTTATTAAGTGACAATCACGTATATTAAAGGAGTATGTTTTGCCTCAGAAAATCATTTGTTCTGAATTTATTCAAAATTCGATAAAATATAAGAAATATTCTCAAGCTTCTTAACCCAAATATACATTCAGAATCTACGTTTTATAGTATATTACGTAACGTGAGTGGTATGCAGCATATTACATATGAGCGGACATGTTGCGCACGAGCCGCGCAGCGGCGAGTGCAGTATTCCGCGAGTATGTAATTGCCATACTACTCGAAATACGTACGATGCTTTATCTACGCCCTAACAAAATAAGCAATGAGCATGAAAGAACAACTTATTTATTGTAATAATTTTTAATAGTACCATGACAATGATGAAAACTAAATTACTACTACTACTATAAAGCTGTACATTTTCCGACATTCGTTGTTTTTTAAAAGAGTTCAATTTGAAGCTTTAAACGAGTGTTTTCCACTCCCAGACTAAGCATGAAGTAAAATTTCGAGTTTAGAAAAGCCCCGTGAAAATTTGTCGAGGGTCGCGCAGCGACCCAAGACAAATTTTCTGGGCTTTTCTAAACTCGAAATTTTACTTCATGCGCCACGCGCATAAAACACTGATTTCAAGTGAGGTTCAAATATACATAGAGTTCACAATATTTTAGTGTTTTATCGCGTGGCGCATGAAGTAAAATTTCGAGTTTAAAAAAGCCCAGAAAATTTGTCTCGGGTCACTGCGCGACCCTCGATAAATTTTCACGGGGCTTTTCTAAACTCGAAATTTTACTTCATGCTTAGTCTGGGAGTGGAAAACACTCGTTTAAAACTTCAAATTGAACTCTTAAAAAAAAACAACGAATAACTAAAAATTTAAAGAAAATAAGCTGAATTTGGAATACGTATACTTTAAAGAAAAACTCCCTGTACATCAAAGTAATGTCATTTGCTTGTACGGTAAGCAATCAGCTGTTCAGCTCTCAGCACGTAATGTACTTGTCAAAGCTATTACGTGCATGTGTACGTAATGTCAATCATACTTGTCAAGATGCGGTTACTAGATACTAGGTAAACATTCATAATCATTTTATTATGTATTCTAATTAATGTGATAGATTCAGTTTTGCAATGAATTTATTTAAACATATACCGAAAAACAGAGTGTGTAAATACTTTTGATTTTAGGCAGTTTTCGTGTGTTGTTTTTTTCTTTGTTTTAAACCAGGGCCTATACAATCCACTACTTCATCGGTGGTTAATGTGTTCAAATATAGTAGCGAGAAAAAAGTTTTTATGTTAAAACAATATTCACCAATCAATGTGCTAATGCCGAAGACAAATATAATAATACTGTATAAAACAAACTATTCAAACGCACTTTTTATTGATTACTTAAATCATTTGTTTGTTTATTTATGAAGTGTAATGTTTTTATTAACATAAATACGTACTGGCTTATAAATAGTAGTTAGTAGAGAGTGTTAAGAATTTATTAAGCATGTCTGGGTGTTTTCTTATCCTAATTTGAAGCTACTAACGAGTGTTTCCCCTTTCTACTAACGTCTCTACACAAGAGGAACAGAATTATTTTACGAGGGTAGATTGAAAAGTTTCCGGAATGGCGCGCGTATCGTGAAATTGTTATGATGGTTGTCAAGGCTAACCTATTTTAGGTAAGCTGTCAAATTTTCAGACACGTGCGTCGTTCCGTTTTTGTTTACTAGGATATCTTGTGAAGCAAGTCAGGCACCTTTGGAAAAATGGATAAAAACGAATTTCGTGCAGTCATCAAACATTTCTGGATGGATGGGAAAAAGGAGACGCAGATACGAGATATTTTGCAGGAAGTTCATGGCACATCCACACCTTCATTTTCGACTATTAGTTTCTGGGTAAGCGAGTTCAAACGTGGCCGTACGAGCACCAAGGATGAACCACGCAGTGGACGTCAAAAAACGGCCACAAATGAAGAAATGGTCGACAAAGTCCATGATCTCGTGTTAGCCGATCGACGAGTGAAGTTGCGCGAAATAGTAGAGACCACGGGCATCTCATATGAACGTGTGCAAAATATCGTGTACGAACATTTGGGCATGAGGAAGCAGTCGGCGCGATGGGTGCCGCGTTTGCTGACTATGGACAACAAGCGAAATCGTGTGACCACTTCGAAAGAGTGTTTGGCCTTGTTAAAGCGTAATCCAACGGATTTTTTTCGCCGATTCGTGACCGTGGACGAAACATGAATCCACCACTACACACCAGAAACCAAGCAGCAGTCGAAACAGTGGATTTCTCCAGGCGAATCTGCTCCGAAGAAGGCAAAGACTGTCCCATCGGCTGGAAAGGTCATGGCCACCGTTTTTTTGGGATTCGCAAGGTGTGATACACATTGACTTTTTGCAGAAGGGAAGAACTATCACGGGACAATACTACAGCGATTTATTGGATCAATTCAACGGCATATTGAAGGAGAAACGGCCTCATTTGCAGCGGAAAAAAGTGCTCTTCCACCACGACAACGCGCCGGCCCATTTATCCCGAATCGCCAATGCTAAATTGGTTGAATTGGGCTACGAGGTGGTGCCGCATCCCCCGTACTCTCCAGACCTGGCCCCGTGCGACTTCTTTTTGTTCACAAACATGAAGACTTGGCTCGGAGGCAAGCGCTTTACGTCAAATGAGGAGGTCATCGCCGCCACTAAAGCTTATTTTGCAGAGTTCAAGAAATCATATTTTTCTGAAGGCTTAAAAAAGTTGGAGCACCGCTGGGAAAAGTGTATCGCACTGTAATGGTACTATGTTGAAAAATAAAAAATAAAACCTGTTCAATTACTGCGTTTTCTTGCCCATTCCGGAAACTTTTCAATCTACCCTCGTAAACAAATCACAAATATGTCAACAAATTATTGGAAGTGGAATTTTCTAACATTCTGCAAAGTTAGCAGATAGTTTCTAGACATTATTGAAATTGCAATATATTGCTTAATAGTGCCTTAAAACTTTCTACTAGAGGCTTTTAACAAGGAAATGAGAAATATTTTCAAATAAATCAAAACTGCCTCAGATCAACGGACATGAAATCTTAGAACTTTCAACTAATATCTATTAATTAGCAGACAGTTTTAAGTCGGCATTTGGTATGGAATATTTTGTTTGTTTAGCGACTCCGTTAAAATTTCTCTCTACTAATATCCATAAACATACGAAAGAGTTATTTTAAACAATTCATGCATTTGTCAACAAATTAATAGACGTGGAATTTTCAAACTTTCTAGTATGTCTACTAGTTAGCAGATAGTTTTTAGACATTATTGAATCTACAATAATGGTGCCTTAAAACGCTCTACTAGAGTCCATTAGCATGGAAATAAGAAATATTTTTAAATAAACATAAAACTGCCTCAAAAAATGATATAAAATCTTAGAATTTTCAACGAATACCTATTGATTAGCAGATAGTCATTAGATATGGAATATTGTGTTTAGCGACGCCGTTAAAATCTCTCTACTAATGTCTGTAAACATAGGAAAAAGCAATTTTAAACAATTCATAAATCTGTATGTTTTTGAGTTTACGTAAAGTGATTATTACACTAAAAAAGACTGTTATATTTATAAATCTGTCAACAAACTAATAAACGTGAAACTGTCTAACTTTCTACTAAGTCTAGTAGTTAGCACATAGGTTTTAGACATTATTAAATTTGCAATATATTGCTTAATGGTGCCTTAACAAATCATAAACAACAAAACCAAATTTTCAGGCTTTTCTAAACTCGAAATGTTACGTCATGCTTAGTCTGGGAGTGAAAGACACTCGTTTAAAGCTTCAAATTAAACACTTATCAAAAAAAACAATGAATATCTGAAAACGTATATAAGTGAGATATGTATACTTAAAAAAAAACTCCCTGTATAACGATTTATACTCTCTAAATGTTCAAACATTCGTTGTTTTATAAAAGTGTTTAATTTGAAACTTTTAACTGGTGTTTCCACTCCTTGATTAAGCATGAAGTAAAATTTCGAGTTTAGAAAAGCTTGAAAATTTGGTTTGGTCGCGTAGCAAAGCGAAGCTCGAGAAGTTCGAAATATACTGCTTAAACAATATTTTAAAGCAGTATATTTTGAACTTCACTTGAAATCAGTGTTTTATACCGGGTGTTGACTTGGCGGACGCAACATAGTAAATCCCACGTAAATTTTGAAATGTTCAAGTTTTGGCTCCCCTATTTATTTTAGAAACAAAATATATTTACCTATTTTGTAGAGGGAAAATTCTGAATTCATTCGTGTTAACGTTTATCACTTTACGTTTCTCTAAGTTAAAATAACTTAAAAAAAGTAATGTGATTTTATAAAAATAATGACATGCCACTTGATTAAAGTAAATGTTTTCGAAACGATTTACACTACACAAAATAAAATCCTGCTAATAAAGTGGTATTATGCAGACCACGACAAAAAACATAAATCACATTACTTTTTCTTAATTATTTTAGCTGTAAATTTTCTGATATTCGTTGATTTTTAAAAGTGTTCAATTTAATGCTTTAAACGAGTCTTTTCCTCTCCCACGCTAAGCATGAAGTAAAATTTCGAGTTTAGAAAAGCCCCGTGAAAATATGTCGAGGGTCGCGCAGCGACCTGAGACAAATTTTCTGGGCTTTTCTAAACTCGAAATTTTACTTCATGCGCCACGCGTATAAAATACTATAATATTGTCAAATTTATATATATTCGAACTTCACTTAAAATCTGTGTTTTATACGCGTGGCGCATGAAGTAGAATTTCGAGTTTAGAAAAGCCCAGAAAATTTGTCTCGGGTCGCTCGACACATTTTCACGGGGCTTTTCTAAACTCGAAATTTTACTTCATGCTTAGTCTGGGAGTGGAAAACACTTGTTTACAGCTTTAAATTAAACTTAAAAAAATAACAGGAAATATCCGCAATTGTTGTATCATTTCCATGGTATGTCATTATTATTATAAAATCACATTATCTTTTCTTAATTATTTTAACTTAGAGAAACGTAAAGTGTTAAGTGTGAACATTCATAAATTTAGAATTTTTTCCTTTACAAAAAAGTATAATACATTTTGTCTCTAAAATAAATAGGGAAGCCAATATTTGAACACTTTAAAATTAACATGCGATTTCCTATGTTGCGTAGCTCCTACCAACCTAACCAAATTTTCAGGCTTTTCTAAATTCGAAATTTTACTTCATGCTTAGTCAGGGTGTAGAAATACTTTTTAGAAGTTTTTAGCTTTTCAAATCGAAGGCTTTTCAAAAACAACGAATGAAGAAAATTTACAGAGTGCACATCGGGATATGTATACTTTAAAGCAAAATGCCCTGTATAATTTGACAATACATTTCATTTCTTTTATTTTTAATGCCAAACATATTATTGACCTTAGGTGTTTCCACCAAATTATTATCATTTAAATTAGTAGTTTTACATCAATTAATATATTACATCTATTAAATTATTATTAAAATTATCGGCATTGGCATATTGCGGTCGTTATAATTTCTATTTTAAAAAAAGCGAAGAAGAAAAAACATGAACCTTGCACATAAATCTAAACTTAATCACTAGACCAGTATTTATGAAATAAACACTATTTATTTTAATTTGCAAATGTCATGTATAACTAACTTTTTTAGTTGATGGGATCATTTTGAGAGTGGATGTGAGAGAAAAAATAAAACGAAACCACGCGCGCGGATGCATGCCGTAGTGCAGTCGAACAATAGTGTAATTTATTGCGTGTGACAAAACAAAATTGTTTGAAATATAAAAAGAAAAAAAAATACAACAACCATCATCTAAAAAGAACAAAAAATTCCTACTTGCTCTTTGTTATTAAATAAATTACAATTTAAACTTAAAAAAGAAAAACGTGTTTTATTTATATCACAAACTTACCTTGTTTGTTTTAAATGTATAGCAAGTTATTTCTTTCAGAGCAGAGGTGTAGCGTGGGGGGGGCAGAGGGGGCTCATTTCCCCGGGCGCTGTATCCAGGGAGCGCCGCGGCGGGGCAAGAAAAAATTAAAAACAATAGTGATTATAGGAAGTCGCACATGGCCGTAGCCACGGGGGTTCAAAATTTTACATTTTTGTATGTATTACGCTCAAAAACAATATTTTCCGGCTACGGCCTTGAAGTCGCACACACATACCGGGTGTTGACTTGGCGGACGCAACATAGGAAATCGCATATTAATTTTAAAGTGTTCAAATATTCGCTTCTCTATTTATTTTAGAGACAAAATGTATATCACTCCGCTAAGTCAACGCCCGGTATATATGTGATGCGTTTAGTTGTAAAACTAGTGATTGTGAATTCGGTTTCCGAAAATCCCTCTTTTCCTAAAAATTGTGCAATTCTTCCAGATATCGTTTGATATTGTAACGTTTTTTCGTAGATTCGTAGAGGTGTGAATAAAAAACCCGGTGGTTACTTTACTAGACTGTTTCTTTATTTTAACTACAATGCACAAAATTCGTAGACGATTCCCTTCGTCCGTGTTTTCGTTTTCTGACTTCTGTCAACTGCCCCCTTTATTTATTATTATTTTTCCCAAACCCCTTGATTTCCATGCTCCCTATAAACTTGTTAGACTGCCTCCTTCTTTAAGGTAATTTCGTCCCGAATAATGACAGTGCAGCTTCAGTATATAGGGTAAGATGATTGAAATAGATCACTCTAGGTTTCCCTTTTGACAGCTTCTGGATCCTGAATAGTATGTCATTGGTGTACGGCCCCTCCTATGACGTCTGTAGTTTCGAGGAATAACCTCGTCGCCTCTGCGGGTTGTATAACCAAACTAAATCCCCAGGTTGGTATCTATTTTTATCGGCTTGAATATCATAAGCCTCTTTCATCCTATCGCTCACCCTCTGAATGCTTAATCGTACTTGTTCATGGATTTTGTTCATCCCTCGGCGCAATTCGCCTATATAATCGTCTCCTGCCTCCTCCGTTCTAGGTGGATATCCAAACTTGAAATCGCATGGTAATCGTAGTTCCCCTCCCGTATCTATATTCGTAGGTGTTTGTCCTGTGGTCTCGTGGACTGAGGATCTATGCGCTAGGCAGAATAGATAAAGGTACTTGACCCAGTCTCGCTGTTGATCAAATGCCACTAGATATCTATTAATATTTGGTTCGGTTCATTCGTTTCAACATTCCGTCAGACTGCGGATGTAGGGCGGTCGTTCTCGTTTTATGGATGCCCAAGGTGTTGCAGATCCTCCGGAATTAAGTAGACTTGAAGTTTCTGCCTTGGTTAGAATGAAGTTCTAACAGTACACCAAACCGACAAATCTATTCTTTTACAAGTACTGCTGCTATTATCTAGGTTTCTTGATTGGGCAAAGCATAGGTGTCGACTCATTTGCTAAAATAATCCATTACTACGAGAATGTATTTGTTTCCAGCGTCAGTCTGAGGAAATGCTCCCGCAACATAAATTGCAATCCTTTCAAATGGGCTTCCCACATTATACTGACGCATAGGTGCTCTCCGTCGCTGTTGTGACCCATTACTTGCTGCACCAACCATACATTGCCTGCACCATTTCTTGACATCTTCTTTGGATTTTGGCCAGTAGAATCGCTTTCTTAACTATTTAAGTTTTGGCACTCCAAGGTATCCGCCGCTATTCCATTATGGATTTCCTTTAAAACTTTTGATACCCTATCTCTCGGTATCACAACCTGCCTTTGTTCCTCTTGACCATGAGAATGTTCTAAAGCGTGTTTCAATAACCCATCAGCGATTACCAACGATTTCCATTAAACCCAGTAAGATTTCACATATGGCGAGTACCTTGCTACCTGTTCCCAAGTTGGCTTGTGGTCTTTCTTCATTCAATTGTTTAGCTTGGAGTCACTTTCTTGGTCTTTTTGGAGGTGGCAAGACTGCCATCTATCGTCCTCTGTCATTGTGCGACAGACATAGGTTTCTTTAGACTCGATACGGCTGCAATGTTTGCAATCTTCTGGACAAGGTCTGCGTGACAACGCATCAGCATTATTGTGAATGGACCCTGGTGCTGCATGTCGAAATCGAAATCCTGCCGTCTCTCATCTCTACTGATTTCACCATTGCCAACAACTCCCTTCTAGTGACACAATAGTTTCGTTCTGGTTTCGACAAGGTTTTACTGAAATAACCGAGCACTTTTTCATGCCCCTCCTGCACCTGTGAAAACACAGCTCCTATCCCTACGTTACTCGCATCCGTATCTAATATGAAATCTCCACAGTCAGAGAATCTTTCAGCTGCTTGAATTCTCTTTGACAATTTTCATCCCATTGGAATCGACGTCCTTCTTTGGTTAGTTGTGTCAGTGGTTTAGCAACATTTGAAAATCCTGCAACATACCGATGGTAATATGTACAAAGTCCGAGAAAACTTCGCAGTTCATATATTTTTCTTGGTACAGGCCACTCTTTCACTGTCTTAACCTTTCCATCGTTCACTACTACACCTTCACCGGAAACAATGTGACCTACTTTGGAACAAATGACACTTCTTCGAGTTAAGCTCGGGTCCAGAACTTCGCAGACGTTGAAATTCCTCTTTAAAATGGATTTTTCATGTGATTTTCAAAAGAATTTCCCAACACAATTATATTATCTAGGTATACTAAACAGGTTTTCCAAGATATCCCTATCAATATGGTTTCCATCAATCTTTTAAATGTAGCAGGTGCATTGCAGAGCCCGAAAGGCATTAGGTGAATTCCCACAATCTTGCGCCCACAGTAAATGCAGATTTCTCACGATCTTCGGGGGCTAAATCAACCTGCTAGTATCCACTCTTAAGATCTAATGTAGAGAATATGGTAGATCCTGTCAATGTATGGAGCGTATTATCAATTCGCAGCAGTGGGTAACTGTCTCTTTTTGTTACAATGTTAAGTTGGCTATAATCCACGCAGAATCCAGATGATCCATCTTTCTTCTTTACCAACACTACAGGCGAAGCCCGTGGACTAATTAATGGTTCTATAACGTCTTCCTTTTGCATGTCTTGTATAATATTATCTGCCTTTTTTCTTTTTGCGAATGGTAGTCTTTTGGCAACTTGACGGATTGGTTGAGCATTCCCGGTATTTATTTTATGTAGAACTACGTTAGTTCTTCTTTTTGTTATAGTATCAAAGACATCTTGATATATGCTAACGAAATTCCTAAACATTTTCCGTTCACTAGGACAAACGCATAGAATTTTTAATTTAAAAAATAGTTCAAAATTTAGATGAGGAGGGGCGCAAATTTGGTTAAGTGACTTCAAAAACGATCATTTTTGTAATTGAAATTTCCAGTACAATTTAGTCTTTACATGCAATGAAGAAAAGCAACATTACACATATTAAATAATAACTGCAGTCTATTCCGGGAATCATGGCATTCTCGTCCTTAATTTATGTACGCATCAATGACGAACAGTTTTTCTACCATTTAATACTATTATATGCGCATTATTGTAGCAAATGATAAAAACGTACGCCTTGTGATTCCTGAAACAAATACCTACAACAGTGCCCATCGGAATTCAGAATTCCGGAATTCAGAATTTTGGAGTTGATGACGTGAATGTCAATATTCACGGAATAGAGTTTATATTATTATTTCAAGACTTAGTTTATTTGAGTTCATGCTGTATACCGAATATAGAAATATGTTGCATACAAACAAACAAACTAAAAAACATTTTCTGGATGATGAGCGATTTTTTCTGACAGGCACAGTTTTACGACGGGCGTTTTAATTTTATGTCAACGCTCGAGCTAATTCCCTTGACCAATTAAAACCAAGATTCTTCGCGGATTGGTCACACATGAAGCAGATGGAGGACGTAAAAGGGATGGCCTCATAAAACTGATTTAATCGTCGAACAAAGCAAATTCGTTTTTTATTAGCGCCGAGTTTAACAGTCCATGTGAATTTGAATTTATTACAAGAGGTAAGAAAAAATACACATCTCTGAGGTGATTATCAAACCATTGTTAAAGTAAACTAAAAAATATCATGTTACCATACCAATATATTCTAATTTCAAGATTGTCTGAAGTTACTAAAAATTAAACGGATTTTAATAAAAAGAAGAAAAGGAGAATCTTTCTGTAAGGAATCAAATACTTTAATTTTCTCCGTAGATGGTTTGTTAACTAACACATTAAGCTTGAGAATTGTAATACTGGTAAACTGATTTAACAATTTACCGATAAATCGAAAATAATGGCATTATATTTCGATATCAGAAAACCATATTGTAACTAAAAAAAAAAAAATATTAAAAATACATACTTTAACACAAACAAAAAGATACTTCTCTAAATCTTTACCTAAAAACAAAGAGAAACAATTGTTTTTAGGCAAAGATTTAGACAAGTATTTTTTTTTAGTTTTAAAGTATGTAACCACTTTAAAAATAATAATATTCTTGTGTAAATCTTTAACTATAAACAAGGAGGAACAACTCAATTTTAAGATTTTTTTAATGGTACAATATGTCTCTACCTCCATATTTTATTTAATTTTTATATCAAGTATTTTAATCTCGATAAAAATGCTCTCATTAAATGATAAAAACTATGCTTAAATCTTTTTTTAATTATCTACTTTTTGAATTATAAGGGTTTGTAATTTAGAAAAGATAATTTTGAAGTCTGGCCTTACTGAATATTTTAAAAAATTATTTTAAGAAATTCATGGGTTTTAATGATGGATCCTGATTAGAGTTATTTTATTTTCCTGTTTATTATTTATCTTCCACTTTATTCAAATTTATTTTTACAAAACAAATCAAACTAAAAAGTATTAGAGATTGAAAATTGTGACTAGCCAAGCTAGTGTAATTGAAATTAACCATTTCGGCCCTGACGGTGGGATTTGCCACTACTAAAATTTGGTAATAATACTAGGAATTTTTCTTTTAAATATACATACATATTTGCATAAGCTGTAACTTTTCCGATAATTGTTTGTTTTTTAAAATAGTTTAATTTGAAGTCTTAAACGAGTGTTTTCCACTCCCAGATTAAGCATGAAGTAAAATTTCGAGTTTAGAAAAGGCTGAAAATTTGGTTTGGTCTTCTTCATGCGCCACGCGTATAAAATACTGATTTTAGGTGAAGTTCAAAATATTCTACTAAAGCAGTATGTTAAGATAGTGTATTCTGAACATCACATCACATCAGTGTTTAGAACGCGTGGCGCATGAAGTAAAATTTCGAGTTTAGAAGAGCCTGAAAATTTGGTATGGTCGCGTAGCGCTACTTACTATCGTAAGTAGCGACGCAACCAAACCAAATTTTCAGGCTTTTCTAAACTCGAAATTTTACTTCATTCTTAATCTGGGAGTGGAAAACACTCGTATGAAAGTTCAATTTAAAATATTTGTAAAAACAACGAATATCTGAAGATTCACAGCGAATACAGTATATTGGGGTATGTATACTTAAAAGAAAAACTTTTTGTATATCTGAGATAGTAATAAATAATATGCAGTGTACAAAACATTTTTTGGACAACAGAAAAGTTCCAGGGCTGAAAGGGTTAAGAATTTTCTTCATATTAAAAGCGTTTATATTCACACTAAACCAGTGTTTTACGAGCCTGGTGCCTGAAGTAAATATATCGACTTAAGAAAAGCTTACGCGACTAATCCATATTTTCAGGCTTTTCTAAACTGGAAATATTTAATGAAGGGACTCGTTAGAAAAATATTAAACGCTCTAATAAATTATAAATTTGAAATTACTTTGCCTCAACAATTCCCAGATATTTATTACAACTGAAAATCTCAAAAACTTTGAAACACCATTTATAAATTTCGCCTTCCCTTTTCCTTTCTCTTACCCCAAAAAGGTGTACAGATTATGAATTAATTTTCTGGATAAAAGGGAATCGAAAACTTCGGGTAATGAGATTAAGAAATTACGCGGGGATATTTGCATACTCCATCCTCTGGAGAAATTCCGGGCGTCAAACTTTGCCGAGACGGGGAGTGGGAGAGAAAGAGAGAGAGGGGCGAACAATCCGACTCCGGGATAAGCCGGCGGAGTTTAATATTGTGTAATATATTTGTTTGTAATAATAAAACTTTGAAATTGTTCCCGAACGCAAAGTTTGGGTGAGGGGCGAATTTCATCCGACATTCGTCCCGAAAAGCACAGAGCACGAACAAAAAAAAAACGCGTTCCGGCTTGTTATTAGCGTTAGCGTCACGTTTTCAGTGTATGAATTGGAAAAGTTCGCTTCGTTATAATGCGAAATGTATTCTCGTTACGTTTGGCGCGCTGAAACATGTAGGATTGTGGAAATGAACATCATTTACAAACTATCATTTTCATTTATTTCTTAGAATCAAGAGTGGTTAGTGTTTACAGCTAACGTAGGGTTTTATTGCATGAAGGGTGTTTCCTGGGCATATGTCGATTAGTCCCATGAAGTCGTACATGTTGACTGTTACCATCCAGATGCGCTTCACAAGGAAGCATTTGATGCAGTGGTGGGTATTTTTGGCTATTGGTATAGCGGTGGCGGTTTTCATTGGAGTCGTGTTTATCTTCGATTCAGCTGTTTTTAACGACATCTAAAAAAAATTACAAAATCAAGAAACTATTAGTTACAAACAAGATAAATTCAAATTCAAAACTACTTGAATTCGAGAAAATAAGCTTACGCTTCTTATAGTTTGCACACTTTATATAACTATCAGTTACATCCCACTAAGCAAAAAACAAACAAATAACTTTATATCAACATTGTAGCAACATTAAACGCTGTTTTAATGTTGTTGAAACATTACTTAAATGGATTTGCTCAGTGGGATGAACCCTCTTTAAGATCATCAAAAAATTGTAAGTTCAGATTTCAATTTCAGCGTTATTATAATACAGGGTGTACAAAAAGTAATCTAACTTTATCTCAGTTTGTGATAAGTTTAGAAAAACATTTATGTTAAAATAAATGCTTACCAGTGAAAACCGCATGTTTTTAAGTTGATCCGTTCAAAAGTTACATATTAATGAAAACATACCATCACATTCTTGCAAGAAGTCACTAGCTGACATTCTGGGTTTAATCTAACTAATTGAACCAAATACCTAAATTTTATCATACCTTTCATTCGTAAAAGTCTCTAACTACTAAAACCATTGGACGTGCTTTTTTTACATCGAATAAGCAATTAACTGAAATTCACTTTGGATCTTAGAGAGCTAAAAGTACTTAAGTGAGTTAATGAGTTTTTGCATATAAATTATAAAGCGATTTATGGAATATGCAGTTATAAAAATGACTAACAGCAGTTAATGATTTTTGGTCTACTAATTTTTAACATGTCAGTTTGTGATGTTTATCCACTTTCAGTAGAGTCTGTAGAATCACGTACAATTCTTGGAAATAAACGGGTACATTCGTTGCTCTGTCCTTCTGTAATTCTGTCCTTCTGTCGCCATGATAAAGTCTAAAACGATTGAGCTGTTAAGATGACACTATAAACTTAAGCTTTTCATTACAATAGTAGTATCCGATCAACTTTTGGTGAAAATGCGAAAACCGGAAGTGGTAGTTTACTCTTAACATTTTTTTTCTTTAACATGGATCATATCTTGCTAAGAAAAGTTGTAGATAATCAAAAAATTAGCATTTAATATGTATACACAAATCCTCGCCTCAGTGCTTATTTGTGCCATACTACATTTTTCGATATTTTAATTTTAATTCACAACTACTATATTTTGATAATACTTGTTTCATTCCACAAATCCTATATTAGAAAATGTAATACTATCACCGACAATTCAGTCGTTTATTTCCATACTAAGTTCTGCGAATACATTTTAAAAACCAATTACAAGGGAGTTTGAAGGCACGTGATACATGAGCGCTCCGTGTGGATTAGTGCTTATTTGTTTCAATGCAGGTTGAGGTTAGGTTAATAAAGATAAGCCTAACCTCAACCTATATTGGGTAAACACTCTGGTGTGCAGTGTTTGGTGTTTATATGTCTTATATTTTCTAATAATAATAAATTGTTTGTATTAGAACATAACTGTATTGTTTCGAGTTTACGTGAAGTGATTAATCACAAATAGAAAGACTGTTATTCCTTACTTCACTTTTTATTTTTATGTTAGATGTACATTTCGAGACACAAGGTGCTCATTATCAATAACAAACTGTATTAGAACAGCCTAATTGCCTTACTCGAAATTTAACTTCATGCGCCCCGCGTATAAATCACTACCTTCAAATGAAATCTTCAACAAATTTTTTATAGTGAAATAAATTTAGTATGTTAATTATCGATTGTTTTAAAGACGGAGAAAGTGCTATTATTGACACATCACCATTTTTGTTTATAAATACGTGTATTTTGTTCATTTATTGAGCTTTATTTCAAGTAATTTATGTATAATTTAGAGTTTTGCAATTTTTTCATCAAAAGTTCGATTTTTATTTTTATCCTACGAAAACAGGGTTTGTATATTCTTTATATCATTTATCAAGATTTATGTTTCAAAATTGAATTGTAGACGCTAAGTTTACTAAAACACGAATTACGCACACGAATTTGTGATGGTTCTAAATTTGAACAAGAAAAACAACATCAACTCTATTCATTTTATGTCATAAATTTTGAATAAAGCAAACCGCAAAATAAGTTTCTAATTGATCGTCTATTGAGGGTTTACACTCCTAGACTAAGCATGATGTAAAATTTCGAGTTTAGAAAAGCCCTGCGTAGCAAATTTGTCGAGGGTCGTGCAGCGACCTGAGACAAATTTTCACGGGGCTTTTCTAAACTCGAAATTTTACTTCATGCGCCCCGCGTATAAATCACTAACTTTAAATGAAACCTTCAACTAATTGGTTATAGTGAAATAAATTTAGTATGTCAATTATCAATTGTTTTAAAGACGGGGAAAGTGCTTTTATTGACACATCACCATTTTTTTTAATAAATACATGTATTTTGTTTAGTTCTTAAACTTTATTTTAAGTAAATTATGTATAATTTCAAGTTTTGCAATTTTTTCATCAAAGTACGATTTTTATTTCTATCTTGCGAAAACAAGGTTTGTTAGTTCTTTATATCTTTTATCAAGATTTATGTTTCAAAATTGTAGACGCTAAGTTTACTAAAACAAAAATTACGCACACGAATTTGTGTTTCTTCTAAATTTGAACAAATAAAAACAACATTAACTCTATTCATTTTATGTCAAAAATGTTTAATAAAAGAAAATGCAAAATAAGTTTCTGATTGATCGTCTATCGAGGGTTTCTACTCCCAGACTAAGCATCAAGTAAAATTTCGAGTTTAGAAAAGCCCCGTAAAAATTTTCTACGCGAGGCTTTTCTAAACTCGAAATTTTACTTCATGCACCCCGCGTATAAATCACTAACTTTAAATGAAACCTTCAACTAATTGGTTATAGTGAAATAAATTTAGTATATCAATTATCAATTGTTTTAAAGACGGGGAAAGTGCTATTATAGACACATCACCATTTATTTTAATAAATACGTTATTTTGTTTACTAATTAAACTTTATTTTAAGTAATGTATGTATAATTATACTCTTCTGTGCAATAAAATTAAGCAGAAGTCTCATAACTATTTTTCACAATATTCTAGTTATATAATTCGGGTCTGTGTTAATTGCCTAGCAGCAGTTACAATAAATGATAAAACATCATAACTTCAAAATAACGCCTTTATTATTATACGACCATTAAAAAAAAAACGCTCGTAATAAACACAACAAAGCCGATATAGAAAAAACATCTTCTATTTTAGTTAGAATTCGAATTTTTGAATTGTTGTCTAAATGACGCAGTATTTTGACATTAAGGAAATTGACATATTTACATATTCTTGTAACTAGGAAACTCATCATGTCCGTTTTAAACTATAACATATTTTGTGTGCTTAATTGTATTGCACAGAAGTGTACTTATTAAAAAATAAATATGTGTTTACAAATTTGGAAGTTTTATTTTATATTATCGGTGCTATTAGTGTGAAAAATGACAATGAAAAGAGTAAAGAGAATATTATTTTCTAAAGATAAATCGTCTAATTATAATCCCGACATACTACCAGACATGGGGTTTGATTTATTTGCTAGTGATGATTTGCCGAAAAGCCCTACTTGGGACTATACAAAATCATACACTTCTGCATTACGAAAAAGTCACTTTGGTGCATTTTCCTCACATTCTGATGAAAATTCGATTACCTCGAGTAATTTGGTCGGTTTTCCAAGTAAGTAATCTACATTACCATAAATTAATAATGTGTTTATGTGCGTATTCTTTATAGCAGATAACAGATATTTAGAATATTAATCAATTGGAGTTGAAGCTCGTATCCCTGACAGAGAACCGGAAAACATCAAAGCGCATCAGAAATTCCGAAAAGTGGAAAAGGACAGCTAAGAAAAACTAAGAGAATGTGGTCAAGAATGTAGGAATGCTAAAGGACGACTTTGTCCAAGTGGAAAAAGTAATTGACAACGTTCAAAAAATTGTATATTACTCAGTGTTTTGTGGAGAACATATATAGAAGGAACAAAGGGGGGATAGGACAGGGGCAGAAGGGCTATGAGAGGAGCAAGGGACTAGGGAGCAAATGAGGAAAAGTGGGGAAAGAAGGGGCGATAACGATAGGGTTATAGTGAAATAATTGACATATTTACATATTCTTGTGTAGCGGGAGTAAAGTCTAAAGGGCAGGAGAACAAGTGGAAGAAATACTTTGAGAAGTGGGTAATCAGGAAGGACATAGTGGGAATAGTAGAAACTTGGATGGTGAAGAAGGAATGGGGAGAAGTGAAAGAATGGTTACCGAGGAGGTTTATATGGGAGATGATAGAGGCAGTAAAATGTGCGAGGAGAGAGAGGGCCAAGGGGGTATGATTGTGGGATGAAGAGAGGATAGGAAAGGAGGCAAGGGGGAGATGATGGAAGGATGCGAAGGGCTAGTGCGGGTAAATTATCAGCAGGGAGGATATCGGGTTGATGTAGGGGTGGTGTACGTAAACAAGAATTGGACGGACATAAGAAAGAAAATAGATGGGAGAGCGGGCGAAGGAGAAAAATAGATGGTGGGGGGATTTTAATGCCAGAATAGGGGAAGCGGGGGGAGGGATTGGAAAGGACGGTTCGGTGGTGAAGAGGAGTTCACAGGATAAATGTATAAATGGGGAGGGCAGGAGGATGAAGGAGTGGATGATGGAGGAGGGATGGGAGATTTTGAACGGATGCACGGAGGGCGAATGGAAGGGAATAGAAAGAAGAGATATAAGAGGCATGGAGGTGGAAGAGGTGCTAGGATCTGACCACCTACCCTTAACTGTGGAGATGTGGATGGAGAAGGGAAGAGAAGAGGAAAGGGGGCAAGAAAACGAATACCTTGAGTGTAAGGTAAAGGCGATGGAGGATATGAGGAAGAGGCTGACGAGGATTCAATAGGAAGAGGTCAATACAATGGGAGATGATAGTGGGATGTGGAAGGAAAACGAAGGGAGAGAGAAGAGGGGGGAGTACGTGGTTCGATGAGGAGTGTAGGCAGGCGAAGAGGGAGTTGAGGAAGGCAGTGGGAGAATGCGTAAGAAATGGAGGAAAAGAGGGGACAGTGGTGGCGGCAAGGAAAAGATATGATGGTATATGTGAGAGGAAGGAGCTGCAGGCGGTAGAAAGAGTGAGCGCGGAATTGAGGGAATGCAGGAACAAGGCGTAAATGTGCAAGGTGCTGAGGGGAGGGGAAACGAAGAGGCAGTTAGGGATATCGTTGAAAGAATGGACAAGGAAGTGCAGAGAAGGTAGTGGAGTGCCAGTGGGGATGGGAGAAGACAGACGAGAGGATGGAGAGGAAGAGTTCACGGAGGAGGAGTTCGAAAGAGCGTTCAAGGAGATGAAAGGAAGGATTGATTGGTAGAAGTAAGGTGTGAGTAGGGAGGAAATGGTGGTGCTGACGAGGGCGAGGTTTGGGTCAGGGGAGAGAGGAAGGAAGGTGTGGATGGGGGACTAGAATGGGAAGTGTGTAATGTGTGAGCGGGGGAGGGGTACGTGGAGTCATTTGGCGGAGGAGTGCGAGGGGTGAAGGAGGAATGGGCGGGAATAAGAGGGAATAGAAGAGTGAGTGATGAGAGAGGATGGGGCCGGGGTAAGGACGCTGGAGAAGTTGGGGGCAGAGAGGGAAAGCAGCAGGAAGAGAGGGGGCAGCGATTAGTGTAG
The DNA here is from genome assembly GCA_932526585.2 of Philonthus cognatus. NCBI lineage: Eukaryota > Metazoa > Arthropoda > Insecta > Coleoptera > Staphylinidae > Philonthus > Philonthus cognatus. The sequence goes on from OW052246.1 coordinate 60,209,148, forward strand.
ATGTAATGTAGTATTATGCCAATAAAGGTCTTTTTTTTTACAAAGTGTTAAAAAGATTTGCCAAGAAGAACAAGAAATAATATATAAAATGTTTTGGGCACTCAATGATAATAAGAAAAATACCTACTTTTCTAAATTTGCCATTCAACAAGAACCAAAAATGCGATATACTGGGGAAAAAAAAAATGGAAATTTCAATAAAAAAATACTTTTAAATATACTTTTAAGATTTCTTCTACAAAAATGCAAGTATGCAGGGATTTTTTTTAACTACTATAAAAAGAATCATAACAAGGTAAGCGGAATGCCAAGATTGCCAATAAAAGGGAAGCATAAGAAAACATGTATTGGAGATGAACAACTAAATGGCATCAGGACACATATAGAATCATTTCCACACGTAGAGTCGCATTACTCCCGTTCAGACACTTCAAAAAACTATTTGCATCTATCTCTTACTGTTTAAAAGATGTATAATTTATATACAAAAACGACCGACCAACCAGTTTAAGTACATGTACCGAGAAATATTCTTAAATGAATATAACTTGGGCTTTTGCTTCCAAAAAGAGAGTTGTGATATTTGCGGGAAACATTAAATAAACAGAAGAAGTGGCTCACAGAATCAAAATAATGAAGACTTTGCAAGGCATGTACAAGACAAGAAAGAAGGTAAAGATATAAGAGATTTTGATAAACAAAGATTCAAAAGTGAGAGGGAGCATAACAGAATATACTGGAGTCTTTTATTTTGATTTGCAATTGTAGATTGTTTGACAAGTTTTGAAAGCTTCGTATTGTATGCGAAGACCAAAATGCATTTACGAGGCGAGTAAATGCAAGGTATGAGCATGCAATGCAGCTTTCAATACGTGTTTAACTCTCTGCTTTTCTTACGACCAAACAGCGCCGGCGCACAGTATAACCATTGCACTGAAAATTGGACAAAAGTACTAGTAAATTAAATTGATTAATTTGCAATGCTCATGACATACAGAGAGTTTTAAGTAACACCGAGCATGCCAGAAAATGTTCACTGTAAATTTTCCTGTGTTCGATTTGTTCTGGGACGCATCAAAGAATGCTAATAGAATTCACTTTAGCATTCTTTGATGCGTCCCACTTCAGATTATTTCAGTGTTTTACACGCATGGCGCATGAAGTAAAATTTCGAGTTTAGAAAAGCCTGATCACAATGTGATTGGCTACGATTTACAATGGTAATATAGTCAACCCAATTTACATTCTTCTGGGTGCGATTTTATTGGTTACAATTATTAGTAGTTCTAATGCAAATTAGGACTAATGTAAATAGGGTACATATAACGTCAAAATAAAATATGTCAGTTATTAAATTTTGTACGTTTATGGTAAGTGCAGTGTGTAGGAATATGGAACATACTTTTTTATCCAAAGCAAGACATCGGTATTTTAAGACAATTAAGATTAATACTGTCGTGAAACATACAGGGAGTTTTTCTTTTAAGTATACCTATTCCAAATTTAGCCAATTTTCTGTAAATCTTCAGATATTCTTTGTTTTTTCTAAGTTTAATTTAAAACTTTAAACGAGTGTTTTTCACTCCCAGACTAAGCATGAAGTAAAATTTCGAGTTTAGAAAAGCCCCGTGAAAATTTGTCGAGACAAATTTTCTGGGCTTCTCTAAACTCGAAATTTTACTTAATGCGCCACGCGTATCAAACACTAAAATATTGTGAAATGTATGTATATTCGAACTACACTTGAAATGTGTGTTTTATACTCGTGGCGCATGAAGCAAAATTTCGAGTTTAGAAAAGCCCAAAAAATTTGTCTCGGGTCGCTGCGCGACCCTCGACAAATTTTCACGGGGCTTTTCTAAACTCGAAATTTTACTTCATGCTTAGTCTGGGAGTGGAAAACACTCGTTTAAAGCTTTAAATTAAACTATTTTAAAAAACAACGACTGTCGGAAAATTTACAGCTTATGCATGTTTACCTAAAGAAAAAATGCAATTCATTGTAAGTTAAGCATTCTATAAACTACATTATCATTATTGAGTATTATGTTAGCAAATAAATGAAAATTGAAATGTTTGCCAAATGAAGCAGCACACCTAACACCCCAGTGTTGCTGTGCTGGCAGCAGACCTAGGTGCGGTACTTGCAAACCTGCATCGCCACGCTCTTCAAATGTGGAATAATTATATTTAAAACTGCCGAATGGCAGTTTTGTGACGGCATTTTTGCTGGTACACCCAAAGCAGCGTACTTGGGGTGGTCCTGATCAAATGGTTTACACAATACGCTGAATCGAAGTTCTTAGTAATCTTCAGTGAAATTGAAGCAATGTTTAAACTTATCTTGAAATATTATCAAATTAAAGTAACAGGAATCTGTTTTTCTATTATTTTTGCATGTAAGCTAAATCTGTTCTCCTCTTTCTCATTTTTCTTTTCTGTTGAATATTTACATTCCATTAGTGATGTAGGCAGGCAGGTAGGGACAGGCAGGTGGAATAGTGGTGGGAAGCAAGAAAGTGTGAAGCCTAGCGTGTGCGGACGATGTGGTGGTAATTGCAAAGACTATGAGTGAACTAAAGGAAATGAAAGAGAGGCTTGAAAGGTATTTTGCGAAAAGGAGATTGACTGTGAATGTAAAAAAGACGAAGTAGATGGTATGTAAGAATAGGGGTGGAAGAAGGAAGGTAGAAGAACTTAGATGGATGGGTGAGGAAGTAGAGCGTGTGAGAGAATTTAAATATATCGAGTATATGATTTTGTATGTAAGAACGTAAGAGTTGCGATGGCACGGATGCGGAGAATATGGGAGGATATGCTTAGGAAGAATGTTGGGATGAAAATGGTATGGTGGGATGCATGTATAAGAGCGATATTGTTGTATGCAGTTGAAGTGTGGGGAGTGAGTAGGAATGATAAGATTGAAAGGGTACACCTGCAATACTTGAAGAGAATAATTGGCCTGGAGAGGACGACTCCAAATTATATAGTATTGCAGGAGTGCCAGAGAATGTCAGTAGAATGGGTGGCTGTGAAGAGAGTGGTAAAGTTTGAGAGAAAGGTGTGTGTGTTGGGGGAAGAAAGGCTGGTAAGAGAAGCGTGGTATGAGTGTTACAGGGAATTTTAAGTGAAAGGTGTGGGCGTTAGATGGATGATAGAGAGAGAAAGATTGGACCAGAAAGTGGGTTGATGGTGAGGGAGAAAATAGCGTGGGGGGAAATGCTTGGGGTTGAATATAGTGAGAGGTTGAGGGATGTTGAGCTACAACCCTCACTATAAAATAATTCAAGTGCACGCAGGGCTGCCGCTCTATTTTAAGACATTAAGTGCGGAGGAGGTACGCTTGTTAGCGCGGCTCAGATGTGGAAATGATGAGAGAGGATGGAAGGTATGGATGAAAGAAGTATATATGAGATGTGTATTTTGTGGGAGAGAGAAGGATGAATGGGAGCACTGGATGAATGCATTCCCAGCAATGAGGATAAAAATAGGTATGAAAGGTAGTACGCGTGTCGAGAGTTTGTGTGAGAGCGGAAAGGGATAGAGGCGGTGAAGAAAGTAATGGGAGTAAGGCCAGGGAGATGTAGTTAGCAGCTTTGCGACGGGTAGAGAAGAATGTAGTTATGATTTTATATTTTTATTTTAATATTACCATTATTTTTATTTTAAAGAGAAAATGTTAGTTTTTTAAGAAGTTTGTATGTATTGGATTATGCCAAATAAGGGTTATATAGTATGTTCAATAAAAAAATAACCTTTAGAGTGCCATGATTTTATCTTTTTTTTAAATTTAAGTTAAGAATAATTATAATGTATAATTTCAGAGTTGCCAACCTACAATATTTTCCATTGCACTCTAGAGGTTTTATTTTATTGAACATACGATACTACTAGTGTAGGCGATTAATGAATGACACATTTCATGTTGACGTTAAACACACATTTCATGTTGACGTTAAATGTAAGTTGCGTTAGAACTACTAAAATCAGAGCCAATGAAATCGCACTCAATGCTTTGATGCTTCCCAGAACACATCGAACATAGGAAAATTTACATTGATTATTTTCTGGCATTTTCGGTGTTACATAAAACTCTCTGTATATGTGTTCTAAAGACCTCAATTAATAGGAATAACAGTTTTGTCTAACACAAAAATGTAATATTAAAAAAACCTTAATTTTCTTCTAGTGATTATGCTTTGATAAAAAAATGTATTTACATAATAAACTCACATGTCAAATCAAAATAGACACTTATTATAAAATATAATTCTATTATTGGTTATTTAACTTGATAGTTCACATATAGACCATGAAAGTATGTGTTATTTATAGGTTTTAAATTCTTTCACAGAATTGTCTTCTTCAAAGTATAATACTTCCTAAGTTGACCATAAATCTTAGCAAAAAAGCCTATGCATCTAATCTGAAGTATGCAGAAGTGATCATGAAATATAATTTTGTCTAGGGTAAATTGTTAATTTTGATACCTTTATTGTATTTTTGGCCATTTTCGGGGTTACCGTTACACTGTGCAGCGTTAATTGTTCTTCGTCAATATTCATTTTATTTCAATAATATTGACACTGACGTCCTCAAACTTCTCTACTTTCAAAACTAGTTTTGAAAACTTATTTTTTTAAAATATCATTACTTGTCAAAATACAAATATACAGTTAACACCTTTCAATGCCCAGATATAGCGACAAAACGTCTGTTTTCGGGAGCGGTCGTAGGAAAAATGTATTTTCACTTCCGAAAGCAGAGATTTTCCACTTCTTCTACAAAAAGCAGTTTGCTGCATATAATCTGATGGCAAATTATTCTGCAGATGGTGTCACATATTGTGCATTTTGGCACGAGGGCATAACAGGTGGGAATGGAAATCACATAGCAAGTGCACTTATTACCTTGTTAAATAAAATTGTACAAATAAATCCAAAATTGAAAAACGTATCTTCTGGTCTGGCTTATATGTTCTATAGAACCGAAATTCTCATATGGCTGCTGCTATTAAATATTTCTTACAGACACACAGCAATGCAGAAAGTGCTGAACAAAAATTTTCGGAGAGTGGACATAGCTTAGTTCAAGAAATTTTGTGTGTGCACAGTAAAATAGAACAGGCTTCAAGACACAAGGAAATATTTAGGTCAGTTTCCCTTTTAAGACACTTCCTTAATATACCACAAGGAAAAACGCCTCTTAAAGTTATTCAGTTAAGAAAAGAAACCTAAGCTCAATGCATCTAAAATAACTCATATAAAATCGATATATCCCTACATGCCAGACATTGATAAACAATTCTATGATGCAGTGTTTACTAACCAGTAATCAATGTAGAAACAAATATTCTTTATTTTGAAAAATAAAATGTTAACATTTCAAATGCTGTGCATTTTTTGCATTTTATTTTTCGTACGACCGCTTTCGAAAACAGACTTTTCGTCGCAATACCTGTGCATTGAAAGTAAAGACGTTTGAGGACGTCAGTGTCAGAATTATTAAAATAAAATGAGTTGTGTTTAAAACACGTATAAAATCACATTTATGCTGTGTTTAAAAAAAAATTGAAAAATTATTGAAACGTCGGATTTTCATGAAATTTTTAGGGATTGCTAGAGGAAAGAATGCATTTTATTGTCACGTAGAAATAAATTAAATTCATTACTTGAGAAATAAACTACAGATGGTTAAAGTTGATGAATAAGTAAATGAACATTGGAATAAAAGTGAACATTTTTGTTGCGTTTTAAAAAAAGTGTGAAAAATAACAGAAACGCCGGATTATCTTAAACTTTTCAGAAATTGCTAGAGCAAAGAATGCGCTTTACTGTCACGTGTGAATAAATAAAATTGGGAAATACATTACAAGAGGTTAAAGTTACGACCTTTTGATATAACAAGCCAATTTTAATTCGAAAACATGAATTTAAAATTTAAGTTCTCGCTTAAGTCCAAGAATGAAACTCTCGGATAATCCGGAAGATCTTTAGCAATTGTTTTCATTCGGTTTTGTGAAATAAATATTTAAGTTTTTTTTAGAGAGCAAAAAAAAACTCAGTCTCAACAAACAAGTATTATTGAATTTTTAAATGAATAATAATAATAAGATTTAAAAAACTACAAATAAATTTATTTGTAGTTTTTTTTAAATCATGAAAATGTCGAGTTTTTGAAAGAAGTTATGCTCGAGTTTTACAAAATATTAATATTTTTTTTATATAATGAAAACGCAGCTTAAAATTAAAACATTGATTCAAGCGTAAAAACGATTGAACATTACGTCCCATCAAAAGTTTGATTCTTTGTTAGTCGTTTGCCGTTTGTTTCGTAAAATTGACAAATTGTTCAAAAAAGTTGTGCTAAATTATTTAAGCCATCAATTTTTTTTTGGTTTTATTAAATTTAATTCACTCGGCGAAAAAGCAGTGATTTTGACTTAATTTTAAGTCCTGATTTAAGCGTGAAAACAATTAAGCTATACTTTAATTCAAAACCATATTCTTCGGCTGTCGTCTGCCTTTTGTTTCATGAAAATATCAAATCCGTGGACAAAGTTACGCTTATTTATTTAAGCGAGCATTTTTTTATTTAACAATTATTAAAACACGGAACGCAATTGTACTGACTTTAACCTGAAATTTAAGCCTCAGTTTAAGTATGAAAACAATTGAGCGTTACGTCACTTGAAAGCCACATTCTTCGGCTATCATTCGTCTTTTCTTAATGAACATATCAAATTCGTGGACAAAGTTGTGCTTAATTATTTGAGCAAGCATTGTTTAATCTACTAATTATTAAAACATAGACTTTGACTTAAAATGTAAGCCTAAGTTTAAGCGTAAAAACAATTGAGGTTTACCACAATTTAAAGCCACATTCTTTTTCTGTCGTCTGCCTATCGCTTAATAAAAATATCAAATCCGTGGACAAAGTTACTCTTAACTATTTGAGCGAGCCTTTTTTATTTATTAATTGTAGCTTGGACTTAAAATTTAAGCCTTGAAATCAATCGAGCGTTACGTCATTTCAAAGCCACATTCTTTGGCTGTCGTTCGCCTTTTGTTTTAAGAAAATATCAAGTTCGTGGAAAGAGTTGGGCTTAATTATTTAAGCGACTATTTTTTGTGAATTTATTTATAATTAAAACACGGACTCTTTGAGAAACTTAATTGACATTTTTGGAATATCCAGTAAAGATATTCAAATTTCAATTATAACCAAGTTTATTTGTTTCTGTGTAGATTCTTAGAATTTTATGTTGGTATCATAATCTGTTTTTTTTACAATTGCTGAAAAAAAACATTCTCCTAAAATCGTTGATTTTATTGTATAATTTCAACTTTAGCTGAATATTTTTAGAAAACTTCTCGAGATATTTTAATTTTCTTTCCAAAAGATGTAAGTGCAATCATTTCTAAGTAAATTATGTAAATTTCACGTTAATGGTATAAAATTTTAAATTTTACAATTTTTTCGAAGAAAACATTCTCCTAAAATTGTCAATTGTATCGTATAATTTTAACTTTGACTTGATATTTTGGAAAATCCATTGAAGATATTTAAATTTCTATAACGGCTAATTAAAGTTTATTCAGATTGTGTAGATTCTATAAATTTTAGGTTGATTTGATAATCCGTTGAGTTTTTACAATTCTCTCAAAATAAACATTCTCTTAAAATCGTTGAATTGAGGCATTCGTTATTTTTGTAAAAAAATCAAATTAAAGTTTTAACCACTCCCAGGTTAAGCATGAAGTAAAATTTCGAGTTTAGAGAAGCCTGAAAATTTGGTTTAGTCGCGTAGCGCGTAGCGCTACGCGACCAAACCAAATTTTATGGGTTTTCTAAACTCGAAATTTTACTTCGTGCGCCACGCGTATAAAACACTGACGAATTGTGATGTTTAAAATATACTTCTAAATCAGTATGCTGCTGAAAAAGTGTATTCTTAACTTTAGATTATTTCAGTGTTTTACACGCATGGCGCATGAGGTAAAATTTCGAGTTTAGAAAAGCCTCACGGGGCTTTTCTAAACTCGAAATTTTACTTCATGCTTAGTCTGGGAGTGGAAAACACTCGTTTAAAGCTTCAAATTAAACTCTTTTAAAAAACAACGAATGTCGGAAAATGTACAGCTTAATTCCTTGTATATTGATCAAGTAGTCATTTAGATTTCATCATTGTCATGGTACTATTAAAAATTATTACAATAAATACGTTGTTCTGTTATGCTCATTGTTTATTTTGTTATGGCGTAGGTAAAGTATCGTACGTTTCTCGAGTGGTATGGCAATTACATACTCGCGGAATACTGCACTCGCCGCTGCGCGGCTCGTGCGCAACATGTCCGCTCATATGTAATATGCTGCATACCACTCTCGTTACGTAATATACTATTAATGAGTTATGATTAAAGACATCACGATGGTTTTGACCGTTACTACGTGGTAATCCATATCAAAAATGAAACTATTACAATGTTTTTTACCACTTTTATTTTTTTATGATTAAAGAGATGGTTATTTTTTAAATCTTGAATAATCTAAGAGTAACGTATCACTCAAGTGATGCCCAACTCTGCTTTCTATTAAAGAGGAATTAAAACGGAACGGATTTATAAAATGACAAGCAAATAATGATGCAAACGCGAAAAACTATTAGAAAACCAAAGCGGTAAAATCTTTCAAGTCTACACTAAGAAATAATGCAAGGGGAATAGAATATTAACGAAAAATATAAATTGCTTACCCCATAAAGTATTTGATGTTCACGTCAGAATAAAAACTTGTCACTTATCCCTTTTTCCAATCCAGAGCAAACCAGATCCTTTATATTATTCCTTACAAAAACGTCATATAAATTGTCAGTGTCTCAAATGGTCGTCGCCGTGTACCACCCCTATTTCATCTTCTCCGTATTCGTCTCCGCCTTATTATGGACCTGCTTATACTTCGTCGCAAGACTCTGGACACACGAAAAATCCCCGGAATTCACCAACAGGATAATCACCTTGCTTCACGGCTTGACGCTGGCCATCTGGGGGGCAAGAGAGTGCTTTGTGGACGGATGGATCTTCAGCCAACCCGACAAGGAGGAAACATGCAGTCAGGAGTTCGCCCTGTTGGTCAGCCTGGGTTACTTCATCTTCGATTTAATGTGGTGCTTGTACTACAAAACAGAAACAAATTTAATGATCGGCCATCACGTGTACAGTATTTTTGCGTTGTGCAGGTTGTTAGTGAAAAGGAAACATTGGGGGCAGTCTGGGTGTGCGTTGGGCGGAATGGAAGCGACGAATCCTCTTTTGCAATTGCGCTGGTTTATCAGGACTTTCGGATATCATCACACTCCGCTGTTTGTGGTTGTCGAGTGTGTATTCGTTTTTACGTTTTTTATTTTGCGTATTTTCGTGGGGACTATTATCATGTATTATGTTATGTTTACAGGGAATTATGATTATGAGTTTATGTTTTTAGCTCTTTTGATTTATATGGTTTCGTGGGCGTTTGTGTATAATATGTTTAATTATATGCAGAAGAGGTATTGGCTGGAAAACGCTGTTCGGGATAGTAATGCCACACCGGTTAACGGGTGAAACGTATTTTAATTAAGTTACAATAAAGGTAACAATGCTTAATTATTATTAGTTATTTGTTTGTAAATAGGTTAGGTTAATAAAGTTTTCATCAAAGGATTATTGAGAAATAAGTTAAAACAGGTAGAAGTTTTAGTTTCTATCTGAGAGTATTAAGAAGAGGTCTACCGCGATTTAAACTTACAAAACTCGGCATATTGCCATCTAAACTATGCCGTTCTTTTGGGATGAACTATATACAGGGTTTGGTAACCCTGTATATAGTTCATCAGCGATTTTGTCAACAAATCTGGTGGTTTCAACATTCAGATTCAGACAAATTGTTTTTGATTGAGACGTGGCTTAATTCTAGTGTTTGTTTAAGGTTTTTAGTGATAATCTAGCAGCGGCGGCTCGCAGCGTAATTTCGGGGTAGACCAGAGACCCAAGGTAATATGGATCCGTTATTGAAAGGTGACTTTGTTGTGCAATTCCTTGTATTTATAAAGCACGATCCCAACCTCAAATTTTGTGTGTTCCTCGGCGCTGTGGCCGACCCTGTTAGGCTGCGAGCCGTCGCTGTAATCTAGTGATTTACTGTCATCAGAAAGCAATTAATGATAAAACAGTCGAATATGCCAAAACTATTAACATTCGGAAATTTCTATCTTTACATTCATAAAAATGTCCATGTCCAAATGAATCATAAACTTACATTTCTAAGGAGTATATTTCAAACTTTACTTGAAATCATTGTTTTGTACGCGTGGCGCATGAAGTAAAATTTCGAGTTCAGAAAAGCTTGAATATTAGGATTGGTCGCTCCGCTTCGCTCCGCGAGCAATCTAAATTCCCAGGCTTTCCTAAACTCGAAATTTTACTTCATGCTTAATCTGGGAGGAGAAACACTTATCAGAAACTTCAACTGAACGCTTTTATAATCTAACCTCAGTAACTCTTCACTAACCTAACCTGACAAATTGTGAACCAACATAACTTAAAAACAGATACATGTGACATAACCTAACTTACCAAGCAAGCTAGTGTTAGGTTAGATCAAATTAGTTGATGATGGATTAAGCTGATGGTTACTTAAATATCTAGCATCTAACTTAACCTAAGAAATTGGTAATCTAACCTGACCTGAAAATAGTTACGCATAACCTAAACTAATTTCACGATGTATCATCTTACCTATACCTAGCTTAGAAGCCATTTACTTATATTCATTTAATTAGAACTGCTACAAAAGCTCAAGTGAACCTAGCTTATATAAATAACCTAACCAAACCTAAACTAACTTCACAATCCATATTCTAACCTAATCCTAGCTCAAATGCCAAATACGTATATTCATTTAATTAGAACTGCAACAAAAGCTCAGCCGTAAGCTAACTTAACTTTTGTAACTGTGTCCAAATCTAACTTTGGTGGTTACATGTTATCAAACCTATCCTAGGTAAATGCTACTTTAAATAAAGTCAACAACTCTCTGAAGTTCGATAAACTGATAAAAAAGTTACAATAGCTTAGATGGCCATCAGTTAACCTAACTTATGTAACTGTTATTCAATCTAACCGAACTTTTGTTACTATTATTCAATTTAACCTAACTTTTCACCATGTGAAATAGCAAGTTAGATTAGGTTAGATATGATAACATGCACCATACTATTATATCTAACCTAATTTTTTATCTAACTGAACTGTTATCATTGTCAGATTAGATATTATTAGATATCAGGTTGGGTTTAATCATTTGTTATTTAACTTAACTAATCATTATGTTAGATTAGATATTATTTGATATTATGTTGGGTTAGGTATACCGTTTTTCTTTTTATCGTGCTCACCATTGGGATCTCGTAAATCAATGATAAAAAGTTTCAATATTTGATACTAAGTAAGAATACGTCAACAAATTTCAGCTAAAATTATTTGTTTTAAACATTTGGCGAAAAATGTAAAACTGGATGATAATTTATTTTTATTATAACTGTTGAGATCGATGGCGAGTTGATGTTCGTGGTTTGAGTCTCACACTCTTGGTCTGTGTGCACCGTACGAGAACGAGGACCACTAGCATGCCAGTCTCACGAACTTTTTGCACAAACTTGCGTACAGCAGGCGCGGTGGGTGATTCATTTCGGCCAAAACTTCCTTTCAACAAACGCACTGTTTATTTCCTCAGCACTCACTTTGGAAATAAGTTTGCAATATTTCCCAACGTCGTTCAAGCGTAAAGCGACTCATTTCGTACCGCGGAGGAATGATACCGACTTTCTGTCAAGATTTCGAGCGGGTAAAAGATGTCAGTGTCAAAATAGCCTATGATTTAAAAAGAAACCACTAGATGGCCCACCCTGTATTCTTACTCAGTATAAAATATTGAAACTTTTGTCTAATTTGACCAACTTCGTATCATCATTGGTTTAAGAGATCCCAATTATACCAATGTTAAGCACGATAAAAAAACGAACGGTATGAGTGGTCTAACTGCATAACTCACATTCTCTACTTTTTCTGAAAATTGAGTTCGCGGTTTTTTTTATGTCCGCCATGTTAAAGTACACGTGTTTTTTTTGCAAGTGGAGAGTGTGGGTTTTGCAGTTAGACCACTCATATGCTAAATAAACTTAATTTTCATCTATTTCAATCTGGATTAAGTGTATCAGGAAAAATATGGCTTTTCCTCCTTAAACATACATTTTTTAAGGGGAAATTGGATATAAACCCTACGATATTGTTGGTATTTCACTCAAATTTAGTACATGTTGTCAAACGTAACCTAAATTGTCATTTAACCTAAGCAAGGGCAATCCAACCTAAATTCAATACAAATTTGTTAAAGATAACATTTAGTTTATCATTAACAAATTTGTATTATCATAGCTGTTGAGTCTAAGACATTGCGCTCTATACAGAGTGCCCCATAGTGCATTCTCGTCTTTACTAAAGTTGCTTAGTTGCATAACCTAAACATATTTTTATGTATACAGGGGGTGCCATTAGGACAGTATGGGATGCAACTTGATTATTTTAAATGGATCACCTTGTATATTCTTTTAAAACTAAGCAATTTCGGTGAATACACTTTTGCTTCCTTAACGTGAATCAAGATGACGTACTAATGGGACTCCCTGTACATAATTCTATTATGATTATACTATTATAACAATAATAAAATTATAGTATAGTGCATCTGTAGTTATAATACGATATTTATTCATTAACGTTAAATAGTGTTGTTCTGTTAATATTTATTTGTTTTATTTATGTTATAACAAAACATAACATCTGTTGATTTCTCGAGATTTCTTAGTCGAAATTTCAGACATCTGGCAGACATCTGGCAGTCTAGAGTTGGCAACACTGACTATATATTTTGAAAAATAATTGTATTTTAAGAAAAGTTTAAAATTTGTACTTGTCTTTTTAAATGTTTCCTACTCTTATTTTTTTGAATAGAAAAATTTGAAATATGGCTAAATTATCACAATAACGTTATAGATTACATATTTTCTGCAACATCTAAAGCATACAGGAAGTCCTGATTATGTACTGCATGGGTATCTCTAAACAGTAAGAGATAGCGAATCGTTTAAAATATACGCGTGGCGAATGAAATAAAATGTCGAGTTTAGAAAAGCCCAGAAAATTTGTCTCGGGTCGCTGCGTGACCTTCGACAAATTTTTACGGGGCTTTTCTAAACTCGAAATTTTACTTCAGTCTGGGAGTGGACGAGTGTTTTCCACTCTCAGACTGAAGTAAAATTTCGAGTTTAGAAAAGCCCCGTAAAAATTTGTCGAAGGTCGCGCAGCGACCCGAGACAAATTTTCTGGGCTTTTCTAAACTCGACATTAGAGACATTAGAGCTTCAAATTGAAAAGTAATGTGATTTTATAAAAATAATGACATACCATAGAATTAATACAACAATTGCGGATGTCAAAATAGCACAAGATATTGCTGTTGCTTAATTAACGACAAACAACATAACGCAAACATCGTGATAACTGTGGTCTGCATAATACCACCTTATTAGGAGGATGTTTTCTTGTAAAGTGTAAATCATTTCGAAAACATTTACTTTATTCAACTGACTGCGATGTCTTTTGCCATTTTGACATCCGCAATTGTTGTTTCAATTCCATGGCATGTCATTATTTTTATAAAATTACATTACTTTTTCTTAATTATTTTAACTTAGAGAAACGTACAGTAAAAAAACGTTAACGCGAATGAATTCAGAATTTTTCCCTCTAAACAAAAAGGTAAATACATTTTGTTTTTAAAATAAATAGGAGAGCCAAAATTTGAACATTTCAAAATTTACATGGGATTTCCTATGTTGCGTCCGCCAAGTCAATACCCGGTATATCGTAGCCAATCAAAGCGCACTCAATCCTTTGATGCGTCTTAGTTCACATGGAATATACAACACTTAACATTGAGTATATTTTCAGAAGTTTGTTGTTTTAATAAATGAGTTCAATTTAAAGCTTAACGAGGCTTTCTACTCTTTGATTAAGCACGAAGTACAATTTCATGTTTACTAACTTTACTAATAAAAACTGTATTAAAATAGTATATTACGTAACGAGAGTGGTATGCAGCATATTACATATGAGCGGATATGTTGCTCACGAGCCGCGCAGCGGCGAGTGCAGTATTCCGCGAGTATGTAATTGACATACCACTCGAGAAACGTCCGATACTTTACCTACGCCCTAACAAAATAAACAATGAGCATGAAAGAACAACTTAATTATTGTTATAATTTTTAATAATACTATGACAATGATGAAAACTAAATTACTACTTGATCAATATACAGGGAATAAAGCTGTACATTTTCCGACATTCGTTGGTTTTGAAAGAGTTCAAGTTGAAGCGTTAAACGAGTGTTTTCCACTCCCAGTCTAAACATGAAGTAAAATTTCGAGTTTAGAAAAGCCCCGTGAACATTTGTCGAGGGTCGCGCAGCGACCCGAGACAAATTTTCTGGGCTTTTCTAAACTCGAAATTTTACTTCATGTGCCACGCGTATAAAACACTGATTTCAAGTGAGGTTCAAATATATATAAAGTTCACGATATTTTAGTGTTTTATACGCGTGGCGCATGAAGTAAAATTTCGAGTTTAGAAATGCCCAGAAAATTTGTCTCGGGTCGCTGCGCGATCCTCGACAAATTTTCACGGGGCTTCTCTAAACTCAAAATTTTACTTCATGTTTAGTCTGGAAGTGGAAAACACTCGTTCAAAGCTTTAAATTGAACTCTTAAAAAAACACCGAATAACTAAAGATTTAAAGAAAATAAGCTAAATTTGAAATACGTATACTTTAAAGAAAAACTCCCTGTACATAAAAAAAATGTCATTCGGTTGTACGGTAAGCAATCAGTTGTTCAGCTATCAGCACGTAATATACTTGTCAAAGCTATTACGTGCATGTGTACGTAATGTCAATCATACTTGCCAAGATGACAGTGTGGGATGATGCGGTTACTAGATAGGGCGTAGGTAAAATATATTTTCTGGTTACAAAAACATGGTTACATTTAATATACTTTTACTTTTATATTAATTTTAGGTTCAGAAATTTGTCCTAGTTACAATAGCTAGTAATATTATTCTTTTTTTTAAATTCTTATAATTTAGATCTAAACTCTAAAACTTTTCGTCATATAAAAAAAGCACTTTATAAAATAACTCTTCACGTTTTGTTAAAGTTACATTTTCTATGAACTAAAATTAAAATACTCTTTATTGCAATCACAACAACATCAATTATATGCTAAACTGGCTATGAATTAAATAGTAGTTAATAAACGTCTCTTACATTTTCGATTATTTTCTCTGTGTGGACACGTACATCTGGCACAAGTTGAATGTCTCGATCATCAATTTATCCAAACAAGGTATTAATTTGATTTTGCGGCCCCCCCCCCCCTCCCCCCTTCCTGGCACGATTAATTGATTCCTCTCGGCGAAAGGGTAGAGGTTTTCGGGTCGCATCTGTAGCCGACACAATCCCAGACTATTATTAATATGTGAACGTAATTCTGGAGAAAACCCGCCAATTTTAGCGCCCGCCCTCCCCGATTTACTGCACGCCATTTGAATGATAAGTGTGGGGGCATGTTCGCCCATATGGACCAAAATTCAATTTGTAGTAATCAATCATCATTAAAATGATTTTTTACTTTCCTTCATATGCAAAACAAAGAGAAAGTATTGTTTTTGTGTAAATTTTGAAATTAAAATTTTTAGTGGATATATCCATTTTGTCAAAATTAAATGATCCTTACATTTAATTTGAGATTCCTCGGCTAAAATTAAAATCTTTTTTTTTTACATAAATATTATACAGAGAGTTTTAAGTAACACCGAACATGCCAGAAAATGTTCAATGTAAATTTTCCAGAAAGTTTTAAGTAACACCGAACATGCCAGAAAATGTTCAATGTAAATTTTCCTATGTTCGATTTGTTCTGGGACGCATCAAAGCATTGAGTGCAATGTGATTGACTACGATTTCCAATGGTAATGTAGTCAACCAAATTTACATTCTTTTGGGTGCGATTTCATTAATTCTAATGCAAATTAGGACTAATGTAAATAGGGTACATGTAACGTTAAAATAAAATGTCAGTTATTAAATCTTTTGCGTTTATGGTAAGTTCAGTGTGTGGGAATATGGAACATACTTTTATATCCAAACCAAAAGACATCGGCATTTCAAGCCAATCAAGATTGTGAAACATACAGGGAGTTTTTCTTTTAAGTATACGTATTCCAAATTCAGCCAATTTTCTGTAAATCTTTAGATATTCCTTATTTTTGTTAAGTTTAATTTGAAGCTTTAAACGAGTGTTTTCCACTCCCAGACTAAGCATGAAGTAAAATTTCGAGTTTAGAGAAGCCCCGTTAAAATTTGTCGAGGGTCGCGCAGCGACCGGAGACAAATTTTCACGGGGCTTTTCTAAACTCGAAATTTTACTTCATGCGCCACGCGTATAAAACACTAAAATATTGTGAAATGTATGTATATTCGAACTACACTTGAAATCTGTGTTTTATACGCGTGGCGCATGAAGTAAAATTTCGAGTTTAGAAAAGCCCAGAAAATTTGTCTCGGGTCGCTGCGCGACCCTCGACAAATTTTCACGGGGCTTTTCTAAACTCGAAATTTTACTTCATGCTTAGTCTGGGAGTGGAAACACTCGATCAAAGCTTTAAATTGAACTCTTTTAAAAAACAACGAATGTCGGAAAATGTACAACTTATCCATGTTTACCTAAAGAAAAAAAAACAATTCATTGTAAGTTACGCATTCAATAAATGAATAAATACACCTACATTATCTTTATTGAGAATTATGTTAACAAATAAATGAAAATTGAAATGTTTGCCAAATGAAGCAGTACACCTAACACCCCAGTGTTGTTGTGCTGGCAGCAGACCTAGGTGCGGTACTTGCAAACCTGCCTCGCCACGCTCTTCAAATTTGAAATATTTATATTTAAAACTGCCGAAAGGCAGTTTTGTGGCGGCATTTTTGCTGGTACACCCAAAGCAAAGTACTTGGGGTGGTCCTAATCAAATGGTTTACACAATACGATGAATCGAAGTTCTTGTTAATCTCCAGTGAAATTGAAGCAATGTATAAACTTATCATGAAATGTTAGCAAACGGAAGTAACAGGAATCTGGTTTTTATATTATTTTTGCATTTAAGCTAAATCTGTTCTCCTCTTTCCCATGTTTCTTTTCTGTTTAATATTAACATTCCATTAGTGGTGTAGGCGATTAATGAATGACACATTTCATTTTGACGTTAAATGTAAGTTGCGTTAGAACTACTAAAATCAGAGCCAATGAAATCGCACTTAATGCTTTGATGCGTCCCAGAACACATCGAACATAGGAGAATTTACATTGAATATCTTCTGGCATGTTCGGTGTTACATAAAACTCTCTGTATATTCATCCAATTTGGACTATTTTTCATATTTAAAATTTTGTAGTGGCTTAACTTGTGCTATTTTAAACGAGAGAACCAATAGTTTTTGACAAAATTATTTGTAATTGTAAATAACTATACACGCCTAATGTGTATAAAAAGCATTTATTTAGGGCATAAAATAACAAACAAATTACAAAATCAAGCTTCAAATTGAATATATATTATATCAAGAACATTATACCATATGTTTTAAAATTATTTAGATAAAGGGTAGTTTTGAAATTCTGAACGCATGTTGTATGTTAATTCATCGGAATGTTGTGACCGCGTTCGGCAGATCTTCGCCGGAGGCGGTGTCGTGGTTAAAAAAAAAACAAAAAAAAACTACTTTTGGGCACCACTTGGTTTTATAACTTGCTATTGGCTTTATCCCCACTTAAATCAAGAAACTAGGGACAGGCTAGTATAGTTAAATAATAATATATTAATTTAGAAAAAAACACTTTACTAAAAAATAAACAAAATATAATGGAAGTTGATTGCAAATAAACAAAATAGCTGGTTAAGATAACATGGTAGCCGGAACAATCAGAACGGTTACAGGATCCACACCGGAATCAGAATTTAAACTTGGCACCAGTTAAATTCAAAAATAAAACTAAAACCGAATGTAAGTCTTAGTTAAAAACAAAAAAACAACCAGAGAAATAGAATCACGGAGCTTGATAAAATATATGAGAAGAAAATATCATCTATACTACCTTTAGATATAGGACGGCCTCACTCGAATTCCTTTTAAATCGTATTATTAGTCGAAAGATCACAAAAATGATTTCGAAAATCTCCGGACACCGAACACAGCACGTGTCTTTTTTTTCCTCCTCACCGGCGAACATTCAAAATTAAAATGGTTTAAAGACCTAACTAATCAAAATTAACGCCCCCTTACCCGGATTAACAACTATTAGTATTTTCGATCTATCAAAGATTAAGACTCCGCTACACTAACCACTTATCCTCACCACTCCTGAACATGATATAACTACCCACAAAATTATATCAAATAAATTAACAAATAAAACATCAGCGAACCACCTGAATCTCCTTCGGAATTAACGCCGATAAATTATTTTGCGTATTTCGCCAGAAACCGGCGAACGCGCTTTGTGCCCTGAGTTAACATATGTGTGTTTGTTCCTTATCAGTCAGTCATCGACCGTTGCCTATAAAGGTGACGATTAACCAAAAATTAATGGAGTTAAATAAATTATTTGCGGATTATTGTGCTTCCAGGACCAGAATCCTATGAATAATCACCAGGAACACGGACAGCACCGTTTTAACAAACATCAAATGCTGTTACAAAATTTCATTTTGATGTTGGTTTCTAATTCTACCAAAAACAAACAAGATTAAACAAGTGGTGAATAACTTATCTAATACTCTGTTTTTTCTCTCTAAAGTTTCCCCATATATCTAATCTCTCTCAACTTGATAAAAATCTAAAACGAAAATGTATTTTTAATAAATTAATAAATAAAAAATTTTGTCTCGTCACATCGAACCTTAAGTTTATATGTTCGATGTGACGAGACAATTTTTTTTATTATCTCATCAATAATAGTGATATTTTTGAATAAAATAGCCAACTAACTGCTTATACTTTATTCATTTTAAGATTTATGTAACTAGAAGCCTGATTTTTACGGCTAAAATGGCGGATCTGGTGACATTTTCGTTCGCGAAATTTATTATTTGGGGAAAACACATGTTGATCCGAAATTGGTTAGACAAAAGTTTATTCTTAAAGGATAAGTATTCAAATAAAGCTGTTAAGCAACAGTATTTATAGTTAATTGTTTCTTTGGATATTATATGACTCTTTTTTACAATATACGAAATAATTCGAAAACTACTTGCTTTAGCAGTATAGTTGTTAATACTTTTTGTAGGAAATCCTCCCCCCAATCGTACCAAGTGATTAAAAATGAGTCATTCTATTTAAAAAAATTGAATTACGAGAGATTAAAGAGGGCACTTCGATATTGACATTTTAAGAACACTTATTGTCAAAATTGACAGTTTCCAATTAATTCACTCATAGAGGCATCCTCTAGGTAGAAGTAGAGATATAAATCATATTTTTATCTTATTCTTAAGAGAAGTTACAGATTTCAAGATGCCTTTTAGAGTTCAACATTTTAGAAATATTTTTTTTTCCTGAAAACTATAAAAGATAAGTGTACAGGGTGGTTTTTTTCGTTGATATTATAGGGTATAGGCTAAACGGTACGAGATACAAAAAAACCAAGATAAATGTCTCGTTCTCTTTTTTAGTGTTTAGTCTAATGGCGCAATCAGATCTACACTAACTAGATTGGTTTAGAAGATACACGGTGATTTTCAAAATCGGTCGATTTTTATTATCTCTTATGACTCGATTATTTATGGAGATACAAACAATATTTAAATGCGAAAGTATTATGACATTTTACGTAGAACTTAAAACTTATACTTAAAAAATATATAGATGTTTTAATTTTTGAGATATTATCAAAACAACTATTTTCTTAAATAGGACACCCTATATCTGATTATCTCAAAAAATTGCATTTTTTCTTGTGATTGCAACAATATGTAACACTCAATATTTCGTTTGTCCTAAATAGCTAAAATATCAAAAACAAAAAAAAGAATTTCTAGATGGCCATGAATTGTATTCTTTAAGCGTTTGTTTTTGTTTGTTTTGATATTTTCGATTATACTTCTTTAAAAAAGGAGTCTAAAATGAATATTTTTAAAACTATGAAAAATTAAACATTTTAGGTCTTTATTTTCATTACCCTCAATATAGCCGTTATGAAAATAAAGACGCAGCTTTAGACCTATATTTTGAGAGTTATCCGGACTGATGAAATATTTCAAAGATTATATCACAATTTAAGTGAGTGTGGAGCATTTGGAAAACCAAGAGGTAAGATTTACAAAAAGGAAAATAAA
This sequence comes from Philonthus cognatus, assembly GCA_932526585.2. Classification (NCBI taxonomy): domain Eukaryota; kingdom Metazoa; phylum Arthropoda; class Insecta; order Coleoptera; family Staphylinidae; genus Philonthus; species Philonthus cognatus. The sequence continues at coordinate 60,229,698 of OW052246.1, forward strand.
GATTCGACGGTATCTAGACGTAATATTGAAAAATATATTGGGACCAGTAAATTAAACGTTTTCGCCAAAATTGGCAGTTAGTAAGTGCCCTACCGTATGGCTATTGTGTGCTGGAACACCGTTTCGTTGGAAATAATCATTATTTCTTATAGCCAATGGCATGTTATCCAACTCGATTATTACACATTCTTCCAAAATTTAGAATTATTCTTCAGCATTCAAATTTTCGTTAAAAATCCTGTAGTTAAGGACTCTGTTTTGAAAAAACGCCACCCATACATGGAACTCAAACCGTCCTTGTTGCACCCTGGCGACCCTCTCATAAGGATTTATGTTTGACCAATATCAATTGTTCTGTCGATTAAAAATTCTAAACGCCGCTCTTCATCTCCAGGATCCAAGTTATGAACCTTTATTATTTTATACGGTTTATACGTATGCTTGCTTACAGTTTAGAAAACGTTTAATTTTCTTGTGCCAATATATTTCTCAATATTACGGCAAGATACCGTCGAATCTTTATTTTCCTTTTTGTAAATCTTACCTCTTGGTTTTTCAAATGATCTATGCTCACTTAAATTGTGATATAAATATATTTGAAATATATTTTTTTTCTGGCTGTCGTCGTATAGGTCTAAAGCTGCGTCTTTATTTTCATTACCCTCAATATAGCACCCAAAATGTTTAATTTTTCATAGTTTATAAAAATATTCATTTTAGACTGCTTTTTTAAAGAAATATAATAGAAAATATTTCGTTAACCACGGAATATCAAAACCAATACGTAATTAATATTGAATTTTATGACATGTAAACAAACAAAAACAAAAGCTTACAGAATCCAATTCATGGCTATCTAGAAAATCTTTATTTTTTGTTTTTTGGTATTTTGGCTGTTTAGGATAAAACAGAATATCAAGTGTTACATATTTTTGCAATCGCAAGAAAAAATGCCATTTTTTAAGGTACTCAGATACAGGGTGTCCCATTTAAGAAAATACTAGTTTTGATAATATCTCAAAAATTAAAACACATATATTTGTTTAAGTACGCCACTGGATTCTACGTAGAAAGTCATAAAACTTTCGTATTTAAATTATGTTTGTAACTCCATAATTAACCGAGTCCTAAGAGATAATAAAAACCGGCAGATTTTGAGAATCACCCTGTATCTTCTAAACCAATCTAGTAAGCGTAGATCTGATTGCGCCATTAAACTAAACACTAAAAAAGAGAACGGACATACATCTTAGTTTTTTGTATCTCTTACCGTTTAGCCTATACCCTATAATATCAACTAAAAACAACCACCCTGTACATATGTTCGAAAAAAATATGTTGCCATTTAAACAAGGAATCCAAAAATATACTAATATACCCTATATATTAGTATTTTGTGGATTCCTTGTTTAAATGGCAACATATTTAAAATAACAAATTTGGTGCTACTTCCGGTGGAACCGGAAGTGATATAAAGTTGAAAATATTTGATATGAGGAGAACTGATTCAACAGTATGACAAGGATTTTTTTCAAAGTTTTAGTGCAACGACAACCCCATAAACTTTTAACAAACGGTTTAGCGTAGACATCCTGTACAAGGAGTTTTTCTTTTAAGTATACGTATTTTAAATTCCGCTTTTTTTCTGTAAATCTTTATATATTCTTTGTTTTTATTTAAAGTTCAATTTGAATCTTTAAACGAGTGTTTTCCACTCCCAGACTAAGCATGAAGTAAAATTTCGAATTTAGAAAACCCCATGAACTTTTGCCGAGCGACCCGAGACAAATTTTCTGGGCTTTTCTAAACTCGAAATTTTACTTCATGCGCCACGCGTATAAAACACCAAAATATTGTGAAATGTATGTATATTTGAACCACACTGAAATCCTTTGAATTTGTATATTAAAGTATTTACTATGATAAATCTATAAGAGACAATTGTTTCAGATAAATTTCAAGTGATTGAAACTTGAACACGATTTTCCCGGCGCATTCACCAGAAGTGCACCGATGAAGAAAATTAGCATCTGAAGAATAATGTTAAATTATTGACAAGGCTGCATAATCGCATTTATAAAACATATGTAACATATAGATACAAAAAAGTGCAGTGGCATGCACAGGTACCGACCGCAAAACAAAATGCTACAGTTGTTTCTAACCTCTTCAGAATCACCAAGAAATTTATAAGATTTGTGCGGATCACAATCGCAAAATAAAACAATTACTTTTGCTTTTATTTGTTGTTCTCCGCGAGTAATGCAAAAGTAAAGTATTAACTTTTTGTTTTAACCCATTCGCCCCTGACGGTGGCATTTGCCACCACTAAAATTTGGTAAACATACTGGATTTTTTTTTTAATTATGCATACATGTATGCATGAGTTGCAACTTTTCCGATAATCGTTTGTTTTTTGAAATAGATTAATTTGAAGTCTTTACTGAGTGTTTCCACTTCCAGATTAAGCATGAAGTAAAATTTCGAGTTTAGAAGAAAATATTCTACTAAAGCAGTATGCTAAAAACCTGTTGTCTGAACATCACATTACATCAGTGTTTGGTAAGTCTAGCGCATGAAGTAAAATTTCAAGTTTAGAAAAGCCTGAAAATTTAGCTACGCGGCCAAACCAAATTTTCAGGCTTTTCCAAACTTGAAATTTTACTTCATGCTTAATCTGGGAGTGGAAATCATTTGTTTGAAAGTTCAATTTGAAATATTTGTAAAAACAAGGAATATCTGAAGATTTAGCGTATACAGTATATTGAGATAAGTATACTTAAAAAAACGCTCTGCATATTTATGATGGTAATAAATAATATGCTGTGTACACAACAATTTTTTGGGCACTGAAAAAAATCCAGGGCTAAACGATGATAGTTTTGACTCAACAGCGAGTTATTATCAAACTAAGATAAAATTAAAATATGATATATTTAGGGATTTTTCTGTTGAAATATACCTAACAATTTATTGCAAACTGTTTGAATGTTTAAAGCTCGAGGTTTGATTACACGAAATAAACATTTATAACATTTATTAAGGAACAAAATACACAGAACACATATATTTTGAAATTTACAATATTTCACTGTTTTATACGCGTGGCGCATAAGGTAACATTTCGAGTTAGAAAAACCTAAACATTTGGTTTGGTCGCTTTTCTTCGATACGCGACCGAACCAACTTGAATGGTAATAAAAAGCAATAAATGTCTAAAATTTTATAGCATCATGTATCTATATTTTAATGAATAATTTCCTGTATGTACAAAGTGATTCTCCATGAATGCCTCCCCCCCTCTAACTTGGTTATTTCTGAACCAATTTGAAAATTTTAAAAACATTTGAAATAGTTTGATAGAAAGAAAACACTTAACTTATTTATACCACTTTTATTTTACTTCTGTGACTAGTTTCAATTACACGGTAATCAATGTCAAACTAAGACTTAAAAAACACTTAACTTTTTTATACCACTTTTATTTAACTTTTATGACTAATCATTGTCAAACTAAGTTTTAGTTTAGTTTTAGTGTAATTGAAACTAGTCACAAAAGTAAAATAAAAGTGGTATAAAAAGTTAAGTGTTTTCTTTATATCAAAGTAAAAATGTACCACGAACTGATACAAGAATTTTAAATAGTGTTTAAGGAAGATTTTCTATACTGTCTCCAAATATTCAGGGTGTCCAAAATAATTAAGTAGTAGTTATTTTTTTAAATAGACCACCCTGTATTTCATTTTGCATTTGGTTAGAGATTTTAATTAGGAATGCAAAGATATCGGGTTTGATAGGGTTTTGTCAAACGACTGAGGAGATATAGCCGATTTTCTGAAACATAATAGTAATAATAATAATAATACTTTATTTCACAATGGAAGAACAATACAGGGAAAGGTTAAACATTCGCATGTGAATATGTGAATAAAAGTTATTAGATTACAAAATAATAATAATTATAATAAATGAAACTTAAAAATAAATGAAAAAATATAACATTGTAAAAAAAACTCGGGTAGCAGATTCAAGTTTTACTTACTTATTGGGTACTTACCTAAGACATTTGTTTTCGCAGATGGTGTTTTGAAGGTGTATACATGTCTAATAGATATTTGTGGATCATAAAAGTTTACATCACTCAACACGTTAGGACAATCAATAATGTTGTGGACTAGTTTGAACATACTCATAAACTACATTCTTCGCGACGAGCCGACAAGGAGCAAACATCATGCCTTAGCAGTTGTTGGTAGTCAGTGTTTCTTTCCGGGTATACGTGATCAATTTTGTAAGATATATACTTCAAAAAACGCCTTTGGACACACTCAACTTTAAGTTCGTTGATCCTGTAGCATGGATACCAAACATTTGAACCATATTTCAGCTTACTGCGTACTAAGGAGAAATACAATGTTTTCAAAAGTGATGTATTACTGAAACCGTTAGCGGTGCGCATTAGAAACCCTAACATTTTTATTGCAGATTTAGTGGTATTATCAATATGTTTTGTAAAATGTAAGCAATATTCAAAAGTTATTCCAAGATCCTTCACAAATGAACTTCTTTGGACCATAGTATCATCAATGTTATAATTGAAATGAGTAATTTGATGCTTGCGAGAATAAGAAACAAATAGGCTTCGTCCAAATGTTGATAAACAACATTAGGACGAAGCCTATTTGTACAGCACCAATGCAAGATTTTATTTAGATCATGTTGCAGTAGCAGACAATTCTCTGGAAACCTTATCGAAGCGTAAATTTTAATATCATCAGTGTATGCTAATGTCGGAAATGATAAAGACGTAATTAAGTAGTTAATAAAAGCTATAATCAGTAGAGGGCCTAAGTTGGAACCTTGGGGTACGTCTAACGTCGAGTGGCACTTAAATGACTTAGATCTTTTAAAATGTACATATTTATTTCAGTTTTAAAGGGGAAGATGACATAAATGTTAAAGTGTGTTCTGTTAAACCAAATAGACTGAGCTTGTTAAGTAAAATATTGGGGTCAATAGTATCAAAGGCACGGGACTGATCTGTATAGATAACATCGGTCTGACCTCTGTTATCAAGACTCTTACTAAGGTGTTGGGTAATTATAGCCAGATTAGTTATAGTCAATCTTCCAGACATAAATCCGTGTTAAGGTGCTGAAATATATTCATTAGTATTAATTATTATTAATTTGTTCAAATATCTTTGACAAGATTGACAAGATTGTAACAGGTCTATAATTTTGAAGAAGAGAGTGATCACCTTTCTTAAAAACCGGAGTGATAACAACTCTCTTCCAAGTATTAGGAAAACATGCAGATTTTATTGATAAGTAAAAAATTGTTAATGACGGTTTTACAAATATACAGAGAGTTTTATGTAACACCGAACATTTTCATCCAATACAATTTGACATCTTTAATTATTAGGTTATGTATAAATTGGGTTGCCTATATGACTATTAAAAATTGTAGCCAATCAATCATAATTAGTGCCTCAACTTGTACATACAGGGAGTTTTTCTTTCAAGTATACATGTCACAATTATAGCGTATATGCCGTAAATCTTTAGATACTCGTTGTTTTTTTAACAGAGTTTAATTTAAAACTTGAAATGAGTGTGTTCCACTCCTAGACTAAGCATAAAGTAAAATTTCGAGTTTAGAAAAGCCTTAAAATTTGGTTTTGTCGCGTAGCGCGAAGCGCGGAGCGGCCAAACCAAATTTACAGGCTTTTCTAAACTCAAAATATTACTTCATGCGCCACTGGTACAAAACACTGACATACTACGAAGTTTAATACACACCGTTAAACTGTACATTGCGTCAGTGTTTTGGACCTGTAGCGCATGAAGTAAAATTTCAAGTTTAGAAAATCCTGCAAATTTACTTCATGCTTAACCTGATCTGTTTTTTTAACAAACTTCAGTATGAAACTTGAAATGAGTGTGTTCCAGTCCTTTTCTAAACTCGAAATTTTACTTCATGCGCCACCGATACGAAACACTGACATACTACGAAGATAAAACACTTCGCTAAACTTTACATTGCATCAGTGTTTTGTACCGGTGGCGCATGAAGTAAAATTTCGAGTTTAGAAAAGCCTGAAAATTTGGTTTGGCCGCTCCGCGCTTCGCGCTTCGCGCTACGTGACCAAACCAAATTTTCAGGCTTTTCTAAACTCGAAATTTTAGTTCATGCTTAGCCTGGGAGTGGAAAACACTCGTTTAATGCTTCAAATCTTTTAATAAACCGAGCGTCGGCAAATGCACAACGTATGCTTATGTATACTTAAAAAATTCTCGTTATGAAAATGTTCGGTGTTACATAAAACTCTCTGTATACTTACAATATTTGATAATGAAACAAGGCATCATCATCAAGGGATCATCACCACGAATTATGATTGATGTGATTCAGTAATTAGAGGAATAGAGAAACTTTCGCAATTAGTATGCACCGAGTGAATTGTTGAGGCATCATTGTCAAGAAATACTTCAGAAAAGGTATCAGCAAATGAATTTATGATATTTTGAGTAGTATCAAAGGTGTTATAATCATTTTTTAATTCAGTTTATATTGAAGTGCACTTTTTTTTGTGTACAAACTTCCATAGGTCTCCAGGTTTGCTTATAAGATTATTTTCAATGTTTTTTATGAAGGAGTTATATGCTGAATTTATTTGTGATTTAGTTATACTACGAAGTCTTTTAAATTCTCTGCGGTAAAACAAGGATTGCGTAGATTTCCACTTTTTATGATAGTGGTGTTTTACGCGAACATTTTTAGTAATTTCTTTAAAAAACCACGAGGGGAACTTATTAGAATTTGGATATGCTTTTTACATATGCTTAAAAAAGTGTGATGCACACACATAACAAACATTTCTATGTGAGCACTATCATTACCTAGAGACAAAGTAATTCTCTTATAAAATTTTTAGTAACGAAATCTACTTATGCTAATTCGAGATTGACACTAGCATGACGTCTTATCGTTCTCAAGGCCTATTTTGTTATTTTGTTTATAACTGCGAATATTCCTAGTAATATCATCAAGACTATTATTAAACCTTATAACATTAAAATCATAAATTATAAGGTATGCAATAATAACGAATTAATATCGACGTTCTGCGAAAAATTTAGTCTTTTTAAGACTCTCCAAAATATTCATTGAAACAACTACCTCAGGTCAAATTATTCTGTCACTAAACTAAATAAACAAACAGAAATTTTACTTCATGCATAACCAACAAGTGGAAATACTCGTTAGAAGTTTGAAATTAAACACTTTTATAAAAACAATGAATACCTGAAATTTTACAAAGTATGAATCGGAATATGTATATTAAAAAGCAAAATTACCTTTTTTTTTCTTCCTGTGGGGGCCGTCTTCCTTGAGGATCCGGATCCACCGTATATGAACTTTAATAAAGCACTGGAAGTAAAACGAGACCATTTTGAAGTATTTCAGTATAATTATGATATACAGAGAGTTTTATGTAACACCGAACATTTTCATAACGAGAAATGTTCTTTAAAGTATGTATATGCATACGCTGTACATTTACCGACGCTAGGTTTATCAAATGAATTCAATTTGAAGCTTTAACGAATATTTTCCACTCCTGGGCTAAGCATAAAGTAAAATTTCGAGTTTAGAATAGCCTGAAAATTTGGTTTGATCGCGTAGCGCGAAGCGGCCAAACCAAATTTTCTGGCTTTTCTAAACTCGAAATTTTACTTCATGCTTAGTCTGGGAGTGGAAAACACTTATTTTAGGTTTTAAATAGAACTCTTTAACAAAAAACAACGGTTATCTAAAGATTTACGGCATATACGCTGTAATTGGGACATGAAAAACTCCCTGTATGTACAAGTTGAGGCATTAATTGCGATTGATTGGCTACAATTTGTAATGGTCATATAGGCAACCTAACTTACACATAACTTAAGAATTATAGGTGTCAACTTGTGATGGATGACAATGTTCGGTGTTACATAAAACTCTCTGTATATTTCGAATTTCTACTGACATCAGCTTGTGTTTTTGATAGAGGACCAACTGTGGAGAGTTCATTTCGAACTCTCCACCTTGAACACAAAGCGGCAGTCAGCCACAAATGTTTTTAATGAAAGGAAAGGAGGAATAAGCGAGCGGCCGAGAGAAGAGGGCACGTCGCTAATTTACTTGTGTGCAGCGCATTGATAGATTTCAGCAGAAGCGAGCTTTTTGTTCGGACGTCAGCTTTGTGTCTTCCGTTGTGCGGTCCCACGACACCAATAAACACGCCGCTTTGTTGCACTGGATTTACTCTACTCTCTCAAAACATACTGAAAAAGAAAAAGAAAACAGAAAATATTAATCAGAAAAATGTGCACGTACTATGTAAGACACTGTACAAAAATGTATCTCAAAACTATTGATATGTTTTCAAGCAGACATTAAATTCCGTGCTCTCAACTAAAAACGTAACTGTATAACTATACAGGGTGTTGATTCGATTAGGTATGTATACCTGATCGAATCAACACCCTGTATAGTACAGTATTATCAATACATTTTAAAGGACAGTTAAGCTTAAATGATATTTAAGAGTGAATATGCATTATTACCAACCAGTTTAAATATCGTTTAGCAGAAAAATACCCGTTAGCGTTAAATCTCGAAATTTCTCCCAGTAACAATTTGAACGGCGATTTAACTTGACGTTTTTAATTTTGAGGTTAAGTTACAGTGATTTCCGTTCGGTTGTTGTTATAAATACCCGTTAGCGTTAATAATCATAAATTTAAGTTCGTCAAATTTCACCAGCGACTCTTCGGATGAAGAAATATTCAATTACGGACAAAAAGATTGAGTATGAATCTAACAACATAACGATATGTAGGTAGCAGAAGACGTCCAAAAATTATTAAAATGCGCCGCAAAAAAAATTCTTAGAGCGATGTCGCTTCAACATTGTATTAGATAAATAATACAAATCAATATACAGGGAGTTTTTCTTTCTAGTATACGTATTCTAAATTCTGCTTATTTTCTTTAAATCATTAGATATTCGTTATTTTTTTTAGAAGAGTTCAATTTAAAGCTATAAACTTGTGTTTTCCACTCCCAGACCAAGCATAAAGTAAAATTTCGAGTTTAGAAAAGCCCCATGAAAATTTTCTGGGCTTTTCTAAATTCGAAATTTTACTTTATGCGCCACGCGTACAAACAACAATATTGTGAATTTATAAATATTTGAACTTCACTTGAAATCAGTGTTTTATACGCGTGGCGCATGAAGTAAAATTTCTAGTTTAAAAGAGCCCAGGAAATTTGCCTCGGGTCGCTGCGCGACCCTCTACAAATTTTCTACGCGGGGCTTTTCTAAACTCGAAATACTGTATTGACAACGTTTTTTCAAACATCGATCCCATGAATTTGTTGGTTCAGGCCTATGATTCTGGACTATCGGATCACGTTGGTATTCACTTCAAGGCAGATATTAATGTAAGACAAAGGAATAACAATAGAAATGTCACGTTCACACAAATCACTAAAAAAGGTACCAATAAATTTTATTTACTTTTGGAATATACAGACTGAGAGTTTATTGATGATAACCGCTATACCGCAGAAGAAAAGTTTAATAACTTATTACAAATTCTTGACGATTACTTTAAAATCAGTTATCCTGAACAAAAACTCAGAAAAAATAACCAACAAATAAAATGGTTTAATAGCGAACTACGTCAAATGCGCGAAACTTTGAACCTTATCCAAAAAGCGTATGAAAAAAGCAACTTTCAAAAATTATTATTATTGGTACCGAACAAAATACCGCGATGCCTTGAAAAATGCCAAAGTGGCTGCCAATGTGTCCTATATTCAGAACTCGCAAAATAACACCCGTTCAATGTGGACAATAATAAATAATAATCGTGCAAAATTACAGACAGAGAGTACCTGTACTCTAAATCCAAATGACTTAAACATGTTTTTTGCTAATATAGCCGATGATCTTATAAGAGATCTGCCCTCTAAAGAAAGTTGATCCTATAAATGTAATAGCTCAGAATAATCATACCTCAAACTTGAACTATCTTAATATCTGTGAAATAATATACAGTGAAGTTAGAGATGTTATTAGAAAGTTGAAAAATTCTAAAAGCAGAGACATTTATGGTTTCACGACTACATTAATCAAGGAATTAATAGATGTTTTAGTAATTCCTATTACAAAACTAATTAACCTGTGCATAGTAGAAGGTATATTTCCAGCATCATTGAAAAAAGCAAAGGTAACGCCAATTTTTAAGAAAGGAGATAGATCATATCAAAATAATTACAGACCTATTTCAATACTTTCCACACTGTCAAAGATATTTGAGAAGGCAGTTGTAAGAACAGGTGTTGAATGTGCAGCAGTTTGGTTTTCGAGTGGGGAGATCAACAACAGACGCAGTCAGTGCTTTAGTCCAGGATATTTTAAAAGGCTTCGACGAGGGCCTACATACAACCGTATCATTTCTGGACCACAGTAAGGCATTTGACTGTGTTTGTCATGAGACCCTCATTCGAAAGATGTACTTCTACAATTTTCACCCTTCAGCATGTAAACTACTTAACTCATACTTGCAAGAAATAAAGCAGATAGTTGTGATAAAAATAAAGTGTCGTCAGAACTAATGTTAAATCATAGTGTACCCCAAAGCTCAATACTTGGACCTATTTTATTTATAATTTTTATTAACGATCTACCATTAGTAACCGGAAACTAATCAATCTTTCTCTATGCTGACGATACCTTAGTCACTAATAGCGATACCCATTTAAACGTTTAAATAGGATCGAAAAAACCAAACAAAAAGTTGCTGAATAGTCTGTAAATAATAAACTAACAATAAATAATGATAAAACTGTTGATTTGGTCTTCTCCTTAAGATCTGCACACATTATCACAGAAACATCCGCAAGGTTTCTTGGTGTATATCTAGGTAACAGGTTAACGTGGCATTCACACGGGGATGAAATGGCCTCGCGATTGTGTAAAAATATTTACTTGCTAAGACATCTATCGAACAGTCTACCTCAATCATTTCTGCGTTGCGTATATTTTTCGTTGTGTGAATCTCATCTAACCTACGGAATTATAACCTGGGGGCACTCGACAATCATGCACAGGTTATTTGGACTGCAAAGAATGGCCGTTAGAATAATAGCAGGGCTTGGGTATAAAGATGACTGCAAAATGAATTTATTAGATCGAAAATATTGACTTTACCATCAATATATATTTTGAAATGTTTATTATATATCAGTAAAAACATTGAAAGTTATCGTTCTCATGTCTGTATCGATCACGATTATCAAAATCTCAAAATGAAGTCAACTACTATGGTCCAAAAATGTTTAATAAACTGCCAGAACCAATAAAATCACTTAATATTAAGCAGTTTAAAAGAACGATCAGAAACTATTTTATTAAAAAAAGTCACTACACGATAGAGGATCTAATGTCAGATAACTACAACATATTGTAATGTGCATGAACACTGTTTATTTAATTTATTAAATCATTTTAAATTTGTACTTGTATAATTATTTATTGGACATATTTATTGTATTTTAAAATGTTGATATATGTATATAATGTAATATTAGGATTTTATGAATTTAGTTTTTATTATTTGTTTACTCTACTTAATTATTTTAAATTTGTACTGTGCGATAATTTATTTATTGGACCTGTTTAATTGTATTTTAAAATGTTTATGTCGTATGTTATAACATTTTGATTTTTTTAATTTTAAGATTAACCAATTTATTTTAATGCAATTTATTTTATTTATTATATTGTTATAAGCAGATTTTCTTTTTAATTTTATTAGTAATTAATTTATTTTAACATAGGTAATTTAATTCATATTTTGGGGACGTGTGTAAACTTTTTTGTAATGGCACTAATAAAGAATTATTATTATTATTATTACTATTTTTAAATAAGAAAATTTTAGAATATAGCCGGGTAGCAGAACACAATATGGGCATTTTCAGCACGTAATTACGGCCATTCAGAGGTCTAATACTCAACTTTTATGCCTAAAATCATCAATGCCGCATCCGTAGCTTTTATTCAAAGCCCTTTCGGCGATTCTAGCGCATTCGTATCAAAAATAATGAATGAAGACGGGTGTTCCTGAGGCTGTTTATTTGCAATTATAATTTATTTGTCATATTGAAAATCATTTACAAAGTTTTAAAATATCCTACTGTTAAAGCAGGACTGCAACTGTTCGCAGTAAATACACCCTAAGTTTGGTCATATTAAAAAAAAAACAAAGTTTAGGTATTATATTAATAACAAAGAATACCTATATATTTACTAATAACACGGTAGTTTACCGTCCTATTAGTGTATTCTCATTATATAAATTAGGTTAAATATCATGTTAACATTTTTAATATCCTAATACGGGTATTAAACAGGTGGTTTCGGAATTAGCCGGATAGAATAATAAAAATCACGATTGCACAAGAGCCCATAATTGCATTACTTTCAAGTCGTAAATGAGAGCTAATTGCGTTATTTCATAATCAAACCTATATCAAGTTACATAATGCCTACACAGAGAAAACGCGATTCGCCGAAGAACACAAACGCAATTATCCGGTTGGTGTGAATTTCAAATTATAATCCATTCGAAAACTCGACAGAAATTATCCCAGGTGCTGCTTGCTAGAGATTTCTGATAACGATATTTGATGGTAATTTCCTCACATAGACACGGATATTAGCGTTTCTACAAGAATGTAATTGTAGGCGTAGAGATGCTTATGTAAATAAATAACCATACTGCATACTCATTAAATATTTCTTAGTTCACCGAGATTAGTTCTTGTCGAAAATATTGAATAAGTTAAAATAATTCAAAATGAATTTTAAGGTGTCTTTTTGAAGAGCAGAGATTGATTTACAAGATTAATTCTTTTGTTTAAACAAAGTGGGCTTTGATAACAAAACCATCACGATTGGTTTAAAAGAAAATATTTACAATTCGCGAAACGTTAAGCACACTACTTTTAATGTAAATTGCATATTTTATTGGACAAATTGCAAAATATTATAGGTATTTAAATTTCTTAGAGTTTGTACATTCTAATAAATACTTTCATTTTGTATTTAAAAGAAATTATCAAAATTATGCCAAATAAGTAGACAGAAGACCAGCATTACCGCTTGCAAAAATAGTGTAGATGTTTTGATAGGGTCCCTAAATCCGCGATTGCGTTCTGGTAATTAAATATTACAAAAATACTGCGAATTACTTGTTTAAATAAAAAATACGCAAAAACATATTGTTCTCGATGTCGTCTGGAGAGATTATTAGAGGCATAAATTCGAGGAAGAGACACCACCGTTTGCCTACCCCCAATAAAATTAGCATACAAATCGCGGTGTTTATGGTCGTCTTTATTTTTTCCGCTACGCAATACCTCTGTACAGACATCGCCCTCCAATTACACCGGGAGGCGCCGTAAAGGCAGATGGTTATTGCCCCATCGGGGGACGTAAACCGAATTTAGGGGCTACTACAGCGCCCGGGCCTATATAATTTTGCTTATGCATTTTTTAATTAAACCGGATAATGATGTTTAGACTGGCTTGTTTACATTTTACAAGTCGAATGTCACAAAATTATACGCAGAATTTATAACTAGTAAAATAAATAGAACACATTAAAATATGATTAAAACTAAAAACATAAAATACAATTGTAAAACAACACATGCATGAACATTTGTCTGTGTTTTTTTAACATTGTTTAATTTGTTGAACGCGTTGACGATTGCTATTATTATTTCTAGTTGATTTTTCAATGAATGTTTGTTTTTTAATACGAGTTTTGTCAGATTTCAGAAATCTGTTTTATCAGTATTTTTTAAAATTGTCGTTTATGTCAATACATTTAGATAATCTTCATAGGTTTCAACAAATTTGTAACTTTTATTAATTATTGTTTTGCTCTGTTATTGAACTATGTGTAGTCTGTTGCCATTATTATTATTATTAAATTTTATGTTTTGAACGAATTCTGCAAAGTTTGTTAAGGCATATAAAAATCGTAACATTTTTATTGATTCTATTAATTTTGACTGTATTAGTAATTTGTTTAATGATTTAATGATAAACTCCTTGCTTTTATAAATCCGGTAAATTTAAAGCTTCTAACGAGTGTTTCCACTCCTTGATTGAAAAATTTCGAGTTTAGAAAAGCCTGTAGAGGAACTACTTGATTAAAACTACAAATTGAACGCTTTTTTAAGAAACAATTTATGCCTGAAATTTTACAGCAAATGTGTCGGAATATGTACATTTAAAAGAAAAGATATCGGTGTAAAATATTTACAAAGAAATATTGATTATTTTTCAAGTTATCAAAACAGTATATTGCACAAGAAACGGAACCATTAATTATTAATTCTTCTTTGTTCTGGCGTCCCTTGGATCTCCGGATCCAAGGGCGCCGACCCTGAAAGTAGGCCCTGAAAGTAATAAAATTATAAGATAAATTCAAATACAAAACTATTTGAATTCGAAAAAATAAGCTTACGCTTCTTATAGTTTGCACACTTTAAACATAATATATAAAATTACGAAAAAACTATTCGCGAAAATGCAAACAGTGTCTTAATTAACAAGACAATTTAAGACGATAAATAGTAGTTGTTTCAATGAATATTTATCGTCTTAAATTGTCTTATTAATTAAGACACTGTTTGCATTTTCACGAATAGTTTTTTCGTAATTTTATATATTAATAAAATTATAATTTAGAACTACCAAGAATATAAAATCAATTAATTGTCTCTGGTACAAAGTTGTTAATACCAGTATGATACATGTTGTTTTTGTTTTAATTTAATTTAATAATGCACGTATGTGTCGTTAATCAAAGCTCAGACAAATGGTCCGTCAAGTTTTAGCGAGTGGTCTCAGTAGGTGGGCAAACGTTGGGGTCAGTCGCAACTCATCCCTATCTAGATCTGACTTCTGACTCCTCCTCACACCATCCCGAGTGACTCTCACTGTGTCAATATCCCGCTAATGACATGCCTTCGCAATCTAACCATTCCATCGGCAATTACACATAATTACGCCCATAAACACCACGACCACTCAGTACACGAACGGATGGTACTTTTCGTAATAAGTACAAAATAATTAATGGTACACCACAAGTTGCGACGATTTTTTTATGGATAGCATACTATAGTTAGAATTTAGCTCAACAAAGCATTTGAATTCTGTAAACCATCACCCACAGACGGGTTTCCGACTTTATGGCTCTCATTTGTGTGGTCTAATGATCGTTTGACGATAGATTAAAATGCAGACGTAATGCTTGGATACAATTTAATTAATGGGGCAATTGATTGTACCTAGAAATTTGTGTTCCTTTGATCTGTTTCATGTACCATATTGTAAAACGGACTATGGTAAACATTTTGGTATGGTCAGAATCGCCAATAATTGTAACGCCATCAATCTCGACTTTGGTGCAATTAGCCGGGATGCTTTGAAGGTCATCTTCCGACAGGGTATGTAGTCTGCATATTTTAATCTGTTGTTTGTACCTAAATGTGTTGTTTGTTTTTACTCTTTTGTGTACCTTTGTGTACCATATTATGTATTTGTATTTATATTTCATGTTATTTTCAGTTTTTAAGATTTTAATGTACTAGTTAGTAAATAAATAGTCTTATTTTTCTATAGGTTAAATTATAGAAAAACGAAAACTGTTGTGGTTAATGGTTTTAAACGTTTTAAGCTTTTTCATTCAAAAAGTAAATTCTCAAGTTTTTTTACTTTCCCCCCATGTCAAATACACTTTTTTACTTTAAGAAAAAAAAAAAAAAAAACAAGTATCTATTTATTAGAAGCAAAACCCATCCTTAAAAATACTTATCAAATTATCTAATCGATTTATAATCGCTACCCACCCTAAAAAAGAGATGCGGGAAAAGTTGAAAAGCATGTAGTTAATTAAAAGGGCGACATTCGCGCGCGGAGAGTTAAAGTTTTTGATGGTTGGTCGAAGAAAGAGGAGGAGCGGGAGCTTTTAAAGATTGATTAAGTGTTGGGCCGAGGGCATTAAATATCTCCCCTTCGCATCTGCTAGTTACTCCGCTTATCTCAACAATGCCAGTTAATTATCAAAGTTGCTACCTGACGTGACCGGCCCTTCAGTCCCCAAAGTGCCTACATATATTTTTCCGAAGAGGGATACTAACAAGACGCTCAAATAGAAATAGAGCCCTCGGCCCATATACAGGGTATATTTCTCAGGGATGGTTTCGAGTGGCAATTAGATAGAGTTTTATTGACCAGAGGTTTCTGCTGCAGAAAAATCTTGATATGATTTATACAAATTTATGATTCTAAAAAAAGAAAACAGTAGTAATTTACGTGTTTTATTGTTAAATAAAAGTACCATTCGTATAATTCATTTTAAAGTAAGAGTGGCTAAAGTAAGTATCAATTTTTCATTCACAATAGCAGAATACATTAATAATTTATGTTAATAGTCAAGTTTTAGACTTTACTAAAATGTGTAAGCGATTTTATTTTCGATATTTTTTCTTCTATCAAAAAGATACAATAGTTATAAAATAGCATTATATTTAAAATACAACAAAATAATCCATTAAATAGGAGTAGTATTTTTCGAACGCGTGGCGCATAAAGTGAAATTTCGAGTTTAGAAAAGCCTGAAAATTTGGATTTACCGGAACGCGACTCGCTCCGCTCGCGCGCAATCCTAAATTTTCAGGCTAAACTCGAAATTTTACTTCATTCTTAATCTGGGAGTGGAAAACACTCGTTATAAGTTTGAAATTTAACGTTTTTTATAAGCAACGAATACCTAAAAATGTACAGCTTATACATCGGGTATGTATACTTCAAAGAAAAAAATCCTAGTATAATCCAATGTTGCGTTAATAGCAGAGACTATTAATAAATTAACATGTTTAGCAGAATTTTAGATTACAATTTAAATTTCCACTTTTAATAAGTATCAGGCCCATTTGCACCCCGACTGATTAACTGTAATCAACCACTAATTGATTAAATGTTTTAAATTTTGAAGATATCCTGTCTCGTTTATCATTATGCGATTTTATAAATAATTTATGCATAAAATTGCTGTGTTTCTACGGAGTACTAATCACTGAATAACTTAATCGAATTGGGTGCAAATGGACATTAGACATTTATTTTATCCCTTGATCTAGTCTTATGATTCTGATCCATGCGTTACATGTTCCATAGTTATTTCAGTTTGATGTTATGTTTAAGGACTAATTGATCTCACGTTACATTTTTCGTTAAAAAGGACTAATCAATAGGTCAAGTTGAATTTAAATTATTTACATGAATTATTTTAGCCTTATTACAAATATGATTAAAATGAGCAAAGTTGTGTGTACAACACATGCTTATGAATAAAACATGTAATTACGTATGATAAACTAAAGTAAAAAAACTATCGCAATGAAATTTGCATGAATTCAATACGTTGAAATTCATCGAGTGAATAAAATACAAAATTGAAACATGTGTAATTTATTCTTCTCCGCGTGTGTCACTTTGTGCATACATTAAGCGCCCATAAATTATCCAAATCCGTACGGTTGAATAATTCAACAATGAAGGAGGAGTAGGCAGGAAAAAGTATCCCGCAGGTGACAATTTGTATTCAATTATTACGAGATTTGAAGTATTTATCGTGCGGATTATGGACGTTTTATTGGCGACATGTGTTCGGATTATTTTTGTCTTTTCAACGCAAGGATTTGTAATCGCGACGAGACACGAGACATAGAACGTCGATTCGAGTGTGTGTTATTATGCTGAATAATTGCTCATTTAAATTTATATAGATCATCAGATATATGCAGAGTAAATGCATGGTGCTTTGTCATTATCAGGATGGGATTATACCCACCTAGAATGTGATCTGAATAAGGATAAATTGATGGTGTTTAAAAGACCAAGGAAATGTTCAATAATCCCTAATTCTCGTATTTATATATTAATATTATTTATATTAAATAATTATAATCAGTGGCGGATTTAGCACTTCTGAGCAGGGTTAGAAAATATCATGATATTTGTGTAAATATCAAAATACTGGATATATATCGATATTTCTCCAATATATACCTAACAACTTTTTTTTTAATCAGTCTTGTTCATAAATATTAACATTGATGTCATTTATTAGTTATATAGAGACATTTTCTGTTTAGTAAACATGCAAAGCGGAGCGACCAAACCAAATTTAGGCTTTTCTAAACTGGGAATTTTACTTCATGCGCCACCTGTTTAATACACTGATTTCAAGTGAAGTTAAAAATATACTACTACTACTAAATATACTAGGCTGAGAATATTTCAAATTTAAGTATTCAATTATTTATTAAAAAAATATATATAAATACTTAAATATGTAATTAATTTAACCTACGCCCTATCTAGTAACCGCATCATACCACAATGTCATCTTGACAAGTATGGTTGACATTACGTTCACATGTAAGTAATAGCTTTGACAAGTACATTATGTGCTGACAGCTGAACAGCTGATTGCTTACCGTGCAACCAAATGACATATCTTTGATGTACAGGGAGTTTTTATTTACGTATACACGTATTTCAAATTCAGCTTGTTTTCTTTAAATGATTGGTAATTCGTTGTTTTTTTTAAGAGCTCAATTTAAAGCTCTAAACGAGTGTTTTCCACTCCCAGACTAAGCTTGAAGTAAAATTTCGAGTTTAGAAAGGCTCAGAAAATTTTCTGGGCTTTTCTAAACTCGAAATTTTACTTCATGCGCCACGCATATAAAACACTAAAATATTGTGAACTCTATGCATATTTGAACCTCACTTAAAATCAGTGTTTGATACGCGTGGCGCATGAAGTAAAATTTCGAGTTTAGAAAAGCCCAGAAAATTTGTCTCGGGTCTCTGAATTTTCGCTGAATTTTCACGGGGCTTTTCTAAACTCGAAATTTTACTTTATGCTTAGTGTGGGAGTGAAAAACACTAGCTTCAAATTGAACTCTGTTAAACAACAACAATGTCAGAAAATGTATGGCTTTATTCCTTGTATATTGATCAAGTAGTAATTTAGTTTTTATCATTGTCATGGTACATCAAAAATTATTACAATAAATAAGTTGTTCTTTAATGCCTATTGTATATTTTGTTAGGGCGTAGGTAAAGTATCGTACGTTTCTCGAGTGGTATGGCAATTACATACTCGCGGAATACTGTACTCGCCGCTACGCAGCTCGTGCGCAACATGTACGCTCATATGTAATATGCTGCATACCACTCTCGTTACGTAATATACTATAATGAATGAAGTATTTTTGTTTGAATATTCGACTTTTTAAATTGTTCGTATTCGAATTACAACCTTAGTTTAAAAAAAAAATCATTAGCTCAAACTATACTGCCGACGTTTGATCTTACATTTATAAATAGAGATATTAATATTCATATTAAATCGTCATTTTAATGACAAGCAAATAGTAATATAGATACATAATACACACATACATTCGCGCTTTTTCTGAATGTGTATTAATATTTCATCATACAACAATAAATAAAGTATTTCGAAATAAATATTTATTATTTTTAAATTATCAAAACAGTAAATTGCACAAAGAAAAAAACAGAATTAATTATTTTACCGCACACTTTCTTTTTATCAATTATTAATTCTAGCGCTCGCTGGACCGCACGATACTACTTGGGTTTTATGTTTAATCTCACGTGTGATGTGTCTATCATAGCACTCTCCCCGTTAAAGATATGATGATTTAAATATCAACAATATGGAAAAGCTGCTGAAACTAAATTAATTCTATTTTTATTATTATTCCAAAACTATTCACCAAAAAAGTTATTCTTCTTTCGCTACATCTCGGTAAATGTTGATCACCATCACATCTAAGCGTTATATATTTTTAACATTACTATAAATTAGTGGTTTATACGCGTGGCACATGAAGTAAAATTTCAAGTTTAGTCAAGCCCCATGAAAATTTGTCTCGGGTCGCTGAGCGACCCTCGCCAAATTTTCTACGCGGGGCTTTTCTAAACTCGAAATTTTACTTCATGCTTAATCCGGGAGTGGAACAATGTGTATCGTAACAGTCACAAAGAAAAACAATAGCCTGGCGATCTCATTATAGTTCAATTCAAACTCGTGTTATGTTTTCACGATTGGTTAAATGTCGGCTTGAGTCGAGACTTATGTCAACTGTCAATATAGTTTAAATTTCGGCTGCCGCCGACATATGTCAACTGTTATTACAAAGTACATTCAAGTTATAAGACCTCCGATTTTTTTCTCAAAAACTAGTCACACGAAATCTGTGAAACTGTTGTCATTTTTCTACATAACCTTCCTGCAGCCGTACACATATTTTACAAAATCGATGCCATGATTTCATGGTCACTGAGAACGCTTCTTCAAGAGTTTGATTTGATACTAGAAAATCGCATATGCGATGAAAGAGCACACATGTAGCCTATTCTGGTCGTTTTTTACGAAATGCTTGGAGATTGTTCCAAAACAACTTGGTAGGATGCATCTGTAGTGCCCTTTGGAATGCAATGAATAAGAATTAATCCATCGCTGTCGAACGAAGGCGACAATGCGTTTTTTTGTGATGGCGCTGACCCGAAATTTTAAGTATCAAAAACAGTCCTCACTCTCGGCGCTGTCGCTAGAGTTCTGTCTGCCGCACAGTGCTGATAATAATACTACGCATCCACAACGAGTGCACAAGTATTTTAAACTGTTTTCAGTTCTAAGAAAAAAAAATCGGAGGCGTTATAACTAGAACGCACCTGGTTTAGTCCAAATTGTCGGCTGGCGTTGACTTATGTCAACTGTCATTATAGTCCAAATGACAAGTTGACACGATGGATTAAATGTTGGCTGGTGCAAACTTATGTCAACTGCCATTATTGTTTAAATGTTGACTTATGTCAACTGTCTTTATAGTCCAAATGTCGACTAACGTCGAATTATGTCAAATTGACACAATGGACTAAATGTCGGATGGAGAAGACTTATGTCAAGCTGAAACAATAGACTTATCTTAGTCAACCTAGTGATATACAGTCATAAATTCACATTTTAACTATTGTGACATTATGATTGTAAGTCACTTGGCTGACTGTCTTTTGACTATGGTAAGATTTTGCCTGATAAGGTCTCTATGAATTGTGTTTCGACTATTCTGGTATTATGACTGTATGTCACTTGGTTGGCTGTCTTTTAGCTTATTAGGATTTTGTCATTAAATCTTTATATTGACTGTATTTGATATAGTAATTTAAGTGACTCACAGTCATAATATCACAATAGTCGAAATACAGTCCATAGAGAGACATAATCAGACAACATTCTAGCATAGTAAAAAAAATAAGTCAATCAAGTGACTTACAGTCACAATAGTCAAAACACGATCAATAAAGATATAATGTGACAAAATCCTATGATAGGTCTTTGGTCAAGCAATTTATCAAGATTCAAAATGTCACACATGTCAATTTACAGTCGATCAAGTAATTTAATGACAAAATCTTATCATATTTAAAGATTTATAGTCAATGTTGCAATAGTAAATAAACAGCCGAGAAATATATGACATAACACTTTAATGCTTAAAAAACAGTTCGCCAATTGACTTATAGTTATAATACAATAAATTTACAGCCGACTAAGCGTTTTTGGAAGGTTTTGGCTTTCCAAAAGAGATTGACAGAGCAGAACTGAGGTACGGGCTGACACAACTAAAAAATTGCAAAGCACCAGGTAAAGATCTAGTCACAAGTGAAATGTTGAAGGCTGGAGGAGAGAGGCTAGAAAAAGCACTTCTGATACTCTTGAACAAGTGTCTGCAAGAAGAAAAAAATCCGGTCTCATGGCAGAATGCTGTGGCTATCCTGCTATTTAAGAAATGCGACTGCATAAACATGGAAAATTACAGACCCATAAGTCTACTTTCTATCTTTTATAAGTTATTAACCAAAATTATAACAAATCGGCTTACTGGAAAATTTGAATTTTACCTACCTGCGGAACAGTCAAGACGTGCACGGAGTACAACATCCCACTCCATATAGCATTTGTGGATTACCAGAAAGTCTTTGACACGATTGAAACCTGGGCAATACTTAAGGCAATGAAAAGTGCCCGTATTGATACCAGATACTCAAACTTCATTAAGTACATTTACAACCATGCATGGAAAATTCCTGTCAAGAGTGACGATCGAAAAGGCGATACTATCTCCCCCAAACTAATTGCCCTGGCACTGGAGGACGTTTTTAAGAAATTAAACTGGGAATAAAAAAGGCATAAACATCGATGATCACCGTCTGAGTTACATCCGCTTTGCCGACGATATCGTCATCCTAAGCAGCGATCCAGATGAACTGGAAGAAATGCTACGCGAACTCGATAGGAGCTCCAATACTGTAGGTCTAAAAATGAATTTAAACAAAACAAAATCATAAGTCCGAACCACATGCAGATCACCAATAGCAACCACATGCTTAATAACGTCGATGGTTATAATTATCTGGGACATACCATCAAACTGGGAAAGGAGGTCACCTGATGCGTCGGACTGACCTAGCAAGAGACAACTACAAATGGACAAAAATATTACTGCAGTGGAGACCGCGAATATCAAAGAGGAGTGTGGGTCGCCCTCCAGCAAGGTGGAGGGATGGTCTCTAGCGCCATGCTGGCAGAAACTGGATGCAGATTGCCCAGCAGACATCGACGTAAAATAAAATGAAAGAGGCTTTCATTCAGAAGTGGACGCAAACAGGTTAAAGAAGAAGAAGAAGCGATTTTAAGTTTAATTCAAGTTAACGACACAGTGATTATAAATTGATAAAAATGTCGTGATAGTCAAATTAACTGTCATTTAATTTTATAGATTATATGTTGATTATGTTGAATGTCTTTACTATTTTGATAACCATTTGACAACAACATTGACTATTACCTAATTAGTCGCATAACTAAACTCCACAGAGAACTTTGGATATAAAAAGTTCTCCGCATTTCTCGTCTAGTTAAATGAAATCATCAATTCATCAATTTATTTTAAATGAAAGAAGATATACTATCGATGAATTTTACAAGATTTCGTAAATGTTGTTGGTTTCTTTCATTTTATTGCTTAATGTTATAAAATTTTTCATTCTTAAAATCCTAGAAATTGACCTAATAAATAAAAATGAATTGTAAATCCAGTAATTAGAGACTTAAATTAATAAAATAATTGAAATATTTCAATACTCTTGAATATCAGCGATATTTAGGAATCTAATTGAAATGACACGATAAAAAAATAAGGGTACAAAGCCTGCAATAAAACGTGTACATTTTGTAACCTTACTTTTTGATCACCCCTTGTACATATAACGTAATTTCAAAAAAGTTAATAAATATAGAATATTTTAATGATTCTATCAGACATGTCTGAAAAGCATTGATGCAATCAGACATTGCAAAAAGCATCAACATGTGGAAATAAATGATCTCGTTAATAAAATTATTAAACAATGGTAGAAAATCTTGAAGAGACACACAAATCATACCAATTTAGAAAATGACGAGAGTAGAACGAATCTTTCCATAAACAATCGTCTGGACGACAGTAATTTAAACGTTTTAGCAAGTTTCTTCAAATTTTGACTTATTTCTAGAGGTTTTATCTATATTTTATGATTTGAACATTCGTATTTTAACTAAAATCAATGATTTTTACAAGTTTTCGTAAATTTTGTTGATTTTTCTTCAACTTATAAACTTTTCAATTAATGTTATGATTATTTATTATTTTAGTAATCATCGCTCAAATTTATAAATTATTGCCCCGTTTCACCAACTTCAGTTAAATCTTATTAAAACATTATATCTATTGCCGCTTAAAATAGAAATTTTCCATGTCATCAACATAAAATAAATTGTATATTCTTGAGTATATTTGATTTTCATTACATCTGTACGTATTCGTATCTTGTAATAGCAAGCACAGTTAAAGTATTAGTATATTACGTAACGAGAGTGGTATGCAGCATATTACATATGAGCGGACATGTTGCGCACGAGCCGCGAAGCGGCGCGTGCAGTATTCCGCGAGTATATAATTGCCATACCACTCGAGAAACGTACGATACTTTACCGACGCCCTAACAAAATTAACAATGAGCATGAAAGAATAACTTATTTATTGGAATAATTTTTAATAGTATCATGACAATGATGAAAACTAAATTACTACTTGATCAATATACAAGGAATAAAGCTGTACATTTTCCGACATACGTTGCTTTTTTTAAAGAGTTCAATTTGAAGCTTTAAACAAGTGTTTTCCACTTCCAGACTAAGCATGAAGTAAAATTTCGAGTTTAGAAAAACCCCTTGAAAATTTGTCTCGGGTCGCGCAGCAACCCGAGACAATTTTTCCGGGCTTTTCTAAACTCGAAATTTTACTTCATTCGCCACGCGTATAAAACACTGATTTCAAGTGAGGTTCAAATATATATAGAGTTTACAATATTTTAGTGTTTTATACGCGTGGCGTAGGAAGTAAAATTTCGAGTTTAGAAAAGCCCAGAAAATTTGTCTCGGGTCGCTGAATTTTCGCTGAATTTTCACGGGACTTTTCTAAACTCGAAATTTTACTTCATGCTTAGTCTGGGAGTGGAAAACACTTGTTTAAAGCTTCAAATTAAACTTAAAACAAAACAACGAATAACTAAAGATTTAAAGAAAATAAGCTGAATTTGGAATACGTATACTTTAAAAAAAAACTTCCTGCACATCAAAGAAATGTCATTTGGTTGTACGGTAATCAATCAGCTGTTCAGCTGTCAGCACGTAATATACTTGTCAAAGCTATTACGTGCATGTGTACGTAATGTCAATCATATTTGTCAAGATGACAGTGTGGTATGATGCGGTTACTAGATAGGGCGTAGGTAAAATCATAGATTCCACAGTAACAGATTGCACACATTAAATGTCCAATCACAATAAGCAGGGTTTCATGAAATTTGGTTTGATACTTGAAACTAATACCTTTCAGAAGTTTACCTACCTTATTTTATTTGAACGTATTCTTGTTATTTCTGTAAAATATTGTTCGTACGCCTTACTTATAGGTTCTCTTTTCCAGAAAATATTAATCATGTCAATGTCAAACTACCGACACAATTATCAATGCTAACCGATTTATAGCAATTAATTAAAATTATTCAAAGATCAGATATTTACAAAAATATTACAAAAATATTACAAAAATATTACAAAAATAACTAAAAGGACTACAAAAATGTATGTACATTAAATGCAAATGTTTTGATTATCAATACTTTTCTTAACAAGATTTTTTTATATGATCAATATTAAAGAAACATAAAAAAAAATGCTAAGAGTAAAGTACTAGTTCCGGTTTTTGCATGTTTACCAAAAGTTTATCAAATACTACGATTGTAATAAAAAGCTTAAGTTTATAGTGTCATCTTAACAGCTCAATCGGCTTAGACTTTATTGTGGCAGACAGACATTTTTCAAAAATGGTCTTAATCAACTCGGGGGACCTCAAAATGGATATATGTACTATATATGTTTGATTTGAAAATTTTCGCGAAAACAATACTTACCCTTTGTTTTGCATATGGGGAAAAATAAAAAATTCCAAATGATTTTTTACTGAAACTGAATTCTGAATCTGCCAACAAAGTAATCTTTGTTTAAAAGTTGATCAATTGAAATATAATTTATTCGAGAAATTGAGAAAATTGTTAAACAGTTTATGAATCTAATTTCTTAACGCACTATAAACAAAGTAATGTCAACATAAATCCAATCTTAATGCCAACCATGTTCCACTTACTACATTTTTAAACAAATTAAATCCACATTACTTAACACAATTATTCACAATCACACATTTCCATGTTAGCAATATTTAATAAAATTCCACGTCCAAGTCGATTTGCACATACAGCACTAGAAAGCGATTTTTTCACATCAATTCCATTCCGATATTGAAATTAACGAACGGTTAAATAGAGGTGGATTTATTCAGGTGGAATTGTAAGTTGTCGGGCGATAAATATAATGGATTGAAGTGTCGTGTTGGTGGAAAGTGTGTTTCCATACACCTTGAAAATCACGATCGTTCCTGATACGGGGGAAAGTGTGCGACTGCAAACGAAAGAGGGAAAAAAGCCTCCCGTGCATGTTGCTATTAAGTGCATTATGATGTATAGTTAAACGTACAGATAGATTGATCACCTCGCTTTTGCGGATAAAAGTTAGGTTAACGAGGCGTTTGCGGAACGATGATTTAACTACTGATTTTATGCAAATTATGACATACTTCAGCAGCTTGTTTAGATTCTTTTATTATTTCCGTTTATTTTATTCATCTCTGCATATACATGTACAAGATTGAAGCAACATTTTTCGTATTAATGCGACACGCAAATCGTTTACGTAAACATTGTAAACGATTTGCGTATATTAGGTTGCATAAACTATCTGTAAACCTTTTATCTAGACAACTAATTATACATCAAACAATTTACATACAGGACATTTTTCTTTTAAGAGTATACATCCCGACGATTACAGCGTTTGGTAAATATGCAAAAATCTGTTTTCATAAAAGCGGTCAATTTAAAGCATTTAGCGAGTGTTTCTACTCCTTAATTAGGCATGAATTAGACCCGTCCAAATTTTCAGGCATTACTAAACTCGAAATTTTACTTCATGCGCCACAAGTACAAAATACTGATTTAAAGTTCAAACTATACTTCTTTAGTTTAACCGTTAATAAATATTACAAATGTTTATTTCGCCTAACTAAATCATTGAAAATTCAAGCGCCTTAAGTAATTTGCTTTCAGTTTTTTCTTTCAATTATACTTCCATATGCTAAAGCAAATTGATCGACTTTTTGAAGCGAAAGATTTGGTTAGACAAAGTAAACATTTGTCAAATTTATCAACTTGAGATCAAACAAGCAGTATATTTTTAACTTCACTTCAATTCAGTGTTTTATATGCGTGGCTCATGAAAATTTGGAACGGTCGCTCCGCTTCGCTCCGCTTCGCTCCGCTTCGCTTCGCTAAACGACCAATCCAAATTTTCAGGCTTTTCTAAACTCGAAATTTTACTTCATGCTCAATCAAGGATTAGAAACACTCCCTACAAGCCTTTAAACAACTGTCTTTTCTCGATTTCTAATTTTGTAATTTCCTTAAAAATGGTATAAATAAAGAAAGCACATTTTTGAAAAAAGTGAAAATGCACTACTTTTCTTCTTCGTGTATATTCTCGTCTTAACTTAGATAAAAAAGTCTGATTAGGAAAGAAGAAATTATTCCAACTCGTCTTATAGAAAGTTGTTTTAAATTTTTCCAAATATGAATAAGAACACTGAAACTATATTTACTTTTTGTAAATACGTTTCACTAGATTTCATTTAATTAAGTTTAATCTACTTGAATATTATTTTTCTAGAGATAAATATTTTTAGAAAAAGGCTTCTAATTTTTCTCTTTACAGAGACACATATTTTAAGCAGGGTTGTTAAAAAAATTATTTTTCATTTTAATTAAAACAAACAGTTTTATTTATATAACGAGTTTTTTTTCATTAAAACAGCGTTTAAAACATTAACAATTAAAACATGTCTAAGACACGTTTACAATGTGTTTAAAACAGAACATGCAGGGTATTTTTCTTTTGAGTATACATATCTCGAAAATGACAGCGTTTCTTAAATTTGCGGGAATTCGTTGTTTCATAGCGGTTAATTTGAGCCGTTTAACGAGTTTTTTCCACTCCCAGACTAAGCATGAAGTAAAATTTCGAGTTTAGAAAAGCCTAAAAATTTGGATTGGCCGCGTAGCGAAGCAGAGCGGCCAATCCAAATTAGGCTTTTCTAAACTCGAAATTTTACTTCATGCGCCACACGTATAAAACACTAAAATGTAAAGTTTAAAACCCTCGTTTAAAGATTCAAATTTCAATGTTTAAAAAAAAAACAACAAATGTCGTAAAATATATAGTGTATGCATATGTATACTTAAAAAAAAGTTACCAGTATTTAAAAATCACATTTAATATAATTTAACAAATTTAAGATAATAAAAAAACGTTTAAAACAAATTCAACGTTTAAAACATGTTTTAAACAAATTTAAAACATGTTCAAAACAAAACCGTTTAAAACACGACGGCTGTTTTTAAACATGTTTAAAACACTGTATTAAAACAAAATGTTTTGAACATAACGACCCTGGTTTTAAGCAAGTTAGAGAAGTGTTTCTCAAATCTTTGCGCAAACTTAGATTTTAGAAAGCTAGAAAGATCCTTTGTATACAGCTTTGTTAGAATCTATTCATTAAGACAAATCACCTTTTGTTCCACCTTCCAAAAATGGCTTTGCCAGGAATATTATAAAGGATTATTTATTTTGAGTGGATGTTACAAAAATTCAAATTTAAACTGGGCACTGTATTTTTGTCTTCCTTTTAAATATATTTAGTATGTAATTATAAAACGTCTAGAAAAATATTAAACATCTTCTTTCTGAAGTTTGATTTCTTGTCCTATTTTTTTAGAAATCGTTTTATAAAGATATCGAATCTTCACAAAATCTTTCTTGTATCTCATCTATTCGGAAAATATAGTTGCAAGTATATTACATAAGCTGTGGATAATCATTTGGTTTTGTTATTTTTGACTCGTACTTTCAAAATACTAGAGAATACTCCTAAATAAAGATGGACTGTATAAGAAAGTTCTATTTATTCATCTATTGTAACACAATAAAAAACATTTATTCTGTTATAAAGCATTGAAATATCGCTGGACTTAGTGTATCAAGCCAAAATGAGACTATGTTGAAAAATAAATCTTTCTTTTAAATAGTGTTGTTCTGTAACACGGGTACATATTATACTGCACTTGTATGTAAACGACATTTACTTTTGAAAATAGCATGTAAATTTTGTTATCAACAAACATTAAACAAATACCTTATAAGATAAGATTTATTTTACAGGTGTTTCTAGTACAGATACGTAACCATCGGTCGAGCTAAATTGCCTCATATTTATATGTAGTGCAGACGCCATTAATTGGCTGCAAACGCTTCCATAATTACAGAATGATTTTTCAGTTGGAATCAATATTATCAAAAGGTAGGTATAACAAACACATTAAAAGGGGTACTTTTACTAAAATTTCTTCAACATTTGAAAATATTATGTTTTTCTTCATTGGTTATTTATTAATTTAAAGTCCAGAACTATACGCATTTATTTATCAATGAAATAAGCACGAAAAGCAGACACATGCAAAAAGCACAAAAACACAATAATGCGAAAAAATTAAAATTCAAGTTATAAATGTCATTGAACTATTCAGTAAGTTTGTAACAATTTATAATGATATATTTCTTCATGTTGTCCATAATGAAATGTTGTCTCCTATTGGTTAAAATTATTTTATGAATAGAGAGGCTCATTTCCACTTCTGCTGAAGTAATGGGTGCAACCTTAAAAATATTGTATGGTATATTAATTTCCAAATCCTTTACAGGAATTTCTTTTATGGTCCCGGAAAGTTTGGAAAAAATAACAAATTCTTCAATTCTTGTAATACACAATATCAATATCACAAATGGTCTCTGTAGTGGTCCATTGCGTCCATTCCTCGCTTCTCGACTCGTGATAGATGGGTCGTAACCGATTCCGGTTTCTATCGGTATTGAAGGATATCTGGTTGTTTGTCTTGCATTAGTTTCAATATTATATTTCATTACTTATCAGTTCGGTCTTTATTTTGAATTTGAACGGGACTCATTTCAGTGTTTTTTTTATATGTGTTGTATTTTTGTAGTATGCCTGTCGTCAGGTGTTGCGTGTATTTTTTGTTGTTGAATTTGTCAGTTTGGAGGTCTGGCTTTCGTCTAGTTTTCTAATTGTGTACTTGTTTGTTTGTTTTGAATTTAATTCGTGTTTTAATAAGGTTTTGGTGTATTTTATATACCAGCAATAGATTGTTATATACTATGACTCTATGTCTATTTGCCGTGTGTATTCGTATAGATATCTATTGCTTGTCTTTTTGTTAAAATTTTATTTTGTTGTCTTTCAAGATTTCCTTTATTTTCCTTGGTAGTGTTTCTCCATACAGCTGATGAGTAATTTATATTTGATGTGAATAATGCGTTGTAAATTGCTTTTTTCCATTTGGATTGATTGAGTTACTTGAAGATAATTATACTTTGATTAAAAAAAACACTTAGAACCTTTCTTCAATACTTTATTTTGTAACCAAATGTACATTTCGGACACGAAGTGTCCATTATCAATGGTTTGATACTAATACGAAAAATATACATTTTACACTGATATATATACACTAAAAAAATGAGGGAATTAGAGGGTGTCGGTAGGGGGTGTGGTTATGGTAGTAATAAACTAATTTTAGCCGAAAAAAGGTTATCTGTGGGTAAGTAGGTACGTATTTGATGGGGATTCCAAGGGATTAGAAAAACACCCGAGTTTCAAGTGGACACACTAAATCTAATAAAACATTTTCGAGCGGACTTAAATCGAAATTTAACAGTAGGTTTTCTTGTTTTTTCATTTGAATTGCCTCCAACATATTTAAATGATAGTGTGTAGAATGTTTCAATAATTTTACGTTTTCTAAAATGAACTTATGGCCCGTTTCAATTGCATGGTCAGCGACAGCAGATTTATCCGGATTCAGGTGTTTAATGTGTGAGACATGTTCCTTGAATCTAGTTTGAATGTTTCTTTGTGTTTGTCCTATATAGATTTTGTCACAATTCGAACATTTAATGGAATAAATTCCAGATTTTTCTAAGAAATGTGTTTCGTTAAAAGTGTTCCCTAGTAAATTGTGTAATTTTGTATTTACATAGTACGCTGGGGTTAAATTGAATTTCTTGTACAATTTTTTGAAATTATTTTTGATTGTGGGGGAATAACTTAGTCTGACATATTTTGTTTCTTTTATGGTTTCTATATCTGTAAGTGAAGTTATATTTCGGAGTTGATATTTACGTGAATGTCTATTAATTAGTGTCTGTATTGTATTTCTGTTGTATTTAAGGTGTGCTGCTATTGTGTGAATGAATTTTAGTTCCTTTTTTCTAATTTCGGGTGATAATGGTATGTTGAAGGCTCTATTAATTACACTATTAAAGGCAGATAATTTATATTTCATTGGTGCAAATGCGTTGGCATGGATATAATTGAAAGTATGAGTATGAGAGCTTTTTTCCATATTGATAATTAAATAAGTCACTTCGTTTGTATCACTACATTTTTTTTTATTCTCTTCGACTAGTTTTGACCTATCGTCATTCTCAAGGAATAATACAGAAAAATATTTTACAAGTTATATATACATATTTTTTTTAAGGTCAGGTAATAAGGGGTTTAAGAATTGGGGAGTTCCAGATGTCTTCGTACTCGTTTACGATGTGTTTTCTCTATAAACGAGTACGAAGACATCTGGAACTCCCTAATTCTTAAAGCCCTTATTACCTGACCTTCAAAAATAAAAATATGTATATATAACTTGTAAAATATTTTTCTGTATTACCCCTTGAGAATGACGATAAGTCGAAACTAGTCGGAGAGAATAAAAAGAAATAGTAGTGAAACAAACCAAGTGACTTATTTAATTATCAATATTGTAAACATGTTTCATCAAGTGATTAATGAGAACCAAATTGAAGATATTGCTTTTTTCCTATTTTCTGGAATGTATTTATTGATTTTTCCTAGAGCCGCTAAAGTTCTTTTTGATTAATTTGTTTATGTGGTCGTCCCATCTTAAGTTGTTGGTTATTTTTAGTCATATATATTCCGGTGTGTATTCTTTAATATTTTTTATATTGTTATTCTAATTGTCAAGTTTATGGGTTTTTTCTTGTCTAAAAAATCACGAAGGAGTTTTTTTCTTCATTGATCGTCAATACATTGTTGTAAAACCATTATTTTAGTTTGGATAAATCTGTTTTGACTTTTTCTCGTCTTCATCTTGATCATCTCCTCTGTATATCATACATGTATCGCATATTAAAAGGTGTTCCCTGTAAGTTTTGTTTCCATCATATCATTCACGTATATAATATACAGAATTGGTGGTAGGTTTACTCCCTGTTGTATTCCGCATTTTGCATGTTTGGGCGTACTTTAGATTTCGTTTATTTTCGTAATTTGTGGTCTTCTGATAATGTAGAATTGTATTAGTTTTAGTTCAGTGTTTTTGACTCCCATTGCGCTTAATTTCTCTATTAGTATTGGTTTCGATATTGTGTCAAATGTTTTCTTCATGTCAATATAGATCGCTACTACCATTTTCTGTTTATCTAAATTATTTTTATTGTGTCTATAATTTCGTAGGTTACAGACAAGGTTCCTGAATATTTTTGGAATGCATATTGTTGATGTTTGATTAATTTATTTAATGAAAAAAGCAAGGATATTGGTCTGTAATTTGCAGGGTTTGTTTAATTGCCTTTTTATGTATTGGTACTATTATTGTATTTTATATGTATCTTAGATTTTTTTCTAACCATATTCTAATTAGGCTTGAATAGACTTTTTTTTTTTCAAAATTTAGAATAATTTTCTAAAAGTCTTAGATTCTGTTCTTTCAATTTCTTTATGTCCTGGCTGATGAACGCATAATTTGATTGGAAAAACGCTAAATTTTGTTTTACCATACTATTTGTTAAAATTCGGTGACATTTTTTAATCGATAACACATCATCTTCAGGTAAATCTAGCACAAATTCTTGAAATATTTGCAAATATTCCGCATAGTACATTTCTGCCATCCTTGTTCCCCACCTCGTTAATATGGGCTGGGGTGGCAATGTAATATCCGGATGTTTTTCTTTAAAAGCATGCACTCGAAGAAGCGCACAGTATACGAATTGATCGTTCTAGTGGGACAAAATTCAAATTATGAAATATGAATATTACAAATGCATTACTACAAATTATTCATATACAGCAGAAAAAGATTCCTGATACAAATTTATTTCAGTTTACTCTTAATTCTCTGCGATATCAAGTAGCAAAATTGAAGTAAACAATTAATTTCATTTGTTGTTTATTCATTTTATTATCAATTATTTTAAAATTGCATTGTTTGATCAGAGCTGAAGAATATTTTCTCTTTGGTGTTTTCTTTTCTTCCAAAGTGTAGCTAAAATATCATGTATTATTTGTGTAAATATAATATAATACAACGTAAACATAATAGGTTATTCAATTTATAAAAAAAACAAATATAAATATCTCATAAAAAGATTTATATGTTTTGTGTCATACATCGTCATAAACTACTACCTGTTTTGTAATGATCCTCAAGATTTCTTATTAACGATAAATCCTGTTAAATTATGCGTCTTTTTGCGATTACTAAGATTTTCAATATTTTTATTAGGTATACAAATTGGGAAGATACGCCTTGTTTGTTGTGAATATTTCTTTAAATAGTGTTAATTAAAAAAATCTTTAAATAAAAATTGCAGGTTTTATAAAAATCTATAAAATGTATAATATAGCTCTATCAACTGCAAATTTATGCCGTTTTTTTTTAACTTAGAAACATGTACGTTTGTTCAAATCAACTTATCCGATAATATTTTAAATAACTCAAATAATATTTTCTAACTTCCTATGTATTTATTTTATATAGGGAGTTATTTTAAGTATGCATATGTCAATTACTGCGTATATGCTGTACATCTTCAGATATTCGTTGTTTTTTTTTTAAGAGTTCAGTTTGAAGCTATAAACGTCGTCTACTCCCAGACTAAGCATGAAGTAAAATTTCGAGTTTAAAAAAGCCCCGCGCAGCGACCCGAGACAAATTTTCACGGGGCTTTTCTAAATTCGAAATTTTACTTCATGCGCCAGGCGTATAAAACACTGATTTGAAGTAAAGTTTAAAATATTTTTGTTTAGCAGTATATTGAAAAGAAAAGCGCCGTGAAAATTTGTCTCGAGACAAATTTTCTACGTGGGGCTTTCCTAAACTCGAAATTTTACTTCATGCTTAGTTTGGAAGCGGACGACACTCGCGTAAAGCTTCAAATTAAACTCTTTAAAAAAACGAATATCTGAAGATTCATAGCATATACTAATACTTCATGCATAATCTGGGAATAGAAACACTCGTTTAAAGCTTCAAATTGAAGTAATTCAAAAACACAACGAATATCGAGGATATTACTTAAAATAATAATTCCCTGTACAATTTTTTTTTTATAAAAGTCAATCGCTTGTGATTAGTCTAAAAGTATACAGAGTGATACACATTATGAATAAGAAAACCTGCACAACATGAATTGAGCAACAAACATAATGCTAATTGAATGCAAAATGAACCACAAGAAAAAATATTTGTTTTGTTGATAATATATCTAAAATCTATTACTGAATGTAATTATTGACTTATTTAATTATTTTTTTTGGAAACAACAACTAATCCATGAATTTTGTCCGTTTAGATTGGTTAAATCGTATACTGTTAGGCGCTTTGACAAAAATTCGTTTCCCATTAACTTATTAACTAATCAAAACTGAAGCCTTATTGTTTCAGTAAGTCTTGATAGTCCATTGGCTTGGCAAGTACAGTGTATTAAATTTTTATAAAAACTTTCAGGGCACTTACTGGTTTTACCAAATTAGTTTTACATTCGCAATCGGGCAAGAAAAGGCGGGGAAGGCCTTCTCGTACAAGTCTTGCAATTGTCAAGTGGTTTGTCCTTTGCAATTATTTACAAAATAAAACATATGAGTTTTTGATTCAGCGTCTTCACATAAAATGCCAACAACTAAATTAGGTATAGATTGTCCGCAATTATCCGTCGTTTTATCCATATATAATTGTTTCCTATTGTGCTTTTTATTTCGGCAAACGCATTTAAATAAGCTTCGTCTAAATATTTTTTTGAATCCAGCTTTTACTGCGAATACTTTTGATACAGAATGTTTCGATAAATTTCCTAGATTGCATATTTTCTAATTAGTTAAAAGGAATATTCGCCGACACCATGGCCTTGCATAAATTAAATGACAATTTACTTTGTGCTGTTTTTAGACTAGTGGTGACCAACGACTCTCCCAGCGTTTGTTGCTTTTCGGTGCTCTTTCTTTACTTTCCCCCATATGCAAAACAAACTGAAAATATTGTTTTTGTGAAAATTTTCAAATCAAAAATTTTTGTGGATGTATCCATTTTAAGGTCCCCCGAGTTAATTAAGACTATTTTTGAAAAACGTCTGTCCTTCTGTACTGTAATTTTGTTCTTCTATCGCCACGATGCCACAAGCTGTTATATCATAATACTATAAACTTAAAGCTTTTTACTACAATAGTAGTATTCGATCAACTTTTAGTAAAAATGCAAAAACAGGAAGTGGTAGTTTACTCTCAGCATTTTTTTGAATTTTTCTTTAATATTGATTAAATTAGCATTTAATCCATATTTAAATTATGTCGTAGCTCTTTTATCTATTTTATTAATATTGTTTGAAAATGTGAATTTTATGAATTAATTACTTTGAATAAGTGAGCTAGTTTGATCTTGTCATGATTAATATTTTGTAGAAAACTGAAAACGTTTTCAGTTTTCTACAAAATATTAATCATGACAAGGCCAAACTAGCTCACTTATTCAAAGTAATTAATTCATAATATTCACATTTTCAAACAAAGTTTAACAGGAATAAGATTTGTTGAAAATAAGGTAGGTGAAAGCTTTTGATTTCAAGAATCTAACATGGGCTGAAGTACTATGATAGACGTATCAATTTTATTTCAATTGAAATCTAAACCAAATGTATACTATTAGGTCTATTAGTAGTTTTAATTTAGTTAGATAAGTAGGTACCTATATTATATTAATTTTGTATATTTCTTTAACAGCGTTTATAATTAATTAATAAGTCTATTTAAAATACTTAGTTAAAATATTTTCCCATATTATTTATTTTAGTAAAATTTACGGGTTTACGAAGAATAATAAACTAATTGAAAACACATTCCCCTGTTAACGAAATGAATTAGTTTTACACCGAACATAGATAGTACTCATTGTCCTGCACATTTTCTCTTATTTAACCGATTTCCTATCTCTTACCGTTTAGAAGATACCCATGCATGGACTACTTAATCGGGACACCCTGTATGTATACTTAAAAGAAAAAATCCCTGTAGGTGAATATCAATGAATTAATCTATAAATACAAAAATTCATAAAGTTGTCAATGTCATCTTACAAAAAACATCAAAAAACAACAAAAAACAAACAAAACAAAGTTTCGTTCTTTTCTTTACTCTCAATTTAGAACTCGATTATTTTCTTCATTGTTTCGTCTAAAATTGTTATAACTTAAAAAAATGTTGATTCCAGTAGATTAACTAAAAATGACATCAAATTACAACTGTTAACCAAAAAAAAAAAACAACCCAAGTTTATAGCCGAGCCTCTCCATCCGCGTCGTACTTTTTTCAATAATTTATGTTTATTATAACTTATAACTTATTCTCAAGAGTAAACGGCAAGAAGTCGTCTGGCTAAGAAAGATCCCTCATTGTCCATTAAAACGCGCGCGCCTGTTTGTTTTTCGATCCTCTTCGACCGCATTCCGCTCAACGTTAAATTCTTAAAGCGCATATAAATTTGCGAGAAAGAAGAAGTAGAAAAAGAGTAGCAGACCGAGTGTCCGAGTGTCTGAGTGTTATCTGTACGGGCCCCGCTTTTAAAATGTACGTTTTTATTGAACCTTCTGCTTGTGCGAGTGTATCGCTTTGTGGGAATCTGTAATTAGTCCTCTGGTGAAGAAAAGGAATGGGACGGAAGTCTAGGGAGAGATAAGGGGGGTTGAAAGAAAGGGGACGCTGGTTATCGGGACGTGTGCATCCGATCTACGTATCGGTGATAAATCCTTCTCCCTTTCCGGATCCGACGTCGATTTATTGTATTGAATAAGGATATTAATTACTTGATTTCCAATTGCTTGATTGGCTTAATTTAACAGTAATGAAGTGTAAGAAGAATTTAGGGACATCTCAATCAGTTATTTACAATTTATCAGTTTTAGCTTAGTTTAAAAAGTGACACAAACATATAGAATCTGAAATCTTTGACCATTAGGAATCTCTTCACACTTTTTTCCATTCTACTTTTTTATGGGCAATTAGAAATTGCTTTTCTAATTCGAGATTTTCAATATTTCGAGAATTTATTAAAATTTTTGAATATCTTAGATTTTCGTAATTTTCACAATTTTTGCGGTAAACAGTAATTCTAAAAATGTTGATACTTTTCATGAAATTTCTTAGATTACCGTAAATTTTAAAAATGTCAATACTTTTAATAATAATAATAATAATAGTTTTGACTGGAAGCCTACCCACTAAAACCCCTCCCTTTTGACTGGAAGGAATCCCACACTCTGTCCGTAACTGGATTTCCCCTTCCACACCACAAAAAAAAAATAGTTTTGATAAATTTTCTAGATTATTGTCAGTTTTAAGAAAAATGTTGACAATTTTCTTAAATTTTAAATGTTTTATTTTAATTACTTTTCAAAATATTGACGATTGCTTTTCGTAAACAGTATCTTCAATAATTACGTAATATTGTGTGGCGACTTCAATGTTAATTTCAATGATATCAATAATGACGCTCTTACTGTGCACGACTTTATTGAAAGTTATGGGTTAGTTAGAACTGTATTTTTTAACACGCGGGGGCAAAACTGTATTGACAACGTTTTCACAAATTACAATTTAACAATATTTCGAACGTGTCCCTTTGAAACACATCTGTCAGATCATATAGGAATTGCAATAAACTTAACGTTGCCTAATACTACTTTATCAAAACCTAAATATTAACACAAAATGTGACTTATTTCAAAATCAATTAAATATGTGTCTACTTAATGCTTTTCGGGAGAAAAACTGGGTAGCAAAGAGAAAGCAACCGGTAAAGTGGTTCAATGAAAATCTAAAAGACATGAGGGAAACTTTTGCATTGCTCTCAGAAAATTATAAAAAATCATCTACTATTCAAAATAAACTAATAATGAATAACTTTAAAAAAGTTTACAGAGAGTCAATAAAAGATGCTAAAATTAAAGCAAATGATAATTACATTTCTCAGTCTGCACATCACCAGAAATCGTTATGGAAACTCATAAATTCTGCAAGATTAACTCCTACAATAAATCAAGAGCGAAATAGTGATATTTCTTGTGAAGAATTCAACCAATATTTTTCCACTGTTTCAGGACTACTTTTAGAGAACATCACACCATCCGATAATGATCCCTTAAACATATCTGTCACATGCAATAGTACGTTCAATTTCCAAGAAGTGTCTGTAGTCAAGATTCGGGATGCATGCAAAGGAATGAAAAACACCAAAAGTTCCGATATATATGGAATCTCTGTGGATATTTTGAAACCAGTTATCGACATAATTTCGGTACCACTAACTAGATTACTAAATGATATCATTGTGAGTAGTATCTTTCCAGACGCATTTAAATGTGCTAAGGTTGTCCCTATTTTTAAAAAGGGAGACAAGTCTAATACAAATAACTATAGACCTATTAGATTTCTACCTGCCCTATCAAAGGTAATTGAACGTATTATGAAGGATCAAATAATTGATTTCTTTAATACAAACAATTTATTCTCACAAAACCAATTTGGTTTTCGCCGTGGAATGTCGACGGTTTCTGCTGTTCTTGCATTTGTGGAATACACAGTCGAATGCTTCGAAACTGGATCTTATTCTGTAGCTACATTTCTAGATCTCAGTAAAGCATTTGACTGTGTATCTCACAAGATTCTGATTAATAAACTAGCAAAATATAGCTTTTCAGTACATAGCATCAGCCTACTGCAATCCTATTTACAAAATAGAAAGCAAAAGGTTTTCATTGACGGTGAACAATCCAGTTATCGCCTAATAGAAAACGGTGTACCTCAAGGGTCAGTCTTAGGGCCATTACTATTTTTGATCTTTACAAACGACTTCCCAGACAAAATCGGACAAAATAATTCGGTATTGTTTGCCGACGACACCACTCTTTTAAGTACGGGTAGTAGTTTAGTAGAAGCATCGGAACTAAATGTCGCCACTAAATCAAATGCAGCGAAGTGATTTGCCTCTAACAAATTGTGTTTAAACAACAGTAAGACGGTTGAAATGCTGTTTACGCTCCGAAAAAAAGATGCTGAAAATGACGAATATGCAGAGACTGTCCGTTTTTTGGGTATCCATCTTGATTCTAAATTAACATGGTTTGCTCATGGCGATTACTTAAGTGGAAAATTAAATAAGTCGGTATTTGGTCTAAGAGTATTATCAAATAAAGTATCCCGCACCGTTCTGAGAACAGCATACTATGAAACTTTCCACTGTCACTTAATATATGGCATCCTTGTTTGGGGCCATGCATCTTGTAGGCATCGGATCTTCAAATTGCAAAGACGAGCAGTAAGAATAGTTGCTGGTGCTAAGTATCAAGAAGAATGTAGAATTTATTTTAAGCAATTGCAAATACTAACCCTACCATGTATCTACATCCTTGAATGTTTGATGCACGTTAAACGTAATATTGCAGCTATGCCGGTACGTAATTACTCATATGAGACCAGAGGAAAATCTGACTTGAATTTGCCACAATCGAGATTACAGAGATCCCTAACTGGAACAAGATATCACGGCATTAAGTTCTTTAATCACCTTAGTCATAGCACACGAAATCTTCCGCTCAATAAATTCCAAGAAGTGCTAGAAGAATTCCTTCTCGAGCATGCTTATTTCAGCACAGATGAGTTTATTGATAATGACATGTAACACTTTATTTTTGGACCTATACTCTTGCATATTGTCTATTTTAATCTGTATGTACCTTTTTTGTTTGTTCGACTACATGTTAATGTATCTTCTGTATTTTATACACTTTTTTTTGTACATCTATTTATTATTTATCTATTGTAACTTGACTTGTGTACAACTTTTGTTATAACATCAATAAATTGAAATTGAAAAAATTGAAACTTAAAACATTTTAATTTTAATAACTTTTCAAAATGTTGACGATTTCGGTAAATTTTCAAAAATGTCCACTCCTTTCGTGAATTTTAAAGATGTTTAATAATTGTCAACATGTTTACAACTTTTATTAATTTACCAAGATATTCGTTAAACTTAAAAAATTATGAGTTTTTACTGAATTTCCAAAATCTTCGTTAATTTTCGAATTCTCGACGTTTTTCATGAAATCTCAAGATTTTCGTCACTTTTGAAAATGTCGACTCTTTTCGTAAATATTCAAGCTTTTTATCGATTGTGGTAAGAATTGATGATTTCAATTTTAAATGGAATACGTCGTAAAAATTAACAAATTTGTTTTCTTAATATTCATCACTTTACAGCTTTTCTTTATATAACTAGTTTTTTGTCTACAAAATAGAAGCAAACAAAATAAGATATTGACAAATGTCGATCGAATGTCTTCCACTCCCAGACAAAGCATGAAGTAAAATTTCGAGTTGAGAAAAGCCCCAAGAATTTGGATTTGGACGCGCAGCGTCCAAATCCAAATTCGGGCTTTTCTCAACTCGAAATTTTAATTCATGCGCCACGCGTGTAAAACACTGATCTCAAGTAAAATTCAAATTTTAACATCTTAACAGTTTTCGTATATTTTCATTAATTTTAGGATTTTTTTCGATTTATAAAATTTAAAATGGTTATGAGATTTTCAATGTTTTGAGAATTTCTTAAGATTTTCGAATATCTTAGATTTTCGTAATTTTCACAATTTTTACGGTTTAGTGAATTTTCTTAGTTGAACGTTAATTATAAAAATGTTGACACTTTTCATGAAATTTCTTAGATTACCGTAAATTTGAAAAATGTCAATACTTTTAATAATAATAATAATAATAGTTTTGATAAATTTTCTAGATTTTCGTCAATTTTCAGAAAGACGTTGACGCGTTTCGTAAATTTGCAACGTTTTAATTTTAATTGCTTTTCAAAATGTTTGACGAATTAGGTAAATTTTGGAAAATTTTCACGAAAGGAGGTGAATTTTAAAGATGTTTAATAATTGTCAACATGTTTACAACTTTCATTAATTTACTAAGATATTCGTTAAACCTAAAATATTATGAGTATTTACTGAATTTTCAAAATAGTCGTTAATTTTCAAATTGTCGACGTTTTTCATGAAATTTCAAGATTTTTTTCGTGTCTAACAACTTTGATTTATTTCCTTAATATTCATCATTTTACAACGTTTCTTAGTATTACTATTTTTTGTCTACAAAATAGAAACAAACAAAATAAGATATTGACAATTGTCGAACGAATGTCTTCCACTCCCAGACTAAACATAAAGTAAAATTTCGAGTTGAGAAAAGCCCCAAGAATTTGTATTTGGACGCAGCGCAGCGTCCAAATCCAAATTTAGGATTTTCTCAACTCGAAATTTTACTTCATGCGCCACGCGTGTAAAACACTGATCTCAAGTAAAATTCAAATTTTAACATCTTAACAGTTTTTGTAAATTTTCTAAATTTTCATTAAACTTTTAATATGTTCAGATTTTTCTCGATTTATAAAATTTTAAATGTTTATGATATTTTCAATATTTTGAGAATTTCTTAAGATTTTTGAATATCTTAGATTTTCGTAATTTTCATAGTTTTGGTGAATTTTCTGAGTTAAACGTTAGTTCTAAAACTGTTGATACTTTTCATGAATATCATAAATTCTTTAATTCATGAATTTCCAAAATAATTGTTCTCTTTTCAGATTTTTTTTTTAGTTATAAATATCATGACGGTTTTTTTGTAAATTTCTTCAATTTTCAAAATCTTTACGCGTTTTGTAAAATTTTAAAGATTTCACTTAACTTTCAAATTGTTAAACGATTTTCATAAACTTCCTAGATTTTCTTTAATTATTAAAAATCACGAACTTCTTAGATTTTTTTATTTTTAAAAAATGTTATACATTTCATGAATGAATTTTCAAGACTTGAGTCAATCCACGAATCATTTTAGAAATTTAAAAAATCTTAGGTCGGTTTTAGTGAAATTCAAAAATTCAGTGATTTTTTCAAGATTAATTACAAAAATCTTGTGGAAAGGGAACTTCTCGCAATGAACTTGGAAAT
Organism: Philonthus cognatus; assembly: GCA_932526585.2. Classification (NCBI taxonomy): domain Eukaryota; kingdom Metazoa; phylum Arthropoda; class Insecta; order Coleoptera; family Staphylinidae; genus Philonthus; species Philonthus cognatus. The sequence continues at coordinate 60,272,084 of OW052246.1, forward strand.
CGTCAACATTTTGAAAATTAACGATAATTTAGGAAATCCATTAAAACTGCCTAACATAAATTGAGCAAGTTCAAAAGAAATTAAGGTACCTTGCTTATAAATTTAGTACCGATCAGCCCTACTTGGATCTTTTGACGACTTTTGGCCTTCGCAGCCTTAAACAAAGGCGTGTAGAAGCTGACATTAAGTTAGTATTCAAACTACTTAATGGATATTTGGATTGCCCTGATCTGTTGGAATTGGTTGGTATACGGGTTCTTCGGTCTGACATAACATTTCATATTGGCTACAGGCGCACGGATTATGCGAAATATTCCGCTTCTGTTCGCGTTTTGCGTCACGCAAATATTTTAAATTTTGACTTTTTTAATGGGTCTTTTCCTTTATTAAAGCGCCTCTTAAAAGATTTGTAACTTTTCTTGCTTAGTTTTAAGTTTAGTGTTTGTACATATTTGTTTTATTTGTATATTGTATTTTTAATGTAAATGGCAAGCCGTTGAAATAAATAAATAAATAAATAAACATTCAAACATTGACAAACATTTATTAAAATTGCTAACATTTTTAAAATAACCGATAAGTGTTAAAATTTGTAAATCACTGAAAAGTGTGAATATATTAAAAATCAAAGAACATTTATTATACCTTAAATATTTTTAAAATCAACAGAAATCTAAAAAAATCAACAAAACTGTCAGAATTTCGAAAATTGATGGAAATGTAGAAAAGTGCTAAAATTTGTAAATCACTGAAGAGTGTAAATTTATTTAAAATCAAGGAACATTTATGAAATTTAGGAAAACCTTAGACATTTTAAAAATCATCGGAAATGTAGGAAATTCATTAAAACCGTCAGAATTTGAAAATTCTTCGAAAATCGACAAAAACATCAGAAATTCACAAATAATTTTCGAAATTTTGAAAATTTATGAAATTATCAAAAACAAATTTAAAAATTTACGGAAATCTTGTAACTTCACGCCGAGCATCAATATTTTGAAAACTGACAATAATAATTTTTAAAAAAATATGGAAATCCGCATTATTAGGATATTCGTATTATACGAATATCCTCATTATTCAGATATTCGGGATATTCGAATATATTGTAAGGGATTATCCGAATATTCGTTATCTGGATAATTCGGATAACGAATATCAATTATAAACATTATTCGAATATTCCAATAATTTGAATCCGGATAACCGCAGCCCTAATACGTATTTGATGTAAATATAGGAAGTAACATGTTGCGAAATATAATTATTTAAATGCTGCAAAAACTAACAATAAATAAAAGGTTAATCAAAAAGTTGAACTTTCAAAGCACACTGCAAAAAACTGACTGGCGATTTTTTATTTTCCTTTATAACTTGGTCATTTTTGATGATAGACGGATAATATTTTGATATTATCAGGGCAGATGCACTTTAATAATATGTACTTAGTTTTTACTTAAAGCAAATATTTTCAAATTAGGCACTCTCATGCGCAGAACGAGCGCCGTTCGTGTATTTCCGCTGCTCAAAAAATGAGAAAGTGGAACCTGACTACGTTGGGCGTACATTTATTTGACAAAAAGGGAACTCGCGCGCACCTACCAGGTGGTGCATCGGACGAGAACCCTTCGGGATTTCAATCGTATTATCTCTGCGAGAGCCAGCGCCGAATGGTACATTTATGGCCCAACGTTTTCACGATTGTCTTGCCTACGCTCGGGAAAAGCTGTTATACCGCGCAAGTGCGTAATTTGGGTAATACATCATTAACAACATTTTTTTCATATGGACGTCAAAGTTGTAATTGGGATTTGTATACCTCAAATAAAAACTTCCTGTCTGTTTACGTATACTTTTCCTGTATGTGATATAAATGAAAATATTGAATTTACTAATAATAAAAACAAATATTGAAGGCATTATTTCATATTTATGAATAATATATAAATTCTAGTTTTTAATAGATGCAAACAAAGAAAAGTAATCGGTTTTAAAATAAAGAAAAAAATGATGAAAAATCCGTATGCATTTCCATTATTCTGCGGACTTGAATGGTCTTCGCGAGGGCTAGAAATAAAACGAGTGCACTTACACAATCAAACAAAAATCCATTCGGAGTTCTACAGCACTCTTGCCGGACAGACGCAACAATGGAACACTAGAGGGATTTTTATGCCCGTCATCCGGAACTGTTCTCTTAAAACTTTCACAATCTATTTTTATTGTCCGTGGAGAGAAAGAGCACACCGGGCATTGTTGCCCCCATCGCGAACGCGCAATTTCCAAACTTTATTATTACATCCAGTACATATATCTCTGGAGGAGGAGAGAGGAACATAAAGAGCGGATCCCGATAACATATTTCACTTGCAAAACTGCACCACCACCCACTTCACGCATACTTGCTAGAATAAGTTTTTCTCGAAATGTTAAGCTGTGAATACACTAGTAAAACTATTTATTTTCAACTTGAAATTGAAAATAGTTAACTTAGATCTACTCCAAATTGAGTTTTAGTTTAGTATAGCTAGACTTTTTTTTTCCTGTGGGAGCCGTCTTCCTTGAAGATCCGGATGCACTGCAGCCCAGGTGGCTTATTGTACTACCCCATATTATCTTACTTACTGCACTAGCTTGTGCAGGTCCTTAAGGGGTTGCGTGTGGAAATCATTTGATACTATTTGACTATTTTCAAATATGAGCTGCCTTTTGTTTTCCAGCGCATTGCAGCTACACAGAATGTGCATTGTTGATTCCGGTGCCTTATCACAGAGCCGACGATTGGTGTCACCGTTGTATAGACCGATTTTCCTTAGGTGCTCTTTAACAGTCATGTGGCCTGTTAGTAGTCCTATGGTTGTTTTTAGCTGTGCCCTACTAAGTGTCAGTAGTTCTGCAGCTTGGTTAAAGTTAGGTCCGTTTATAATGGCCTTACTGTGGTTAAGGCCTGGTCTGTTTACCCAGTATTCCTTGTGTTTGTTGCGAATCCACTTTATGACTTCTAGGCGACTCGACTTTTTTGTGATGCCCAAGACAGGATCAGGTCCCATAAATGATATGGTAGCTTCCTGCCTTGCTAGCTTGTCAGCTTTTACATTTCCCTCGATACCTGAATGACCCGGCGTCTGGACAAGTGTGACCTTGTTCTCGCTAGGTGATTCAGTGTGTCGAAGCAGTTCAACACCAGTTTGGACGAAGTCTCTTGGCTCTTTAGAGCTTTCAATGCCGCTTGGCTATCGGATATAGTATAGACATAGTATAGATTTTTGCCTGTTACGACATTCTATAATTGCACATTCTATAATTGCGAATATTTCAGCTTGAAAGACTGATGTCTTCATGTTTTCATTGTAGATTCCTGATCCAGTACCGATGACTGATTTAGAACCATCCGTATACTAGATCATGCTATGCTTGTGACCGTCTCTCCTAAAGTCGTTCCATTCGTTGCGGTCTGGAATAGTGACTTTAAAGAGTGCGTTTTCAAGATATCTGATTATCATATGGTCCGACCTCATCTGCAAGAGAGGTCAAAAGTCTTTTGTGTGGCGTGTAAACTCTTATGTTGACTGATGATAGCTGCAGGCTGTGGAGTGCCAATCTTGCCTATCCCACTATTAGAATATGAAGTGGTGTGAGGTCTAGGAGCGTCTCCATGGCTGCAGTAGGCGTGGTTCTCATAGCTCCCGTTATGCTGACACAAGCAAGCCTTTGAATCTTGCTAAGGGTTTGTATGGTTGTGTGTTGCGTGACTTTAGGCCATCACATCAAAGCAGCATACATGATTGCGGGTCTGACCACTCTGTACACAGTCAGTATACCATCCTTGGTCTGAGCCTCCATTGTTTGTCGTACGTTCGTTTAATTATTGCAAGGGTAATTTCCGATTTACGTTTGATTTTTGGGATGTGCGAGGTCCAGGTGAGCTTGGAGTCAAAGATTACTCTTAAGTACTTCACCTCACCCGACATTTCTAGGTTAACACCATTTAGAAAGAGAGGTCCTAGGCCCTCCAGTTTCCTCCTGCGTGTAAATGGTACAAGGGTGGCCTTAGAGGGTGAGACTTTAAGTCCTTCTCAAGTACACCATTTTTTCACCACGTTCAGTGCGCGTTGCATGCGCTCTCTGATTGTGTTGTAAAATTTCCCCTCAACGAGAATAACTAGGTCATCTGCGTATCCTAGGAAAGAGTATCCTTCGTTGTTGAGCTCCACTAGCAGTCCATCCATGACCAGGTTCCACAGCAGGGGTGAAAGAACTCCTCCCTGAGGGCAACCACCGGCCACCCTGGATGCTAGTGTCTGGTCAGCAAACGTAGTGTAAACCATTCTTTGTCTTAGCATGCAGTCAATCTACCTGCAGCCAGTTTCCTCCAAACCGCGCTTCCTCAGGGCGGGACTGAAGTTAAAAGATGTATTGTCAAATGCACCTTCTATATCCAGAAGGCATCAAGTAGGATATCCTTGTTTTCCAGAGCAGTTTCAGCACTTCTTGTTAGTCGACTGAGAGCTGTCTCCGTTGATCGATCTGGAAGATAGGCATATTGATCTTGGGGTAATGGGTTGGACACCAGTATACCATCTCTGATATGGCTGTCCATAATTTTTTCCATTGTCTTCAGTACAAATGACATCAAACTAATCGGCCTAGACTTATTTTTACGTATTTTATAATGCACCATTGTATGGCTGATTACACAGTGTGACAAATTAAAAATTTGTGCGAATGAAAAAAATACATCTAACTGTATTTTGCGATATTAAGTCATTTAAGGATTTTATCGAGGTCCAGGGTTTCGATAATTGGGGTTTTTCATCAAAAAGATCACCTAAAATTGCCCATATAAAAATCAGATTTGCAATGAGACAGGTAATTTTAATTTTTTTTTTATTTTCATTTTTTAAACATTTTTCATCCAAAATTGAAAAACTAATCGAATCAAAATTATAAGAATTTGTAGATATAGATAAGATGGTGACATTTTTAACGTTTCTTTGGATATTGAAAAGTATATGTCATCATCAGATGAAGAAGTGTAGGATAATTAATTATTGATTTTCGGCATAAATAAATGTAGATATTTAGCAAACATAATTTTGGCCCCATAATTTTAGTCAATACCCCACTGTCGCCGTCGCAGATCAGAACGCTGCGTCGCTCGCAGTTGCCTTGGTTTGTGCACACCTTTACTCTTCCTCATTCACCAATTTCTTTACAAAAAAAAAATGAGAAACACGCAGACTTAAACTAAAATGATTTTGAGTTTATTTTATGTAAATTCAGTGAATTTTACGAACTGTTGATTTTGCACATATTTTTTGTACTAATATTTTTTAAATTTTATATCAACTGCAGTTAATTTGTGTCGTGTCGTTTCTTTATAATTATCTATACATTTTTAAAACTTTCGCCATATGCAATAGAAATTTCTTTTTATAGCCTTGTCAAGATATTTGAATTCAGTATTTATATTTTTGTAAACTCATTAAAATTTATGTCAATTCTGTTGATTTTCAGAATTTGTCAAACAAAACATTTTCCAATAATTGTGGCTTAATAATTTTAAAGAACAAGTCAATTTTCTTCAACTTAAGTAAACAGTTATTAATGTAAATTTAGGTATGTATTTTGATTGATTTACTACTTTCAGATCTTCATATTGATTTAAGTGTTCAAAAATATTCGAACGAGTGTTTTTCATTCCTTAATGAAATAAATATTTCAGGCTTTTCTAAACTCGAAATATTTACTTCATGCGCCATGAAGAGATTGCTAATTTCTAAACTTATAAATCGGCGATTTCGTTAAGACGTTAAGACGAAATCCTGGCTGCTCCATTTAGTTGCAAATACTTAGGGTTGCAGTTTACTAGAGTGAGACAGACTCTTTCCAGCCGTTAGCTAGAGTGAGAGAGTCATATTACTATTTCCAGCATAAAAAGGTAAACGTAAGATATAAATATTTTTTTTTGTAGTGAATGTTGAGCTAATTGAATGCAGAATTTACGGACACCCTTGAATTTTACGTGGCACACGTTTTTGTTGCCTAAAAATGAGTAAATAAATGACGCAAAATAGCTACTTTTTGGATTTTTTTACAAAAAAACTAAATGTCTTAATTGTTTTAAATTGGTGACATTAAAATCCTACAAGTTTCGGCATTATTTGGATGTATCATACAATGTTGTCCCGTAATTAGAACATCAATGGTGCTGGAACTAGTGACTACCTAAAACGTTGGATTTTACCAATAATAAATCGCAACCTTAATATACCGGTTATTTAATAAGCTCATGTTTAACCATAATTTGAAACAATTACGCGTAGAGCTATATTTTTATTCAAATAAAAACTAACATAAAGTTGATTAGTTTCGATCATGAGCAATACATGGCACTACGAATAAATTATTCTTAAATTTAAAAAAGTCAGCAATCGTGTGTGTGTATACTAATGTGTGTTTGATAATTATTATAATATAGTCGAACTTGTAGTCATCACATTTCTCTACACAATACTTACCATAATTCAATGTATTTCTTGTAATATTGTTAAACAGGTGATAATAAATAAAACCAAATACCATTCAAAGTAATAACATTCATGTGTATGCTCTGAAACCTAGCAAGTAATTAAGTAACTTCGCTTAATTCACTTTATGTTCTAATCAGTTTAAATGCACTGTAATTAGTTCTTGAAACTACTTAACTCTGCCAGCACAGAGCATATTAAATTACACGGTTTTTCTACAACTTGGCACACACGTACAAACACACAAACCATTTCGTAATTTTCGTGTATTTTCAAAATAAGTTTGGCCGGACAATTTTTCATGTGTCACGACGGACAGATGGATCCACTTAAAGCAACGGTCAAATAATTAATTTTTGGTTGTTGGCTTTTTTCAATGGAGGGAAAGCAAACAGCACCGTGTGTCGCTTTCTTATCTGAAACACAAAGTATTTTGGAAAATTATCCATCAATTAATCACTCGCTGATCATCACTCACCGGAGAATCATTAATAAAAAAGCCAGATGACTTGATTTTGAAGAAAGCGTGCTTCAATAAAGAAATAATAATTGCAGATTTTATTGTGTTGAACATGTTAGAAATAGTGAAATTATCTAATAAATGTTTAGGCTTTACTAAATTCAAAATGTTACTTTATGCGCCAGGCGTATAAAACGCTTATTTCAAATGAAGTTTAAAATAGACTGCTTTAGAATACTGCTTGAACAATATATTTTGATACTACAGTATTTATTCGCACGACGCATGAAGTAAAATTTCGATTTTAGAAAAGCCTAAAAATTTGGTTTGGTCGCAAAGCGCGTACTTCTTTCCTATTTTTTTGTATTTAGAAAATACTGATACTGAATAATATTGGAATTGATTTGTAATTGAGATAATATTTTTTATTTTAAATAAAATGTACAAATACAAAAATTAACAGTACTTTTCTAAACTGTAAAGTTAACACAAATTAAAATGGACCAAATAAAAAATAGAGATAATCTATCTATCCTCCATTTCAACAGAAGTATTGACAAAAAACTACAAATTAATAGTAAAATAATACAAATACCAATAATATGAATTATCAATAAGAAAACTAAAAAAAATTAATATACCGAACTTATACAATCTGATTAAATTCTTCAAAATTAAAAAAAATCATTAATATATGACATAATAATTTACCATTTTTATATATCATATCCTTATGTATTCTTATACTCTGTACATTTGCGTTGATGTTATAAAAGAGTTTAATTAAAATTCAAACGAGTGTTTCCAATCCCAGACTAAGCATGAAGTAAAATTTCGAGTTTTAAGAAAAGCCCCGCGTAGAAAATTTTCACGGGGCTTTTCTTAACTCGAAATTATACTTCATGCGCTACGCGTATAAAACACTGAAATATTGTTGTTTAAAAAATACTAGCCTTTATTATAAAAGAGTTCAATTAAAATTCAAACGAGTGTTTCCAATCCCAGACTAAGCATGAAGTAAAATTTCGAGTTTAGAAAAGCCCCACGTAGAAAATTTGTCGAGGGTCGCGCAGCGACCCGAGACAAATTTTCACGGGGCTTTTCTAAACTCGAAATTTTACTTTATGCGCCACACGTATAAAACACTGATATACAGTAAAGTTGAAAATATATAACGCTTAGATGTGATGATGATCAATATTTACCTAGATGTAGCAAAAAAATGCAAGAATTACTTTTTTTGTAAATATTTTTGGAATAATAATAAAAGTAGAATACATTTAGTTTGAGCAAGTTTTCTATATTGTTGATATTTAAATCATCATATCTTTAACGGGGACAGTGCTATGATGGACACATCACCATTTTTAAAATTGATGTCATTTTCGGTGAAACCGGAAGTGCATATAAGGTTTATGAAAGATCTGTAAACTTGGATTTGTGTTTAGTATAAGCATACTAAATTTAAAATTGATATCTCACAAAATAAAATAAAAAACTGTGGTGTTTTGTCGCATTTTGGTTGGTTCCAAACCACTGTGCAGCGTATTATTTAAGTAATAGCGATGAGTCGAATCCTTTGTGAGGATTTGAATCTTTTTAGAATGATTCGACTCACCTATATTTGGATTTAAAATAAGAATTCTTCCAAAAAATTGTATCGAATCGGGATCACGAATCGTTTTTCAAAAAATTAATCAAATACCTCTTCTTAAACAAGTTTCTCATCTTTCACGTTGTGAAACATTTTTAACTATGATTTAAAAAAGAAAACACTTGTTTAAATTTCACTAATATTTTGGTTTTTTATTCCAAGTAGTTTCAACTTTGAGTCATTCTCAAGTCCTTGAGAATGATTCAAAGTCGAAACTAGTTGGAATAAAAAACCAAAATATTTCGTGAAATTTAACCGTTTTCTTTTTTTAAATCACGAATACCTCTTTCAAATCCTCTAAAAGGTTTTATTCTACGATTCGAACCCTGAATGATTAAAATCCTACCCAGGTCTGTTTCGGGATTTGTAGGTATACTTAAAAGAAAAATTCAGTGTATATTTTTAAAATATTTTATAATTAGCTTTTTAAAGTCCAATAAATCAGACGTTCTATGCACGCTTCACTGCGAAAGAAATTTATTAGAATTTCCGGATACACACATACCGGAAACTATAACAGATAGGTAAATTTTCTCCGCTTGACGTCAGCTGCAAAATGTAGCACACGGGGTCGGGAAAACTTTTTTAATTTATCTAAATAACAAAGTTTTCCATATGTGTGGCAACATCAATTTACACCAGCCTGAACACATGGACAGAACTATATACTGATTACATTTCACGTAAAGTTTAAATTATCGCAAACGCAATTTATGTATGTGTTAATCATTGGAGTAAAATAAGTGTAATTGTTAATGTAAACTTATTTCATGTTTTAAATATGTTTTCTTAGTAAAAAATGCATTTTAATACTAGTTAATACGTTACCGCTAATTAAAAACCATTCAAAATATTTATTATAAATATATATTTATTTTTTTAAATATAAACTAAAACAGCGTGTCGCTAGTAAATCCAAGTATATTTAAAACATCGCAATGATTCAGTATTTTATATGACTGGCGCATAAAGTAAGCATTTAACTAATCATCTGATTACTTAAATTTCAGCTAAATTCGTTCTGAATGTAAGACTAAAGCTAAAGAGTGCTATAAAAATTATATTAATAAGGTTGAAAGTTCTATTCAATGTAACACCAAGTCTTTTTGAAACTACGTTAAATCGAAGCGCGAAACACACGAAATGCCATCGACATTTACATGTAATGGTGAAGTTATCTCGGATACTGATGAAATTGCCAATAATTTTGAAATTTTTATTGGTTCCGTTTATCAAACAAATACTAATACCTCTCATATGACTTCTACCTTTCAAGCCAGCTACATTCACATCAGTGAGTGCTTACCCCTCTATCTTTAAATATAAGCGATATCTTAGAAGCCCTATCAGTCTTGAAGGCCAATAATCGTCCTGGACCAGACGGTTTACCCGCGTCCTTATTTAAAAGCTGCGCATTTGCATTATGTCACCCCCAGTGGCTCCTTTTTAATTTATCTTTAACGACCGGTAAATTTCCTAAATGTTGGAAGAGTGCTTTCATAACACCTGTTCATAAATCTGGCGATAAAAAACACTTAAAAAATTATCGCCTTATCTTCCTTATTATCAGTCGCACCCAAGATCTTTAAGATGTCTGTTCATAAATTTGGCGATAAAAAAACACTTAAAAAATCATCGCCCTATCTCCGTATTATCAGTCGCACCCAAGATCTTTGAGATGTTGGTTACTAAACACCTCACAACTGTGTTACAGCCAGATATTTCCACAAGCCAACATGGTTTTGGAACTTGCAAATTCACAACTACAAATCTTTTAGTTTATGAGTCATACATACACGAAACTTTCGAAGAAAAACGTCAACTAGATGCTATCTATACCGATTTCTCGAAAACTTTCGATTCTGTTGACCATAACCTATTAATATATAAGTTGCGGCTTACTGGCATTGACGGTCTATTTCTGCAATGGATTCGTTCTTATATATTGAACAGGGTACAACTTGTGTGTATTGGTTTCTGCATTTCTAGCCCCATTCAGGTAACATCTGGTGTCCCTCAAGGATCCCACCTTGTTCCCCTGTACTTCAATGTGTACATTAACGATGTCATCAAGTGTTTCACTCATGCTGAGTGCTTATTAGTTGCCGATGATATGAAGATCTTTATAAAGAGCCGTTCCTTGAGCGATGCCTTGTTACTTTTATTGTTAATGTATTATTTATTGTAATATTGATGTAACATTCTATGGTAGACCACCGTTAAATAAATAAATAAAATAAAAATACAATAAAAACTTCGAGTTTAGAAAAGTCTGAAAATTTGCATTGGTCGCTTCGCTTTGCTACGCGATCAATCCAAATTTTCAGACTTTTCTAAACTAGAAATTTCACTTCATGCTTAACCAAGGAAGCTTCAAATTGAATGCTCATCAAAACAACAAATGTCTTAAAATGATCAGCGTAAGCTCCAGGATATGTATACTTAAATGAAAATTTCCTTAAATAAAAACTAGATTACAAAGTCATTTTTGGTCCATAGTGGGTCTAAATTATTTTTTAATAACTACCAATTTTTAAAAAGTTCTCTCCACGGATGCTGCAGATACTGTAACAGAGCGAGGCAGGATTCGTGGATTCGAATTCTTTTAGAAGATTCAAAAGAGGTATTCAAAATTTTTAGTGAAAAAGGATTCGCAAGCCGCATTCGTAACATTTTTGTATTAATAATAATTCTTTATTTATTTAACGCTAACTGCTATTACATCGTAAATATAATACATAAGCAAGTAAATAATAAAATAAAACAATTATGTAAAGGTACTATAATCTAAGTAAATAAATGACTAGATTATTCGATATGACTTAGCTAGGTCTTAAAAGTTGAGAACTAAATCCCAACAAAATCCAGTGTGGATGCCGCGCTGTTAACATTTCTGGCGATCCGGGTCATGGAACCATGCATGCCATAATTTGTCCTGTGTTGACTCACGTGCAAAAAGTTGTAGGATCTCAATTCTCGGCTTGGCTCGTTAAAGTTAACTAAGTGTAATATATAGTCAGAGTTAATCGCCCCATTCAGTAATTTGAATAGAAGTGTATTAGATTCCAAATGTAGATAATTCGAATACTTATAATAGGATGAGAATACTTATAATAGAATTCGAATACTTACATAAGGATTCGAATCCTCTAAATCGTTTCAAATCAAAAATCAAAAATAATTCGAATTCATTGTTAAGAATAGCATGAAAATGTGTCTTTTGTCTTTTTAAATTTCACATTAAATCAGTGTTTAATAAACGGCATGAAGTAAAATGTCGAGATTAGAAAAGCATGAAAATTTGGATTTGGACCCTACGTTTTCTAAACTCGATATTTTACTTCATGGTCAATCAAGGAGTGGAAACACTCGTTAGCAGCTTCAAAATGAATTACTTGATAAAAACACGAACGACTGAAAATGTATTTTAAAATAATCTATTTATAATTTGAAAGTAATTCATTATCAAATAATCAAATCTTGTTAGATGTTATTTGAAATAGCGACCAATCTGTAATCTTAAGCTTTACTGGCATTCATTTAATTTTTTTCCCCTGTCTTTTCAATCAACTTTCTTTTATGAAAAACTCAGCTTTCGACCAATTTTAACGATTTGTCAATTGCTGTTTCCATAATTAAGTTAAAGCTACCTTAAATATTTAAAGTCGACTTTAACGTAAAATTCCGTTTCATAATGCAAATTTAAAGTAAAAGTCGACGTTAAAGTTAAAGTCGGACTTTTGACATATTAAATAGATAAAACCGGCTTTAAAACTAACCTAAAAATGTTGATAAATGTTAAAAAGAACCATTTGCGTGTTTATTGTAAAAGAACATCCGAAAAGATTTAGTTAGTTTTAGAAATTATGCCTGTAATAAACCGAGCTACCCTTGCTAAAAATGACTGACTACCTGGACCTGCTGGCATCATAGTCATTGGCCCATTGCTGGCTCTATCTTTTTAAATCTATTTTAAGGTAGGGATGGTGAGGACCCGATCAAAACATCAACACAGTCTCTCTAAATAATGCCTAAGAATGAAATTTTAAAGAGCAAAATAATTACAATTCGCGAAACATTAAGCACACTATTTTAATGTAAATTGCATATTTTAATGGAGAAGCAAAATATTACACGTATTTAAATTTCTAGAAGTTAGTACATACGAATAAGTACTTTAATTTTTTACTTAAAAGTAATTATCAAAATTGTGCCAAACAAGTAGATAGAAGACCAGCATTACAGCTGGTAAAAATAGTGTGGATGTTTTGATAGGGTCCCAGGATGGTGTACAACGATGACTGGGAGGGGATGTCTTCCAATAATACACGAGGTGTTTACTCATTGACGTCTATTGCTTGACTTATTATTTCTTACAAAACTACTTACGACTACAACTAAATCTAAGAAACTACGGGTGGGGGTTTATGGCCTGGGTAGACCCAATGCCCGTTAAGGGTAGTTAAGGTTGCAGGGGTCTGCAACTCGCGCCCATATTGAGCGACATGGGGGCTGCCATTACTCCCGGCAACGTACCAACTGAAATGAAAACGCACGAAAATGTCCAGATATTTCCTGATTTGGGGTTGGCACAACTATAAATTGCTGGGTTTCGTTTTTACCGCCAATTATACGCGTGATGCTCCCACGCCAACCCACGCTAACCTCTATTTTAAGTGTTTTCAAGTGTGATTTGATACATTTTATTTGTGACTTTATTACTGTAGAACCATCATAACTTGCCGTTGCGCAGTGGCAAAATTGTGGGCGGAGCGAAAGATAGGCGGTCTCGATAGGTTTCGTGAAGGGTTCGAGCGCGTGGTACATTCATTTGAAGAAGTGACAGTGCGATGGATTATCAAAGTAAATTAACTCGTGGCCGTGCACTTGCCGGCCAATCTCGTGAAATTATTAGCAATGTATGCAAATTTACAAAAAGTGATCTTGATGCTGAGGGGAGCGACCGACCATCTACGCTGTTGAGTTATAAATGAATAGCGCGCGCGAAGAACACGTGCTTGCTTATTCCAGCGACTGTACTCGGCCGCCAGATCGCCTCTCTCTCTTATTTCATTTTCGCTTCCTCTCTGCGCGTCTGGCCAACTTAATCTGGTTAAGCAGTACTAGGATTATTTATTTTTTATTAAATAATAATGCCTAGCAAGTGTTGTTTATTAGGGTGTGAAACCCCAACTGGAAGTAAAGTCCATTGTTTTCCTGAAAATAGCGAGGTAAGTGTTTATTTTTAACATATATACATATAAATTGCAAATAATAGTTTACAACATTGGTGGTCAACCCGCGGCCCGTCGAGTCAATTAGAACTTTTATTCTACACAAACCACAATATTTCTAAAATTTACTGTAGACAATAAGAAACTAAAATTCCCACTTTCACATTTTGCTTATGCAGGGAATTTTTCTTTGAAGTATACATATCCTGGGGGCTATTCGACAAATTGCATCAGTGCATAATACTCTGTAAATGTTCAGGCGTCCGTTGTATTTATAAGAGTTTAATTCGAACTTCTACTCAGTGACCTCCACTCCTTGATTAAGCACAAAGTAAAATGTCGTGTTTAGAAAGAACTAATGTTCAGGCTATTCTAAACTCGAAATTATACTTCATTATTATACTTCAATTAAATTATATTAATCAGTATATATATTCATTATTAATATATATATATATATATATATTATAACGGTTCAATTTTATCCGAGTAAAAATTAATCATTTTGAATTTATATGGTGTATTAGGCTGCCTATAGTTAATGTCCGCGCGAGGCATTCATCGTTCGCACGCCAAATTTTTTTTTGGTCTGGTCACGCTCGGTTCGGAAAAAAAAATGGGAATACAAGGATTAATTGGAGAACTGTGTGCGGGGACGAATGTTAAACCGGACGGAGTTTGAATTGTGTTCGAAAAGTGTAGTTACCCCGTGCAAAAGTTATTTGAGTTCGCCCCGCGAGTTCTCATTACACCTGAGATTGCGGATATTTTAATTTCGCCAGGTATGTTTTAATTTTTGTTTTTCTGAACCGACCGTCCATTAAAGATGTTTTTTTCTTTAAATTCAGAATCGAAAGGTTTATCTGGCGATCTAGCTAGGGCGAGATTCAACTAAGGCTAAACCGCCTGTTAAGGGCGTATGAGAAGGCTGAGTGGGTTGCGGAAGGGCACCCGTTGAATTGGGAGCGAAAGAGATAACGAGACCCTTCCAAATTTGGTTGCGAGGCATCAGGCGACTTGACAGGCGTCTAATATCCGAGTGTGACCCCCCCCCCCCTGTGATTCAGCCAAAGGGCGAGCAAATGCAGTTTTCCGCGAAGTCCAGTTTGATGTTTTTTTTGTTATTGTTTCGTAAATTGCGTTAAATTAGTGGTTGTTTTAAAATTCCATATTTTTTGTTGTAAATTGCACTTACGCGGCCGTGCCGAAAGAAAGTTTAAGCCAATTTGCTTTAATTAATACTAATTTGTAAAATAGTAAAATTCCTCATAATAGCGGGAGAAAATATCAATAAACTAATATATAGCCCTGTTTGTTCGTACCCAAAATATTAGTTTTTATCACTAGCGTAGTGAATGGACTGGGGGCAGCGCTGCTTTCATCATCCAGGAAAATTGTGGTGAGTGATTTATATTTTTTTATATTTTTGTGTTGGATAGACAGGCTGGTTATTAAGTTTAACTAGTTATTCAAGTAGGTAAATTAATTTGCGTAAGAGAATTTTTTACTTATTTTTTTTTTTTTTGCACGGCCCTGTGGTCACTGTGATGCACTATGTGATTTAAATATTGCTATTGTTCGATTAATATTTGTGAATATTATTTATTTCACTTGTCAATTAAATTTATTTAAACCGCCCTCAATTTTTTTATTTTATTAAGAAATTTTCTCACTTGTTTCCACCGGTTACGCCCTCTCAAGTTTCTCGATTTTTTTGGGAGAACATTCATTGGCTACCCCCAAATCGAGTGGTGCCCAACGATTTGTCTTACTTAGTTTGAATTATCACCTAAAAAGAGTTTATTTTCTTTGCTTACCCATGCCCTAGCCTACCGACGCGTACAGTTGCCTCTTGTAACATGTAATCAGGATTTTTTTGTAAATTACTTAAATTTTAGAAGGAAAATCCGTTACAAAATTGGCGCCCAACGTGGGGCCTTAAGGAAAATAAAATATCTTTGCAATTGTTTAATATTCTTACATAATTGCAATCGCTTATACTCTCGAATTAATTAAGACCAAAATAATATATTTTTTCTGCTTATTATTATTAGTTACTTTTAACATCTTGAGGACGGTTTGAATATAGTTTTTGTAGATACTCGCAGTAAAAAAAAAAAATAAATAAAATAAGCGAAACAAAAGAAACTGAATTTGTTTGTGCAATTGACTGAATCACATTGTTGGAAATTTACTCGTTTCGATATTTAATTTATTAAGGAATAAAATAGGTTAAATAATTACGCTGATATACAGGGTGATTTTTTTAATTGCTTAAATTTTCGAAAATTTATTACGCTGATATACAGGGCTATTTTCTAAATTATTTAATTTTGTTGTTGAATAATTATGCTGATATACAGGGTGTCTTTTTTTATATTGTTTAATTTTGTGGTTGACTTTGTACTCGGATATACAGGGTGATTTTCTCTATTATTTTATTTTGATGAATTATTAAGGCTATTATACAGGGTGTTTTCAAGAAATATCTATTGTTGATTTGCTAGTCTTATAGATTTTAGCTTAGCCTAAGATTATTAGGTGTTTTTGTAGTTGGTTGTTGGTTACTTGGTCATTTTAAAAGAATTTAATAAGCAATCATGAACCAGGAATTCGATGCGAACGATCTTCTTACGCATGAATTGAATTACGAAGTAAGGCTAAGGGGTTTGTCTGAAAATTGTCATGAGTCTGTAAAGCGAAAGGCACTTAATAAACGTTTAGCTCAGGATTATGTAAGGGGAATTATTTATAGGTTGGATGATTTTGACTTGGAGGCAGAAAGAGAGGGAATTAATCGAAGTTTAAACCATATCGATGATCAACTGGCAAGTGGGAATCCTTTGGGTGACGACGTAAGAGCGAAGTTGGTTAGTCGTCTTGCTCACCTAAGGGGACGTGTCAAGCGTTGGCCAAAAGGTGCAGTCGACCGTTTCCGGGCAAATGTGATGGTTCGTATTTTAGCAGTAGAAAAAGAAGTGGAACAAGATAAAGAACAACAAGCAGTTCCAGTCCCAACTCAACAGGTACCAGTAAAACCACCACTAGCACGTGTAAAACCACCACTAGCACCTGTAAAACCACCACTGGCTATTAAAACCACACCGGTTTACAAGTGGGAAGTAACCTTTGACGGGAAGGGTGATGTTTTGTTAGATTTCTTGGAGAGAGTGCAGGAGCTACAAGTGTCTCGAAACGTACCAGACGAATTATTGTTTGCTTCTGCCACCGACTTGTTTACCGGAGCAGCCTTGACTTGGTTTAGGAGTTTTGGTAAATCGTATGGCAATTGGAGTGAACTAGCGGCGGCCCTTAAGACTACCTTCCTTCCATATGATGCTGAAGATGTCCTTTGGGAAGAAATCAGATCTAGAAAACAGGAACCCACAGAGAAGGTGATTATTTTCGTTGCACAAATGGAAGGACTTTTTAGGAGACTCGAGACAGCTCCCTCTGTCACTGAGAAATTAAAGGTTATTCGAAAGAACTTGTTGCCTTTCTACAAACCTCACTTGGCACTATTAGAAATCTCATCGGTAGAAAGATTGTGTGAAGTTTGTCGCCGTCTTGAGACAACGATGCCGAAGCCGCGGACCGAAGTTGCTGCAGTTCAAGATATTAGGGACCCGAACACATTACAAGAGACCAGCCGGGGCGAAGCGAATTGTTTTAATTGCCGTAAATTAGGGCATTTTGCTGCAAACTGTCCGCAGCGCAAAAGATTTTGTTTTGGTTGCGGAGCACCAAACGTCATTCGAATAAATTGTCCCAACTGTTCGGGAAACGGAGGAGGAGAGAGGCGAAGGGTCGCACCTCCCTCCGCCAATCCAGGCCCACAATAAATTCTCAAGACTGGAAGTTATGGTTGAGTAAGGTGTCGGAGTTTTATACTGATCCAGAAGTACCTTCTCAACAAGAAGTTTCACCAATTTGGACTAATGAGGGCAGTGATCGAAGGCCCTTCATTAATATTAGTATTTACGATATTTCTTGCACCGCTCTGGTGGATTCTGGTGCATGCGTCTCAGTTATTGGTGGCCCAGGAAGCAAATTACTAGAACTTATTTCTCCGCAGGTGCATAAATGTACGTTGCAAGGCTTGCATACCGCGGATGGCACCCAGCAATCGGTTCAAGGTTACGTCTATTTGCCTATTTGCCTAGATGGAGTTGTGAAGTCACAGAAGTTGCTGATAGTTCCCTCGGTTTCGCGATTTTTGATTCTTGGTGTAGATTTCTGCCGGTTGTTTGGCTTGAGTCTGGACTTTGCCTCGGAATCTTATGTTGCAAAAAATGATCATACTTCTCTAGGAATTTGTGAATTAGTGGATCCAAAAATCAAAGGAAGAGAGGATCTAACAAAAGCCCAGTTGGTCGTATTAAATGAGATAATAAAGAAATTTGAAGAGTTGTCATGGCAATGTGGAGCAAAATTGGGAAGGACAACAAAAATTACTCATGTTATTGATACCGGTGATAGCCAACCTGTAAAGCAGAGACAGTACGCTTTATCACCACATATGTTACAATGTCTCTACAGGGAGATCGAGGAGATGGAAGCGTTAGGTGTTATTAGGAAGTCCAACAGTCCTTGGTGCTCGCCAGTGCTATTTGTGAAAAAATCTAATGGCACACTACGGTTCTGCTTCGACGGCAGAAAACTTAACTCTCTTACAAAGCGTGACGCATATCCTTTACCGCTGGTAGATCATATTTTGACCAGCCTAAACGGAGCCCAATACCTTTCCAGCATTGATCTGAAGTCTGCATTTTGGCAGATTCCTCTAGAGGACAAATCATGCGAAAAGACGGCATTTGCGGTACCCGGTAAGGGATTGTTTGAATTTGTAGTCATGCCTTTTGGCCTTAATAATGCTCCGCAGACGCAACAGCGTCTTATGGACCGTATTTTAGGGCCAGAGTTGGAACCCTTTTGTTTCGTCTACTTGGACGATGTGATTATCGCTACTCCCACTTTCGAGGAGCACGTGCGCGTTTTGAAGGAAGTATGCACTAGGCTTAAGGGTGCGAATCTCACGGTGAATCTAGAGAAATGTGAATTCTTCAAGGCATCCTTGAAATATTTGGGTTTTGTCGTTGATCGATTAGGTCTACGGACTGATCCAGATAAAGTGAGCGCGATGGTGGAGTATCCGCAACCGGAAACCGCAACACAGGTGCGGAGATTTATAGGGCTCGTTTCATGGTACCGACGATTTGTACCAAATTTTTCCACTCTGACTGCCCCAATCACCGCCTTAACTAAAAAACGGAAAAAGACACAAAAAATTGTTTGGAATACGGAAGCTGACCAAGCATTTAATAACATTAAACAAGCCTTAATATCAGCCCCTGTACTTGCCAGCCCAGATTTCAGTTGCCCTTTTACCATTCAATGTGACGCGTCCAATGTTGGCCTTGGTTGTGTTCTTACGCAAGTCGGAGAAGAGGGCCAAGAATCACCTATCGCCTATGCCAGCCGCACGTTGACTGACGCGGAAAGGAAATACACGGTCACTGAACGAGAGTGTCTGGCGGTGCTGTTCGGTTTGGAAAAATTTCGTCCTTACGTCGAAGGGACTCGTTTTAGGGTACTTACTGACCACCACTCATTGTTGTGGCTCCAGAACCTCAAGGACCCTGTAGGCAGGTTAGCACGATGGGCCGTAAAAATACAACAATATGATATGGATCTCGAGCATAGAAAAGGCTCCATTAATGTTGTTCCTGATGCCCTGTCACGAGCGCCTCTAGAGCTTTTTAATCTCGAATTTTCCGACGACACTGTTCTCAATGACCCCTGGTATCAGAGAATAATGACGGGGGTGGCAGAGACACCAGACTTATTTTCTGGGTGGGCTGTTATTAATGAGCGACTGTATAAGCACGTATCGGATCCACATGGATTTCATTTAAATTTCCCTGCATGGAAAGTTGTTGTACCAAAACAAGATAGGACGGAGGTGCTCCGGTCTTGTCACGATGATCCTGCTGCAGGTCACTTTGGGGTTTATAAAACGTTAAATCGAGTGCGAGATTTGTATTATTGGCCTCGTATGCGTGGTGATGTTCAGAGATATGTGAGATCGTGCGAAGTATGTGGGGCACAGAAGATAGCTACTTCGGGAAGACCAGGCTTCATGGGGAAGCCCAAGAAGATATCTTTTCCGTGGCAGCTTATCGCCTGTGATATCATTGGTCCTCTTCCTCGATCGAGTAAGGGATTCGCTTATCTTTTAGTTGTTACAGACTGGTTTAGCAAATTCACCTTGCTCAAGCCCCTTCGCCAAGCTGCGGGGCCCAAAATAGTGGAATATTTAGAAAATGAGGTCTTCCTTTTGTTTGGTGCCCCCCAAATAATGATGTGTGATAACGGAACGGAATTTGCATCCGAGAAAGTCAAATCGTTAGCGAGAGAATACCGAGTTAAGTTATGGTATAATGCAAAGTATCACCCTCAAGTGAACTTCGTTGAGAGGTACAATCGCACAATTGGTGCGACCATTAGATCCTTTGTGAACAATGCCGATCACCGTACATGGGATAAGGAGATATACCACATTGGATATGCGTTGCGTACCGCCGTTCATGAAGTAACTAGGATCACTCCTGCTGCACTAAATTTCGGCCGTTACGTCCCTCTTCGGGGTGAATATTACGGTAGGGTTAAGGAATTAGAGACTCTTAGCTTGGACGCCCAAGTAGAACAATATACGAGCGACCTAGAAAATCTACCAGCGCTATACCAGGAGGTCAAGGTACGCCTGAGGCAGGCATATGAGAAAAACGCTAAGACTTATGATCGAGACAAGCGTCCAATCCAGGCATTTGAGATTGGGGACAAGGTTTGGTGCAGAAATAAGGTTTTGTCTTCCGGTACGAGACATTTCGCTGCCAAGCTTGCCCCAAAATTTCGAGTTTGCCGGATTACAGCTAAGATTGGCAACTTAGTATATCAATTGGAAGATCTAGAGAAGCAAAATATCGGTAATTGGCATGTAAAGGATTTAAAGCCTTGGTTCGGTTCCGATTCTGACATTTCTGAATAGCCAATTTCCAACAACATGCCGAAAGCTGTGTAGGTTTTTTTTTGTTATTGGGTCGTTGTGGAAAAATACTGCTTGTTGCAATTTGTGTTGTCTTTTGGTACTAAAAAAAAAAAAAACAGAAAAACACGTTTTTCTTTTTTTTTTTTTTTGTGAGGAACGAGGGGAGTATAACGGTTCAATTTTATCCGAGTAAAAATTAATCATTTTGAATTTATATGGTGTATTAGGCTGCCTATAGTTAATGTCCGCGCGAGGCATTCATCGTTCGCACGCCAAATTTTTTTTTGGTCTGGTCACGCTCGGTTCGGAAAAAAAAATGGGAATACAAGGATTAATTGGAGAACTGTGTGCGGGGACGAATGTTAAACCGGACGGAGTTTGAATTGTGTTCGAAAAGTGTAGTTACCCCGTGCAAAAGTTATTTGAGTTCGCCCCGCGAGTTCTCATTACACCTGAGATTGCGGATATTTTAATTTCGCCAGGTATGTTTTAATTTTTGTTTTTCTGAACCGACCGTCCATTAAAGATGTTTTTTTCTTTAAATTCAGAATCGAAAGGTTTATCTGGCGATCTAGCTAGGGCGAGATTCAACTAAGGCTAAACCGCCTGTTAAGGGCGTATGAGAAGGCTGAGTGGGTTGCGGAAGGGCACCCGTTGAATTGGGAGCGAAAGAGATAACGAGACCCTTCCAAATTTGGTTGCGAGGCATCAGGCGACTTGACAGGCGTCTAATATCCGAGTGTGACCCCCCCCCCCCTGTGATTCAGCCAAAGGGCGAGCAAATGCAGTTTTCCGCGAAGTCCAGTTTGATGTTTTTTTTGTTATTGTTTCGTAAATTGCGTTAAATTAGTGGTTGTTTTAAAATTCCATATTTTTTGTTGTAAATTGCACTTACGCGGCCGTGCCGAAAGAAAGTTTAAGCCAATTTGCTTTAATTAATACTAATTTGTAAAATAGTAAAATTCCTCATAATAGCGGGAGAAAATATCAATAAACTAATATATAGCCCTGTTTGTTCGTACCCAAAATATTAGTTTTTATCACTAGCGTAGTGAATGGACTGGGGGCAGCGCTGCTTTCATCATCCAGGAAAATTGTGGTGAGTGATTTATATTTTTTTATATTTTTGTGTTGGATAGACAGGCTGGTTATTAAGTTTAACTAGTTATTCAAGTAGGTAAATTAATTTGCGTAAGAGAATTTTTTACTTATTTTTTTTTTTTTTGCACGGCCCTGTGGTCACTGTGATGCACTATGTGATTTAAATATTGCTATTGTTCGATTAATATTTGTGAATATTATTTATTTCACTTGTCAATTAAATTTATTTAAACCGCCCTCAATTTTTTTATTTTATTAAGAAATTTTCTCACTTGTTTCCACCGGTTACGCCCTCTCAAGTTTCTCGATTTTTTTGGGAGAACATTCATTGGCTACCCCCAAATCGAGTGGTGCCCAACGATTTGTCTTACTTAGTTTGAATTATCACCTAAAAAGAGTTTATTTTCTTTGCTTACCCATGCCCTAGCCTACCGACGCGTACAGTTGCCTCTTGTAACATGTAATCAGGATTTTTTTGTAAATTACTTAAATTTTAGAAGGAAAATCCGTTACAATATATATATATATATATATATATATTTATGTACATTTATTTGATTTGTAAAATGAATAATATAATATTATTAGGTAGCGGCTTTAATGCTTTGCAAAAATTGTGTATATTAATACAATGATACATTTTTTTAAATGTTTGTTTTAGAGACCAACTGTTAGAGCGTTCCAGGACTTCAGAAATGATGACGACATATATTGAAATAAACGAATTTTTAGTAAGTTTATGGACCTCTAATAAAATTATGGAATAATATTTCTTTTTTATTTCAGATGTGTTGCTAAATTTTAACAATTTTAGGATTAAGAGATTCAGTCTCAGGATTGAGGATGCGTACATCAAAATGAACAGATGAGATTTGATTGACAAAGCCTCTCCTCAATCAAGACCGTCTGTGCGTGACGAAGAGTCACATCCTTCACGAGGCAATTCCGTTGTAGCAAAACATAGCTCATCTAAGCTAGAAAAAGCTGAAAAATAATCATTAAATACTTTCTATTTAATTTTTTGTATGAAACTTGTATTTTATTATGTAGCTATACATTTGTTTTTTCTTATTATACATTTTATACATAATCAAATAAATTCTTATTTTTTTTAATATAATTTTGATTTTTCCGCTTTTCAATATGATTTGATTTTCCCGCATTTTAATAAAATTTTAGTTTTCCCGCTTTTTAATTTCCGTTCTTGTCCTAGCGCCCCCTGCTGGCAGTAATATGCACATAACTGCATTTTAAATTTCCCGCTTTCAGTCAAATTCTGGGGTAGATAAAAATTCGACTGATCGCCAGCGCCCTCCCAGCGATTCGAGTAAGATACTAATCTACTGGTGGCAACCTGTCACTCGGAGAGTCGCACATCTATTCTTGTCTAGGATTGAGACACATCGAGACAGGAAGACACATAGTGATCGAATTTTCACTATTCTGAATATGTCTGACTGGCAGGCAATCGATATTTTCCTAAAGTATTCAGCAATAAGACAAAATAATGTACTTCACCAGAGTTTATTCAATAATCATCAAAAATTAAAAATATATAATGATGTGCCATCATAGTATAGTATGTTCAATAAAATAAAACCTCTAGAGTGCCATGGAATAAAATGTAGGTTGGCAACTCTGAAATTATACATTATAATTATTACGTCTGACGTTTTGTATGACAATTCCTAAGGCGTGTAGCCAACTTAAATTTAAAAAAAAGATAAAATCATGGCATTCTAGAGATTTATTTTATTGAACATACGATACTTTCCCCCATGCTAGATACTTGAAATCAATAGTTGTCATATACCTTTTTTTTCAACAAATGTTTCTTATTCCCGTTGAACTTTGTTCGGAAGAGTCACTTATTTGTTCACTTTATATCAAAAGCATGACAACGCCAACGTCATTTATAGCAATAGCTTACTTTATCACAGTAATTAATCAGTAAATTTCACATTTTTAAAACAATTTTATTAAAATAACTTAAAGAGCTGCGGCATAAAGTGAATACGCATTAAATGCAAATTTTTCGATTATCAACATTTCTTAACAATATTTTGTTATATGACCAAATTAAAGAAAAATTTTAAAAAAATGCCAAGAGTGAACTACCACTTCCAGTTTCCGCATTTTCACCAAAAGTTGATCGGATACTACTATTGTAATAAAAGGCTTAAGTTTATAGTGTCATCGTAGACTTGGACTTTATCGTGACGACAGAACGACAGAATTACAGGACAGATATTTTTCGTAAATGGTCAACTTGGGGGACCTCGAAATATATCCATTTAAAATTTTTGATTTGGAAATTTTCGCGAAAACAATACTTTCCCTTTGTTTTGCATATAGCGGAAAGTAAAAATGCAAAAGGTAGCGTATTGAGATTCATAAATTAGTTATTTCGTGATTTTAAAACTTATTATATCCGATAAAAGAAATGAAAGTTGATTTTTGGTTCTATATCGCGATTTTAATTTAAGCTGTGTGCTTTAACAAAACAAAATAGGCTGTATTCTTTCTAAAATCGGGAGAAAAGTCTGTGATATTTTTGAAGATCCAAAAAAAAACTACGATTTTGTTAGAAAACTCATGAGTTTTTAGATAAACATTTTTATTCTGAAAATATCTCAAAAATTGCACATAAAAGCAAGAATGTACGTGGAATTTCTAAATGTTCAGAATAAAAATGTTTATCTATAAAATCGTGATTTCTCCAACAAAATCTATGATTTTTTTTTATTCTCAACATAAATTTATCATGCCCAACTTTTTTATAACGAGATATAAAAAATCTCACAAGTGTTTTCCACTCTCAAATTGAGCATGAAGTAAAATTTCAAGTTTAGAAAAGCGTGAAAATTTGGATTTGCAAATCCAAATTTTCAGGCTTTTCTAAACTCGAAATTTTACTTCATGCGCCACGCGTATAAAATACTGAAATATTGTGAATGAATACTACCAACTGTATTTGACAATATTAATTAATTAATTAACAAAAAGTGAAAACTTGAAAAGATTATCTCGATAAACTAATTATTGGAATGCTGACTTCGAAAATTGACAAAATGCACGAATATTTCTATAATGGAAAATAATTTCTTTATATTCATCTTTTTGCATTGCAAACGTTTTATTAAAAAACATTTTCTTGGACTCTCTCTAGTGAAAATCCTGGCTACCCCCATTAAACTGGCTTTAAAGCCCTATCGATCAACATCCTTAAATAAAAAGAAACTAAACCATTGCACTAACCTTTTAATTAATGGAAGACGATCCTTTAAATCCAAATATCTAGTGCTGCTGGAAAAATCTGTTAAGCTAAACTTCACCAAACTAAAACACTAGCACTTGTTATTTTTGTGTAATTTGCCGCTCTGTCGACCAGCCACAGCAATTACTGTCGTAGATAAATAAATAAATAAACACTACCACCTAAAACCCCGAAATCAAACTCGAAATCCGATCAGTGTTCTAAAAAGCGAAGACACGAAATACATCGCGTGAATAATCGATCTTAACTGAAGTTGAAAAGATGAATAAATAGAGGCGCTCTTGAAATCGGCGAAAAATGCAATTATTTTCGATGTTCTCCCGCGTTTTTTGCTTATTTGGTGATAAGCGAATGGATTTGTTGATTGAAACCGGTTTTTATTTTAATATTTATGCACCTAAAAATCAATCAGGATATGAATTCTTTTAGAGGATTTAAAAGAAGTATCATGGGGACCCGAAAGTAATGTCGTTTTTGGGCATGTTGGTTTTTGTGGTCGCCTAGCAGCTCATTGGGTAATTCAAAGTACTGCCAAAGACATTTTAAGGTTAGACTGACTTGTTTTCTTGTAAGTTATAAAATTTTAAAGCTTTTTTACAATGTTTGGTGAAATGGTCAGTTAAAAACCAGAAGAGATACATATCCGGCATTGTATGGTTTTTGAATTTCATAAGGGTAGTAATGCAACGGTTGCTACCAAAAGCATTTGCGATATTTATCCGAATGCTTTAGATGTTCGTAAATGCCAAAGGTGGTTTTCCAAGTTCAAATCCGGTGATTTCAGTCTTTCTGACTCTCCTCGATCAGGAAGACTAACAACTCTGAATAATGACATTTTAATGTCGGAATTGGAAGCAAATCCATGTCAGACCATTGAAGAACTTTCGTAAAATCTTAACGCACCTTGGTCAACTATTAAGGAACATTTAAAGCAGATTGGGAAAGTAAGTAGAGCAGGTGTTTGGGTCCAGCACAATCTATCCGAGGAAAACAAATCTAATCGTTCAAATACCTGCAACTTATTGCTTCAGCGGTATAACACAGAAGCGTTTTTTGATAGACTGATCATTACTGGAGATGAAAAATGGGTCCTTTACGATAACCCAAAACGCAAAAGGCAGTGGTTCTCTCCAAATGACACACCACGAGCTACAGCAAAACCAGGTTTATACCCCAAAAAGGCGCCTTTGTCTGTTTGGTGGAATACTCGTGGGGTTGTTCATTTTTAAGTGCTAAAACCTGGTCAAACTATTAGTGCAGACCTTTATTGTAAACAATTGGATAGAGTACATCAATCTTTAATTGAAAAGTACCTAGCTCAACAGGAAAGGTGTAATTTTGCAACACGACAATGCAAGACTGCACTGCGCAAGACGAACCTTAGAAAAATATTAATGAACTAGGATGGGAAGTATTGCCGCACCCACCATACTCCCCTGATATTGCGCCATCTGATTTCCACTTGTTTTGATCGCTACAGCATTTTTTATGTGGAAAAAAACTAAAAAATTCTGAAGAAGTTAAAAATGCCATCTCTAGATATTTTTATGAGAAAACTGGTGATTTTTATTGATCCGGGATTAAAAATTTGCACTCTAGATAGCAATAGGTTGTAGAAAACGAGGGTGATTATGTTATTGATTAAATTAAAATATCGATAAAAATTTTGTTGGTTGAATTTAATGTAAAAAAAACGACACTACTTTCCGGTACCCCTAAGATTTGAATACTTTTTCTTCGATCAGCTAAGAAATCAATATCTTTAATAATCTTTAAACTATGTGTAAAGTGTTTGTTTTGAACTGGGCACACGACGCACTCTCGGGGTGGCAAAACACTGTGTGGATGTTTTGATCGGGTCCTGTGTGCATTTACACAATATGGACAATTGTAATATAACAATCAATGTATCAGAAAAAAATAGCAAATAATAAAATGTTTGTTCAATATAACGGTTATATCTCCGTCGTCATTGACAATGGAGATAAAGTGATATTGTATTTACTATTTTTAATATATAAATAAAAGTTTGAAATACGATTGAAATAAAAGTAACTTGAATCAAATAAATTAATAAAAGAGTGAACTAATAAAATCACAATTTGGTTTGATTTAAAATTCAATCAGTGGATTTTATATTATCTTTCCGCTTGCTTAATCCAAACCCTTGGGATTATTACAACTTATCAACCCCCGCTACTTGCCATCCCGGGGTATAATAGAAAGTATGCCGAAACTCAATTGCAGCACGTTTATTTTATTTTATTTTTCCCGTCGGTCTCGTCCTTTCGGAGTTTATGCCTTGATCGACGTTTATTTGATTCCGTTCGGAAGGAACGTTTTATTTCCCCCTCATCCCCTTAAATACATCACTGCCGATTACGGAAAAACACCCCCCTCCCCTTCGCCCGCCCGCCAGCCTGTCAGCTTTATTTTCATAGATTTAAGCAAATCGAGCGTTTTATCCGCGATATTCCGACACACGGACCTATTCAATCTGTTCGATTCTGATTTTTTTTTTAAATTTAAATTTTTGGTGGTGCTGTGAGATTTGCCATTCCGGTCGGAATTTCACTTTTAACCGCCAGCAAAGGACGTGTGTTACGCTGGAAATTGACGAAATTTAATTAAAGTCCGCAGGTATTTTTCGGATTACGCGATTCGTAATTGCGGCTGCTTTGGGAAGTGATGGAATTTATTGGTGATGGACGTATTCGGTTTCAAAAATGAATTACTAAAATAGAATATGCCTTGATTTACAAAAATAGAATATGAGCGGAACAATGCGTTTTATATTTTAAAAAGGGTGTGTGTCTATCATTGTACTTTCCCCATTAAACGTATAGTCTCAATCAGTAGGGTCTGATGAAATTTGGTTAGATACTTAAAATCAATACCTATCATAAATGCACCTACCTTAGTTCTCAACACATTTATCTTATTTCTGTAAAACTTTGTTCGTAAGCCTCATTTATGTGTTCCCTTTTCCACAAAATATTAATCATGCCAAAGTCAATATACCGTCAGCACAAAATTAAAAATTCTCATTAAAATAGTATATTACGTAACGAGAGTAGTAAGCAGCATATTACATATGAGCGGACATGTGGCGCACGAGCCGCGCAGCGGCGAGTGCAGTATTCCGCAAGTATGTAATTGCCATACCACTCGAGAAACGTACGATACTTTACCTACGCCCTAACAAAATAAACAATGAGCATGAAAGAACAACTTATTTATTGTAATAATTTTTAATAGTACCATGACAATGATGAAAACTAAATTAGTACTTGATCAAAATACAAGGAATAAAGCTGTACATTTTCCGACATTCGTTGTTTTTTAAAAGAGTTCAATTTGAAGTATTAAACGAGTGTTTTCCACTCCCAGACTAAGCATGAAGTAAAATTTCGAGTTTAGAAAAGCCCCGTGAAAATTTGTCTCGGGTCGCGCAGCGACCCGAGACAAATTTTCTGGGCTTTTCTAAACTCGAAATTTTACTTCATGCGCCACGCGTATAAAACACTGATTTCAAGTGAGGTTCAAATATACATAAAGTTCACAATATTTTAGTGTTTTATACGCGTGGCGCATCAAGTAAAATTTCGAGTTTAGAAAAGCCCAGAAAATTTGTCTCAGATCGCTACGCGTCCCTCGACAAATTTTCACGGGGCTTTTCTAAACTCGAAATTTTACTTCATACTTAGTCTGGGAGTGGAAAACACTCGTTTAAAGCTTTAAATTGAACTCTTAAAAAAAACCAACGGGTAACTAAAGATTTAAAGAAAATAAGGTGAATTTGGAATACGTATACTTTAAAGAAAAACTCCCTGTACATCAAAGAAATGTCATTTGGTAGTACGGTAAGCAATTAGCTGTTCAGCTGTCAGCACGTAATGTACTTGTCATTACGTGCATACGTATACGTGTATACGTGTATTACGTGCACGTGTACGTAATGTCAATCATACTTGTCAAGATGACAGTGTGGTATGATGCGGTTACTAGATAGGGCGTAGGTAAAAATATATTAAAGTTTAAAAAGTTTGAAAGGAAAGAGATGAGGGAAAGTTTGAGAAAAGAAAAAGAAGAGGGGAAGAATAAACTAGACTTTACTCTTTTCTGTGTAAGAATTGCATAAAAAATAAAGGGAAGAAAACATTTTTTTAATTGTAAAAAAAATGATTTATTAAACTATCCAAAACCAAAAATATTTAAAATGTGAATCATTACAGAGTTGAATAAATAATAAAAGTTGGCAGTTTCAAGAATGTTTCGAAAATAATAATAATAATAATAATACACGCACTGAAATTGTTATATTGTTTTCTTTGTGGTCATTTTAGGGCCATAAAGAGCGAAATTCTGACCCAAGTATAATTTAACAATTAACATTGTTTGTATGACATACTAAATGTATTTCACTCAAATCCAATTGGTTGAAGATTTCACAAACCAGTGTTTTATATGCGTGGCGCACGAAGTAAAATTTCGAGTTTAGAAAAGCCTGAAAATTTGGTTTCTAAACTCTAAATTTTACTTCATGCTTTAACAAGGAGTGAAAACCCTTGTAAGTTAATCAATCAAAAACCTATTTTCAGTTTCCTTAAAAATAAATAAAATAAATTTGTTGTTGAAATTTAGGACCAACACAAATTCGTGTGCATTCAATCAAAGTTTTATACAATCAACATAAAATTTACGAAATTTGCTTAGAATTGATTGCAATTGTATTTTTTTTATAGAAAATAAAATTATGTCAACGCATTTTTCCAAAATATTAAGCCAAAGTTGAAATTATGCAATAAATTAATCGATTTTAGGAGAATGTTTATTTTGAGAGAATTGCAAAAAATCAACAGATTATCAAATCAACCTAAAATTCATAGAATCTACACAGAAATGAATCAAATTCAATTAACTATAATGGAAGTTTAGATATCTTTACCAATTTATCAAATCAAAGTTGAAATTTCGTAAAAAAATATGTGATTAACGGATTTATTTTGTTTAAAAAAATTGTAAATAATCAAAGTTTTATACGATTAACATGAAATTCACAAAATTTACAAAGAATGTATTTCACTTACATCATGTAGAAAAAAATTAAATGATCTTGACGCGTTTGCCTAAAATAAATAGCCAAAGTTGAAATTATGCAATAAATTTAACAGTTGAGAGAAAATGTTTTCTTTGAAAAAATTGTAAAAAATTATAATTTTACACCATCAACATGAAATTCATTAAAATAACTTAGAATTAATGTAAGTGCAATCTTATAGAAAGAAAATTAAACTATCTCATCACATTTTCTTAAAATATTCAGCCAAAATTGAAATTATCTTATAAAATCAACGATTTTAGGAGAATATTTTCTAAGAAACAATTGTAAAAAATAACAGATTATCAAATCAATATAAAATTCTAGAAATCTACACAGAAATGAATAAACTTTGATTGGTTATAATTAAAATTTAAATATCATTACTGGATATTCCAAAATATAAAATCAAAGTTAAAATTTAATTTGGTTTATTTTTATTTTATTAAATTAAATTTCATTTATTTTAAATAATTTTTGATCATTTTGAACTTTTGCAATTTTGTTTCGAATTTATCGTCTTACGAGGGTTTCCTCTCCCAGGTTAAGCATGAAGTAAAATTTCGAGTTTAGAGAAGCCTGCAAATTTTGATTTGCCGGGGCGCGTGAGGTCACCGGCATATCAAAGTCTTTGGACCATCATAGGATTGCGTCATATTATATCTTTATTGACCGTGTTTTGACTATTGCTTGATTGACTGTCTTTTGACTATGCTAGGATTTTGTTTGATTATATCTCTCTATGGATTGTATTTCGGCTATTGTGATGTTCTGATTGTCTCATAAATCATTATATCAAATACAATCAATATAGTAATTTAACGACAAAATACTAATACGATACATATTTTAACACTTGTGATGTATTTTAAAGTAACGAGTGTCTTCCACTCCCAGACTAAGCATGAAGTAAAATTTCGAGTTTAGAAAAGCCCCGCGTAGAAAATTTGTCGAGGGTCGCGCAGCGACCCGAGACAAATTTTCACGGGGCTTTTCAAAACTCGAAATTTTACTTCATGCGCCACGCGTATAAACCACTAAAATATTGTAAAGTTCACAAACACACATATCGTCTTAGTAGTATTAATTTATTATACAGGGTGATTCTTGACTTATACGCATAATAGCCAGTAATTATAGTTCATGTGTAGTGATGCTAAATTAAAAAAAAATAGTAAAAGTTTTTTTATTAACGAATTAATTATGTAACTTGAACTAAAGTATCACAATCAATTTTCGAAGTTATTTCCTTCGTTTTCAATGCACAACTGAGCACATGGCGTAAACCAGCATGCTGTCGAATTGACTAGGCATACATACGATTTCACAACTCTTTCTCAGTATTCACTTCGTTTGAGTACATCAAACTTTTCAAGTGTCCCCAAAAATAAAAGTTTCTTTATTAAATCAAAGTTAAGGGGATTTAGGTCAGGCAACCTTGGAGGCCAAGCAGTTGTACCTCCACGGCGTAATTTTTCTTTTACTAATAAAAGAAGCTCTAATTTTTTAACTAGTAATAAAGAGAGATAGATACAATTCAAGGCAATTGCGATAATTTTATCAATTCACCTATCTCAACATTATTAATTCGCCATCTCGGTTAATAGAAAACTTTTACAACACTTTTTTTTAATTTCCCATCAATAGATATCACGAACTATAATTACTCACAATTATGCGTATAAGTCAAGAATCACCCTGTATAACAGGATTAAAGAAATAAAACTGTCGAAAACCAATAACATTAAAACAAAAGTTGTTAGAATTTTATCTAAGTGTAAAGAATACTTTTGTTGTACTCTTTTTTTGTTTTAAGTTCTATTCAAGGTGTGTGATTTCAGTGAAGTAATAATCCAAGTTTAACAGAAGTGTTGTTTTCTTTGAGACTTAAAAATTTGACTTTAACAGTTAGTTTCCTTTATAATTTAGAATATGAATTAAGACTTTTTAAATGTGTGATTGTTTCTAACTTTTTCCTCTAAAGTTTAGAAACTAACTCTCTTAAATCTAGAATTAGATAAGATAAGATAATGACTATTGATGGAAAATTAGAAAGTTTCAAAAGAGGAATTAAATGTTTGCTGTTCCAAGTATTATCTGCGTTCGCTCGTAATTATAAAGAAATAACATATAAATATAACAGATAAATAAGATAATCGAAAATATACAATAAGACAGAACATTAAAATAATAATAATACAATAATAAAGACATTAACATAATACATTGGGACATTGCATAAGAATGTTAACTTAGACAAACTGTTTTAAAATTCATTTAAGCGAAAATCCGCTTAGGCGAATGTTTAAACTTTAAAATCTGATTAACTTTTGTTTGAGGATAATTTCTCTCCTCTATGACATCTAAAAGTATGTATAAATTATGATATTTATGTCAACACATTCAACGCAATATAACTAAAAAAATAATTTTTCATGATTCACCAACATTATATAACTAAAAACCTCAACATTTTTACGTGTTCTCTATCTTATATTTTCTATTGTCACTCATTTATCAACCGAATGAGGGTGCAAACGAAGCAGCTTGAATTATCTAATCATGTATTTACTAATCCGCGATTTAAATCGAGCGGGCTGCACACGGGCTTAGGTCTTTAAATAATTATTTTGAAATTTCTGTGAAAAAACACGTACTATAATTGTAAATTCATTGGAAACGGTGTATTTTACTTTACAGAGTTTAATATTTTTCTCGTTGGAAATTGTCGAGTCGGTGTGTAAGTGGCGACGGCAGAAGCGATTGGTCCTTCGAACCGGATGCGCCGATTTCAATTAGGGCATAAAGGAGGCTGCGGAGCGGAATTCGCATTATTCCCCCGAGTTTCGGGGCGAAAGGGACGGATTTGAAACCGCTGAGTGGACAAATCACCGCAAATGAACCGAGGAGGAAATTATTCGGTCATCGGTTCCAGCGAAATCCCCGATCCGATGCAGCGATCGTTCTATTTCAAATGTTCGATGAGTAACGGACAATCATTGCAGAAATTAAACCGGCGCGAAGAGAAAAGTTCGTGTTACTGAAAATCAATTCAATGATTGCTATAGCTCCTTTAATTTTACTAGGCGAGAAATTTGAACATATTTGTGCCCATAACACCAATAATAATAAGATACAATTTGTTTAACTTATCAAAGGTGCGAAGCAAATATATTTTTGTGAAGAAAGGAGACGCATGTCTGGTCAGTTAAATCATATTCAAATATTACATTTATTTGTCGATTAAAATACCCATTTTACATGTCATCAATGTCAAAAAACATGAATTGATTGATTTTATTAGCATATATTCAACTATTACTGGATTTTATTCGATTTTAACTGACGTTTGTGTAACCGAGTATACGGTAAAAAGGTTCGACAGAAAATAAGATTTTAGAGTGGGGGTGGAGATCGCTTACGTCACATGTGCGCGCTGAATTTAACTGTAGTTACTTCATGATTTAGATAGTTACAAGTAATTACAGTTACTGAATATTAATTCTTACTATTAAATTATATTATTAATATAAAAATTATCTCAGATAAAAGATTGATTTGATTTGGAAATAGCATTAGCAACATATTGCGTTTTCACATTCAATTCTTCGTAATATTACTTTACCTACGCCCTATCTAGTAACCGCATCATACCACACTGTCATCTTGACAAGTATGATTGACATTACGTACACATGCACGTAATAGCTTTGACAAGTACGTTACGTGCTGACAGTTGAACAGCTGATTGCTTACCGTACAACCAAATGACATTTCTTTGATGTACAGGGAGTTTTTCTTTAAAGTATATGTATTCCAAATTCAGCTTATTTTCTTCAAATCTTTAGTTGTTTTTTATAAGAGTTCAATTTGAAGTTTTAAACAAGTGTTTTCCACTCCCAGACTCAGCACGTAGTAAAATTTCTAGTTTAGAAAAGCCCCTTGAAATTTGGTCTCGGGTCGCTGCGCGACCCGAGACAAATTTTCAAGGGGCTTTTCTAAACTCGAAATTTTACTTCATGCGCCACGCGAATAAAACACTAAAATATTGTGAACTCTATGTGTATGTGAACCTCACTTGAAATCAGTGTTTTATACGTGTGGCGCATGAAGTAAAATTTCGAGTTTAGAAAAGCCCAGAAAATCTGTTACGGGTCGCTGCGCGACCCGCGACCTATTTTCACAGGGCTTTTCTAAACTCGAAATTTTACTTCATGCTTAGCCTGGGAGTGGAAAACACTCGTTTAAAGCTTCAATTTAAACCCTTTTAAAAAACAACGAATGTCGGAACATGTACAGCTTTATTCCTTGTATATTCATCAAGTAGTAATTGGGTTTTCATCATTATCATAGTACTATTAAAAATGATTATAATAAATAAGTTGTTCTTTCATGCTCATTGTTTATTTTGTTAGGGCGTAGGTAAAGTATCGTACGTTTCTCGAGTGTTATGGCAATTACATACTCGCGGAATACTGCACTCGCCGCTGCGCGGCTCGTGCGCATCATATCCGCTCATATGTAATATGCAGCTAAAAATAAATATGCATAATAGTATATTACGTAACATGAGTGGTACTTGTTACGTAATATACTATTATGCATATTTATTTTTATTATAATATGATATAAATTTCCAATGTGTAAGCATGAACAACTAAAATTACAAAATTGGGCTGGCTCAACCTTACATTTTATGAGTTAGCATTGAAGTGACAAAATTTGTTCATACAACGAATTTTAATAAAGCTAGGAACTCTAATATTTAAATATAAAATTTAATAACGTTTAATTAATAACTAATGTAATCAATTAAACTAAAAGGATATTTAGTGTTACAAGTAGTTTGATTGACATTCCTTTTAACACTAAATAATTCAAATAGTTTACTTGTATAAATATTTGACTCTTTTGTAAATTCTAATTCACAGCCTTAATTTTTAATAAACTTTAAGGGGAATATAACAGTGGTCTGAAATTTAATGTTAGGTTTATTTAAAAACTAAAGGTCCTAGAAAGTTGAAATTTTGACAGCGTATATTAAGCCCAATTATCTAGTAAAATATCGAAGTACTTTTTTTTTAAACAATTTGCTTTCAGAGGTATGAAAAATATAATGTAACATTTTTCAAAATTAAAAAAAATATTCCCATATCTTACTAGTTTATACTATAAGGCATATAATGTGAACATTTCATAAGGATGCGATAGCTCATGCCCGAGTCAGGTTAAAATAACAATCTTGAAAAATAAGACCGTAAAATACCGCCGCCTTGCGGATCTTCTCTTAGTTGAACGCGTTGTACACTCATCTGCACAATTAGTGGAGGGGCGAGCAGCATGCGGCCAGCGTTTATCCCTGGGCCGGCGAACGCTGCGCGGCTTCGCGTTTGTTTTTCTTTTCTTTTTTCAATCATAGTTAACAGAAACGGCTCGCGTCGTTAGCATTTATTCTCGTAAAATGAATATTTCGCAATTATGATCGATATTTTATTGTACTAGTGTTTTATTTTCATGCTTTCTGACTACTAATGGAATAAGTATTTTTTTATACTGCATGTTCACTAATATAGAAAACACGAAATTATTTTTAAAGTTTTTTAAGCTGATTAATAAGCCAGAAGCAATCGAATAACAATCAGTCTGGTTCAAATCATTATTTCGTCTTAAATCTTTCGTTGTTAAAGCAGTTGTTAAATGCCATTAAACTTCTCGCAATAAAACTATTAAAGTAAATTGTAAAGTTTCTAGCAATCGGATCTATTTGAACCAACTGCGACTTCATCAACGAATCAATGATATCAAAACTATAAGAATAGTAAGAATAACACCAATATGACGTTGTTGTAGATTTATGTTAC
This sequence comes from Philonthus cognatus, assembly GCA_932526585.2. Classification (NCBI taxonomy): domain Eukaryota; kingdom Metazoa; phylum Arthropoda; class Insecta; order Coleoptera; family Staphylinidae; genus Philonthus; species Philonthus cognatus. The sequence continues at coordinate 60,308,350 of OW052246.1, forward strand.
AAATCAACTATTTTTTACTGAGCACAGGTAACATTTGTTTGACGAATGTTTAAAAAAATGTAGGGTTTAACTGCGTGCATATTCATTGTTAATTATTTTCGAAAAAATAGAACTACAATAATAATAAGGTAGTTATTATAATGCATTTCAAATAACAAGCTTCTTGCTCAACATTGCACCTAGCTCAATATATTATTTTCAAATTTGGCTGATTTATGAGTCATATTTTGATAGTAAGTAAATAAGGAATAAATGAATTGTAATTGAATGTTATTGCAATCCTCTATTTATACGGCTCAGTCAACTTAGCCCCCCGAAGTTCGATTTTTTAAAAAATAACTGTTGCGCTAGACGAGCCTTAGCTAGCGCCACAAAAATTAGAGCTAGCGCCGTTTAGATAAGAAAGTTACGGGGGTTTCAACTTTCGGGGGGCTACGTTGATGCTAGCCCCCTGAGTTTGGATTTTTCAAGTTTTCTTACAGTATTCGGATTCCTCAGAGCTAGCGCCAGCTAGCGCTACCAATTTAAAAGCTAGCGCCACCCCCACAACCCCAAAAGAATATAAAACATTTTAAACCCTAGCCCCCCGAAATGAGATTTTTTTAATCAAATTGGGTGCAGAATATGAAAAAAATATTCTTTCAAAAATATCAGGTAAAAAAAGTTCACATCCAAACTTTGATGTGAGAGCTTTCAGCTCCTGTATGCGTATTACCATTTACTTGCTGAATTTCAATACAAAATCATGATTGGCATATAAAATACCGCTTCCAAGAAATATGTTGGCGTTGTAATTACTTTATGTATGTTCAAAGACACTGGATATTACAAAGATGATGCCTAGAAAACAGTAGCCTAACTGACAAGTTTTTTTCAACAAAGTCGTACTTCGGGGGGCTAAGTTGACTGAGCCGTATAATGTAAGCAACAACTATCAAAACATTTAAGCTAAATATTTGATATGTAACATGAATTAGATATTTACATGGATTAGATATTTAGGTTTGCTTAGAGAGTTGCTCCTTCATCAGGCAAGAAATTAATCTTAAACTTAATATGAGTAATAACTTAATAATATTTAAGTTGAATACAACATAATAACATACAGGGAGTTTTTCTTTAAAGTATACGTTTTCAAAATTTAGCTTATTTTCTTTAAATCTTTAGATATTCCTTGTTTTTTTAAAAAAAGTTCAATTCAAGGCTTTAAACGAGTGTTTTCCACTCCCAGACTAAGCATGAAGTAAAATTTCGAGTTTAGAAAAGCCCCGTGAAAATTTGTCGAGGGTCGCGCAGCGACCCGAGACAAATTTTCTGGGCTTTTCTAAACTCGAAATTTTACTTCATGCGCCACGCGTATAAAACGCTGATTTCAAGTAAGGTTTAAAAATACATAAATTTCACAAAACTTTAATGTTCTATACGCGTGGCGCATGAAGTAAAATTTCGAGTTTAGAAAAGCCCCGTGAAAATTTGTCGAGGGTCGCGCAGCGACCCGAGACAAATTTTCTGGGCTCATGCTTAGTCTGGGAGTGGAAAACACTCGTTTAAAGCCTTAAATTGAACTTTTTTTAAAAAACAAGGAATATCTAAAGATTTAAAGAAAATAAGCTAAATTTGGAAAACGTATACTTTAAAGAAAAACTCCCTGTATATTGTAGAATTGGGATATTGAGATAAATTGTGTTAGAATGAAAATAAAGTCAATTGAATAGCAACGAAAGGAGCTTAATCACAATTTTGTAGCATCGAAAAGATACCCATGTTTTGATTAGGTACATACATAACCCGATGTGTACTAGGTAAATTTTCAGGCATTCATTGTTTTTGAAAAGCGTTCAGTTTGAAACTCCCAACGAGTGTTTTCCACCGAGTAATAACGATTTAAGTTATCACGTAGTAAAAAAAAAACAACCGTAAGGTACGCCACTGTCTTGCTAGCACTAGCTATCTCTTGAATAACTTTCTCATTTATCACTTGGTGAAACATTTTGAAATAATAATAAAGGATAAATTAAAAACACTTGGTTTGTTTCACTATTTGTTTCTATTTACTTGACTAGTTTCGCTTTTTATGGCATTATCAGGAGTGAACTTTGAACTAGTCGAGTAAATAGAAACAAATAGTGAAACAAACCAAGTGATTTTAATTTATCCTTTAATATTACTAGCTATGTCGTTGTTAGTGTTTATAGACTTCAGTATAGCAATTACAATGCCAAAATAAATTTTGACGGTTAGTTTCCGAGTTATAACGATTTAAATTATCAAAAACAATCGTCAGTTACGCCACTGTCTTACTAGCGCAAGCTATCTCGTTGCCAGTGTTTATAAACATTAGTATAGTAATTACAATGCCAAAAGAGTTTTTTAAATCGTACGGTAAGTTCTTGAGTTATAACGATTTAAATTAGCTAGAAGTGAAAACACAATTGTCAGTTACGCTACTGTCTTCTAGGCATCATGTTTCTAATAGCCAGTGTCTATCAGAGCTGGGATGAATCCTCAAAAACAGGATTCGAATCACGAATCCGAATCACCTAATATGATTCGAACCACGAATACTCGAATAAAGGATTCGTAAGTGAAAAATATGATTCGAATCAAAGATTCGAATCCTCATTTTTGACTCACGGATACAAATCCTTTAAAAATAAATTTGAATCTATCATTTGCAACCAGTAACACTTTATTCCATCAGTTTCTATTAAGAAATATGTTCATTTACCGACTAAATATCTGATTAAATAATGATTTTAATTAATTATGATATATGTGTTATTGAACTTTAATCTAAATCAGTGTTTTATACGCGTGGCGCATGAAGTAAAATTTCGAGTTTAGAAAAGCCCCGTGAAATTTTGTCTCGGGTCGCTGCGCGACCCTCGACAAATTTTCTACGCGGGGCTTTTCTAAACTCGAAATTTTACTTCATGCTTAATCTGGGAGTGGACAACACTCGTTCTTAGAAGTTTCAAATTGAGTGATCACTCTAGATTACTAAGTTTATTACCATTTTACAAAGGATGCAGCTCGAAGGACCAATCATGGTCTTCGGGGACCGAAGGACTACAGAGAATCGAAGTTTCTTTACAAGAAAACAACGAATAACTGAAGGTTTATAGCATGGATAGGAAAGAAAACATCCAATTTTTAAAAAATATCGAAATTGGGTTGATTTTCAGTGCGTTCTTAACTTTAAATCAGTGTTTTATATGCGTGGCGTAATAAAATAAATGCAGTTTTTTTTACAAGAAAACAATGAATATCTGAAGGTTTAGGGCATGGATAGGAAAGAAAACATCCAATTTTGAAAAAATTATCGAAGTTGAGTTGGTTTTCAGTGCGTTTTTAACTTCACTTTAAGTCAGTGTTTTGTACGCGTGGCGCATGAAGTAAAATTTCGAGTTTAGAAAAGCCCCGCGTAGAAAATTTGTCGAGGGTCGCGCAGCGACCCGAAACAAATTTTTACGGGGCTTTTCTAAACTCGAAATTTTACTTCATGCGCCACGCGTATGAAACACTGATTTAAAGTGAAGTTAAAAATGCACTTAAAACCAATCTAACTTCGATATTTTTTCAAAATTGGATGTTTTCTTTCCTATCCATGCTGTAAACCTTCAGATATTCGTTGTTTTCTTGTAAAAAACTTCGATTCCCTGTAGTCCTTCGGTCTCCGAAGACCATGATTGGTCCTTCGAGCTGTAGCCCTTGTAAAATGGAAATAAACTTAGTAATCTTGAGTGATCACTCAATTTGAAACTTCTAAGAACGAGTGTTGTCCACTCCCAGACTAAGCATGAAGTAAAATTTCGAGTTTAGAAAAGCCCCGCGTAGAAAATTTGTCGAAGGTCGCGCAGCGACCCGAGACTTATTTTCACGGGCTTTTCTAAACTCGAAATTTTACTTCATGCGCCACGCGTATAAAACACTGATTTCAAGTGAAGTTAAAAATATACTATTAAGGTTGGAAATTTTATATGATTAAATAACCAAATATGCATTTACAAATATTTTAATTATTGAAAATGTAAATATTAATATTCAAATATGAATAATTTAGTGATTTAAATATTTATATTAGAATATTTAACTATTTGAATTAATCGAATTCGAATCCCAGCCTTAATAGCGATGATTCGAATTATTTGGGAGAATTTGAATCCGTGTATGAGGATTCGAATCCTTTTATAAGGATTAGAATCCTTTTATAAGGATTCGAATCCTATTATAAGGATTCGAATCATCTACGTCTGGATTCGAATACGAATCCTTTTAAAAAAATGTAACGAATCCGGATCACGAATCCGTTTTCACTAAAGTATTCGAATACCTCTTTTGAATCCTCTAAAAGGATTCGAATCCAGGAATCGAATCCTGAATGATTCGAATCCTGCCCAGCTCTGGTGATTATGAACATAAATAAAGTAATTACAACGCCGAAATATTTGTTGGAAGCGGTATATTATATGCCAAACATAATTTTGTATTAAAATTCAGGATCTGAAAGCTCTCGCATCAAAATTTGGATGTGAACTTTTTTTTACCTGATATTTTTGAGAGAATATTTTTGTCATATTCTTTTGGCGCTAGCTCTAAGTTATATTTTCCACCCAATTTGATTAAAACATCTCATTTTAGGGGGCCAGGGTTAAAAATGTTTTATCATTTTTTGGGGTTGTGTAGCTCTGAGGAATCCGAATAGTGTAAAAAAACTTAAAAAATCCAAACTCGGGGGGCTAGCATCAACCTAGCCCCCCGAACGTTCAAATCCCCGTAGTTTTCTTGTCTAAATGGCGCTAGCTCTAATTTTTGTGGCGCTAACTAAGGCCGGTCAAGCGCAATCGCTTTATTCAAAAAAGTCGAACTTCGGGGGGCTAAGTTGACTGAGCCTATTTATACACATCATCATTTTGTAAACGCTGTACTAAACATAAAAAAACAGGGCAGCTTTCCGTTTAATTTTTTCTCAATCTATTATTTATTTGTTGCATTCATAAAAACTAAAATATTTGACCGAATATAAATTGAAATTCTCCCCAAAATTTGGGGTATTTACCCAATTTGGCAGAGGCCAAATTAATACACATTATTTTCATGGCAATAGCAGTTAGGGAAGATAATATTCCCAATTAAAAAATATCATTAAAAATCCTATCTTTCGTTTTTTTCATATATGTATGTCCGGCATATAAATACTCACAATGAGCTTATGAACATGAATTACTTTATTATTATATTTTTAAGAAATAATCTATAATTTAATAAAATAAAACACATAAAAATAATGTGTTATAATGACAAGAATAAGAATCATCAGTTTTGTAAATACCGAAAAATAACACAGGATTGCTTTCTAACGAATTGAAAACAATACATAGCTTGTATGTATTATCAGCATGTTTAAATAATACGATTCGACACTTTCTTTCGGTCCGTCTTTTTTATACGCTTTTTTTTTCGTCTATTCCACGCGACGCGAGACCCCACCCGCTCATGCCAAGGAGCAATGCACAAATGCACAGCGAACTGCCGCTTTTCTTTCTGCCTGTATTCGCCCCACTTATGCTGTAAATTTGGCATCGGATGAGCTACTCTAAACTATGTGGGTCTTTCCAACACGATCGACGTGTTACACTGCAATAATCCCCTTAAGGCACTGCTAACTGTAACTTACTCCAATTTAATAATTCCAGGAGTAAAAATAATAGCAATTTAATAAATTAAAATACTTTAACTTTGTTCCAATAACTTACTATTTTTTTAGTTATGACTGTAGTTTCTAGCATACAATACAATTATACAGGGAATGTTTCTAAAGGGTGATCAACAATGATTGTAGACAAGTTAAATTTCCCGCCGAAAAATCTGGGGAATTTGATCGCTCCAAGTTCATGCCAAGGAAAAATTAATAAACAGTAACTCGATTTGACATTAGCAGCGTCGTGCGTCGTATTTTGCCGCCGTATTTTGAATTGTTAATTCATTCTTCGAATTAAGTTATTTTTCATTCTGTTTCATAGACATCAGTTCTTATCAGGACTACTTTGTATAAGTCTTTGTTTTGTGGTCAGTGATTTGCTGTTTTTAAGGTTAGAAAATTTAAGTTTAATCCTAAATTTACAGATTTTAAGAGAATTCGCTTGTGTTTACCGTGATGTTTGCACCACAGCATGATGCTTTCATTCTGAAGGTTCATTATCGAAGTGGAACTATGAATGAAGATGGCACATGGACTTACTCATTACAATCGTGTCTGAATCAATTTATTCAAGCCTTCCCCGATGTCCACATTCCTTACAAAACATTTTACTTGCATAAAACCCGCATTGTTGACCGTTTTGAGGGAAAGAATTGTATCTGTAAGGGCAAGTCAGCTGGAAGACTGCCTATCTTAACAGAAGAGGTTGTTGGCGACATTCAACAACGACTTGAACAAAGCCCAACAAAATCTTTAAGAAAACTTTCAGCTCAAACGGGTATGTTCTTAATTTTAAGGTGCGCACAAATTTTAATGTTTAATCCTTTTACAGGAGTATCGTATGGGAGTTGCATAAAAGCCGCAAAAAAATTCTGCATTTGCACCCGTATAAGGTATCGGTAGTTCAACAACTTCAGCCACTTGATTTCCAAAAAAGAATTGATTATTGCAATTGGTTTAATCAGAATTTAAATGATAATGGTGTGTTGGACAAGACCTTTTTTTACTGACGAGGCGTGGTTTCACTTGTCAGGATATGTGAACAGCCAAAACTATCGTACGTGGGCTACAGAAAATCCTCATACTTTTATTGAAACGGATTTACATCCACAAAAAATTGGTGTTTGGGTAGCAATTTCGAGACGTCGGATAATTGGCCCAATATCTTTCAACGAAATAATCAATGCGGAGCGCTACCGAACACTCATTCTAGATGAATTTTTGAATCAATTGCATGATGACGAACAGATAATGGGTTATTTTCAGCAAGATGGAGCCACTCCTCATACTGAGTTGGCGACATTAAATTACTTGAGGGAATTTTACGATGATCGCTTGGTAAGCGACGGATTATGGCCACCACGTTCGCCAGACCTCACTCCGTGCGATTTTTATTTATTCGGGCATTTAAAAAATAAGGTTTTTAAAAATCGAATGCATACCCTAAACGAGCTTAAAGCAGCAATTGAAGAAGAGATAAGGAACATATATCCGGATGAGCTTCAACAAGTATTTCAAAATAAAAAATGTAGAGTTAACATTTACCTAGAAAATGAAGGCCATAATTTTCAACATTTATTATAAAATTAGGGATGCTAACTCTACGTTTATTAAAAATACACAAAACCCTAACTTACTTCAATTTACTTTGTATATTTAATTAAAATTGTAAAAATTTTATGTATAGTTATGATTAAATATTTAATTTATTTTGGGAAAAAATGTTTGCTACGCCAATGGAAAAGCAATCTAGGGGATTTTCTTTTCATATAATCAGTTGTACCAACATTTTTTGGCGGGAAATTTAACCTGTCTACAATCATTGTTGATCACACTGTATTAGGTAAGCATGCATAAGCTGTAAATTTTCTGACATTCGTCGTTTTTTAAAAGAGTTTAATTTTAAGCTTAAAGCGAATGTTTTCGACTCCCAGACTAAGCATGAAGTAAAATTTCGAGTTTAGAAAAGCCCCCGAAAAGTCGAAATTTTACTTCATGCGCCACGCCTATAGAACACAGATTTTAAGCGAAATACGAATATACATAAATTTCACAATATTTTAGTGATTTACACGCGTGGCGCATGAAGTAACATTTAAAGTTTAGAAAAGCCTAGAAAATTTATGTCGGGTCTATGCGCGACCCTCGACAAATTTTCACTGGGCTTTTCTAAACTCGAAATTTTACTTCATCCTTAGTCTTTGAGTGGAATTTGGAATACGTATACTTTAAAGAAAAATTCCCGGTATAATGTAAATACATACTTAGGAAAGGTGCGAAAAGGAGAAATTAATATTTAAAACATCCCACTGAGCAAAAAACAAACCAATAACGTTTTATCAACATTGTAATAACATTAAACGTTCTTTTAATGTTGAAGAAACCTTACGTAAATGTGTTTGCTCAGTGGGATGTTAATAATCTTATTTATTTACAATTTATTACATTTTCTCCTCGTTGCATTTTATTTAAGAGATTTGGCTTTTGAAATCTTTGTTATTTTTTAAAACTTAATATTGGTAATTAATAATTAATTCTTATAAATAATATTTGTTTTAAATATGTTTTTATAATAACCCAATTAACGTCAACATATTTTTTTAATTTAATTTTATGTAACAAACTATTATTTTAATTACACTTAACAGTAACACAAAGTCTTATTTTAATAATACTTATTTTAACACTAAATATTAAAAAATCTATCTATGACAGTACAGCGAAACCGAAAAAACATAACATTTCAATAGCCTTTAAACCTTTTACAAAAATTAGATACAGTATTTTTAATCCGAAAACAAAAATACCTAGTGCTCACAGATCAACTAACTTGTAGCGATTGTAAAGGAGTGTATATTGGTCAGATCTTAGCTCTTTTCGGCTTAATTTGATTGATAAGTCGTCATTCGCTAGACATATGATTGAAAAAAATCATACCTTTGGCGAGGATGTACTGTCAATAATACATTTAGCCGAAAAGGGTCGTAAGATGGACCTCCTGGAGTCTCTGGAAATTCACAGAGCACGCGCTAATCCGGTAATAAACGACCAGCTTGACCTAATATACACCCCCATTTTTAAAGCCGTTTTGTAACCGTAATTTTTTCGTATATATACCGGACGAATTGTTTGTTTTAAATTACTTTATGTTTGATAATGACAAGTTAATGTTGTTGAAACTAAAGTCACAATAAAATCCTCATATATGCAAACAAAGTTAATTGTCTTATTTGTGTACAATTAAACAACTGGTTCTTAGGGTTATATTTATATTTTTAGTGTTTAAATAACAAGAATAGAAAGACTGTAAATTAAAGTCGAGAAATCAAAATTTCACCACCTATATATTGATATAAAACGAGGTTTTTGTTTATCTGGAAAATTATATTGTAATTTTGATAAATATTAAATATTTAAGTACTTTGATATTACTAATTTGATCAGTTCAACAGATTACCTAATATTTTAAATGTTTTTTTAGTATGTTTTTATTATTCAATCTGGAGGGTCAATGTTTATTTTCAAACAATATCAGTAGTAGAATCAAAAAATAATTGGACTGCTTTTAAATGTGCGCGGTGCATGCACAAAAATTAATGCAAAGACATGAAATTCATTCAAATATTCCAGAATTAACAGTTTCCGGTGAATATGATTAGCAATTTTAGTAAATTAATTTGTGGAATTAATATTAATGCTTAGTTTGCAGAATATTATCTACATTTTATATTTGCACGGTACTTACGTTTACATTTACAAAAATAAAATGTAAAAATCGACTATGATTCAGCAATATTAGCGTTACTTATACATGTAATCTGTATATGTCAAAGCTATGTAATTATTATGTTCTGTGTTGTTTAAAATTTATATTTCTTTTATGGTTTGTTGTTTTATTTTCATATTAAAAAAAAGTACGTGTTACTATTTCTATTGGATAGATATTATTTGTGCAATTTTGAAAATTATATTTAATTCTTTATTATGGTTTTCTACTGACATGTGACCAATACAGTAAAATTTAGAGTTAAGAAAAGCCCTAACATTTAAACGTAGCCAAATTTTTCTTTCCGCTCTATATAAATGGGGTTTATTATTAAGGCGACTGTCTAAAACTGTATGTAAGCCAAACTGGGAGACAATTTAAGGATAGAATTAGAGAACATAAGAAGGAACTACAATTTGAAAGAAACAAAACACTCTTTTCTAACAGAAAAAATACTATATATGGAAGCAAAGAGTAGAAATCTCAACATACTTGAGAACATGGAAATAAATTGTTAAAAATTCACTGAAAACTTACTGAACGACTAAATAGGTTTAACAAATTCACCCCCATTTAACTTATTCAACTGCAAATTTATGAAACTTAAGTTTAGTAAACTTGCAGAAATTTGTTGTTTTTATAAAAGAAATAAAATGTTTGTTGTTTTTATAAAAGATGTCATTTTAAAGAGTCTAAAGAGGGTTTCCACTTCTTTATTGTCCAGGGTACAATAAAGAAGGTTCTGGTTCTGGTTCTGGTGCAAAGGGGAGTGTGCAGTTCTGCAATGCACTTAGGCCTCATTAGGCCCATGTGCCACCTCCCGTAGATCACCCATCCTCAGTTTAGCCAGCCCACCTTGTTTAGGTATTCTAGCATAGCTGAGGTGGGTAGATCTCTTATGTAGGCCATTGTAGTCCATCTATCACCCAATATGGACTCCCTGATTGACGATAGTGCCGGGCATTCACAAAGAAAATGCCATGCAGTCTCGTCTTCCATGCTGCAACCTCTACAAGATGGGGAGTCAACTATCCCCATCCTATAGAGGTGCCCGTTTAGTCCATAGTGACCAGTAAGGATGACAGTTAAGCGCCTGAGATTCCCTCTAGCCAGCTGCAGGTACCGTTTCGCTGATCTCTCATTGGGATACACAAGTGTTTCCTTAGAGAGCTTGCAGCCCTCGATATCATCCCAACGCATCCTGAATTTCTCCAGGGCATTGGTTTGTAACATGTTACACAGAGAGAGAGAGGAGCTAACCGCACTAGCGGTTCCGGTGAGAGTAGATTCATCCCAGCCGCAGCTCTTGCCAGCGCGTCAGCTCTCCCGTTACCTGTGTCTGTATCATGCCCTTTCACCCAGCAGACTATAATGTTGTTGTGCATTGCTGCCTGAGTTTCCCGTGGCACTCTATTTCGGTCTCTGATGAAGCATAGGCTTTCTGCAGAGACAGAATCGCTTGCCTGCTATCCGTTAAGATTAGTATGGCTACATTTGTCACCTTGCGGTTTATGATGTACTCAGCCGCAAGTGTTATTCTCATCAGCTCCAGTTGCGTGATGGTTCCATGAATTCCCATCGGAACTTTTGCTTGGATTTTTAGGGTTTTAGAGAAAACTCCAAGGCCCGATCCTTCTCTCCTTTTAGATCCATCTGTGTAGATCCTTATAGCAGACTCTCTCATCCGCTTAGTGGGTTGAATAGTAACGTTGTAGGGTGTGTTCCGTATTAGTGTTGGCACACAGCAGTCATTAACAGCCTCTAAAAGAGGTATATCTCTACAGACATTCCTCCAGAGGTGTCCTCTAACTTCCCCACAGCTGTTACTGTTCCAAATCCCACTGCACTGAAGGCGAAGTATAGTCGCCATGGCCTCCTTCTCTACGTGGATATCAAGTGGTGGAAGGCATAGCATGACTTCCATCGCCATCGTCGGAGTAGTGTGCATGGCGCCTGTTACACTAAGACAGACTGTCCGCTGCACTTGCGAGATTTGCTTCCTCGTGGTCTTCTGTTTGGTTCTGGGCCACCAAACTGAAGCTCCGTAAGTCAGCATGGGCCTTATGACAACTGTGTACAATCACAGAGTCGTGCGTGGTTTCAAACCCCAGGTTCTCCCCACTTCCCGACGACATTTCCAGAAGGCCCTTATAGCTTTGTCTGTTTTGATGTCGATGTGCGCTTTCCAGCTCAGTTTTCTGTCGAGAGTGATGCCCAGGTATTTCACCTCGTCGCTGTACTGCAACATCGTATTCAATAATTTTGGTGCTTTTTTCGACACCTTCCTTTTCTTGGTGAATAGGACCATCTGCGTTTTGGCAGGGTTTACCGATAGGGAGTGATCATTGTACCACCTAGAAACTATGTTTAGAGCTCCTTGCATCTGGTCGCATAGGGTGTATTCAAACTTACCACATACTAATATGGCCAGATCATCAGCATAGGCTGTCACAAACAAGCCTAGTTGCTGAAATTCGTCTAGTAGGCTGTCCAGAACCATGTTCTATAATAGTGGTGATAAAACACCTCGCTGAGGACAGCCTCTGTCAATTTTACAGGTTATACGTTCCCTTCCCTGTTCCACTGTGACTATACGATTGGCCAGTGCATTGCCAATCCATTCACACATTTTAGATGGTACTCCGCGCTTGCTTAGCGCGTTTCCTATCTTCGGTATGGTCGTTTTATCAAACGCACCTTCTATGTCAACAAAAACACCTAAGGTGGATTCTTTAACATCCAATGTTCTCTCGATTCTGCTCACTACACTATGCAGGGCTGAATCAGTGGACCTCCCCCGTGTGTATGCATGTTGTGTCGCCATCAGCGGCTGTCTGACTAGAGCTGATGTTCTTATGTGCCATTCACAAATCCTTTCCTGTGTTTTAAGGAGAAACGAGGAAAGTGTAATTGGTCTGTATGCCTTGGGAGCAGTATAGTCTGCTCTACCGGGCTTCGGTATGAAAACAACCCTGGCTCGTTTCCAGACCTTAGGGACATATCCCAGCGCCAAACTGGACCGAAACAGCATCACTACAAACTCAGCTACTTCATCCCGTCCCCACTGTAGCAGGGCGGGAAAGATGCCGTCGGGTCCGGGTGCTTTAAAGGCGGAAAAGCTTGCAATTGCTCTAAGGGTATTTTCTTCATTTATCACTTCATGAGCCAGTTCCCAGTCTTCTGGAATTGCCGAAGTGATTTCAACCACATCCCTAGATTGCGTAGATAGTAAAGTGCATCCAGGGAAGTGAGTCTTGAGCAATAGTTGCAGACTTTCATGGAGGTCGTCAGTCATGGTGCCGTCCTCCTTCTTCAGGACTCCCACAGGTTGATGGTGGTCCTGTGATAGAGTCTTCTTAAGTCTGCTAACTTCTTGAGTGCTTTCAATTCCTTCGCAGAAGGCACGCCATGACGCTCTTTGACATTGCCTTATGAGCTTTTTGTACTCTATTAGGCGGACCTTGTAAATGGTCCAGTCGGAGGCCTCTTTGGAGCGTTGTGCTCTATTGAATGCTTTCCTGGCCTCATCTTTTAAGGAGTCGAGATCTGGGCACCACCATGGGGTGGCCGTCCCTGTCTCAGGCCTCCTCTTAAGTGGGCAGGACAGTTTATATGCCTTAAGAATCTTTGCCTGCATTTCCTCCGCTAGGAGGTCTAGGCTGGCACAGTCCTTAGGGCATTGCTTCTTTATATCCTGCAATCACTCACCAAGGTGCATTGTACCCTGTATATGTTGTAAAAAATAATTGAAGTTAGTTCTTCTGCGCACAGCAGCTCAATTCATTTCATAATTTATTTTCACAATATACAAATTTTGAATTGCAAATTAATATATTTATTTAATAAATAAACTGTGTATATAAATATGTCAGCATTTTAATAAAACATAGGCGTAATTATTATAACAACACATTAATTATTGATATACACTATTCTTTTACTAAATCAGTGATGAGCTAACTTTTTTATTATTGGGCTACACGTCAAATAAAAAATATTGTGCTGAATGCAAAAACATTTTTTAATCACAAAATGTTCATAGAAAAATAATGTTTTTTAAGCTTTACTTTAGTGCAAATGGATGAAAATTTATATTTGCCGACGCACTACACAAATGTTCACCCTCTTCTAAGCTGGAAATATTTACTTCATGCTTAATCAAGGAGTGCACACTATTGTTAGGTAATAATATAAATCTTATTTTATAGTTTTATTCATTCTACGAGTTAAAATTAATACATTATATGATTTTTTTTATAGAAACATAGTATTTCACATATCAACTGTTAGCGTCTACAATTGCAAGAACGTTTGTTTATCTCCTAATACTTCAAAATTAAACTGATTTCTTAAGATTTATAGAAAATATATTTCACATCTCAATATTATTTGTAAATATCTAGTGCTTCGTAAATTAAAATAAAATGATTTAAAATCTTAAAATAAACAAATTCAAATATTATTTACCTACATATTATACTGCTAACCTCCACCGTTAGCAGTATAATATACTTTTACTTCGTATACATCATAATTCACAAATAATACACAATTTTAACTTTGTTTGTATAACTGAGACTTTATTAAGTGACTATAGTTTCGACAACTTTAACTTGTCATTTTCAAACTTAAATTTTGAGTTTGAAACAGATAAATTAAAGTTGTCGAAACTATAGTTAATGAGCCCGTTCATCAAAGACACCAGTTTGGAGTTTACTGACAACTGTTGGCGAATTCTCTGTTGACCGGAGTGTTAATCGTGAAAGTGTTTGGGATTATTGCAATCATACAAAATAGACCGATTGGTGTTGGCGATTGGTTTTGACGGATTAAGGTTTTCAAAATGACCGAGTACCGTTCATCAGATACCAACATGCATTACAAACAAATCTAAACATGTTGAATGGTAAACATTTTGATGAACGGGCTCAATGTTTTGCTTTGGGCAAAGATGTATGTTACATATTCCCACACACTGCACTTACCATAAAGGCACAAGCTTTAATAACTTACATATTTTATTTTGACGTAACATGTACCCTACTATTTAGAGGCGTGGATAAAGTAAGCTGATAGACAAAGGTTAGAAGTTTTGAATGGGTATGCAGATGGTGATTGAGAGGAGGAAAAAACTTATGTGGGACCAAGGGGAAAATCGGCAATTGACTATGTTTTGGTTGGGGAAGAGGTCAGTGTTCATATAAACAGTTTTAAAGTGGAGGATTGGAGTGGATCAGATAACTTTCCAGTGTCAGTAGTGGTAGGGGAGAAGGAGAAGAAAACAGATGTGAGGAAAAGAGAAAGATGGTGTTAAGCTATACTGCATTATGTGGGATTCTCACCTAATGCAATACATTTTACTAAGAGTTATTTGCACAAAAGAAGGCAGTATGTTGAAACGAATGCAGGGAAATCATCTGAAATTGAAATAAATCGAGGGGTACCGCAGGGCTCAATTTTAGGTCCAATTATATTTGCCATATACACAAGCTGTTTAACTAAGTGCATAAAACATTGCAAAGTTCATTTTTATGCCGATGATACACAATTATATTATTCATTTGATGCCAATGACCTTAATCATGCTAACGTATTAATTAATACAGACTTGGAAAACCTGGTATCAATGTCTAACAGACATAGTTTGAGAATAAATTCATCAAAATCTTCAGTAAATATATTTGGAAAAAGAAAAGATGAAATTAAAACTAAAATTAATATTATCGTTTCAGGAAATAAAATCAAATGCGTTGACTCACTACGAAATTTGGGACTAGTTATTGACTCTGACCTTCGATTTAAAAATCACATTGTTAAATGCATCCAAAGCGCCTATTTAAATTTAAAGCGTCTATATTCTCACAGAAAATAAAAAAAATCATTTGTGTGACTATTTAGTCCTAAGTCATTTTAACTATTGCGATGTTGTTTATGCTTCTTGTATAGACAAATACACACAACTTCGTATTCAGAAGGTTCAGAATGCATGCCTGAGGTTTATATATGGCTTACCTAAATACGATCATATATCTTATAAATTAAAAGACGCAAAATGGCTAAATATGGAACAGAAGAGGTTGGTGCATTGCAGTGTATTATTTCATAAGATTACACTCACACGTAAACCACCATACTTATATTCTAAAATTAAATTTCGCACTGATGTTCACACTCTAAATCTTAGATATAGAAATCTATTATCACCGCTGTCTTTTCATTTAGAACTTTTCAAAAGATGTTTTACCTACAATATTTACAAAGTATACAATCCTCTACCAGCAAATTTGAAATTAATAAAAGTGAACATATTTAAAGACTTCTATAAAAAGATGTTACTATGTAAAAATGATACCACATAGCTTTGAATAAACCGACACCTACTCCTTTGATTAATCCGTATACTTGTTTTCATCATCATACGCCACCATCTTATTTTATGCCGAAGTTCTGAGACACCAAAACAAAACAGCTCATAAATGCATTATTATTAATGTTACTATTTTTGACTTTGTATTATGAAGGGCTAAGCCTAGATTAACTTAAGTTGTTCTTAGTCCTATTTGCAGATACATACTTATTTAACCTACATTATATATATTATTAAGTTGTATCTACCAATGTATGTTTTATTTGCAAATAAATAAATAAGGCGAAAAATAACTTAAGGGAAAAAATTAAAAAGTGTGTTTTGAAGAAGTACAATCTTTAAAGCAATTGAGGAGAGGGGTTAAGCAGGCGATGACGAGACAAAAAGTGTGGATAGTGCAACAAAGCAGAGTCGAGTGGTTCGACCAGGAGTGCATTGATGCCAGGAAAGTATTACGGAGAGCAATAAGAGCGTGTAGGGAAAGGGGTGGGGGCGAAGAGAAGATGCGAGCGGCAAAGACTGAGTTTGACGAAACATGAAAGTTGGAAAGATAAAAGATGAAAAAACTGAACGGTATTTGGAGAGGGAAGTTGTAGTTTCCAAAAGAGTGGAAGGAGGGAGTTGTGGTTCCTGTTCATAAGGGAGGAGACGGAACGGTGCTCAGCAACTAAAGAGGGATCACACTAATGGACAGTCTCTATAAAATTGTGATGTTGATGTTGAAAGAGAGGCAAGAGAGGGAAGTAGAGCAGACATGTATACTACCAGAGGTCCAGGGCTTTAGGAAAGGGTGATCAACAGTGGAGTAAATAACATTGAACTGGCTTTTTGAGAGAGAGTTGTTGAAAAGAGGAAAAGTATACCTGTTGTTTGTGGACTTGAAAGCGGCGTATGATTCGGTAGAGAGAGGGCTGTTGATTGGGTGTTTGAAAGTAATCGGTGTATCAGAGCAAATTGTATATTGGTTGAATAAAGTATGTAGAAAAACGTGGTGTAAGGTTAGAGTAGATGAGGTAGTGTCTGCGTGTTTAAAGTAGAGCGAGGAGTGAGGCAGGGGTGTCCACTTAGTCCACTACTGTTCAATGTGTACGTAGCCGATTTGGAGAGAGTGTAAGAGTTGGGGCAGGCGGAAGGAATAAAAGTAGGAAACAAATAAGTGTGGAGCCTAGCGTATGCTGTGATGTGGTTGTAATGGCAAATACTATGAGCGAACTGAAAAAGGAAGAGAGGCTTAGAAGGTATTTTATGAAAAGAAGACTGAAGGTGAATGTTAAGAAAACAAAGTGGATGGTATGTAAGAATGGGGGTGGTAGAAGGAAGATAGAGAAGCTTGAATGGTTAGGAAAGAAGGTGGAATTGGTGAAGGATTTTAAATATTTGGAGTATATATTTTCTGAAAGTGGTATATTTGACACGTTGACTGTCGCACTTTTGTTTTTATACATAGAGATTCCGTTCACTATGAATCGTGCTTGATTCATACGACAACCAACTGCTCTAAATGATTCCAAATATGATAATTAACCGCTTGCCAGCATATTTTTAATTTACTTTTGGCCCAATCAGAATCGAAGATTAATATTCAGTTTTGAGCATCGATGGCCCATTAATTTTTCCCTTTTAATTTCGTGGCGCAATAAATTTCTTTCTGGAGAGCGAGATGGAAAGTGAGATGGCGAACAGGTGCAGCCGGAATGAATACAAATTAAAATGTGCGATTCGGCGTCTCGGATAACGGATTAGGTGCACACGGGGAGGGCCCCGTTGCCACAATCCTCCGCAATGAATGAGTAATGACCGATTCCGTCCTTTAATTGGAAAAATATGCAAATCGCCCACGAATTCGGCGTTTCAGAGCGACCGTCGAAATTCGCAGATGCTTAAAGTGGAAAGAGTAGAGTTAAATGTTATCACAGGCTTTGATATTAAAATATTCTTACTAACAAAAGTTTTTCCTTTGATTTTTTTTTCGTATGTAAAATGAGCTTTCATTAATTTTCTGCATTTGTCCAATTTATAACTAATATATTGAGAGGTACAATTATGAAACAGTGGTGAATTTATATTGGTCTGGTTGCAGACATAAACATTCAGGGAATTTATTTTTCAAGTATACACATCCTACTGCGAAGTCAATTTGAGACATTCGTTGTTTTTTTAATGAATTCAATTTGAAGTTTCAAACGAATGTTTCCACTTTCTGATTAAGCATGAAGTCTGCAAATTTGGTTTAACCGCGTAGCGGAGCGGCTCGGTGGTCCACATATTACTCGTAATAAAATTAATCAGTCCCATTGAAAAATCCTTATGGAATATTAGACAGTCTGGCAGTACCTGTACCATAAACATTCGATTTCGATTTTTTTAAATATGAGAAGTTTGAATTTACCCTGGAAAACGCGGAATTTAAACTTGACCTCATGACCTGATGTCATCAACAATGCTTCCACGAAAAAAAAAAAGAAGAGAAAATTGGGTGGAAATTGAAGCTGAAGGTTTACACTTTACGCAGGAATATTTAATGTTGTAAAAATAAACTCTTATTTAGAAAGAGAAGCTGAATGACTGAATTCCGCGTTTTGCAGGGATCAAATCTTGAAATCGAATGTTAGGAGTCTAGTACTTGAATGCCCCTTATGTGCATGCCAAGTACTAGATTTCCTATCAAAATATCCACTATTTTTGCCACCTGTAATACTAGACATCTATGTACTTTATTGATATAATTTTGATAATGTCTTTGAAATGAAAACTAACTTATAGAAATTTAAATACCTGTAAAATTTTGCAGTTTCATTAATGAAATATGCAATTTACATCCAAAATAGTGTGCTTAACGTTACGCGAATTATGTTGTGTCAAACCTGAATAGTTAGACAAAACCACAATAAATGACATTTGTCACTTCTTTTCCAAGGCACGCTATTTATACTTTTTGAAAAAGATAATTTCAAATACAAGGTTTATTTTAATTTTGTTTGGACAACAATATTTTTTAAAAACAACATATTGCGCATTATTAGGTTCAAAAAAATAATGTTTGATGATGATATGAGTGTTTTCCACTTCCAGACAAAGCATGAAGTAAAATTTCGAGTTTTGAAAAGCCCAGAAAATTTGTCTCAGGTCGCTGCGCGACCCTCGACAAATGTTCACGGGGCTTTTCTAAACCCCAAATATTACTTCATGGATCAGGATTTTATAAATTGATGTATTTGTAATATTTTGCAGTTTCTCCATTGAACTATTCAAAATAGTGCGCTTAATGTTACGCGAATTATAAATATTTTCTTTAAAACCAATCATGCGGGTTTTGTTTTCCAAGCCAACTTTGCTAAAACGAAAGAATCAATTTTGTACAAAAAGTCTTCGCTCTTTAAAATTTCATTTTTGGGCAGTGGGCAGAGACTGTGTGGGTGTTTTGATCGGGTCCTCACATACGTTTCCAGTCAATTCTGATGATTTTTAGAGGTTGGGTGGTATTTTTGTTTTTGACGACTGGACTGTAATAAATATTTTCCGATCTAAAGTAAAATAATTAAAAAAAATATAAGAAATATCATAATCAGAACAATAATTATTTAATTTTAAGAAGTGCAAAACACATGAGTTGAGTAAAGAAAAACTTTTGTGTTTAATATATGAGATATTTTCTTGTGAATGAAATTATAAACCAGTAAAATTAAATGAGAAACGACGTATACGTCTCCAAACGTTAAAATTATGATTGATGTAAATAATATCCCAGTGAATTCAACTGTATAAAATGCAAAACCCTAATTAGTTCGCCGTAATTATAAAAGTGTCAACTTGATTTCCCCGCATGCATTTCTGTGTGTAATAGGTAATTACCGGCTGACACAGAGAGAAGTTTTTATTAAAGCCCGGCTGATTATTAATCACGAAGCCCGGGCCGCGATTAATCATAATAAATCAGCGGCGACGCATATTTAATTCGGCGTGCGATTTTCCGATGGGCCGATTATTAAAATTTCAATTATACAGCGCAGGTACGCTTAATTGAAACCCCTTTCCACCCACCCAGCGTCCGCCGAAAAATTATTTAAGAATTATGCAAATGCCTTAATTGCTTTTTCATATTCCACCTACATTTTGCGTTTCGTATGTCTGCGCGGGGTGTCTTCAAATAAATAAATCAGTTTTTTCGCAATTTACACACCAAAGTGGTTAACAAAAAATAATGTATTTAATAGTGGTCGGGATAATTCAGACACGATAAACGAATTAGTCGATTATTAAAATATATCTATATAATTAATTACTGTTTATGATAAATCTTCGATTATTTTATCTATTATTACACCGAAGCTCTGTTCCTAAAACTTAGTGGCTTAATCTGACTTTACCTTAATCTCAGTTTAAACTACATTTACCGCAATGTAATTTAAACGAAGGTTAAGGTAAGCCACAATTAAACAATAATATATATTTAGAAACGGAGTAACTAGAAAAATGTTTTAATATTTATAGAAATGAGCGGCTCACATTGCAGAGTTCGGCATTTTTTAGTCGTTTGATGACTAAAACTAATGACTCCTTTTGCATTTGTTGGTCACAACTAATTAAACTAATTATTTTTTTAGTCATTAGTTATAAGTTTATTTTGTTGATTGATGTTTATTGAATCATCAATCAACTAATGATTGAAATAATCGTTAGTCATGCCTAATTACTAGTATTTGACCAAATATGTTGGCCTTATTTTAAATCTGAGAAAGTTATAAATAAAATAAAAGTGTCTAACAAAAAGAAAAATACTAATAATTTTAAATGCTCGTCGCAGAAGTTAAATATTTCAGAACTAAAATTGTCACTAGTTTTCAGGCTTTTCTAAACTCGAAATCTTACTTCATGCGCCACGCGTACAGAACACTGGTTGTAAGTAAAGTTCAAAATACTGCTGTAGTAAAATATTGTAAACTTCACAATATATCAGTGATTAATATGCGTGGCGCATGAAGTAAAATTTCAAGTTTAGAAAAGCCTGAAAATTTCGTTTGGTCGCTCCACTTCGCGGAGCCACCAAACCAAATTTTCAGGCTTATCTAAACTCCAAATTTTACTTCACGCTTAATCTGCTAGTAAAAAACACTCGCCTAAAGCTTCAATTATAACTCTTTCTAAAAACAACGTACATCTGAAGATTCGTGTAAATACACTGTAAGTGGGATACGTACACTTAAAAGAAAATCTCCCTGTATGCCACATGATGGACTTTATGATTTTGTTTTTTTATTTTTTGAATCCTATTGAGATCTCAAGTTGAAATGTTGCAGAAAAATGTTAGAAACATTTGTAACTTTTTAAAATGTTAAACTTTATAGGAAAATATCCATATGGGGAGGATATGGATATTTTCCTACGGCTACGGCCTTGACAAGAGATAGAAGGTCGTTAAAAAGTAAATTGAAACCATAATTTTGTGTTTATTATCGGTTCCTACAGAAACAGAAAAAAGAATACACATATGGCACATCGTTGAAATCAGCATTAAAAATAGTTCAATGATGTGTATATTTAATTATGTTGCCATTAAAAAAGCTGATCTTAAACAAAATAAAAACTAGTTAGTGTACCAAAATGAAATCTGTCTCATTCAACGAGTCTTTCGAAGTGACTTTAGGAATGTTTAAGAATATTTTTCATCACAATCAAAAATGATATAGTCATTATTTCTTCAAAACAGTTAAAGGTAAATTCAAGGTTTTAACATGTTTTTTTATTAGTATAACATTATTAAGAAGTTTAAAATATAATAAAATAATCTATCATTTAAACGCAAACCGATTTTTATTACACGAAATGTAATAGATTTCGATTTAAATAAGATTTAAATTGCTGGTGGACGCTCAAAGTCAGAATTTCTAGAAATTTTCTAGGAGTAAAAAGTTAGCTGACCTGTTTTCTTACATCATATGTTATGTTATAAAGTCGGTGGGTCGTATAGCCTCTGGACCTTTTGAAATTACCTCCACCTGAAAGATGTTTTGTAATTATCCCTGACCTACTCGAGTCTCGTAATATCTAGCTATCTTGTGTAGTCAACGATTACTTAAGGGTTAATGTGTACCAATTCATCAGGCCTTAAAGTGACCGATAACAGGCAGTTCCCTCTTTGAAGGGACAAGGCAGAGTATTCACAAAGTAGTTGCTCTGCTGTTTCTTGTGCCTCGTTGCAGAACCTGCAATTGGCATCAGTTGTCTGACCCATCATAGTGAGGAGGTATTTCAAAGGACAGCGTCAATTCAGAAGGGCAATTATGAGTCTTAGGTTTTCTTTGCTTGACTTGATAATCTGTTTGGCCCTTACGGCAAAGAAGGCGGTGAACCTTTTCACCTGCCACAGGCCAAGTGTGTTTCTCAGGTGAGCATTTTTGGCAACATCTTCCCATTCCTGGATCATTCCCTTGATGCGGACTTTAGTTATTCCACTGTATGTTTCTGGTCCAACAAATGGAGTTTTGGAGCCCTCCTTGGCAAGGTTGTCGGCAATTTCGTTGCCATTGATCCCTGCATGACCTGCAACCCAGAGCAGTGTAACTCTATTGTTCCTGGCTAGCTGCTTTAGGGATGGTTCGCACTTTTAGACAGATTTAGACTTACATGTAGGTGATTTTATTGCCTTTAATGCATCCTGATTGAGCATATGCACATTCTCTTTTTATTGTAGGCCCTTTCTAAACTTACGTAGACGCATGTTTTCAAGGCCTCGATTTCTGCCTGAAATATCGATGGGGACCATCCCAATGCCCTTGATAACTTGAATCGAGGGCCAGTGATACCGATTTCTACTTCATTCTCAGTTTAAAATTCGTCAGTGAAACAAACTATCGAGAAACCTTGACTGCTTGACTTTCGCTCTAACATCATGCCCGTGGATGACCTCTTCAATCGTTCTATAGAGATCGTAGTCAGTTGATATGTAGTCTTTGGGCATATACGTGGTATATCCACAAAGTAAGTTCCGTATGACTGGTTAAAGAAAACAAATACATGTTAAGAGAAGAAAATTATAGTTAATGAATCTTTGAACCTTAAACTATGTTTCAATATAACACCCAGTATTTTGTAAGCACTTGTCATAACTAGGCACATGCTTCTGTATTCCCTCACTATAAGAAGGTGAGGCCTTTGGTTTTATCGTCATTGTTGAACCTGTTGCCACCAAGACTCATAAAGAGAGCAGAAATTATACACTTTTGGTTTTCGTGATTTATTTCTTTAAGTGCAGCAACCAGTTCATTACTAGTCAAACATGGACGCTCACTCCTTTCGTCATCATACACATTATTACGTCCTTCACATTCTTCATTGGAAATACGATGTGATTAAATTCTTCTCATTAAGTTATGGTAAGTACCGCGCATACGCGAAATTGCGATCGTAGCGCTGCTGTGGTAAGAAATACAAACGGAACTTACTTTTTGGATATACCTCGTATATCGCTTTTTTGCACACTGTGTTGAGGATTTTTAGGTGCTCGTTAAAATGTCCATATTTTGGAGTATCTGACTGGATTATTCTTATTGCGTCTAATGCTGCTTCCCTTCTCACGTGCAGATGGTTTAGCATAGCCTCCATTGCTCCAGTATCACAGGTGCTCATAGCTCCTGTGATGCCCAAAGCTGTCAGCCGCTGAATCTTGCTGAGTTTTGTTTGGGTTGTGCTCTCTGTTGTCTTTGTCCACAAGACGACGTAACTATAGGTGATTATTAGTCTTATTACCGTCATACAAAGCTAAGCCAAATAGTTTATGTCAGCGGTTCTTAATCTTTTTTGGTGACGGAACCCTTTTGGAAAGCGAAATACTTGACGGAACACTACAATAAAACAATAGATTTTAAAAGTGTATTCTTTATTATAAAGCATAATAAAAGTACCATGTAACAATTACTTGTCACTTACTTACATAATGGGAGGTATGAAACTGTTTTTTATTTTTCATCAATTGGTTGACACCAGGTTTGATAGAGGACAGTTGAAGTCTCATATCAGGTTCGGCGTCCAGTCTATTACGGTATTCTGTTTTCGAGGCTGCATAGGTTTAGAATCCTGTTTCGCACAAATATGTTGTTGAGAAGAATATTCAGAGCCATTTTGGCAAGCATTGGATATTCATCACGGATTCTGCACCAAAAATCGTTGAGAGGCGTCCTTTTGAACAGTGACTCCATACTTGTGTCTGATGACATTTTTAAAAGAGATTCATATATCTCGTTTGACATACTTTCGGGCTTTTGTAAGTTGGGTAAAAATGGATTATGAATCCATGAATTCAGTTTCATTTTTATATTCTGTTCTTCGGGAAAATACTTCTCAAAAGATGCGCCCATCGGAGTGAGATATTGGACCAATTCTTCAAATACATCATCTTGAAACCTTTCTGAGTCGTTATCGCTAACAAACTCACTAAGTGACGTAAAGCTTTCTATTTCTCTCTTTCCAAAGTAAATAATCCAAAAATGTAATTTTATTTTAAAGGCAGTTATTTTGTTACAGGTCTGGAACACTGTTGTCTATTTACCTTGCAATGATAAATTTAATTCGTTCAGTTTTTGAAAGATATCCGCCATAAAAGACAGTCGAAACAACCAAGTTTTATCATACAAACGGCATTTCAAATTAAAAGAAGTATCTGAAAGAAACATTTGTAACTCTGATCTAAGTTCAAATAGCCTTGTTAAAACGGTAAATATTTTGTTCACTGCTCTCTTGATGAAACGAAATTGTAATATTAGGTAAATTAAAACACTTGTTTGGTTTCATATTTGTATATTCAGTTTCCTGACACGTGTTTCGGTCAATAACGACCATTCTCAAAGGGATTACAAGAATAACAGTTATTCTTGTAATCCCTTTGAGAATGGTCGTTATTGACCGAAACACGTGTCAGGAAACTGAATATACAAATATGAAACCAAACAAGAGCCTTGTTAAAGTTTTATCCCGAGACAGCCATCACACTTCTGTATAGAGCAGCAGTGTTTTATGTTTACTGCCATAATCTTCACATAATAATGAAAACAATCGGGATTGTATTGGTCGCGATTTGGTAAAATTAATTATTTTTACCGCTTCATCCATAACTAATTATAGATTTGACGGCATTTGCTTCATCGCCAGTGCTTGTCTATGCAGGATACAATGGCTAGAACTACAATTAGGCGCTTTATTTTTTATTCGTGACACTACTCCTGCTGTCATACCCGTCATCGCCTTGGCCCCATCTGTACAAATGTCAATGCAATCGTTCCAACTGAGATTATTTTCCTCAAAAAAAATATTTATTTTGTTAAAAATTTCGGCTCCGGTAGTGTTTGTGGGCAGCGGTGAACACATAAGCATGTCTTCTTCAAAAGAACTTTCATATGGATATCTCACGATAACCAGCAACATCAGTCGACTCATCACTCATCAGTCGACTCATCTATTTGCAAGACGAATCGTATTTTTTGTAGACGTGTAACTAGTTCTTGTTTGACGTAGATTGCCAGATCATGAATTCGCCGTGAAACAGTATCGTTTGATAGCGCCACAGTAGAAAGATGCTTTGCAGATTTTTCATCGAGCATACATTTTGTTATGTCTAACACACATGTTTTTTTTACATTCTCAGCGATAGTGTGCGCTTTACCTGCTTGTACAATGCGATAGCTAACTAAATATGATGCCTCTGTGGCCTTTTGATTGATAGTTTGGGTTACATGCATCATAGTTTTTTTACTTTCCAATAACTGTTCTTTATTACGTACAAAAAATTCTTTATTCTTGTCTTTAGACTCGGGGTGTACAGTTTCTAAATGTCGGCGTAACTTGGCAGGTGCCATGGAACTATTAGGAAGCAGTTTACTACATAACATGCAGATAAGTGAGCCGTTGAAATCAAAATATCCGAAACTAATATATGATTCATCATATTTCCTTTTTTTCGCCTTTGAAACCGTGGAACTTGACGTCGTTGCATCATCGTCTGGATCGGTAATTGCTATATACTCCGCGCGTACTGCTATTAAACATTCGGCTTCGTTAGAAGATGTTATTGCAACACGTTTAACGCCTTTATGCCAACGTTCCATTCTTCTTTATTAATAATGTTACATGTCAGTATGGTGGGGTCAAAATAATGCACGATCGTTACTGCGTAGAAGAGTTTAGTCCAAAGAATAAATGGACAAAACTGATACAATCAGAATACAGTAGTAGAACAATAAACTCTTTGTTTCTAGCAGGTAGGTACATATCGCTGCGAACGCTAATCGTCGACTGACTAAGTGTCGAGGCGCGATCGTCGCTTTTATAGTCCTAGCCTCGATCTCGAACATTCTCAAAAATACTCGAGTCGGCGCTGTTGATAAATAAAAAGCCGAAATAAAAATAGAAATACAAAAAATGCGGTGTATACAATCTCGACTTTACGTTTTGAAGTTAGAGCCGAAAGTCGCTTGTTCACAATGATAGCGTCTAATCTCAGAGGCGGCTTTTATCAAAGCGACTACGCGCTTACAAGTAGATGTCGGCGGTGGCGGCATAGTAAAATTGTACGAGGCGACTAAGTTCGGCTGCGAATCGTAAATCGGCGTCAGAACGGTCGACCAGAGAGAGGTGTTTTGAATTATTTTCTAAATTCTTGCGAAACCCCTACAGGAGTATCGCGGAATACACTTAGAGTATGGCTGGTCTATGTCATAGAGAAAATAATAAATTAGTTATAGATTGCGATAATTAGTCAGATTGTACCGATTTTAAAGTTATTATTTAACGTGCTGTGTATTATATAGTGCTTTAATTATTCATTGTGCAGTGTTTTTGTTGTAATCCTCTCGTAAGTTGATTATTTTCGCATATTCTTTTAACATAACCTATAAACCTCTCATATCTGTACACATACATCCTTTTTACCGTGGTCTACTTTTATTGTTTGTTTTCAGAAAGTCAACACGAAAGACCGCGTGTTGTGAAGTGTGTGCCCCTCGTCTAATTCCATTTATTATTCCGTACATAATCTCTGTGTTTACCTTTGAAAATCATATACTTTTTATAACTAAGATGGGCTGCTACAAATGTCGTTCGCCTATTACATCAGGTATATCATGCATGCATTGTGATTCTATATTTCATCGCAGCTGCCTACGAGCTTATGAAGGTTTTTCGAATGCAGACTCTAACATAAATTCAATCGGCTAATGTCCCGTCTGCAAATCACACGACGAATCTCGTTCCCCTAACGTTCGCTTACTAGAAGACACTGATGACAATACAGCGAATATAATTAACTCGCGCACTCTGTGCAGTGGTCCTAGCGTCTGCGCTCAGTATCATTCCTCGTTAGAATCGGAAATTGTCGAACTAAAACAGCTACTCGCCAACATGATGAATGAATGAAACGCAATTAAAAATTCCTTGAGTTTTTCATTCATTGAAAATTTGATTGTGGAAAAATTTGATGAATTAAAACAAAACATCGACACAGTTTTGTCCGATAAATCGGGAAAAAAATTAATACTTAACACGAATAAGGCTACGAAACAAATAAACAAAACTTGTACCGATAATGAGAACAAAGATTTTCCTTCTCACAATAAAATTAAAAATAATAACGACCGAAAATTGATAGTATCATCTGCCAATTTAACTTTACCAGCTAATAACTTATATCCGGAAACCAGTACACATTTTGATGAAAGCAGAATTCAGGTTCGAACATCTAACACAACTACCGCCGAACTATCTCCACCTGCGAAATCAAACGCTAAACCTCCTACATTTATAAGAGGTACAGCTTCTAGCACTACCGTGAAAAGCGCTACCAAGAGAGTTTACTATTATATAGGAAATTGCGAGCCAAATACTACCGTTGAAAAAATTAATTCATTATTGCAAGAGATCAACATTGTCAACTCAACGTGTATTCCTCTAGTCAGCAACAACGTATACAGTTCCTTCAAGGTAGGGATCAATGCTGATTGCTCGTTTTTAATATTGCAAGCGGATAAATGGCCAGCCGGTATTATTGTTCGTTCATTTACAAATCGGCAGCGGAAATTTAAATCATCTAAACCAGAATCTAACAGTTTTTTTTATCTCCACACAAAACAACACCCCACCGAGTAGACTGAACGCCTTAAAAACTAACAAAAACGTTATTCCTAACAATATTTATGTAAATGCGAACGAATTTTGTATTTATTACCAGAATGTTCGTGGTATTAGGACGAAACTATGTGAAATTAAAAAATCATTATTATTATACGAATACGATGTCATAATTCTTACAGAAACTTGGTTGTCTTCAGACTTTTATGATGCCGAATTAGGTCTATTAAATTACAAATTATACAGGGTGAGTTACTAAGCGGAAATCGGTTTATAGTGGGCGTATCGTTGAAAATAGCAAATAAAGTTTCAAATAAAAGTTGTTCAGAATCAAGTTTTTCATAACCTAAAATTATTGCTAAATATGGCGGCCTTGTGGTTATACCGGAAGTAAACACCAACTTCCTTATTTTAAATAGAACACCCTATATATTTTTACACTTTTGGATTGCTCGTTAAAAATAAACATGAGTTTATTCACACAACATTGGGTCTCAGTTGAACTGTTTTCGAGTTATTTCATTTTTTTTGATAAATTTGACGATTTCAGAGCTTGACGCCATTAACAATATCTTCAAAATGAAATAAGTCAGAGTTGTGAGGCTTACGGTTTTGGATTCGGGAAGAAATGTAGTATTTGTTTAGGTTTGTGCCGTTAATCAGATTTTCTAAATTAAGCCGAGTCCGTCGACGGTATTCTTCAGTACTTCAAACATGCATAACTTCATTTTTTTAAATGGAACCATATATCTTGTGACACTTTATCTGATGCGAAATTAAATTTCCTTTTTATTGATACCGGATTGTTGCCATATCCTTCCAACAGTTTTTGAGAAATTTTGGATTTTGTAAAAATTTTAATACATTTCGTATTATCGCGTTAGCCCTGGATACTGATGACGTTTGGTGATTTTGTTTTGACTCGCATGTCCGACAAATGTCAGTTTATTTTAGATTATTTTGGCGAGATCTTGCAATAAAAAAACCGAATATATTTTCTCAAGAAGAACTGATTGGTATGGTCTACACCTTGGGCAGTGCTGATGGAAATACATGACTTGCTTCAAGAATGTATGCCCAACGTTTTGCCGATCGGAGACATCCAAATTCAGCGGCATTCGCTACATTTATACTAAATGACTAACTTTTATGTAATAAATGTTGACATTTTAGGGGGCCATTCACAGGACAGATGCAACTTGTCATCGGTGAGAAGTCGCACTAAAATAACGTCATTTCGGGAAGAATTTACCAAATCGTATGAAGTAAAATGACGCCATTTCAGTGGAACTTGTCACCAATGACAAATTGCATTGGTACTGTGAATAGCCCCCCAGAAGTTTCCCAGTATAATATAAATAATAAAAACTAAACTACTCCAATTATTAAACCAAATCTTACATTTTAAGTACAAATGGTGTATTCAGACGTTACAAAGTTGATTTTTTTTTGTTCGTGAAACATCCATCTAATGTGTATTCCAAGGACGGTCGAGTATACGGTAAGAAGGATCGACAGAATCGAAGATTTTAGAGTGAGGGTAGGGATCGTTTACGTCACGTCTGAATATAAATGTGGTTACTTCATGGTAAACTTTAGGTAAACATGCATACGCTGTAAATTGTCTGACATTCGTTGATTTTTAAAAGAGTTCAATTTAAAGCTTTAAACGAGTGTTGTCCACTCCCAGGCTTATCATGAAGTAAAATTTAGAGTTTAGAAAAGCCCCGTGAAAATAAATAAAACACAGATTTTAGGCGAAGTTTGAATATACATAAATTTTACAATATTTGAGTGATTTATACGCGTGGCACATGAAGTAAAATTTCGAGTTTAGAAAAGCCCAGAAAATTTGTCTCGGGTCGCTGCGCGACCCTCGACAAATTTTCACGGGGTTTTTCTAAACTCGAAATTTTACTTAGTCTAGGAGTGGAAATCACTTGTTTAAAGCTTTAAAGTGATCTTAAAAAAAAGGGAATATCTCAATCACTAACTAAATGTCAAAACAAAATCACCAAACGTCATCAGTATCTAGGGCTAACGCGATAATACGAAATGTATTAAAATTTTTACAAAATCGCAAATTTCTCAAAAACTGTTGGAAGGATATGGCAACAACCAGGTATCAATAAAAAGGAAATTTTATTTCGCATCAGATAAAGTATCTCAAGATAGTTAGATAGTTCCATTTAAAAAAATGAAGTTATGCATGTTTGAAGTACTGAAGAATACCGTCGACGGACTCGGCTCAATTTAGAAAATCTGACTAATGGCAAAAATCTAAACAAATACTACATTTCTTCCCGAATCCAAAACCGTAAGCCGCACAACTCTGACTTATTTCGTTTTGAAGATATTGTTAATGGCGTCGAGCTCTGAAATCGTCAAATTTATTAAAAAAATGAAATAGCTCGAAAACGGTTCAACTGAGACCCAATGTTGTGCAAATAAACTCATGTTTATTTTTAACGAGCAATCCAAAAATGTAAAAATATATGGGGTGTTCTATTTAAAATAAGGAAGTTGGTGTTTACTTCCGGTATAACCGCAAGGCCGCCATATTTAGCAATAATTTTGGGTTATGAAAAACTTGATTTTGAACAACTTTTATTTGAAACTTTTTTTGCTATTTTCAACGATACGCCCACTATAGACCGATTTCCGCTTAGTGACTCACCCTGTATAGATGTGATCGCGATCCTCAGAAAACTGGATAGATGCGTGGCGGTGGAGTGTGCATTGCTGTTAAGAGCTCATTACATTCTCATCTATTATGCTCAGAAGCTAGTTACTTTGAAGAAATCTTTATTTCTGTACGCCTTGGCACCTCTGACGCTATATTCGGCGGTCTATATACCTCCCACTTCTGACATTAGTATTTATGAACAACATAGTACCTAGATTGAACAATTAACCACCGAATATCCAAATCACAATATGTGTATTATTGGCGATTTTAATCTCCCTAACATTATAAAGGAAAACAGCAACTATGGTGTCTATACTAATTCATCTAGTCAGGCAGCGAACCAAATTGCCATTGGATATGGTTATGCGAATGCAATGCAAATATATAACATTTTAAATCACAATGGTGTTACACTCGATCTCATATTGATTAAATCAAATTTAGCTGAACATAGTAATGTTTCTTTAGCTGATTTACCTCTCGTCACTTGTGACAATCACCATCCTGCCTTAGTTCTAAGCCTAAATTTATCTTTAGTAGTAAGCAATACTAGATTTTATACTAGCTTCAAATACGACTTTAAAAACAGTAATTTTGGCAATCTAAATGATATTTTTATTAATATACGTTGGGACTCACTTTTCATAAATGATACTGTGAATATAGACTTAGATATTTTTTACGAAGTCATATTTGAAGCTATTGATAAATTTGTTCCTGTTATTCGAGTGCGATCTTCAAACCAATTTAAATTTCCAAAATGGTTTAGTCGTGATCTAATTGAATTAGTTTTAGTTAAAAGGAAACTACATAAAATGTACAAACAATCACAGCGCAAGGATGACTATAATCTTTTTCATATTGCTCGAATTAAATGCAAATAACTTACAGAGGCTTGTTTCAAAAATTATGTTGATTCCGTAGAATATTCTATAAACAATAATCCTAAACGTTTTTGGAGTTATGTCAACTCAAACAGATCATCATCTGAAGTTCCAAACCGTTTAATCAAAGATGGGGTTACGTATAATGATCCTCAGGATATTGTCAATTTATTTGCAAATTTTTTTGGATCTGTCTATAACACCTCAACATTAATTCGTAACACTACTTCTAGTAATCTTAGCTATATCCACATCTCACTACACAAAATTGAAGATATTTCCATCTCCCGTGTTCTTCAGGAACTTACCAATTTAACATCGAGTGGTAAGGTGGGGTATGATGGATTACCACCTATATTTCTAGCCAATTGTGCATTTTCACTTGCTAGGCCGTTGTGGTTACTTTTTAATAAATCTCTAAATACTGGTATTTTACCAAACATTTAGAAACATTCACTTATTTCGCCACTTTTTAAGAGAGGCAGTAGAAACGTAGCTGAGAACTACCGTCCAATATCGTTATTGTCATCCATCCCTAAAATATTTGGAAAAATAGTTACAGAATACCTTTGTAATGACTTAGACTCTATCTTAACAAATAAACAGCATAGTTTTCGATCAGGATACTCTACCACAACAAATCTACTTATCTTTGGTGAGGCTGCCACTAGATCTTTGGATGAAGGATACGAAGTAGATACCATCTACACGGATTTCTCCAAAGCATTTGATAGTGTGGATCATGGTACCCTGGTCGAAAAACTTGCTAAGTCTGGTATTCATGGCACTATGCTTGAGTGGATCTATTCATATTTAACAGATAGATCACAATTAGTGCGCATGGATGACTGCTTATCTCGTCCTATATCTGTGACCTCCGGTGTCCCACAGGGATCACACAGAGGACCACTACTTTTTAATATATTTATTAACGATATTGTCGGTTGTTTTCAGCATTCTAATTGTCTTCTTTTTGCAGACGATCTTAAGTTATATACTCCTATTAAGGATACATGTTCATATAATAATTTACAACATGATTTGAATTCCCTCAGTAGTTGGTGCATTTTAAATTGCTTAAAGTTGAATGTTTCTAAATGTTTTGTTCTTTCTTATTCTAAAAAAAAAAAATTAAAACGCAGAGAAATTATTTCCTGTCGAACACGCAATTGAATCATACACACTCAATAAAGAGATCTTGGTGTAACCTTCAATAACTCATGGAATTTTTACAACCACATTGATATAATAACATCTAAAGCATCTCAGGTGTTGGGGTTTGTAAAAAGGCAATGCAGACATTTTAATAACATAAATACTTATGTCAAACTTTATGTTTCCCTAGTTCGGCCCCACCTTGAGTAGTGTTCATTGATATGGTCACCCAGTACACAATTTGGAAAACATCAAATAGAACGCGTACAGCAGAAGTTTCTAAGGTGCATTGCATTTAAGTTTTATCCTGGTATGTCGTACACTGAAATATTATTAAATATCAGTTTGCAAACGCTTGAGCAACGTCGGTTTAATTCGGACATAATTTTTGTATATAAACTAATGAATGGTTTGACGTGCTGCCCAGAACTATTGAATTTAATTAATATTCATGTTCCAAACCGTCCACTGCGTCCACCGTCCACATTTTTTGTTCAAATGCACAGAACAAACTATTGCACTCACTTCGGTTTAAGTAGATTATGCGCAAACTGTAATAAAATTTACTTTGATTTTTTTAATGGCAATTTAAAATCTCTTCGATCCTTCTTAACCCTTAGTGAGATTTAAGCTAATTTTAAATTTTGTACCTTAACTAATTAAATCATTGTTTTTATTTTTGTGTTTGTGTAAATGGCTACCGTTGATTTAACAAATAATATAAAATAAAATATTTTGAAAATTCTCAAAGTGATAAAAATGTTTACAAATAAAATAAACAAAAGTTGATATGTTGAAGTGAATTAAAAAGAAAATTGGGACAAAATACTAGTTAACAAAATATGCAGAATCAGCAGACTGTATAGGTGACATTTTTTAAGCCTTAGTTATTAGATTTCAGTTAGTTTTAAGTATTATACCTTTACTATTGTAATCAATGTTTATATTTATGTATTTCTGTAAATGGCTTCCGTTGATTTGACAAATAAATAAATAAATAAATAATTGCGGTTTTCATATTTAAATTAAAATGGTAAAAAAAACTTACAAAAACAAAAAATAAAAAATTGATATATGTACAGGGTGAGCGAAACTCGATGTCTCAGCTCAATTATAAGAAAAGGAATAACGATAGATAAAATCTAAAAAGCGGATCATAAATGGGATTGAGTAAGGTCCACTTTAAGCCAAAATTACATATTTTTCTAAATTTGGAAACTGAAGTAATGACATCATCGAATATTTTTTCCCAGAAATATACCTATATTTTTGGATATTTAAAAAAACTGATTTTTCTGAATAAACTTAGTACAAAAGAACAAAAATTGCTATCTTCTTCCATTAACAAATTATAAGCAAACTTAGAATAAAGTATTATAAAAAATTCACAATTGTCACGATTTAAACAAGTAGCCTTTTACAAGCAAATATCAAAGTTGCATCTGTCAATAATGAAACATTATTAATTAATATAATTAATTATCATTAATTAAACATTAAAAAACATAATATGTTACTATATTACTATTATTTATTTATTAATCTACGGATTTCTCCGTTTTACAACATTATAAAAAATATATAAAAACAAAATAATAATACGCATAAGTTACAATAAATAAATATCGCGCTTAACACTAAACAAAAAACATTAAACAAACTGATACAGAAAGAAACAAAGTATGTAGGCAATTACTGCAACAATATTTCAATGTAACCACCTCCTACTTCTCAACAGGGTTGTTAAATAAAACGTTTTTTTTTATTTTAATTAAAATAACGTTTTTTTAACAAAACGTGTTTTTTTCATCGAAACAACGTTTAAAACATTAACGATTAAAACCATGTTTAAAACGTGTTTAAAACATGTTTAAAACACGTTTAAAACGTGCTTAAAACAGAACAACAGGGCATTTTTCTTTTAAGTATAGATATCCCGATAATTACAGAGTTTTTTTAATTTGCGGTAATTCGTTGTTTCAAAGCAGTTAATTTGGGGCTTTTAACGAGTGTTTTCCACTCCCAGACTAAGCATGAAGTAAAATTTCAAGTTTAGGAAAGCCTTAGAATTTGGATTGGCCGTGTAGCGAAGCGGAGCGGCCAATCCAAATTAGGCTTTTCTAAACTCGAAATGTTACTTTATGCGCCACGCTTAAAAACACTGATTTACAGTGAAGTTTAAAAAACACACCCATACAACAACGATTATAGGCAACCTAATATACGTTAGAGTTATTGGGTTTCCTATAATCACTGTTTTAAACAATTTTTTCAGCGCAGAATTTGACTTACGTTTTATTTACATCTACTTATTAGATTGCTAAAGCCGTATATTTTAAACTTTACGATATTTCAGTGTTTTATACGTGTGGCGCATAAAGTAAAATTTCGAGTTTAGAAAAGCCTTATTTTGATTTTCTAAACTCGAAATTTTACTTCATGCTTAGTCTGGGAGTGGAAAACCCTCGTTTAAAGATTTAAATTGAAATCTTTTAAAAAAGCAACGAATGTCGTAAAATTAACAGTGTATGCATACGTAAACCTAAAAGAAAAATTCCCCGTATTTAAATATCACATTACTGCACACACAGGTGTGATATTTTATTTTAATAAAATGTTAAGTTTATTAATGTAGTTTGAAATATCTTCAACAATTTAGTTATAATTTAAAAATGTAAACAAAAAATCTTAAAAAAAATAAAATTTAAATTTAAGATAATAAAAAAACGTTTTAAACCAAGTTTACGTTTAAAACATGTTTTAAAGAAATTTAAGACTTAAAATATGTTTGAAACTAAACCGTTTAAATCACGACGGCTGTTTTGAACATGTATTAAACACTGTTTTAAAACGAAGTGTTTTAAACTAAATAAATCTAATTTCCGCCTTACTTCTATTACTGCAGCCTTACGTAACATTTCTCTAGATAATTCATCGCAAGCATGTCTCATGTTTTCTTCTAAATGTTCCAAGTTAAGAGATGGTGTTTTACAAACTTTGTTTTTCAAAGTTTCCCACAAGGAGAAATCTAATGGGGTCAAGTCCGATGATTTAGGCGCCCATTGTATCGGTCCATTTATACCCATCTAATTTTCTCCATAACTGTCATTTAAATATTGTTAGACAACTCGTGTTTTATGCGGTGGAGCTCCGTCATGCTGAAAACACATGTTTGCTCGCAGCTGTAATGGCACATTTTTGAGAAGCACAGGAAGTTGTGCTTGAAGAAATTGCAAATATTGCTCACTGAGTAAAACTCCTTCGTAAAAATATGGACCAATCAAATGCCCATAAATAATACCACACCAAAGGTTAATACCGAAGTCTCTTTGGTTTTCAATCAGATTGACAAAATGTGGATTTTCAGTAGCCAAAAAATGTTCATTTTTTTATTGGGCTTACCGTTACTAACAAAACTGCTTCCATCCGTCCACAACACATGCTGGAAAAGTCGATTGTCATTGATCTTTAAGTTTACCATCACTTGGACACAATAATTTATGCTTCGTTGATGTTGATCTGACAAGTGTTCTAAGTTGTGCAGTTTATAATCGTGGTAACCATTTCCTTTCAAAATTTGTAGTATCGAACAATATTTTAAATTCAACTCACGACAAGCTTGACGAATCGAGTTCCTTGGGCGGTCTTGAAAATACTGCAAAACAGTGGCAACAATATTGTCAGAATTGATTCTTTTAGCAATTTGTCTTCCCTTTCGAGTAGAAAATGCCTCGTTGTTTGCACGTAAATTGCGTTTCAATCTTGCAAATATTTTTAAGGTTGGAATAACACGTTCAGGGTATCTCTGGGCGTATAACTGAACTGCTCTTCTAGGCTTCTTTTGAAATTCTCCATTACCTAATACTTGTCAACCATTAGTTTAATTATTGACAAATGCGATTTTGTTATTTGCTTTCAAAGGCTACTTGTTTAAGTCGTGACAATTGTGAATTTTTGATAATACTTTTTTAAAGTTTGTTTGTAATTTTACTACCAAAATTTTCTTCTCTACAAAGTTCATTCTGAAAAATAAGCTCTTTTTAAATAACCATAAATGTAGGTTTCTGGGAAAAAATATTCGATGACGTCATTACCCTAGATTTCTAATTCAGAAAAATATGCAATTTTGGCTTAAAATGGACCTTACTCAATCCCATTTATGAACCTCTTTTTAGATTTCTTCTATCGTTTTTCCTTTTCTCATAACAGAGCTGAGACATCGAGTCTCGCACACCCTATACATTAGCTTATTTAGAATAAAATTGGCTTTAATTTAATTTGCATCGCGTTTATCTATCTTTGAAATAAAAATAAAGGATATCTATTATTTTGGATCGCAATTTAAAAAAAATTAACCTGGGTGCTTTAATAGGAACTCGACCATGATCTCAACATAAAAAGCTCTGCATATTGCCGTGAAATACAACCTTTGTAATTTCCTCATTAAAAGGCTTCCTACTGCATGCACTAATATTTTTTATATGAATTATTATAAACTTTTGAAAAAATAGCTCTAACTAATTGGATAATAATTCTATCTGCTTTAAGTGATTGAAAGTAACCTATTTTATGTTCTAATTATTACTTGTGCGTGTTAGATTAATGATTTTGATACCACAATAACTGAACGTTTAATACAAATTGTCCTTTTACTGATGTTATCGAAAACAAATTAACATTGAGCAAACGCAGATAAATCCTTCATTGCAATTACAATTTAGCTTATGAATAAATTGGTTAATTACAAGTGTAGTTGATTTACAAACAAGCAACAAAGTGAAATAAAACAGGAGGCAGACGTTGGTGGTCTATCCTTCCTTCTCCCATCCTCCATCTTTCATCATCCTCGTTCCACTGTGTGTTTTATAATGGAATGTTAAATTACATCCACGGATGATGGAAAGCGTTCTCTCCCTTTTTGGCTGCGGGGCTGAGCCCCGGTATTTACTCGCTCTCGTATTGTTATTAATTTTCATGGCGACGCGAACTCCTTCGTCCACGAATTTATAATAAACTTATTTCGGTTATTTAAATTCCCCCCAATGTTTATAAATAAATAAAAGTTGAGCAACGATGAGGAGGTGGAGGATGGCGGAGGCGTGCTGTTTGGTTTATTAATTTGGCGCAATTAACTGATCGTGATTAATCGCCCACGCGATTGCCCACAGGTGGTAGAGGAAAGAACGGACGCGATGGGCGAGGCGCGGATGGGCGCCCGGCCAAATGGGCACATGTCGCCTGGTAATTAAAAATTAATGGGGGCCCTCCTGAAACCAGGCTTCATGTTCCAATTACGACCGGTTTTGCAAATTGGATGATATCGAATACAAAACTTAATTCAAACTAAACAGATTTTATTTATTTGATAGGGTCTATAATGTTAGTGTTATTCTTTAGTCATTCAATACAGAACACGCCTAAAATTCAAACTTGTCAAAATTTGTCTAATTTTGTATAAACATTTCGTCAAATTCAAATAGTTGGCAACAGAGGCGTAATAATTAGTTGAAAATTTCACTTGAAGTTAGTGGTTTATACGCGTGGCACATAAAGTAAAATTTCAAGTTTAGAAAAGCCTGAAAATTTGGATTTGCCGGGGCAAATATTATAAATATTCATTTACGCCCGGTATTATCAACACATTTTAAAGGACAGTTAGGCTTAAATGATATTAAAGAGTAAATATGCAGTATTATAAATCACTTTAAATGT
Organism: Philonthus cognatus; assembly: GCA_932526585.2. Lineage (NCBI taxonomy): Eukaryota > Metazoa > Arthropoda > Insecta > Coleoptera > Staphylinidae > Philonthus > Philonthus cognatus. The sequence goes on from OW052246.1 coordinate 60,346,738, forward strand.
CGTTTAGCGAATAAATACTCGTTAGCGTTTAATGTCGAAATTTCTCGCTGTAACAATTTGAATGGCGATTTAACTTAACGATTCCCATTTTGAGGTTATATTACAGTGATTTAGGTTCGGTTGTCACCGACTCTTCGGATGAAGAAATATTCAATTACGGACAAAAATATTTATATGAGTATGTATCTAACGACATTACGATATGTAGGTAACAGAAGACGTCCAAAAAATACAAAAATAAGCCGAAAAAATAAAAATCTTAGAACGATGTCGCTTCAGCATTGTAATAGATAAATAATACAAACTAATTTACAGGGAGGTTTTCTTTCAAGTATTCCTATTCCAAACTCAGCTTATTTTCTTTAAATCTTTAGATATTCGTTGTTTTTTGTAGAAGAGGTTAATTTGGAGCTATAAACGAGTGTTTTTCACTCCCAGGCTAAGCATGAAGTAAAATTTCGAGTTTAGAAAAGCCCCGTGAACATTTGTCGAGGGTCGCGCGGCGACCCGAAACAAATTTTCGGGGTTTTTCTAAACTCAAAATTTTACTTCATGCGCCACACGTAGAAAACAAAAATATTGTGAATTTATGTATACTTGAACCTCACTTGAAATCAGTGTATTAATCAGTGTATTAATTTTGAGTTAGAAAAGTCCAGAAAATTTGTCTCGCGTCGCTACGCGACCCTCGACAAATTTTCACGGGTCTTTTCTAAACTCGAAATTTTACTTCATGCTTAGTCTGTGAGTGGAAAACACTCGTTTAAAGTTTCAAATTAAGCTCTTTTGAAAAATAACGGATGTCGGAAAATGTACAGCTTATGTATATGTTTACCTAAAAGAAAAATTCCCTGTAAAACCAAACAAGTGTTTTATAAAACGACACACGAACGAACTGACTGCAATAATTAGAGGTTATAATTCAGTGTTACCTACCTGCAAATATGCAATTTACCAAAAGGCCATATACAATCTATTGTTAACAGATCATAAAATGGCATTTACTTAAAAATCCTTTACAAAGATTCATAATACACATGACAATTTTAAATGTACTAGTAACCTAAACATCATTTAATTAAATGCCTGTTTAAAAAAAGTTGATAATACCGGGCGTTAGTCTGCAGTGTTGAATTTAAAATAAACATAAAAGTTTGAGAGTTTAGTTTTGATGAGTCTAAGAGGAAATTTGATAAATAAAGCTAAAACACTAGTCCATTACATTAGGGAATAACGTGTAGCAAGTAGAAGCAACCTCATTGTGAATAAGTCGATGGAATATCCCGGAAATTTAGTTTCCGGGTCTGAACGTTAAATTTGATGGTGTGCCGTAACGAGGTGTGTTTCTGTTTGCGTCTTATTTCGTGAATTCCCAATTCGCAGCATACGTTCCCACAGGCAGATGTGTCCAATTGCACTGCTGCCAACAACAAAACCTAATAATGGCGGAGGACGTTCGTGTGTATCGGCGATTGCACGTGTGTCCACGACATCCGACTAATAACAATAGGGTCGTAATGCCTTTCCATTAAATTTTCACATCAAATTTTAGATAACGTCAATTTTGTCGTATATTTTATTACTTGTTTCAATAACATGATATTAAAAAAAAGCGTCTCTGATTATGTGTTAGTTTTATGGAGCAAGAAGACTAAGTTTTATATGTGGGTAATATAATCTTGAAATCGCCCTTTTCTGAGAGTTATATCTTTCAAGTATACATATCCCAATATAATTCTGTAAATGTTCAGATATTCGTTGTTTTTTTTAACGAGTTCAATTTGAAGCTTAAACGAGTGTTTTCCACTCCCAGGTTAAGCATGAAGTAAAACTTCGAGTTTAGAAAAGCCTGATAATTTGGTTTGGTCGCGTAGCGCGGGACGACCAAACTAAATTTTCAGGCTTTTCTAAACTCAAAATTTTACTTCTTGCGCCACGCGTACAAGACACTGATTTCAAGTGAAGTTCTCTAATTCATATAATTTCTGCGTTTTCAGTGTTTAATACGCGTGGCGCATGAAGTAAAATTTCGAGTTTAGAAAAGCCTAAAAATTTAAATCAAATTTTCAGGATTTTCTAAACTCGAAATTTTTTTTCATGCTTAATCTGGGAGCAGACAACACTCACTCAAAGCTTCAAATTAAACTCTTGAGAAAAAGCGTATGCATGTGTAATCTCAAATCAAAATCCCTGTATGTTTATTACGATTGTAACAATTAAATTATTTACTGTGATCTTAGCATCTCTTATAAATTAGTTTCCTTCTGTGTTCAAAGAAACGCTAAATAATGAATGATTTTTTTTCTTTCAAGTATACTTACAAATCCCAATGCTAGTGAGTCTAGGTGCTCAAATTTTTAATGATCAAAATTCGTTCATATCATATCAGTTCCTAACCGGTGTTCCGCGAGAAGCAAAATATGGTTCGCGAAATATTTTATGAACATTAATTCATTTGAATATATTGAACAGTTTTAATTAAAACTAGTGATAGGAATAATCGAAAAATATTTTTAATCCACTATTTTGGATTGAGATATTTTAATAATCAATTTTTACATCGATTATTTTCATTTTACTTTTAATAGTATTGGTTATCATATCGATATAAAAATTGATTACTTCTAAGTGTTGTTTCAATGGATATTTATTGTCTTAGGTTGTCTTATTAATTAAGACACATTGTTTGCATTTTACACCAAAAACATTTTCGTAATTTTATATATTATGTTTAAAGTGTGCAAACTATTTGAAGCGTAACCTTATTTTCTAGAATTCAAATATTTTTGAATTGAAATTATTCTTAATTACTTCATTGATACAATAATCGTATTTTCTTAACATCTTTCGTCTCTGGCAGTGATTCAATTGATTATAGAACTAATCAAATACTCGTATTATTAAATTGCATGATTTAATTATTTGTTTTATATGTTACCGGCACTTTTTAACAAGTTCCGTCAACTGCTATTTTGTATATGTATTCATCATTTCCAAATGAGTAAAGTTCGCGCCATACATTAGTTTAGTTTTACCAACTAGCGCCCTCACATATCTGACAGCTCAACTTCACCCTCTCGTGGTGGAAGCTCCTCTCAGCTATCCAGTTTCAGGGTTGTCCAAAATATATACGGATTTCCCGGTTATCCCCGAGTTCGCCACATCTGCGATGGGACGCCGCTACCTGCGACCGGCCCGATCGCGCGAGCGAAATGTACGTGCGAAGCACAAAAGAATCGGGCATGACGTCAGGGGTTATAAAACCGCCGAATGCAAGGGATAGGAACATCCCCTACGTAGTTCGCGTATGTAGAATACATACGCGAACGTCACAACCCTCATCGGATAGTTGAGAGGAAGACCATTCCAATGACACTAAACACGAGGGGGTTATTTCAATTTTGTACGCTATAGAAGACGAGCTGTCAGGAGGATTAATTGTTATTAATTAAGATTCAGGCAAGGTTTAGTGTATCCCATATGTATAGGAACTAGAGCAAAAGTTGCGCATTGCAAGTTACTATCTTTTGACCTAAGTCACATTCTCGTTCGACTTATGATTTCGGAGTTATTAAATTAAAACTCATGAAACCACCATTTTAGCCTCCGATCAACATGTGTGACATATGTACGGATGCATAATTTCATCTCACACATGTTGATCTACTTTATATTTCAATATTTTTATATTAAATATTTATTCTTATTATTTTTCTGTGGCGAGAAATGGTGGGTACCTGAGAAGGTCACAGGGGTAGAGGGTTTGTTCTTTTCGATATAAAAGAGCTACCACTGGACCACAGAATTCACTCTGTATCCAGCATCCAAAAGTGTAAGTCGTCTGTAATTCTGTGTAAGTTGTTATTTTTTTTTATTCTTGTCTTGTTATTTGTTTGTTAATTTATTATTCGTGTTTTTAATATATTTGTTAAAGTTGAGAGCCATTTTTAGTTCAAATCGTATTTTTTTTATATAAAATAGAATCAGTGCTTCAGTCGAATTTTCTTAATTAAGAATTAAGCTTGCTAGTCGGTAGTTACTTGGTGGTGAAATAGTTCCTATTTTTTAATAACTATTTTAAAGCCGAAGTACCCACCCCGTAACATATAAACCAGAAATTAGTGCTTACAATAATCAACTTAAATCAGCAGAGATCAAACATAAAATAAAGCTGCGTTGGTCGTGAAACTTAAACTTATGTAATTACCTTGGACTGAAAACACTAACACTTTCTTTACAAAATTTTTTATTTTTGCTAGATGTACATTTTGAGTACTATGTACTCATTATCAATAGTTTAAGTAAGCTATTGATCACCATTAAATGGATTCGATAGCTAACGCCATCTAACGCTCCATAGTGGCATCGTCAATGACACGAATGCACAAAGTGCATGTACAGGTCACTGTTTCGTCCACGGAGCTATACTCTGTTTGTGAAACCAGAAAACAAATATCACCCAGTGCTGAGGAATACTGAACATTTCTGATTATATCAAGCCAATATGTGTATATGTATGTATATGCACTTTGTGCATTCGTGTCATTGACGATGCCACTATGGAGCATTAGATGGCGTTAGCTATCGAACCTATTTAATAGTGTTCACATATTGGCTTGATATAGTCAGAAATGTTTAATATTCGTCAGCTCTGGGTCGGGACCCCACTGAAGAGGACCTTGAAGTCCAAAACGCGTCTGTGTGTATCTAGTGCCGGAATACTGAACTCAAATTCAATTTTAAGCTATTGATAATGAGTAAGCTATGATAATGAGTACATTGTTCTCGAAGTGTACATCTAGTAAAAGTACAAAATATTGCGAAGAAAGTGTTAGTGTTTCCATTCCTAGTTAGTTGAAATTTTCAAGGAACTCAAAAAAACATATTCTTATGTAATTACTATATATTTTTGAACTTCACAATTATTTAGTATCTTCTACGCCTGTCGCAATAAAACAACTTGGAGTTTAGAAAAAATCGCGACCATTCATAATCCAAACATCATTTCTATTTGACCCACATCTTGTACATTAACATCACTTTCAGATTTATGCTTATAAGCAATGGACTTCAGAATAAATATGCTTTTCTAAACTTGAAATTTTACTTCATGCCTTATTAAAGAGCGGAAAAACTCATTCAACGAATATTAAATGCATTTGTAAAAATACTAAATGTGTAAAATAGTATATTGTACAACAAGCATATAGTGATAGCTATTAAGGGTACTGCGCGAACGCTTTGGAAGAGTACATATGAGAAGACATTGTTACGTGACGAAGATAGAGAACAAGGGCCGAGTTGTGTTTCCCGTTTCCCCTAAAAATATACTCTAAATTTATCGCTTACAACGGATCTGTTTTCGGCCGCAACCGAGCCCCGTAAATTTTATTAGTATCCATCAGGGCCGGTTCACGCTTATGGGACTTGTTTATACTATGGCAAACCTCGAGGCGTAATACTCAATAGATGTCGCTGATGTATTTTTCCATAAAAGCAGAAAACTCTTTAGCCAACGAGAGGGAAAACACTCTTAACCTCGTTCATTTGTTATTGTTATCGTATAGTGGTTGCATCTTGCATTGCTATAATTGCGACAATAGCTCTCTTTGCTGGTTCCCAAACTGCTGTAAAAGGTTTTAGAATATTTCTTATTTCGTTTGATAATTGCATGATGTGAATTTAAGCTTGATTTAATTGTTAATTTACAAAACAATTTAGTGAGGTTAGGTTTATCAATGCAAACACGTGGTGTTTGTTTTAGTAATATTTAACAATACATTTTATTTCTCCTTAAATTTAGCCTAGATTTTGAACAGTGTTTTATAACTCAAACTGTGAGTGATTTCTAATATTCGTGTTCTATCGAGGCGTGGTGTGAATTCTAGCATTTAATTATATAATTTCTTTAAAATAATGTATTCTAACATTATTTAATAATAATATTTTTTAATATTAATGTAGTGTATTTAAACGTGTTGTATTATTGCATGGTGTGATTTTTAGCATGATTTAATAATTTATTGACAATTTAGCAAAGTTTGTCAATCCAAATACATACGAGATGTTTGTTTTAGTAACATTTAGAAATATATTTTATTTCTTCTTAAATTTAGCCTAGATATTGATCACTGTTTTATAATTTAAATTGTAAGTGATTTATAATATATAGAAAAGTGTTTTAATATAAATTTAGTTTATTTAAACTATATACAACACGTATATAGAATTGTGACAAAATGTCTGGAAATAGGACACGTGTAATCAGAGGTTGCGAAGTTAAAAGTTTATCGAGGCACTTATTTCCTAAACCCAATAAAGATAGGTAAAGATATCTTCGATGAGTTGCAGCGTGTGATAATAAAACATTAGATAATTTATCACCAAAATTAATTCATAAATGGAAGATGGTGTGCCATCTTCATTTTGCTAAAGAGCATCAGTCAACCAACTTCTAACGCAGTACCCACATTACTTTTCCCTTCGAACCTGGACAAAGTAGAAGAAATCAATGTAGATGACTAGGCCTCCAGGGGATACCACATTAAAAAAATGAACTGAAAACTCTGCCTTAAAAAAATATGCATCCTATAACTGTAATATATTTTTTTTCTGTTAGCAGAAATCCAGATTTGAGAAGCTGTACATGAACGAGGAGCGAAATTGATTAAATAAATTACTTTAATGTTGTATCGTTTCTACTACTATTATTAAATTATCTCATGCTATTCACGTTTAATGTTTTGTTGTACCTTATTCCACTTAAATCCTAAAAACTAGTGTTTTCATAATTTAGATATTGCCGGGGATATAAAAGGTAAGTGATATTTACATATAAAAATATTTATTAATTCAGAATTTTCATTACTTATAAATGAATAATCCGCTGAAATAAGTCAACGTATTATTCATTTTTGTAATTTCAAATCAATTTAAATTCGAAGAAAAGGCCGGAACCGCCCGGCGAAATTTTTGTTGAGTTAGTTGGCGTAATGACCGTCAAAAAAAAATACTGCGCTCTTTGCAGTATTTTCCAGTACATGGGCGTAAACCTTCTAGAGAGAATTTTTCTAGGGTATCCATACCTCTAGCATGTCTTCACGCAGAATAGCAGATCTGGCGTAATTTGAATCTGAAGTGCGAAATATTTTTTGTTTTAAAGGCTGGCAGATTTTTAGTGGGATTGTCATTGCTATCGAAAAATGAAGTGTACTAAAATAATTTGTATTTTTTATTTAAACACTATCTTGTTTTTTCATTACACACAAAAATATGAAATAACTGGCAAATAATCGAAAGCACTAAATTAGTACAATCGAGATTTGATCTATTCATATTGTTTGCTTTATTTTTAAAACTACTACTAAGACTTTCATGAATTTTAAAAAAATCTTTGAAGTAGTCTTAATTAATTATGTGTTTGTATTTTTTCTAACAAATCTATTTGTGTATTTCTTTAGTGTATACTGTTGGACTTTTATGTAATTTACACATGTTTTCGATTGCCAGAAATGCTCTTAGGGAGACATTTATTAATAATTTCTATTAATTTATTATCACAAGCATTATATTATATGAGGTTATTTATAATTCATTGCATGTGTATATATTTACAGATGCAACCGCAAGTGCATTTATTTCAAAAACAATTACAAACAAACCAAGCAATTTTACACTTAATTCGCAAGAACAAAGTTAAAGTACTAGAGTACTGGAATTCAATGAGTCAACGGTTATATAAGAATCGTTCAATTAATTTGGCGTTCACTATAACAGCCATTGTTATTTGCGTCAACTTTATATAAATCTTTTGAGTTATCAACAATTGAAAACTGTTAGTTACCACTAACCAAGAAAAATATATTTAACAGAAAAATTAAGTAATGCGGACCAGATTTTAAAAAGTGATCGGATATTGTTGAATCGACTTGTGAACAAATGCTTGTAAAGTAAAAATAACACATTAAGCATCAAAATATATTTATTAATACATTAATTACATATATATCATTATGTCAAAAATATATTTCTGGACTTCTTGAGAAAATTATTATTTTTTTTGAGTAGAATTTTATTTTTTAATTTTATCTTAAGAAGCCCAGCAAGATATTATACTGAAAATAATTCAGCAAAATATTGGCTTAATACAAATACAGTTTTCTGGTAAGAACACAAATATAGTTTTTGAATTCACCATTTTCAAGATAACCCAAAAACTAAAACAGCTACGACAAAAAGGATATACACATTAAATGTTTATTTTTTTAATCTCTAGAACTTTTATTTGAAAGGTTTTAATAATCATTTACGAGATACAAAGAGAACGAGAAAGAGTAAACACCCACTTTCGGTTTTTACACATTTATTTACGTGTATTGTTACTGAAAAGATTCAAAATTAAATTATCTATCTGGATACTAATGCCGCCGAATCAGCTGTGCTGTGCAAATTTGTTAGGGGAAAAAGAATCAACTTTTCATCTAAAGGGTCCTATTTGGAAAGAGCCGAAGCCGCTGTGTTGTCGTTAAATTCCAAAGGGACATTTCATTCAATATTGCAATACTCGATATGCGGTACAAATTAAAAAATTAAAATATTTTTATCAAAATATGTAGCTAAAACCGTTGCCAAAAAATGGTTAAAAATGTACCAAGGTATTTACATAATGTAAATAAGGACACATTCCTACAAAAACTAAAGATAAGTGAGGAGGAGATTAAAAATATTAAGGATAACACCAGAGGACAATTTACCACAGCTCGTATGGTACGAGGAAAGATATAAGAGGTTAACTGCTAGCCATTTAAGCGAAAGTTGCAAAGTGAGGAAAAATACGTCACACAAAAATAAAATGAAAAATATTTTGTACTCCAAATTTACTGAAAATGGATGTACTAGATATGGACAGGAGAACGATCCACTGGCTAATAAAGCATTTCAAATTCTCCTGAACACAACAGTAAATAATTGTGGGTTGTTTATCGACAAAACATATTTTTATTTAGGTGCAAGTCCTGACGGAATTCTAAACAATGAAGACACTATATTAGAAGTAAAATGTCCTTCCACTTCCATTAAATTAAGTCCCATTGATGCTATCTAATCTGGAATTATAAAATTTACCACTGTTGATGAACATGGCGATATGCATTTGAAAAAAAAAACCATAATTACTTCATAAAGTCCAGAGGCAATTGCAGACTTGTAACAAACAAATATTCTAATTTATAATTTGCTCACCTAATGGCATGGTATTTGAAAAACTTGTAATGTGTAATATATACGTTTCTTAAAATTTCAAATCAAAAGAGATGAAACTCTCTGTAAAGAAATGGAAGTGAAACTAACAGAATATTATTTTCAGTCATTATTACCAGAAATGCTTAGTCCACGATTAAATGTATAGTGACTAAAATTGTAAATAGGTGTAAAAATCTTTCAAATCTAGTTCAGAGACATTCAAAGGTAATAGGTGAAATAAATGCTCATTATTCAAAAAACTATAGCTGATTTAAAATTTCCTACAAACGGAATTATGATTATTTTCTTGTTGTTCTAACAAAAATCGCTCTATGTAATTATACGCAAACCGGTATTCAATTACTCAAAATGAAATCAACTGCAATTTAAAAAAAAGCGTTAAATTGGTGTAACTAGCATTTTATTAATTCAAAATTATGTTCTTGGTGGAAGCTCAAGTTTGGATTTTTTTTCTTAATATTAAGAACATTTAACATACAGAAAAATTGAGTTTATCAATAATTTGCAGAATATTTACAAAATATAAAAACGAATTAAAACTAATATATACTTTCTGCAAAAATGTAGTCTCATTGAGACAGGTCTCCAAATATTCATTGAAACAATTACTTCTCGAGCTAATACCCCGACAGATATTGAATTATACAATGAATATTTGAGTTACACGACAGATTTACTGTTCTATTCATAATTTATATGCAAAATGCAATATCAGGTAAAATTATTCTCCCACCAAACTAAATAAACAGACAGCAAATTAAAAAAATTTAAAACATTTGGAGAAATAAATATTAATTGAAACAATCTTAGGCTTGTTAGAGAAACAGTTTTAAGCCGTTTAAAATAATGGTCTCGAAAGTCTAAAGCATAGCTATACTGATGAAGAATAAATCTTGAAATATTCAATTGATATTCATTCCATGTAATTTTTTTACACAGTGAGATATTCTGATATTCTGACGTTGATTTAAACAACGATGATTTAATAAGTGATTTTTTAGTATGGACAGCTCGTCATAATGAATGTATGTCTTCAAAAAAAACCTAAATTCAATAAAAACATAAATCAGCTGTAGTTCTATAAATACTAAAAGTCTAACTTAGTCTTTAACTGTTTGAATATTGAAATATTATTAAATTGAATAATTTAGTGTTTCATTCAAACATTTAAATCATTGTATTATTTAAATATTTAACTGTATTTAATTTTCGTATATTCAAATTCTAAGCCCTAAAAAAAACCTAGTACCTGTAAGTGTTATTGTTAACGTTTAAAATATATATGTTTATTTAGTTAATGTGTTTTATTTTTGATATAAGAAAATTTTCTAATTAAATTATTAATTTAAAAATGAATTTATTTTCTTCAAAGTTTTTAAATGTGAAATAAAATTTCACACATTCTCAACGTTTCAACCACAACAACGTATTGTTAATTAATACACCAGTACACCATAAATAGTATTACAATATTATTTGATTAGAATTTACATATAAAGCCACAAAGAACATTTACATACTTCACTTATATCAAATATGTATCCCTTTATTTAAAATATGTATCCCTTTATTAAAAATATGTTTCCCATTTATTAAATACATTTCCCTATATGCCAAAACCTTATCACAGTTTGTCAATTACATTTTACTTGTCACCAAAATGGTTGCAGTTCCTCAAAAAAATGCATGTTAGCAATGAACTAAGAGGACTCGTTATCGGGAGCATGGATGCTGGCGTAAGTAGTGTTACATATACAGAGAGTTTTATGTAACACCGAACATTTTCATAACGTTTCGCGCTACGCGACCAAACCAAATTTTCAAGCTTTTCTAAACTCGAAATTTTACTTCATGCTTAGTCTGGGAGTGCAACACACTCATTTTAAATTTCAAATTGAACTCTTTAAAAAAAACAACGGGTATCTAAAGATTTACGTCATATACGCTGTAATTGGGACATGTATACTTAAAAGAATAACTCCTTGTATGTACAAGTTGAGGCATTAATTGAAAGGTGTCAAATTGTATTGGATGGAAATGTTCGGTGTTACATAAAACTCTCTGTATATAAATAAATGTAAAATATTTTTAGAAGAAAGTTACTATTACTGCAAAAATGTCCAACAAAAAATTAAAGGGAAAAGTATTTGGTATATCGTGAAACTCATTTCGTAAATCGGGACGTTTTTTGGCATATATTTGTCAAGGTGAAAGATATTTGGGATATAGTGAATCTTATTTGATCAATAGTGAAATGCGATTTTGTATGTATTTTCTTCCCTGATTATTATATGGAGCTACAGAAGTATGTTTACATTTTCCTTAGAATATAGACGTTAATTTTGTTGCTTTAATAATTTTGTGTTGGAATTCCAAAATGTTTATTATAGAATTAATGTGAAACCTCGCCAAACCAGTGTAAAAATAGACGAAGGAGTAAATGCTGAAGCCGCGCGTCGTTGTGGCTACCTATTTTGCCATTGCGCCGTACTATATCGCCCTTCGAAGGAAGGGTGGCGTCCCGCCATTGATGGCGCATCAGTACGGGCCATTCAAACCGAAAACAATTTTTGAAATCCTGTGTTTACAAATTTAAAATAATTATTTTTTTTTATTAATGTAAATAATTAAGTAATTTCTTTGAAGTGAAGGTGCATTTTTCTTCTTTATCTTTCAAATTAATTGTTTTAATCTTGTTTCATAAAATGTTTATGGCAAAAAAATGCATCTTCCCCTTCAAATTATTTTTTAGAGAACTGTGCAAAATTTCAAGTTGAAGTATTAATGCGTTTTTGAATAATCCATCAAATTCAAATACGATGACTTCACAATACTCTTAATCACAAAAACGATGTTTGCGGAACGAGCTGTAGGCGAGTAGAGCAAATCGTTCGAGTGATTAGTAGCCATTATATGCGAGTTATACACTATACTTTGTTTACGACAACAATATTATACATATACATACAGAAAGTAGATATTTTAATAATCCTTTAAAAATATATTTTCAAAATATTGCATTACATTAATTAATTGTTGAATAGCAAATGTTCATTTAAATGCATCATATTTATAATATTGAATGCTTAGAACTATTTTTCGATGATTATACAATATAGAATCGATATAGAAAATAGATATTGTATTAATATTTATAAAGTATATAATTGAATTATTGAGTTCATATTATATAACAATTTCAAAATATAAATATTTATATAATATTGCTACAAGGAATATACAAGATTAATCTCTACTAAGGTTAGTTTTTAACCACTGGATTTGCAAAGAAGCTTAGCTGCCGTGCCTAACCTTGATTAGGATTAACAGTACATTTAATCCCCAGATTTGTACATTTCATAAAAATACAAGCCAAACTATCAAAGGAAATGAGAAAAATAGATTGTTTAATTTCTAAGGTTTCGCAGTAAGTTTTTTTTATTCTTCTACAATTCTCTACCCTTTGTTACTTTCTCGTGTACTCTAAAATTTCTACCCCGACATATTTTATGCACCTTGACGTTGGCTTATACATATTTTGCTTTGCTCTGTGTTATAATGAAGGCACTTTATGGAAAACCAAAAATTGCTTAAAGCTTTGACTTTTTAAGCAACTTGAGAAATATACAAACCTGATGGAATCTTAGCGCTCTTTTTGATGAACGATTTTAATGCAAATCCCCATTCGAAACCGTTTTATTCAAAATTGTATCCAGCCCGTTTCCATCCCTTCAGCGTCATTACCTAACATTTCCATTTGTCGACTTGTTCTGCGTTGAAGAGTAATTCGCTTTGTTACGTATTCCGAAAGTGTTTTCTAAATCTACGTTTCGCAATTTTTCCGCGGCCCTTTGTTGCGCGCTCCGAGTCCAAAGCTTTTGATGTTTGGCAATTTGTTGGGCTCTTTTTCCCTTATATGTGTGTGTGCGCCGCTTTTCTGGAGGAGGAGATAAGAAAAAATCCGAGCGGCAAGGAAATTCGCTTTAACCCCCGTCGGCCCCCGTCGTTGTTCAAACTTTGCGATTTATGGGATGAAATAACTTCATTACGCCAATTTCCCGGGTAAAGTGAATTAAAAATTCCGGCCTCGTTGTAATCGCTCAGAAATTTTCATTAACCTCATCTCGGGGAAAGTTTCACAATATCGCAACTAATTCTTGGAAGTTTTGAATAAATTCGTGATCCGATTTCCCTGCACGTAAATCCCCAATGGATGATTACGGACGATTTTTGTTCCACATGCATTTTTATTTTAATTCATTAAAGCGAATTTAAGAAATTGTTCAGAAACTATTTAATGTTACATCAATTTGCGTACTAAATCTTGCAAAAAAATACATTAGCTACTAAAATGAATATTAAATTCATGCTTCGTGCAAGAAGCAGTTTAATATAGGTATTTTTTAGGATATAAATAAAACACTGTTTATCACTTTGTTTGTATAACAATTGGTTTATTTGGTGACTATAGTTTCGATACTACACGTATCATTATCAAACCGTTAGTAACAAAAAACTACAAAGGAACATTATTTATATTTGCAAATTTTCTAATAACAGCGTTAAAGAGGGGGGTGTATTTAAGGTCAAGCTGGTCGTTAATTACGGGAATTTCCCGATTGGCGCTGGCTCTGTGAATCTCCAAAGACTCCAGGAGGTCCATCTTTCTACCCTTCTCGGCAAAGTGAATAACTGAAAGTACATCCTCGCCAAAAGAATGGTTATTTTCAATCATATGTTTGGCGAAAGATGACTTATCAATTAATCTATGCCGAAAAGAGTAAAGATGCTCACTGAGTCTGGTCTTAAAATTACGACCAGATTGACCTATATACACTCCCTTACAATCATTACAGGTTAATTTATATATTCCTGATTTGTAAATACTTGGTATCTGAGTCTTATGGTTAAAAATATGATTTTTAATTTTTGTAAATGGTTTCATCGCTATATTTAATTTGTGTTTTGCTAAAATATTTTTAATTTTGTGAGTTATATTTCCAAAGTAAGTAAGGGAACGATATGTTGCATGTGTTTTAGGTTCGATTCCGGCATATATGTATTTTCTAATAAGTTTAATTTTGTATTGATTAACTATTTTATCCACTATTGACGTAGTATAGCCATTTGAAACGGCTATACTTTTAATAATATCTATTTCTTTTTTAAATGAGGTTTCTGACAACGGAACAATAAAAGCTCGGTTTACCATGGAGTTAAAGGCAGCTAGTTTATGTTTATAGGGATGGTTGGAACAGTTAGGAATTACACGGTCTGTGAAAGTAGGTTTTCTATAAATATCAAAAGTTAGTGATTCATTAGTACGTGTTATTGAGAGGTCTAAAAATTTTATGTTATTGTTAGTTTCTGTTTCTACTGTAAATACTATATTTGGATGTAAGAAACAGAAACAGAAACAGAAACTAACAATAACATAAAATTTTTAGACCTCTCAATAACACGTACTAATGAATCACTAACTTTTGATATTTATAGAAAACCTACTTTCACAGACCGTGTAATTCCTAACTGTTCCAACCATCCCTATAAACATAAACTAGCTGCCTTTAACTCCATGGTAAACCGAGCTTTTATTGTTCCGTTGTCAGAAACCTCATTTAAAAAAGAAATAGATATTATTAAAAGTATAGCCGTTTCAAATGGCTATACTACGTCAATAGTGGATAAAATAGTTTATCAATACAAAATTAAACTTATTAGAAAATACATATATGCCGGAATCGAACCTAAAACACATGCAACATATCGTTCCCTTACTTACTTTGGAAATATAACTCACAAAATTAAAAATATTTTAGCAAAACACAAATTAAATATAGCGATGAAACCATTTACAAAAATTAAAAATCATATTTTTAACCATAAGACTCAGATACCAAGTATTTACAAATCAGGAATATATAAATTAACCTGTAATGATTGTAAGGGAGTGTATATAGGTCAATCTGGTCGTAATTTTAAGACCAGACTCAGTGAGCATCTTTACTCTTTTCGGCATAGATTAATTGATAAGTCATCTTTCGCCAAACATATGATTGAAAATAACCATTCTTTTGGCGAGGTTGTACTTTCAGTTATTCACTTTGCCGAGAAGGGTAGAAAGATGGACCTCCTGGTGTCTTTGGAGATTCACAGAGCCCGCGCCAATCGGGAAATTCCCGTAATTAACGACCAGCTTGACCTTAAATACACCCCCCTCTTTAACGCTGTTATTAGAAAATTTGCAAATATAAATAATGTTCCTTTGTAGTTTTTTGTTACTAACGGTTTGATAATGATACGTGTAGTATCGAAACTATAGTCACCAAATAAACCAATTGTTATACAAACAAAGTGATAAACAGTGTTTTATTTATGTTCAACAATGTATAACGAAGTAGAAGCCTCTATAATCAGTTTTTTAGGATAGTCAATCAAATATTGAAAATATGGAGAAGTATCTCAAACTAAATTTCTTGTAATATTCTTATTATTATTTATAAAATATTTACAAAAAAGTAATTGTTGTTTTTTTTTTCATCATATCTCAGCAGTACATGTTTTTAACTTTACTTGAAATAAGTGTTTTATACGGGTGGCGCATAAAATAAAATTTCGAGTTTAGAAAAGCCTGAAAATTTGGTTTGGTTGCTCCGCTTCGCTACGCGAACAAATCAAATTTTCAAGCTTTCCTAAACTCGAAACTTTACTTCATGCTTAATCAAGGAATATAAGACACTTGTTAGTTTAAGATATATCACAACTTCCAAAATGAGTGTCACAATTGTTACAAAGAAAAACAATGACATTACTATCACTATTGCAAAATTCAAACTTGTGTCAACTTGGCACGAAGGACCAAATGTCGGTTAACGCCGATCCGTGTCAAAACTATTATAGTAGGGTAGGGTGGGGCAGCTTTGGACAGTTTTTACTTTACCCATATGCAAAACAAAGATAAAGTATTGTTTCGCGAACATTTCCAAATCAAAAATTTTAGTAGATGTATCCATTTTGAGGTCCCCTGAGTTGATTGAGATCATTTGTGAAAACACTCGTTAGAACTTTACGATTGAACGGTTTTGTAGAACCAATAATTGCCTTAAAATGTACTTAACCCTTTATTTATCGGGATATGTATATTTATAAGAAACATTTTCTCTATATATTTTTATCTGTATGAGAATACAACTCATAGCCTACTAGAATGTATTTTCAGCCAATCATATGCAAGTACATACGTAGCAGTATGTGTATCGCAGCGATGATAAAATATCATCGCAATGATAAGTTTGTTGTGGTCATAAATTGTTTTTTAAACGTCAAAGTGGTTAGACGTCAGAATTCCAAATATTAAAAAGGACGTTGGAAATCGTTTTGGTACGGCTTCTAGCAGCAATATAAGTGAAGTAGTGAAAAATACGATACCGAAAAACACAGTGCGAAATAGAGAGTCGCATTGGCGACAATTTTCTGAGTTTTGTGCCGCTAGGAAGTTTCAGATAAGTAAGATTATAACATTTTATTCCTTATATTCTCTCACTAAATATAACTCGTGGTACGATTAATACCAGATGATATTTAGTCGTTAAAACCGAAGCAGCACATTCAACTCGTACTACGGACTCGTTGAATCTGCAGCTCGGTTTCAACTTCAAAATATCATCGGTAATAATCTTACCACTCGTTGTATTATGGCTGAGAATACAACTCATAGCCGACTAGAACGAATTTTATACCAATGAGATTCAAGGAAAGCCATAGGTACATGTCTATCACCGCGATGATAAAAAAACAAATGAAGCGGTGGGTGATAAGTTGTCCTGTCATTCGAAACGTCAAAATAGGTAAAGTTTCGTGCAGTGATATTAATAGAAAAGTGAAAAGTGCGACGCCAAAAAACACTGTCATGAATAAAGAATCACAGTGGCGGCAGTTTACGAACTTTTGTGCGGTTAAAAAATTCTCAATCAATAGGGAAACAACAATATCTCAGCTGTGGATAATGTTAAGAGACTCACATTATTTTATTCGTTATATTCTCTCACTAAATATAACTCGTGATATGATTAATTATCGATGATATTTTGTCGTTGAAACCGAAGCAGCACATTCAACTCGTGCTGCGCACTGGTTGAATCTGCAGCTCGATTTCAACTTCAAAATATCATCGATAATAATCATACCACTCGTTATATTACGGCTGAGAATACAACTCATAACCTACTAGAATGAATTTTAAACCAATGAGATGCAAGGAAAGCCGTAGGTACATGTCTATCACCGCGATGATAAAAAACAAAAGAAGCGGTGGGTGATAAGTTGTCTTGTCATTCGAAACTTCAAAATAGGTAAAGTTTTGTGCAGTGATATTAATAGAAAAGTGAAAAGTGCAGCGCCAAAAAACACCGTCATGAACAAAGAATCACAGTGGCGGCAGTTTACGAACTTTTGTGCGGTCAAAAAATTCTCAATCAATGGGGAAACAGCAATATCTCAGCTGACGATAATGTTAAGGGACTCACATTATTTTATTCATTATATTCTCTCACTAAATATAACTCGTGATATGATTAATTTTCGATGATATTTTGTCGTTGAAACCGAAGCAGCACATTCAACTCGTGCTGCACACTCGTTGAATCTGCAGCTCGGTTTCAACTCCAAAATATCATCGATAATAATCATACCACTATAATATTACGGGTTATATTACGGCTGAAAATATTTATAAACAATTATTTATATTCAAACAATTATTTCCCTATTCTCAACAATCAATCGAAATTGTTTACTTTTATTTCGCAATTTGCGAATATATTTGTAATAACAATAAAACGTTTCATTTTATATAAATAAAGCGTCCCGCGTGCGTGAAATTTTCCCCGTTTGTTCGGGCGGCGCGGTCTGGGGCATTTGGAAATTGGTCATTTCCCACGCGCCTCTGCAAATTGCAATTGAAAATAAATTTAAATTTGCCAGGGAAAATGTGTGTGCTCTGTCAATATTTGTCCGAAACCCTTTTCATCCCCTCGTCCTCGCCGCGCGTTGCATTTTGACAATAATCAAGGAAAACCGCACGCGTTTCGCACGTCACACGAGTCTGACGCTAATATTTTTCATGCAAATAATTACTTGTGTGCAACGACAGCAATGACAGCTTTAATTAGTGTACTGGTAGACATGATTTATATATTGTTCAAACTGGCAGTAATACGCACTTCAGAAGATTATTTTTACAATTACAAGTGCAGAAAAGAAGTGAAATAGGCGATTTTTGAAAATACCCCATATCTTTCCTATTTGTAATTTTATTCAGAATCTGTAACAACATTGTCAAAGTAAATGCTATTTGTTTTTGTTTTATTAATATCAACTTTTGTTTATAATATAGGAACATAAGGTGATATGTATGTCATTGAATTGCCCTGATTTCAATGATGTGTAACACCTGTACAGTTTTTACAATTTTTTTTTTATTGTTTTCAAACAATTCAATTGTGACTTTAGTTACTTGGATACACATGATACCTTATTTAAAAAAAAAAATTACTATCGATTGGTTGTACATTGTTTTGACAAATGCTCTTTTTTAATTAGATACCGTGTTTGTTGCTTTGATAGTGGCACAACTAAGAAAAAAGTGATTTCTGTTTCAATACAGTTATTGAATCAATACAGCTCTAAGAATCACAAATAAAAATACGTACAAATATAAGATAAATCGAATGTAGATAGACTTCAATATTTGAATAAAGGTGTCTTGTAAACTTTTGCAGGCTCCTTCTAAAAAGTTAACAAATTTCACTTGTGCCATTATCAAAGCAAAGCAGCGATGCCATATACAAATAAATATGTGAAAAACTGCATGTCTGATACATCGTTGAAACCGTTGTTTAAAATACAATTCAATAATATGCACTATAATCTGTTTATTAACTTGGAGGAGCGTTTTAAATTTCACGAGCCAAAACCTACAACTCTGATTGGCCGAGAGCGCGCCCATTTTACACTGCACAACTTCAACTCCGCTTTGTACATGTGGTCTGAATCCGCCCGAAACGATTTTTCACGACTTGCAGAATCGAACCCGCTGCGCCAGCCTTTATTGGTATTTTTTACGACTCGACGCGTAATTTTATCAGCTAATGTTTGTTCTCTACTTATGAGACATATCACAGAATATCTACAAGTTGAATTCAAGCCACCGAAGTTTTAAGTGAATTGGATAGCTAACGCCATCTAACGCTCCATAGTGGCATCGTCAATGACACGAATGCACAAGTGCATATATAGGTCCCTGTTTCATCTACGAAGCTATACTCTGTGTAACCACAGAAAGCAAATATCAAAATTGTATTCGAGTTCAGTATTCCGAAGTTTTATTTGGATCAGCTGTATTACTGAAAAGGCAAAATTATTTGATAATTTAAAAATAAATATAACAAAACATTTTGAATTATAGTTGAATTTGTTACATTTGCTTTATTTTTTATAGGCATATCTTTCGAATAAACCTATCATCTTTGCTTAAATTATACAAGTCAATTCCCTTAAAACGGTATTCGCTCCTTTAACAGATGTTATTGGGTCGGCCGTCTATCTCGGCGCCGTTAGGTATGGAACGAACATATATTATTATCATTATTATTATTACTATTAGTATTATTATTATTGCGAGTAGTTAATTGACGTTAAGTAAATGGTCACGGTTTATGAAACAAGTGTCTATCAGCACTATAAAAGGAGATTAAAGCGAGATCGAACTATATTATTATTCACTTTTATATAAATAAAACAATTTAATTTAAACACTTTCAAATATATATTGTAATAACGCTACAATTGTTTCGCTACACTGTGGCTTCATCAGGCGAAAAAATTACAATATATATTTGAAAGTGATTACATTAAATTTTTTTATTTATATAAAAGTGAATAAGAACTTTCAACATTTTTCAGCCTTATCAATTAATATATTATTATTATTATCATTAATATTATTATAAGTGATTCGTTTACGAACGATTCATAAAGAACGAATCACTTTTAAGAAATGATTCGGTTGATTCGAATCACCTAAAAGATTCGAACTTCCCATATCTAATGTATAAGCAGATGATAACAGATTATCCACAAATGAAAATGACTGCTGTTGTATCAAACATTGTTGGTGCAGTAGGTGAGATATCAAATAGCATAAGAATATGCATCAAATAATAATATGTTTAATTTTTAGGAGTTGTACATTCCACTGTCTATCGTACCATTAGAGAATATACGAAATCTGGAGAGATACAGCTTGGAGGACATAATTACAAGTTTTGATGACTTAGTGAAGAGATTCGTGCATAGTTTCTTCTATAAAAATGAACTGCCAACTTTGAATAAAGTTTTAAAAGAAGTAAACGATCATGCAGGCATGCCGAAGATGAGTCGTTCTACCTTGTATAGTTTTATAAAACAAATCAATTTTAAGTAAGATAGAGACCCGAGCTGGGCAGGATTCGAATCATTTAGGATTCGAATCCCCGAATCCTGGTTCGAATCCTGGATTCGAATCCTTTTAGAGATTCAAAAGAGGCATTCGAATACTTTAGTTAAACTGGATTCGTCATTCGGATTCGTTACATTTTTTTAAGAGGATTCGTATTCGAGTCTAAATGTGAGTAATTCGAATCCTTATAAAAGGATTCGAATCTTTGTAAAAGGATTCCAATACTTACAAAAAGATTTGAATCGTCAAAAATAATTCGAATTAATTTTGAGGAATAACATGAAAAATGTTTTTTGTGTGTTTTTAAATTTCACGTTAAATCACTGTTTTATGCGCGTGGCGCATGACGTAAAATTTCGAGTTTAGAAAAGCCCAAAAAATTTGTCTCGCTGCGCGACCCGAGAGAAATTTTCACGGGGCTTTTCTAAACTCGAAATTTTACTTCATGCTTAGTCTGGGAGTGGAAACGTTCGTTCGAAACTTCAAAGTAAATGCTTTGATAAGAACATTAAATGATTGAAAATGTTTTTAAAAATAATTATCTAGTTTTCAAAATGTTGTTTAATATTGTTAAAAGTAAAACTGACATGGTAACAACAATCTGAAATGTTAAATTTTTCCCACATTTCCCTGACTGAAGAATTTTTCCCTGGCCTTTTAATATAACTTTCTGCTCTAGGAAACTCTCATTCTGTTTAATAGTTCTCATTGTTTTTGCCAATATATAAGTTGATTTTATAAATTTTTACGTGTTTTGTAATTTGCCTGATGATTTTTCCAAATTTAATAATATCATATGGCTTATTTACGTAAATTTTAGTCATTAGTCGATTTTATAATAGAGTTCAATTTGAAGTTTTGAACGAGTGTTTCTACTCCCGGGCTAAGCATGAAGTAAAATTTCGAGTTTAGAAAAGCCCTGTGAAAATTTGTAAATTTGTCGAGGGTCGCGCAGCGACCCGAGACAAATTTTCGGGCTTTTCTAAACTCGAAATTTTACTTCATGCGCCACGCGTACAAAACACTGATTTGAAGTGGAGTTTAGAAACAAACAAAACATCTTTAAGCAGAGAAACAGGAAGTCGGATATTCAGTCAATCAACGATGTTTAGTGGTAATAATAAATAATTAGGTTTTGAATATTTTTGTTAAAACAACTCGTAACGATATTTATTCATTAATGGTTGCAAAAAAATAATAAAATCAAATT
This sequence comes from Philonthus cognatus, assembly GCA_932526585.2. Taxonomy (NCBI): domain Eukaryota; kingdom Metazoa; phylum Arthropoda; class Insecta; order Coleoptera; family Staphylinidae; genus Philonthus; species Philonthus cognatus. Next base: position 60,368,706 of record OW052246.1, read on the forward strand.
TATTCTTAAAGGATTTGTATTCGTGATTCGAAAAAACAGGATTCAAATCTTCGATTCGAATAATATTTATCTCTTACGAATCCTTTATTAGAGTATTCGTGATTTGAATCACAATAGGTGATTCGAATTCGTGATTCGAATCCTTTTTAAGAGGATTCGTCCCAGCTCTGATAAAGACACATTATTATGTAAATTGCATATTATATTATGAACATAATGTAAATATGTTTTATTTCACAGATATATGGCGAGATGCCGTATAAGCATTGTAATTGAACTGACGATGGAAATGAAAATACCTTACCACAATTAATAAGTACAAAATTGATATTTGATTTTATTTAAAGAGTAATTATGAAATTATTTAAAATTGCCGCCAAATTTATCTAGTGATATTTCTGGTAACTTTTTATAGTGTAAATTGGGCTTTGGACCTTACTCCTTCTAGTTTTTTAAACAGACTATATATGTTCCCATTTAAAAAACAAAAGTTGATACGTATAAAACACAAACTAATCGCCGGATAAATTAAAATCGATTACCATCGGTTGCGCATTTACTTTGACCATATTGTTACAGATTTTGAATAAAATTACTCTGATGCGTCGTAACATTTACTTTGACAAAGTTTCACCAGATTTTAAAAATACTCACTTATAAGGTAAATATGTACAAAAAATCGCGATTTTCAGTTTTTTTATAGTAATTTAAAAGCTTTCCACCTTTGAAAATTCCCTTAGTGGAATCTGAATAAGTTCAAAAACCATAAAACTTTGCCCATGTAACCGAATCTCTATTATTAATAATAACAAAGTTACCCATACTGCCTTACTTAAAATAGGACGCCTTGTATATGCATACGGTTTTTTAAAGGGTTTAATTTAAAGGTTTAATCAAGTGTATCTCACTCCCAGATTAAGCATGAAGTAAAATTTGAAGCTTAGAAAATCCTGAAATATTGGTCTGATCCCGTAGCGAAGCGAAGCGACCAAATCAAATGTTCAGGCTCTTCTAAACTCAAAATTTTATTTCATGCGCCACACGTATTAAACACTGAAAACACAAAAATATTGTAAACAAGTGAACTTCCCTTCAAATAAGTGTCTTACAGGCGTGGCGCAAGAAGTAAAATTTCTTATTTAGGAAAGCTTGAAAATTTGATTTGGTCACTTCGCTTCGCTTAGTGACTAAACCAAACTTTTAGACTTTTCTAAACTCGAATCTTTACTTCATGCATAATTTGGGAGTGGAAAACACTCGTTCAAAGCTTTAAATTCAATTCTTAAAGAATAAACAACGAATATCTTAAGATTTACAGCATATAATTGCGATATGTATACCTAAAAATAAAACTCTCTGTATGTATTTTTCAAAGTGTAAAAAATGCGTATTTTGTTAAACAAACAAAAATTATGATGTATCCATCACAGTACTTACCCCGTTTAAAGTTGAAAGTTTTAACTCAATATCTTTGGCTGCTTTTGCTGTACAGCGTCTGCAGACACACACACACACACACACACACACACACACACACATATGTCATTTTTCTCAGGAGACTCAGGGGAACTTAAAACCGATATTTCCGCTAACATTTTTAATTTGAAAATGTTCAAGAAAACAGTAATTTCTCTTTGTGTATCTAATACAAATGGGAAAGTAAAATCACAAATAGTCCATGAAATGTACGATATTGATCAAATTTACAAAGATTTTTAAGAAAGGAATAAATAAAAATGCCCGTTTGCCAAGTATCATACAGGCATTTTTTTGGTCTATTATGGAATTATCAATTTTTAGTGAAAGACCAAAATTAAAATAAAATATATCATATTATGCCCGGCGAATCCACCAAAGCAGTCTATATCATAGAGCTCACAATATGAGGGGCTTAAACTGTGTTAAGTTTTCGATTTATCGACGTACGTTTTTTGTTTTCTCTGACGAACGATTTTGACTTTTTTAAAGTTTTTTAACTTTTAAGATTTGAAATTAAATAAAAATTAAACAGTTTTCGTGAATTTTTATCAATATTATTATTATTTTTAAATTACGCTTTGATGAATTGCAAAGGTTTTTTTTCTGTTAATATTTAGGTGTTGTTGTTATTAATATTCAAACTCATGAATTTCCATGCTTTTAGTCATTTTTTTAAATGGTCTAGGTTTTTGTTTTTTAAAATTTATTTAATTTTTAGAATTTGGCCGGTTTTTCAGAACTCTCTAGATTTTTGTTAATTGATGCAATTTGAAAATGTTCGGCAATTTTTGGGGGATTTGATAAATTTTTCGTTAACTTTAAAAATGCTGACGTTTTTCGTGAATTAGTTAGTTTTCAAAATTCAATCATCAATTTTAAAAAATTCCAAATGCCGTTTCAATTATGTTATTTAAAATGGAAGATGATTGCAAAGTCAAACACTTGAAAAATTCCCAGAAAGTCATCAAAATGCTGTAAAGGAACGGAAGAAGTACGCATTTCAAAAATTAACGGAATGAAAAGCGTCACGATTTTGATATTAACGAAACATTTAAAATTCATGAAAACCATAATTTATTTAAATTATTGGAAATTCAGGTAAACCGTCAGAATTTTAAACATTAAAGGAAATCTTGGAAATTTAAAAAAATGCGCTGGTGGATTTCAAAATTGAGTAAGAACTTGAAAATTCACGAAAAGTGGTCGAAATTATAGAAAATGAATTAAAAGTGTAAATATTTTTAAATGTAACAAAATTTTATCAAAAACTATCATGATTTAAAAAGTTGATGAAACTTTATGAAAAATGTCAAATTTTGAAAATTAAACGAAATCTTGTGATTTTATGGAAAGCATTAATATTTAGAAAATTGACAATAATCCTGTCACCTCATGAGAATGTATGAAAAATTTCAAAATGTTTAAATTTAATCGAGTTTTTATAAATCAACCAAAAACTAAAAAAAAGTCATCGATTGATTATTCTCTAACGCGTGTTTTTCAATCCCAGACTAAGCATGAAGTAAAATTTTGAGTTGAGAAAGGCCCCAAGAATTTGGATTTAGACGCGCAGTTCAACTCGATATTTTACTTCATGCGTCACGCGTATACATCACTGATTTGGTGTAAAGTTCAAAATTTACTACTATACTATTAACATTTTAAGTTAATTTTTAAAATCTTGGATTTGGATTTCTTAAATTTTGTATGTCCCTTTTTGCTAATTTTTGTCAATTGTTTATATTTCCGTGAGATTTTCAATATTTCGAGATGTTTGCGAGATTTTCGATATTTCGTGATTTTTATCAGTTTATAATTAAAAAATTTCTATAAGATTTTCAATATTTAGAGATTTTTGATAAATTAATAATTATTGTAAGATTTTCAATATTTCGAAATGTTCGTCAATTTATAAAATTATTTTCAGATTTTTAAATTTTCAACATTTTCATAGATTTTCGATATTTTGAGATTTTTCCAAACTTAAGTTTTACTAGTGATACTGATAGAAATTCGCTCAAGCTGCTAACATTTAAAAAAATCATGAACATCTCCAAAACAATCGTCTTCAAAAATCAACCAAGAACTTGAAAAAGTCATCGTTTGATTATTCTTTAACGACTGTTTTTCAATTCCAGACTAAGCATGAAGTAAAATTTTGAGTTGAGAAAAGCCCCAAGAATTTGGATTTGGACGCAAATGCAAATCCAAATTCAGGCTTTTCTAAACTCGAAATTTTACTTCATGCGCCACGCGTACAAGACACTGATTTAGTGTAAAGTTCAAAATATACTGTTCATTTAATATTTAAATTTTCAATCGACTTTTAAAACCTTGGCAGTTTTAGTAAATTTATTAGATTTTCGTAATTTTAATGAAATGTTCATAAGATTTTCAATATTTCGAGATTTTCGTCAATTTATAAAATTTTCATAAATTTTCAACGATATATAAAAATTTTGGATATATGTGTTTAAACATTATATGCTAACTTTTTGATTATCTACAACTTTTCTTATCGAGATTAATATTAAAGAAGATCAATATTAAAACAATATCAAAAAAATGCTAAGAATAAACTACCACTTCCGGTTTCCGCATTTTTACTAAAAGTTGATCGGACATTACTATTGTAATAACAAGCCTCAGTTTATACCGTCATCGTAACAGCTGAATCGGCTTAGACTTTATCGTGGCGACAGAAGGACAGGACAGGAGGACAGGAAGACATAAGGACATGACAGAAGGATAGGATAGAAGGACAGAAGTACAGAAGGATAGGACAGAAGGAAAGAAGGATAGGACAAATGGACAGAAGGACAGAATGACAGAAAGATAGGACAGAAGGACAGACATTTTTCAAAAATGGCCTTAATCAACTCGGGGGACCTCAAAATGGATATATCCACTAACATTTTTTAATCTTAAATTTTTGCGAAAATACTTTCCCTTTGTTTTGCATATGGGGGAAAGTAGAAACTATTTAATTTTGAAATTGGGAATCTTTCCGGTAATAAACGATTTATTTTATTTATTTATAATGAAAGGAAAGAATTAAGTACTTCTAAAACTCAGACAGTACATTCATTATAACATTTTACGTTATAAATTTACTTGAAATTTATGTAAAACGTTAGGTTATTCAAAAAGAAACGAAGGAGAAGAAAAATAAAAAAAGGGTGGAATGTAATGTATTTGCGCTGTGCGAGCAAACTGCAATAAATCAGATTTAATAAATTCGGCCTTTATCTTTATGGTGATTATAAGAATTTATGGTCCCCCCGTTTTGTTTGTTTACGTCTTAGGGCAATTTGTCTGGCTATTTTCGACATGATCCCTCCACTGCAGCCGCTCGAAATTTATGCAAAGTACGTGTGTGATCGATGCCTCCGACGAAGACCGACCACTTTGCCTACCGTCACGGAATGTTTAGGTGAGAAAAGCGTCTTTTGCTTGTACACCGTAATTCGGGTCACACCCGAAAGACGCAAGATTATCGCGCGAAGGCGAGGCGAGAGAGGGAAAAAAATGCTTTGTTCGCTATCGGATTAGCATGGGGGAGGCGAAACGTCCGCTCGATATCCTTTCTAAATTGTTGCTTCTTATTTCTCGCACACCGTTTACTCTTGCGAAATAGGATATTCTCACTGATAATGCCGTACGATTGCGCGGTATTCTCGTTATCGTCGCCTCTGTTTAACAATGAAAATATTGCAATTGAAGTAGTTGCTGAATGGTTGGTAATGAGCAATAACAACAAAGTATCACATTGTATACATTTTGAAAAAGTTCTGTGCAGAGTGTAACAATCTTTATAACTTTCAACAAAAAAATTTAACGATATTGCAAATATAACAATATTTACTATTATTGTAAAGTTAATTTCAAAATATACTGCGTAAGATTGGATTTTCAGGCTTTTATAAACTCGGCATTTATATAAAATTACGAACATGTTATTCGTGAAAATGCTAACAATGTCTTAATTGATAGTTGTCTTATCCTTCATTTCTAATTTCTTGTGATTTCTCCTTTCATTTTAATTTGTTTTTGTTAGTTGGTTTGAAGTGAATTTGACTTAAATGTTACATATACTTTAATAGAGCGTTGTAACAAATCAAATCCAATAAGATTTTAAATATTTTATTGTATAATTGAATATCCGGAGGTGTATTTGCACGGGAAGTAGTTGTTTCAATGGATATTTATTGTTTTAAGTTGTCTTATTAATTAAGATATTGTTTGCATTTTCACTAATAACATATTCGTAATTTTATATATTATGTTTAAAGTGTGCAAACTATAAGAAGCGTAAGCTTATTATCTCGAATTTAAATAGTTTTGAATTTGAATTATTCTTGTTCGACATTTTACTTTATGCTTAATCAAGCAATGTAAACAAACACACGTTAGCATCTTTAAATGTAACGCTTTTATAAAATCGCTGAATACCTGAAAATTCACAGAGCATTCATCGGGGTATGCATACCGATAGAAAATTCGCTGTGTGTCTAGATATTTTTATAATTAGTATAATGTCAACTGGATACGATCAGTGGCGTAAATATGGAGAGGGGTATTTAGAGGATCAGTCTCTCGAATAAGTCTTGGAGAATTGGAGAATAAATTAAAGGCTATTTTTCTGTTAATGACAGGGTTTTTATGAAAACGTTTTAAATTTATAATTTTAATTAAAACAAACACCTTTTTCATAAAACAGGTTCTTTTTCATTTTGGTTTGTTGTTATTTTGACACTATTTTATTTCATGTTGGCAAAACAATTTCATGTTGGTATTTAGTTTAAATATATTTAGAATAAAGTAGCAATTGTCAGTTATTGTTAAATTGATAGCCGTATTAATTGTTTTGAAAGATAAATTAATGTTCTTCACAGATTAAGAAAAGGATGGATCTTGATTAGATTATTATATTACTTTATTTACCAAATGTTCTTTCATTATAACTGTTTATAACAAAAATAAATATCAATAATCAAAAAAAAGGATAGCAAAAGACCAGAAAATTAATCACTCCAATGTTTAGATAATTAAAAACAAACATAAGATAAATCATCCACGGCGATCTTGCTCTATCCTCAAGAATAAAAGAGGAGATAGAGCGCAGTGTGTAAGGAAAATGTGATGGGTGCGGATTTAGTGAGTGATCGTTCCAGTATTAACAGGTTTGCATACGGAATGATCCCCTCGAGGGGCCGAAACGTATTTATGCTGCTGTAAATTATTTAAACACAAGGAATACATCATTTGCATTGTCTGGAAAAAATGCCGCGGCCGGTGCCGCTTTTTATGCAAATGGCGGCGGGGATTCGACACGGCCGAGCCCTAATTGCCGACAACAGATAACAACGAAATTGCGGAAACATCCGCAGATAAACTAATCGTCTATAATTAATTTATTATGCCCTCATGAGAGAATTACATGCATGCGAGTTGAGAGCCGAGAGTCGAGAAGAGATTCTGGATAAGTTCCAGGATATATTTATGGATAAGCGCGGGCAACAGGCTGGATTTTATTTTTCGTCCTTCTCGGATCCTCGTCCAACGGAACTTGATTAAATTAAGCGCTGGATAACTTATGGCCCTGTTTTCGGACATTCCGCTTCATTTATTCAGACCGTTATGTCCCATCAAATTATATTAATTGCTCTAATTGTTGTGTTTAATTGAATGTACATGTTTACCACACCACTTCACTCTTTTCATCTGCATTTATATCACCAAACACGAAATTTATGCTCGTTTTCATTTAATATACTTTATTTATTTCAATTTTATATTCGAATCATTGAACTGTTAATAACAACAAAACATATAGAATAATAAAAAACAATGAATCAGTGGAAACGAGGGTTCTTAACGCAAATGGCATTTTCGCAATGGATTTTTCGTTTAAGTATACATATCCCTATGCATACTGTATACATTTTCAGACATTCGTTGATTTTATAAAAGTGTTAAATTGGAAACATGTAACAAGTGTTTCCATTTCTTGATTAAGCATGAAGTAAAATGTCTAGTTTAAAAATTGGTTTGGTCGCGTAGCGAAGCAACCAAACCAAATTTACAGGCTTTTCTAAACTCGAAATTTTATTTCATGCGTCACGGCTGTTACAAACAGAAATATTACGAAGTTTAAAATATACCGTTTACTTTTAAGATAAACCAGGGTTGTTATGTTTGAAACACTTCGTTTTAAAACAGTGTTTTAAACATGTTTAAAAACAGCCGTCGTGTTTCCAAGAGTTTTAAACATGTTTTAAATCTTATATTTGTTTAAAACATGTTTTAAACGTTAAATTTGTTGAAAATGTTTTTTTAATATTTTAAATTTGCTAAATTATACATTATACTACTTTATTGGGACTTTTGTTTACATTTTTAAATTTTAGCAAAATTGTTGAAAATATTTCAAATTACATTATTAAATACAACATCTTATTACAAGAAAATATCAAATATGTGTGCACAAATGAGATTTTTAAACACTGTAAATTTTACGACATTCGGTGTTTTTTAAGAAGATTTTAATTTGAATTTTTAGACGAAGGATTTTCACCCCCAGACTAATGCCTGAAAATCCAAATTGGGCTTTTCTAAACTCGAAATAGCACTTCATGCGCTACACGTATTAAATACTGAAATATCGCTAAGTATCAAATATACGGCTTTAGCAAACCAATAGTTTATAGGCAATCCAATAACTCTAACGTATATTAGGTTGCCTATAATCGTTGTTATATGTGTCTGTTTTTTAAACTTCACTATAAATCAGTGTTTTCAAGCGTGGCGCATGAAGTAAAACTTCGAGTTTAGACAAGCCTACTTGGATTGGCCACTCCGCTTCGCTAAGCGGCCAATCCAAATTCTTAGGCTTTTCTAAACTCGAAATTTTACTTCATGCTCAGTTTGGGAGTGGAAAACAAACTCTAAAAAAATATATATCTAAAGATTTACAGCAGGTAGGTAGTTGGAATACGTTTTCTTAAAGAAAAATTCCCTGCATCAAAATTTATTGCCGGAAAAAATCTCAATCTAAACTTTGGCTTTTCTAAACTCGTAATTTTACTTCATGCGCCACGTGTATAAAACACTGGTTTTAAGCGAAGTTCAAAGCATACGTCTTTAGCATACTGCTTCAGTAGCATACTATGAACTTTACAATTAGTCAGTGTTTTATACGCGTGGCGCATGAAGTAAAATTTCGAGTTTAGAAAAGCCCCGTGAAAATTTGTCTCGGGTCGCTGCGCGACCATCGACGTATTTTCTACGCGGGCTTTTCTAAACTCGAAATTTTACTTCATGCTTAGTCTGGAAGTGGAAAACACTCGGTAAAAGCCTTAAATTAACCGCTTTGAAACAACGAATTCCTGCAAATTTAAAAAACGCTGCAATTATCGGGATATGTATACTCAAAAGTGAAATGCCCTGTATGTTCTGTTTTAAATGTGTTTTAAACATGTTTTAAACATGTTTTAAGCATGCTTTAAACATGTTTAAAACATGTTTTAAACACGTATTAAACCTGTTTTAATTGTTAATGTTTAAACGCTGTTTAAATGAAAAAACACGTTTTGTAAAAAAAATTGTTTGTTTTAATTAAAATAAAAAAAAAATAAAAACGTTTTTGTTAACAACCCTGCGTTAAACTAGTATTTTATTTGCCTGGTGCGTGAAATAAAATTTCGAGTTTAGAAAAGCCTGAAAAGTTGGTTTGATCCGCTTCGCTACGCGACTAAACCAAATGTTCAGGCTTTTCTATACTCGAAATGTTATTTCATGTTTAATCAAGGAGTGGAAACACTCGTTAAAAGTTTTAAATTGAACGCTTAAAAAAACAATGAATGCTTGCAATTTTATTGAGTATGCATCGAGATATGTATACTTAAATGAAAAACTCCTTGATTAATATATGTATCTTATTGTTTGAAGTATTTTGTAACCAAGAATTGGCAATTTCATTTATACTTATATGTATCTTTGTTTAACAATTTGACGATAATTTAGTTAATTTTCTAAAAAATAACACAATCGGTAGTATGGGCTTAGCCAGGGATTTGAAACATAGACAATTGACACTCTCAAATTTTTAGCCCTATTCCCGATTTTGTATAACTCGTTTTATGTCCCGAATTTAAAACTTTTGTCTTATATTGTCCCGAAAAAATACATGATTTTTATTTGATTCTCACTTATTGCCGGCAGAAATATCCTATGGGCGTAGCCAGAATTATCACCAGAGAAAAAATATTCCAAAATTAGGTTAAAAACTTAACTTTAATTGATTTCATAGAAATTGACACAAAATGAAAAATCAAAACCTGTATTAAATATTGCGCATCAATACATTTGTCTAAACTTATATTCTTAAATTTCATCTTCTAATTTATTGCCTTGGCAACTCATAGACTTAATTGTACAGTCAATTTTCGATTTTAGCAAGTTGTTTATTATTTTATCGAGATAAGAGTTGCATGCTCTAGAGGACATTTTTTGAAAGAGAATTGAATTATATTTACAGAATTGTGATATGTTTATTAATAAACAAAATGCAGACACAACGTTGTATTTTTTTTAAATAGAAGTCATCGTTGGCTTTGTCCTCCATAAATAGATTATTTCTTTCTCTTTTCAATAATGTACAGTTAGCGCAACCGAAATCTCAAATAATTTTTCAAAAATGCCTCAGCATTTAACTGAAATGGTTTTTGTAGTTTTATATTCTTTTAATTGTTATATTGCATATTTAATGTAGATAAGACCGATTCGGCAAAACGGCAATAATAAAAGTAATATATTTCTTAGTATTCTCCCCTTTCTTTGTAATACCACTTTAGTAACAAATACCATGACAACCAAAGAGCGTTCACATTTGGGTTGCGTCGACTGTACAACATGTGGATATTAAAATTGCGTTTTTATTGAAATCTAATAAAATTCTTTAGAAACTTCACAAATATGTTTTTTTAAATAGGCGGAATAGGTTTATTTTGTTTACAGTAAAATTATCGATTGTCACATAAACAAATGGCCACCGCGATTGCACGACTAACATCTATAGACGCGTTTCGAGATTTATCTCTCTTCAAATAAATAATAAAATAATAAGGTCTCACATTCTTCATAAGTGCTAATGACATAATCCCCCTTTTTACCTATAAATACCGACCATCATTTTCGCTCATTCCATTTCTGTGTACCTGTTCATTCCACACACAACACTTTTTCCAAGTAAGTTTGTTTTAATTTTATTCCTAATTTTTTTAAACGTCATAAGCAAAACTATACTGAAGAGAGATAAATCTCGAAACGCGTCTATAGATAGCCTAAGACATTAGTTTTAATCCAAGTTCTTTCACTTCTAATTTGTTGCTATCTCTCCTTTCATTTTAAATTGTATTGTTAGTTGGTTTGTAGAGAATTTGACCTAAACGTTACATATACTTTAATAGAGCGTTGTAACAAATCAAATTAAATAAGATTTTAAATATTTCATTGTATAATAATATCCGGAGGTGTGTTTGCACGGGAAGTAGTTGTTTCAATGGATATTTATCGTCTTAAATTGTCTTATTATTTAAGACACTGTTTGCATTTTCACGAATAGTTTTTTCGTAATTTTATAGATCTTAATCATGTTAAGAGAAAATTGTTAAGAAAATATTGAATGTTGGTGTAATGTTGAAATCTATTTGTTGAAAATCAAATAACAGACGATGAAATTTAAATAAAACTTGTTTAATTTACCTACTATCTAGTAACCGTATCATACCACACTGTCATCTTGACAAGTATGATTGACATTACGTACACATGCACGTAATAGCTTGACAAGTACATTACGTGCTGACAGCTGAACAGCTGATTCCTTACCGCACAACCAAATGGCATTTCTTGTTTGTACAGGAAGTTTTTCTTGAAAGTATACGTATTCCAAATTCAGCTTATTTTCTTTACATCTTAAGTTATTCGTTGTTGTTTTTTAAGAGTTTAATTTAAAGCTTTAAACGTGTGTTTTCCACTCCCAGACTAAGCATGAAGTAAAAATTCGAGTTTAGAAAAGACCCGTGAAAATTTGTAGAAGGTCGCGCAGAGACCCGAGACAAATTTATTGGGCTTTTCTAAACTCAAAATTTTACTTCTTGCGCCACGCGTATAAAACACTAAAATATTGTAAACTTTATGTATATTTAAATATCACTTGAAATCAGTATTTTATATACCCTCGACAATTTTTCACGGGGCTTTTCTAAACTCGAAATTTTACTTCATGCTTAGTCTGGGAGTGGAAAACACTCGTTTTAAGCTTCAAATTGAACTTTTTTAAAAAAACAGCGAATGTCGGAAAATGTACAGCTTTATGCATATGTTTACCTAAATGAAAAATTCCCTGTATATTGATCAAGTACTAATTTAGTTTTCATCATTGTCATGTTACTATTAAAAATTATTGCAATAAATAAGTTGTTCTTTAAGGCCCATTGTTTATTTTGCTAGGGCGTAGGTAAAGTATCGTACGTTTCTCGAGTGGTATGGCAATTACGTACTTACGGAATACTGCACTCGCCGCTGCGCGGCTCGTGTGCAACATGCTCGCTCATATCACGTACATTTTCTATAAATCCCAACATTTTCAACCTTATAATTTGTATATTTGACACGTTTATTATCTATTTAATGATGTATGTATTTAAACAGAGAAAAACAATTGTTTAGATGTTGGGAATTTGTTTGTATATAAATATAAAATATAACTGGTGCAAGTAAGGTTATATGAATATGTTGGCAGTAAATTACGCATCTTTACAAGTTATAATAACATGTAAAGGTTATACACACGCAGACACACACTGGGCGTAAGTGGCAATAATTTTCTTGTCCATAGTGGAGGAATAGATGGCCCCCTGTTGGGATATTTGGCATAAAACCTTATGAATCCGCACTAAACAACTCCCGTAAGACGTTTTAACCGCATCATCTTTATTACTTTACGAACACACTATTCCAAATAACCCAAAAAGTATTATGTGAGGCAATTATTAAAAAAAAAGTTAACATGAGATAGTTTCAAATGTCTTTGGGAAACGTTCGCAATTTTTTTAATACAAATAAAGGAATGTATAATGGGAAACTACATCGGTTATTGCACGCTACGTTTAAAATTAAGCCAAATTTATCCAAATAAGCGCACAATGATTTCTTCACATTTTTACCAGTGTTGCTAGATTTTTGTTCGAGAATTTCTTCAACGCAAGCGTAAAATTTTCTTATTATTCTTTAATTCATAAAACTTTAAAAGATTACAATTTGCCTATAATTAAGCTACTGAAATCGTGATCATATCCCTAAGCAAATTGCTTGAACTAAATAATAATTTGTAAAATTTGTTAACGTGAGATCAAACATAAGTAGTATACCAGGTGTTCGATAAAAAACGCCCAAAGGAGTTAAATCAGTTAGATGGTAAACACTACTTTATCATTTGATCGCACATGAAATGTTAAAAGAAAACTCTTTTCATTTTAATTTTCTAAAACTTCTTGAAAGTCGTGGACCTAAATACTTTTCTCTATTTGCACAGACTTAAATATTAACTAAAACGTTTTTGTAAGTCTTCTAATAAATTATATAAGTTTCTTGAAAACAGGCATCACCTTAGTTTAATTAGAAGAGTTTTAGACCCTTTTCGTTTTATTAGTTTTGAGGTGACGAAGGGCTCGCGTCCCGGCGACGACACCCAATTATCCGGGGGAAAGGTTTATTGGTTAGTCCCTTACTAAATTCCGTTCCTTTTATTTATATTGCACTACGCTACATAAATTCCTAATATAGACTGTAACTTTTCCACCACTATTACTGCTATTGAATGCAAGTAACGTAGTTTTTATTACACAATTGTATCCTTTACAGAACATTGAATTAACACTGTAACTTTACAAATATTAATACTATGTAACATAAAGTAAAATTGAATTCGCAATTGTATGCAAAATACTTACAAAATATAAAAACGAATTAATATCAAGTTTCTGAAAAAAAATTGTCTATTTACGACTTTTCCACAGTGTCCAGTGACTAGTCCTGTGATTCTTTGTAGTTTCATTCTACTCAGTCCTGATAGCGTCAATGTGCTGCTAGGTACGGGGCCATCTAGAAAGAGTCTTGTGTGCCTCATTCCCTTTTGGTTGTGATATGTCTTTTTGTGCTCCTCTGCTAACTTGAGGCGAATTATTTCTTTTCCGGTTTCATGAGCTATTCCGAAAGCGAGTCCAGGTCCTATAAATTCCCCTGATGCCCCTTGTTTAGCCAGCAAGTTGGCCCTCAAGTGTCCAATAATTCTTTGGTCCTTGGGTATCCATACTAGCTGTGTTTTTACTGTTATCGACAGTGCATCTAGCCTGTTTATGCAGGCCATAACCAGCCTGGACTGCACCATCGGCGAGACTAGCGCTTTTAGGGCTGCTTGGCTGTGCGACATAATGGTAAATGGTCCTTTGTTATGTCCCGAATCCATTATGTGATGAGCACACCAGCTAATGGCGGCTATTTCAGCCTGGAAGATGGAGGTATGTTTCCCCAGAGCAACCGCAAATTGTTTGCTCCGGTTGCAGCCTCCATAGATTTCAGCCCCGATTCCTTTTGTATTTTTGGCCCCGTCTGTATACCATGGTTCCTTCAGCAGTTCCCGAGTATGTTCCACTTGCCCATTATGGTTACTTTGAATCGGCGGGATGGGTGTAAAGATATTTACTTCGCGATAGTTTTTAACTCGGAATATTTTTTGATCGAAGTTTCATATATGCCACCCATCAAATAAAATCTACCAGCATTGCTCGATAGAGGAAGAAGTATGTGACTTGGTTCCTGATCATCTGTCATGTTTGTTAGGTGATTATAATCTCCCTAACATTCTCCGGGAAAACAGTTATCTCTGAAATATTTGGATTGCTAAATACATTCCATAGGAACAATATCATCAATCACAATGTTGTAACTCTTGATCTGATTTTGGTCCATGCGTCCATTAGCAAGCAATGCACAATTTTAAGAGCTGATAATCTCCGTATACCCATGGATTTTCCTCACCTGTTATTGGCTATTGCAATAACCACTACAAATACAAGCAATTGTAATTCTAACTGGTATACTAATGTAAAATATAATTTTAGTAAAGCCTAATTCGCCTCCTTGTGCAATAAGTTTTTAAACACCTCCTGAGATGAATTATTTGTTAGTGGTGTCGTAAATCACAATGCTAATATTTCTTACTCGGTAATAATTACAGCTGTTGATGTTTATACACCAACGATTATTACTTCATAAAATATTTCTCAAAAAGTTCTTCATTCCCGATATAAATCTTTGTCATATTTTTGTCACCAGAATTATGAAGAATCAATTGAAAATCATATTTCCGCTAGTTTTAGAAGTTCTTTAATTCAAGTAGATCAAGCAGTTCATCAATACTTGAGTCTTTTAATGATAATGAATTTATGGTTACGGGTCGGAAGGATATCGTAAATATATTTGCAACACTCTTTGGATCCCTATAAAATCCTGTCGCATACTGTTTTAGTCCTGCCAATTAGTGATTCTTGTTTGAATTTAAATAAGTGTCCAGAAATTGAGATATCAACAAATATTGTATCAATTGCTTTATCTCAGAGAGGCAAAATGTACTGATGTGATGGTTTGCTGACTATACTTCTCCAGAAGTGTGCGTTCTCTGTAAGCAGATCCATTTGGCTTTTATTCAATAAATCTCTTAAGCAAGGGAGTTTCCCTGGTTCTTGGAAAACTGTGCTTATTACGCCAATTTTTAAATGTGGTAAGAGAAATATTGTTGGTAACTATCAACCAATTTCAATTATCTACCACATAGCAAAGATTTTTGAAACATGTGTAAATCCATACCTAGATGAAAATCAATATGGTTTCAGGCCGGGTTTGTTAGCAATAACAAATTTACTAGTTTATAGACATTACGTGGCAGATGCTTTTGCAAAAACTGACAGTGTTGACTTTGTCCATCCTGACTTCTCCAACTGGTTTGACACTGTTGATAATGCTATATTACTACAGAAATTAGCTAAGTTTGGTGTGGCTGGGTAACTATTGTGTTGGATCACATCATACCTGACCAAAAGAAAACAAATTATAAGCATTGGTAACGCAAAGATATTCAAGTTACTTAAGGGGTCCCTCAAGGGTGGCATTTAGGGACCTTTGTTATCAACGTATTTTATAAATAATGTGGGTAGCTGTTTAAAACATTGTCAGTACATTCTTATTGCTGATGATTTAAATATCTTCCTGGCCATAAAAAATAATGAATGTTGAGGGTTGTTAGAAACTCCTTTTTTGAATTTCAATATCTGGTGTGGGATGAAATTAAACATCAAAAAGCAATAATATGGCACTGGTTCTCAAAAAAGTATCCACTGTTAATGCTAGTTATTATCTGAGTAACAAATTACTCAGTCCTGTGAACATGGTTAAAGATCTGCAAATAAATTTAGCCAGCACTTGGTGATCATTTTAATGAAAAACTTCTCTAATTTTCTAAACTTGAGTCCTCGATAAAATCCTCTTAAATGACCTAATATCGCAAAAAAATTGATGTATTTTTTCTATCACATAATTTTTTTTTTCTCAGATTGCAATGGTTCAATGGTTCATAATGGTTTATTATCAAATGAATAGATTAGGTTAGGTTGTAGTGGTTGCACTACACATGAAGGTGCACACTTAGGCCCGAAGAGGGCTCAATGTGATACCACGGTTTAACCATTCTCTTACGAGAACAGTTTGGAGCTGATGACAAACTTTGAATAGTTCTTAACATCTAGCGACTCGAGATCAGAGAATTCAACTAGGTACGAACGGCCTAGGTATGAACCTCATATTCCAGCTAGAGAGGGGCATTGACAGAGGTCAAGGCACCCTTTGCAGTATACATTGTAGGGAATTTCTAACCTTTGAGCATGCTTGCCAAAAGGGCAGTGTCCCGTAATAACGCCGACTATTTGAGCGATGTCACGCCTCTTTAAAGAGAAGTGCCTCGCTACTTTTCCTGTCACACTGAGGCTATATCTGCCTGGCAGTGATCTTTGAAATAATATCATAGAGGATCGCCTCGTTTGTCGCAAAGGGAATACCTGGGTGTTGGTTAATTAAGGATGAGTGTAACTTCGTTCCGTTTTTTGCTAGGTCGTCTGCTGTGTTGTTATCTGGGTTATTGCTATGCCTTGGTACCTAGATGAGCTGAAGTTGTATCCGAGTTGCCAGCTCATTCAATGCCTTCTGGCAGACGGACACCACCCTCGAGGTGCTGATTACACCTGTTAGTGATTTAGCAGCTTGGTTATCGGTATGTAAATGGACCTGACTTGCAGAAGTCCCATTTACCTTTAGCTATTCTGCGGCTGTCCTATTGCTATCACCTCCGCCTGTAAGACACTAAAGTGGTTCGGCAATCTGAAGGAGATGCGGAGGTTCAGGTCCTCGCAGAAGACCTCTCCCCCTACTTTATCGTTACTCTTAGACCCGTCCGTGAAGACGTTGAGTGAGCTTGTATCCGGGTCTTTTTCAGAACATATTTTAAAGATAACTTTAAACCCTAACCAATGGTAAGGATTCATTAAACGATATTTGTAGCAATTCAATGACATTGGCACTTTAGTCTGTTTATATAAATCTTTAGTTCACTCTTAATTAGAGTATTGTACTCAAACTTAGAGCCCTCTCTCCCAAAAGGATATTTTGTTGGTAGAAAGGGTGCAGAGAAGATGTACAAAACATATGGCCTTTAAATTCCATTTAACGGGTGCTTACGAAGATCTTTTATCTGGTATGGGACTGTCCTCACTTGATCAGAGCAGAAGAAGTGCTGATGTAATCTTCACGTTCAAGGCGTTGAATGGTTACAATGACTCACCCAAGTTGATCGAAATGTTCAATGTAAATGTACACTTCTGTGGAGTAAAATTAAGCACAAGTCTTATAACTATTTTTCACAATATGCTAGTTGTATAATTCGGGTCTGTGTTAATTGCCTAGAAGCAGTTTCAATAAACGATAAAACACCATAACTTAAAAATAACGCCTTTATTAAAAAACAAAAACTAAGACTTTTTGAAATAAAAAACGCTCGTAATAAATACAACAAAGCCAAAATAGAAAAACCATCTTCTATTTCAGTTAAAATTCGAATGTTTGAATTGTTGTCTGTAACACATCACTGGGGTAATGGCTATCAAGGTAATTAGATTTATCCAAGGTAATCTGAGTCATTCGAGAGCGGCCACGGCAACATTATGCCGCCGCCTCGATTTAACTACGGATAATGTAGCCCTAATACAGGAACCCTGGATTGTAAAATCCAGGATATGTGGTATGGGGAGATTAACCGGTAATTTATTCCACAGACCGAGCACGAAACCTAGGACTGCCATCTACGCACCTAGGCAAATAGAAGCCCACCTGCTGCCACAACTTTCCGATGGTGATACTACTGTGGTGAGAATTTGTGGAGCGATGGGCAAAGGGAAAGACGCAGTTCTGGCGGCGGTCTACCTACCTGGAGACTCCACCCTTCCGCCCCCTACAAGGGGAATGGAAGGGCTTGTTGAGTATTGCAGGAAGGACGGACTACCACTGATCATGGGCTGCGACTCAAATGTACACCATATCTCATGGGAGAGCAGAGCTTCTGATAGAAGAGGTAAGTCTTTACATGACTATTTAGTTAGTAATAATTTAGAAATACTCAATCGTGGGACGGAACCCACTTTCGTGAACACGCGTGGCCTTACAGTGATTGATATCACACTGGCTACTATTGGTATCTCTAACATTATAGATAAATGGGAGGTCAGTCGGAAAGCGTCCATGTCTGACCACAGATGGATCACTTTTCAACTGGGCCTAAAAATGAGTCCGAGCAAACCTTACCGGAATCCGAGACTTACGGATAAGAATGCGTACCGTATGCACCTTGGTGAGTTTTTGCAGGATATAAAGAAGCAATGCCCTAAGGACTGTGCCAGCCTAGACCTCCTAGCGGAGGAAGTGCAGGCAAAGATTCTTAGGGCATATAAACTGTCCTGCCCACTTAAGAGGAGGCCTGAGACAGGGACGGCCACCCCATGGTGCTGCCCAGATCTCGACTCCTTAAAAGATGAGGCCAGGAAAGCATTCAATAGAGCACAACGCTCCAAAGAGGCCTTCGACTGGACCATCTACAAGGTCCGCCTTAGAGAGTACAAAAAGCTCACAAGGCAATGTCAAAGAGCGTCATGGCATACCTTCTGCGAAGGAATTGAAAGCACTCAAGAAGTTAGCAGACTTAAGAAGACTCTATCACAGGACCAACATCAATCTGCGGGAGAAGGAGGACAGCACCATGACTGACGACCTCCATGAAAGTCTGCAACTATTGCTCAAGACTCACTTCCCTGGATGCACTCTACTATCTACGCAATCTAGGGATGTGGTTAAAATCACTTTGGCAATACCAGAAGACTGGGAACTGGCTCATGAAGTGATTAATGAAGAAAACACCCTCAGAGCAATTGCAAGTTTTTCCGCCTTTAAAACACCCGGACCCGACGGCATCTTTCCCGCCCTGCTACAGTGGGGACGGGATGAACTAGCTGAGTTTGTAATGATGCTGTTTCGGTCCAGTTTGGCGCTGGGATATGTCCCTAAGGTCTGGAAACGAGCCAGGGTTGTTTTCATACCGAAGCCCGGTAGAGCAGACTATACTGCTTCCAAGGCATACAGACCAATCACACTTTCCTCGTTTCTCCTTAAAACACAGGAAAGGATTTGTGAATGGCACATAAGAACATCAGCTCTAGTCAGACAGCCGCTGATGGCGATACAACATGCATACACACGGGGAAGGTCCACTAATTCAGCCCTGCATAGTGTAGTGAGCAAAATCGAGAGAACATTGGATGTTAAAGAATCCATCCTAGGTGTTTTTGTTGACATAGAAGGTGCGTTTGATAAAACGACCATACCGAAGATAGGAAACGCGCTAAGCAAGCGCGGAGTACCATCTAAAATGTGTGAATGGATTGGCAATGCACTGGCCAATCGTATAGTCACAGTGGAACAGGGAAGGGAACGTATAACCTGTAAAATTGACAGAGGCTGTCCTCAGGGAGGTGTTTTATCACCACTATTATGGAACATGGTTCTGGACAGCCTACTAGACGAATTTCAGCAACTAGGCTTGTTTGTGACAGCCTATGCTGATGATCTGGCCATATTAGTATGTGGTAAGTTTGAAGACGCCCTATGCGACCAGATGCAAGGAGCTCTAAACATAGTTTCTAGGTGGTGCAATGATCACTCCCTATCGGCAAACCCTGAAAAAACGGAGATGGTCCTGTTCACCAAGAAAAGGAAGGTGTCGAAAAAAGCACCAAAATTATTGAATACGATGTTGCAGTACAGCGACGAGTTGAAATACCTGGGCATCACTTTCGACAGGAAACTGAGCTGGAAAGCGCACATCGACATCAAAACAGTCAAAGCTATAAGGGGCCTTTTGGCAATTTCGTCGGGCAGTGGGGAAAACCTGGGGTTTGAAACTACGCACGACTCTGTGGTTGTACACAGTTGTCATAAGGCCCATGCTGACTTACGGAGCTTCAGTTTGGTGGCCCAGAACCAAACAGAAGACCACGAGGAAGCAACTCTCGCAAGTGCAGCGGACAGTCTGTCTTAGTGTAACAGGCGCCATGCACACTACTCCGACGATGGCGATTGAAGTCATGCTATGCCTTTCACCACTTGATATCCACATGGAGAAGGAGGCCATGGCGACTATACTTCGCCTTCAGTGCAGAGGGATTTGGAACAGTAACAGCTGTGGAGAAGTTAGAGGACACCTCTGAAGGAATGTCTGTAGAGATATACCTCTTTTAGAGGCTGTTAATGACTGCTGTGTACCAACACTAATACGGAACACACCCTACAACGTTACTGTTCAACCCACTAAGCGGATGAGAGAGTCTGCTATAAGGATCTACACAGATTGATCTAAAAGGAGAGAAGGATCGGGCCTTGGAGTTTTCTCTAAAACCCTAAAAATCCAAGCAAAGGTTCCGATCGGAATTCATGGAACCATCACGCAACTGGAGCTGATGGGAATAACACTTGCGGCTGAGTACATCATAAACCGCAAGGTGACAAATGTAGCCATACTAATCTTAACGGATAGCAGGCAAGCGATTCTGTCTCTGCAGAAAGCCTATGCCTCGTCAGAGACCGAAATAGAGTGCCACGGGAAACTCAGACAGGCAGCAATGCACAACAACATTAAAGTCTGCTGGGTGAAAGGGCATGATACAGACACAGGTAACGGGAGAGCTGACGCGCTGGCAAGAGCTGCGGCTGGGATGAATCTACTCTCACCGGAGCTCCTCTCCTCTCTCCCTGTGTAACATGTTACACACCAATGCCCTGGAGAAATTCAAGATGCGTTGGGATGATATCGAGGGCTGCAAGCTCTCTAAGGAAACACTTGTGTATCCCAATGAGAGATCAGCGAAACGGTACCTGCAGCTGGCTAGAGGGAATCTCAGGCGCTTAACTGCCATCCTTACTGGTCACTGTGGACTAAACGGGCACCTCTATAGGATGGGTATAGTTGACTCCCCATCTTGTACAGGTTGCAGCATGGAAGACAAGACTGCATGGCATTTTCTTTGTGAATGCCCGGCACTATCGTCAATCAGGGAATCCATATTGGGCGATAGATGGCCTACAATGGCATACATAAGAGATCTACCCACCTCAGCTATGCTAGAATACCTAATCAAGGTGGGCTGGCTAAACTGAGGATGGGTGATCTACGGGAGGTGGCACAATGGGCCTAATGAGGCCTAAGCGCAGTGCAGAACTGCACATTCCCCTTTGAACCAGAACCAGAACTGTTGTCTGTAACATATTTTGTATGCATAATTTTATTGCACAGAAGTGTACCTCCCAAATACATTCGCAATAACTTTACTTTCCGTCCACCTTCTGCTAAAACAGATTATGTAAAATATTTTGGAGTGCATAGAATAATGAGTGATTCAAATAACTTTGATTTCTTCTTTGGCAACCTAAATGCTTTCCAAATTTGACTTAAAAAACAGTGATTTTTGTTAAAGTACGCTTTTATTTTTTTGTTTTTATACTATGACTTTTAGACGCGTTTTGAGATTTACTCTCATCAATATAGCTAGGCTTTAGACTTTCGAGACCACTTTTTTTAAACGCGTCTACAGATGGCTTAGAAGTTATTTTCTAAGAAAGCCTAAGATTCTTTCAATTAATATTAATTTCTCCTCATTTTTCACATTATTTTATTTGCTGTTTGTTTATTTAGTTTGGCAAGAGAATAATTTGGCCTGATGTTACATTTTTCATATAAATTATTTATAAAAATAGTGAATCAGTTTGTGTAACTCAAATATTCATTCTAGGTATAATTCAATATCCGCCGGGTATTGGCTCGGGAAGTAATTGTTTTAATGATAGCAGAATCGCCATTTATGAACACATTAACTAAACAGCATCGTCTAGCAATGTAATGTAAAGTAATTTCTAAACAATTGCTTTATTCAAAAATAATAAATATTTTTAATTTTTTCGGATGATCAAAAATAGGAGGACAATATTAAAAAAAATCGGATGTTTGTAACAGTTACTATATTAAATACTGTTATTTTAGTAAAACGATCGAGCTAAATCTATTTGAAACTCTGAACAGCATAATAATTCCGATTCGTGCGGCCGACCACTGTTGCTATTTATTGTTAAGCGTCCGGCTGGCTCGGTGATGATTGTTAGATAATTACAATTGGCCTGGGTACCGTTACCGTTGTTGATAATCGTATCGTGGAATCGTAATTAAATTTCAGCATCAACATTTTATCTGCAGTCACAATTTTTCCCGGCGTTTATTAACTCAGTCACGATCCGAGCTACATAAATTCCTCACCTCGCGCGAATACAATAATTTCAACTCCGCGGACATCTATTCACCGATCGTGACCATCACACTCTATTCCCGCTAAGGAGATGCCATCTTTATTTCGCACCTTTTCACATCCACTAACGTTTCACCGACCGAAGACAAATAGTTTATTGTAATTTGATTTTCAACTATAAATAATCACACTGTTTTTTTTTTCAATAAACAAACAGTGTTGATATTCAAATTAGGATACATTTTCTTTAAAATCGAATTATAATAATTAATAACTTTAATTAAAATTACTATTAAACAAACTAGATGTTATTAGAAAAAAAGGCGAACGCTTTTGATTCCAAGTATCTAACATGGGGGAAAGTACTATGATAGACATATGCATAAGCTGTATATTTTCCGACATTCGTTGTTTTTTAAAAGAGCTCAATGTGAAGCTTTAAACGAGTGTTTACCACTCCCAGACTAAGTATGAAGTAAAATTTGTAGTTTAGAACAGCCCCGTGAAAATGTGGCTTTTCTAAACTCGAAATTTTAATCTGTGTTTTATGCGCACCACGCGCATAAAACACAGATTTCACTAACGTTTCACCGACCGAAGTCGAATAGTTTATTGTAATTTGATTTTCAACTATAAATAATCGCACACTGTTATTTTGTTAATAAAAAAACACAGTTAATATTCAAATTAGGATGAACTTTCTTTCAAATCAAATTATAATACCTAATAACTTTAATTAAAATTACTATTAAGCAAACCAAATGTTATTAAAATATAGGCAAACGCTTTTGATTTCAAGTATCTAACATGGGGAAAGTATGGTAGACATATCAATTTTATTATTCTTAGTAAAATAAAAACTTTTTATTCATTATGCCAACAATTTGTTTATACAATTCGATTTTTTTTACATTCATGCACACTTGCGATTTAAACCAAAATACCGTGTACGTTTATAGAACCGTGCATTTTAATTGTGTCGCATTCATTCATTCGGTCCGTGCGGACTTTCATTAATAGAAATTGCCGCACGGTTTATGTTCATTAAAGTAAGCGGAAAATCGTCCATCACAACCAGACACACGTATCGCTCGCGTAACTTTATGGCGCGCGCATATCGTTGTGTTTTCTGTTAAAAGTCATTAAGTGCCGTTGATCACGTATGCACTTAATGACTTAGCGCGATACTTGCGAACGCTGCGCAGTGATTTATCCGCGGTCTTTGGATGACCTATCAGATAAATTACGGGCGTTTTGTTTAATTAAAAATGTACATGTGAAATGTATTTTAGCGGCAGAAACGGGGAATTCATATCAAGATGGAAATATTTTCTGTTATGTTATGTTGCAATCAGTAATGGACTTCATATACAGTGGATTTTATATACCATTGCATATGTATGTAATGGTTAAATTTCAATGCAAAATCATATATAAGAGACGTATTGTATATTTTGTTGCTTAAATTTACATGCAGATAATATTTCATATCTTGTGGTGGAGGCGGTTACTTTGTGAAACATTGTAAATATTTAAATAATTAACACTGATTACTTTTTTGTATTCACTTTTTATTTTAAACTGTGACTAGTTTGGGCTCAACAGCGAGCCATTATCAAACTAACTACTTGAACTAACATTAGGATCTTATATATACTTAAAATTATTTATCAGGTAAAAAAGTGTCGAAAAGAGGAATATACATAAGTTCCGTCTGGCCATTTATTAGTGGGATTCCCGGATTCAGTTTTGCTTTGTAAATCTCTAATGACTCCAGAATGTTCATTTTACGGCCCTTTTCCACACAATGCAAGACTGAAAGTACATCTTCAACAAAATTTTGTCCTTCTTCCATGAGGTGGTTAGAAAACGTGAATTTATCTTATTTTAATTTATACGCTTTAAGATGTTCTTTCATCCTTACATTAAAACGTCTACCAGATTGTCCTATATATACCCCTTTACAAGACTGACATGTCAATATCCAGGATTTATTGTCAATGTTGGTTTTCGTCTTTGGATTGAAAATTTCATATTCAAGTTTTGAATATGGCTTGAACGCGACTTTTATATATATTTTTTTTATATTTTTAATTTTTAGGCTTAAAATGCCAAAAGAGGTATTTTTGTTCACTCTGATTAGTGTTGATGTTTGCATACATGTATTTTTTAATTTGTTTAAGTTTATGTATTTCTATAAAATTATCAATTAGTCCTATTCTGTATCCACTATTGTTCGAAATGTTCTTAATTATTTCTATTTCTTTTTTAAACGCGTTTTTATTAGGGGTATATTTAGTGCTTTATGAATCATTGAATTGAATGCCGCTAATTTGTGTTTCATAGGATGTCTAGATGATTGAGGAATTATCGTGTCTGTAAATGTTGGTTTTCTATAAATTTCGAATTCTAATTTTGAGTTCTGTTTTGATATTAATAGGTCTAAAAAACGTATTTCATTATTTAGTTCTGTTTCTAGTGTAAACTTTATGTTGGGGTGTAGGAAATTAATAAAATTTTAAAACTGATATAATTGTCTATTGGAGCCTATAAAACAGGCTAAAATGTCATCCACATATCTGTACCACTTTACAATATGTTTTTGTCCAAGTGACAAATAGAGAGCCCCAAAAAATAACGCCACCAACTAAGGAAGCAATTACTAACTTCTGGGAAAACATATGGTCCAACAAGGCCCATCATAATGAAAATGCTACGTAGATCGAGCGCGAATTTGAAAGACATGAAAATATACAACAACAAAATAATGTAAAACTAACCACCGAAGAACTAGCAAGGATAATTAAAGACACAACTGGAAATGCCCAGGACCAGACCACGTACACAATTTCTGGTACAAAGAATTATCTTCAATGCATGATCACATGTGTAGGCAAATAAATGATTTAATAGAAAACCCAGATCTGTTTCCACAATTGTTTGCTGAAGGTATGACTTTTATCAAACCAAAAAATGATGAGACCGCCAACCCAGCCAACTACCGACCTATTACATGCCTCCCTACCCTGTATAAAATTATAACATCAGTGATATGCAACAAAATTGAACAACACCTAATAAGCAATAACATCCTTACCAAGGAACAAAAAGGATTTATGAAGAATAGCCAAGGCTGCAAAGAACAGCTAATAATTGATAGCATTAAATGAAGCAGTCAGAAAAACAACAACGAAACATGGAAATATGCTACATCGACTATAAAAAGGCGTTTGATTCTGTACCCCACTCCTGGCTGCATAAAACACTGGAAATCTATAAAATCCACCAAATTCTCTGAAGTTCTTGAAAGCAATCGCAACAACATGGCGAACAAGATAACATCTAAGAACAGAAAAAGAACAAATACAAACAGAGTGCATCCAAATTAATAGAGGAATCTTCCAGGGTGATTCTCTGAGTGCGCTATGGTTTTGTATATGTCTAAACCCCCTCTCCAATTCCCTAAACGACACAAAATAAGGCTTCCAAGTCAAAAACCGAAAAGATACAAAACATATTATCAACCATCTATTTTATATGGACTATATCAAGCTATACGGCCCAAAAGAAACACAAATGAAAGGTTTACTAACGCTAGTAGAAGTCATAACAATAGACAGAAAATGGATTTTGAAATGAACAAATGCAGAACCTTATGTATGGAAAGGACACTATTACATCTCACACACTCAACAAACAATCATTAACGAATATGCAGAAAAACGAAACATATAAATACTTAGGATTCCAACAAAATACCGAGTTAATTATCGAGGCAATATTGGCAAGAAATACTTCAAAGGTATCAGCAAATGCAGTAACGATATTTTGAGGAGTATCAAAGGTGTTAAATACATATTATACAGGGTGTCCCGTTAATTTGAGGAAATGGCTTAACCATAGATTCCTGTGTAAACACCATAACTCTAGGGTGGACGCCGGGACACACAGGGAAGGATGGCAACGAGAAAGCCGACGAATTGGCAAAGATTTGATCACGTAGACCCTACATTTGACCAGAACCGATGCTACCAATCCCCAAAAAGTCAATAAGACCAAGCGTAAGAGAGTGGACTCTGGAAAAACCTGACAGGGCACAGACACAGTAAACTACTGATGAGAAAACGAAAACCCTGCTAAGAACTAGCAACTGAGGCCCTCAGACACAGTAGAAACAACCTTAGAATGGTCACAGGAATGATAACTGGACACTGCTTAACATTAAACTGTTTACAGAAGATCCAATATGAAGAGGAAGAGGATGAGGATGCCTGAAGACATGTACTATTCGAGTGCGAGGCGCTTACTACCTGGAGGGAAGCAAACTTTGTCCAAGGGAATTCAACCCACTTCCCGAAGGGAAAGATGATCGAATAGTTGCTGGAATTAGCTAATGAAACAGAGCTCTTTGATTAACTACGGAAACGGAAGAAGTACAATAAGCCACACGGCTGTGGTGCTAGGGCAGAAATAACCCTAACTTCCGTTCCTTGCCCCTAAAAAAAAAATAAAAAATAAGTTTCCTGGGATCAAAATATGATTTAACATAACCATCTTCAAAGTTCAAAAAAATGTTATTAATTTTATTTATAACAATTGAACGCTACATTCGATATGACTAAAATTTATTATGGTTGATTATCATAATATAACACACTATTTCAGTTATTATGACTATCATTGATTGACAAAAAGTATAAAAAACAATAGTACTACAACATAAAAACTAAAATATGTTTCTATTGGCGCAACTTAAAAAAAATTCAAAATACATCTTCAAAAATGAGTTCATTTAAAAGCTTTTTTGTCTTTTAATAATGTTTGATATCTAGTTCGGGTTTGCCACAAAAAAATATAATGCAAATAAATTGTTTTTTATTATTTAGTAAGAACGAAACATAGTTTTTTGGGGTGATTAAAAATACGTTTTTTCTTTGTCGCCGCCATTGTTTAAGAAACGTCAATTGTGTATATTAATTAACGGGTGTTTTTGAGAATTAATTGTTATCTTCATTAAGGTTTATAATTCTTTAAATATTTTTTATTTAGATATTCCGTGTTTTCTTATTTCCTTGTTTTATTTTAGGTTCAATTTAAAGCTTTAAACGAGTGTTTTCCACTCCCAGATTAAGCATGAAGCAAAATTTGTCGAGGGTCGAGCAGCGACACGAGACAAATTTTCTGGGCTTTTCTAAACTCGAAATTTTACTTCATGCGCCACGCGTATAACACACTAAAATTTTGTGAAATTCACTTGATATCTGTGTTTTATATGCATGGCGCATAAGGTAACATTTCTAGTTTAGAAAAGCCTAGAAAATTTTAAGGGCCTTTTCTAAACTCGAAATTTTACTTCATGCTTAGTTTGGGAGCGGAGAACACTCGTTTAATGCTTCAAATTGAACTTTTTTAAAAATCAACGAATGTCGGGACTTTGCCAAGGAAATTGAGGATACCATATTTATATTTTATATTTTTGTAGCAAAACCGTACAAGATATCAAACATTATTAAGAGACAAATATGCTTTCAAATGAACCAATGTTTGAAGTTATATTTTTTAAATTTTCATAAGGTGCGTTAATGAAAATATATTTTAATTTTTATGTTTTGGTACTACTGTTTTTCATACTCTTTGTCAATCGATGATGATCATAATAACTTAAATAATGTGTTATATTATGATAATTACCCATAATAAATTTGTCAAATCGAATATAGCGCTCAATCGTTACGAATGAAATTAATAATATTTTTTTTGAATTTTGAAGACTAATTTTGGCTTGATCGTAAAGTTTTATATATGTGTTAAATCATCATATTTTGATTCCAGGAATCTATAGTTAACCCATTTTCTCACATTAACGGGACACCCTGTATATCGTGGAGCAATGTCTGCATTGTGATTAATTGTAAATAATTCATGTTTAAGAAATTATTCATAGAAATATATTACCAAAAGAAAAAAAAAAAATAGAAAAATACTAATTGTATATTTCAGTCGCCCAGATGCAAAACGTGTTTTGACAAATTTGTGGCAAAATGACAAAAACTTATTTTGCTTCAAAGTCCCTCATGAACCTCGCGAGCTCACGCTGTCACACTGTGCGCCGCCAACTAGTTGATATAATTTGGCCGTTTATGCGACGCAAGTCTATTGAATAATTAAATTTGTGCAGGTTTTCTCTGATAATGTTTGATCGATAAATCTAGTTGGTTGTTCTTCCTGTAATTTATCCTCGTTCACACAGAAAGGAAAACGCCTGCATTTTCTGGGTAATTACAACTTGTCGCGAATGGAGAAAGGGAAACGCCGGAGAAAATCGCGTGTCTGCCGGTCAGAATTTCCCTGCTACATATCAATAAAGTGAAAATATTATTCAATAAAAGTACGATTAAATTCAATGTTCAACAGAAGTTTATTGTTTTATTTTACCTGGAGTTTTAATAGAATTCAATTACGATGTTCTTTCCAAATATTCTTACTCTATATGGAAAAGATGTTAGTATTTTTCCAAATAAAAAATGGAAGCATGCTTATCACCTTTGTTTGATTAAGCGTGGCTACCGGCTGTATCTCAGAAACTATATAGCGTAGCATGTTGGGGTAAAAATTGCATAATGATAGTGGCCAAAAGAAATCACTGGAAATTAGTTTTAAGTTCCTATCTCCGCCGCTAAATACAAAAACAGATCTACGCGGAATTTAACTTAATTTTAACTACTCACTTGTTTCTTCATCTCACACAATTGAAGCAATGGCGTGCGGCAAAGTGTGATCATTAAACTGCGTGTAACTTTTGTCAGGATTAACTGAAATTATTCAAGTTAGTCTCATTTAATAGGTAATTGAAAGCACTCATTGTTTACTCTCGTTTGCTTTAGTTCTTGTAGAAAGCGCCAGAGGGCGTTTTTTGAACAACCGACATATTTTCTAGATTATCTTAAACATTCCAAGTTATAACTTATAGTTCTCCTACGCTAGTTTATTACAGAAAGGAATACCAAGAAAAGTGGTGAAACCTCATCCTGATATCTTTATCCTAACCAAAGATATATTAAAAAGTCTGGTAGATTTGGCCATTTTCAACCGCGTACCATATATAAACTTATTTTAAAATCTAGTAGGCCTTAAGGATTTTTTGTTTTATATTCAAGAGGTCAAAAACAATAATTTAAAGAAAAACGAAGATCACTTTTTCCCATTAATATGTTTTGGAAAGCGAATA
Source organism: Philonthus cognatus (assembly GCA_932526585.2). Taxonomy (NCBI): domain Eukaryota; kingdom Metazoa; phylum Arthropoda; class Insecta; order Coleoptera; family Staphylinidae; genus Philonthus; species Philonthus cognatus. The sequence continues at coordinate 60,398,424 of OW052246.1, forward strand.
TGTGAAGTAAATCGATGATTATTTAAAATCTCAAAATATGGTAGGCTATGAGATTAGTAGAATGTTTAAAACAGCGTATATTTACTACGATTAAAAACACTTATTATAATAATTTATTGAAACAGTAACAACCAAAACAAAAGAAAATAAATCGAATACAATAATTAAATCTAGCTTCGCTGGTAGAGGGTGCAATCTCTACCACAAAGGATAAAAACAAGATGTTATTTAAAATGCCAATTAAGCTGGATATGTTAAAAATATGTAATCCTTAATCTACTCTAAATTTTGCTCGATTTCAATTATCTTCTCGTTTCTTTTGCTTTCACATAAGATGCAGATGAAAATGGAAAAGTCTAATCATTAAAATGGTTGTAACTTTAGTTAGGTTTAACTGAGTTTAATAAACTTTGACTTAATTGATATACAATTGAATCCACCTTTAAACACTTTGTATTCTGATTTAATTTTGTGTCTATAGTAAGGATCAGAGGGCGCTATTAGTACAAAATACCCCATTCTGCACAATTTTCAACATCTCCGGTTTGGGTAAAGATATCGAGATGCGCTTTTCGCCAGATTTCACACTAGTTCTTATTTTAGTTAACTACTGTAACTTACGTATACCTTAAAATTTGAAAATTTAAAGAAAATGGAGAAAATACGTTGATTGTCTCAATCGCACCCTCTAGCGCTTAATATCGAAATTAAAATAAATCAGAGTGAATTATGTTTCAAAGTGTATTCAAATATCTATTAAATGAGCCCAAATTTATTAAATTCAGTGGAACATAACAAAAGTTACAGTCATTTTAATAATTAGTCACTTTCGTTCTTCTGTGCATCTTATGTGAGACATAAAAAAAACGAAAAGTATATCTAGATACACTTAAGAAAATTATTGCAGCAGATGAACATTTGTAAACTGAATTAACGTGAGATTAAACATAAGGAATATTTTTGAACTTCTTAGTATTTCAGTGTTTATAGGCGTGGCGAATGAAGTAAAATTTCGAGTTAAGAGAAGCCTGAAAATGTAGTCTTTCTGGCGCGCTACGCTTCGCTTGGCGCCGGAAAGTCCAAATTTTCAGGCTCTTTTCTAAACTCCATATTTTACTTCATGAGTCATGCGTATAATATACTGAAATAGTGTGCAGTTATTTCAGTGTATTATACGCATGGCGCATGAAGTAAAATATCGAGCCACTTAAGCAGTATGCTAAAGATGTATATTTTAAAATTTCCTTAAGACCAGCGTTTTATATGCGTAAAGAAAACAATTAAACTTTAAGTTTAGTAAAAACCTTTATTCAGGCTAAACTATTTCTTGTCCCCCCACAAAAAAGAAAGATTAATAACATTTTCATTAGTTAAAAAGTGGCAATTTTTCTTCGAACACCGGGTTGGTTTGGGGGTTGAGCCCTTTTGTTGGGGATTAAGTGAGTGTGTGCACATTTCGAAGCTCCGGAGCGATAATCAGGTCAGAGGTTGAAGTTGGCAGTTGCCCAAGAGAGAGGAGCTTTCAATGAGCGTCCTTCACATGCTTCCCGCAGCCCGTCGAGAAAAAGCGCCCGCAAAAAGTGACAGAGGAGAGTAATTGATAAAATAAATTATGTATAGGGGGGCGTGGGGCCCATTGTCGCCGGCATTTGATTAATCGTCGCACAAATAGATTTTCCCTATTTTTAACAGCAACAAATAATATCCCCCATTCACCCCCCTGCCCTAGCCCAAACGAAAAGAGAAATTTATTCCACCCTTTCAGTGCGACAACAACTTCATCATCACACGATGGTTGTTAATACATAAAGAAAGAAAAAGGGTACAAAGGATATAAATAAATGTACTAAATATTATTTAATAATAACGTGAGATGCAGAGACAGATCCATTAAAAATATCTGAAATAAAAATATAAAATAGAACAATATAGACCCAACAACAAATAATATACGAACATTAGACAAAGACATTTCAGAAATATTCGCAAACAATTTTAAATACGTTTATAGAATGAGACAGGACACATCTTTTGACAATGACTTTTTCGAGACAGTAAACAGCTGGTATAAAAACCGCATTCTCTCCGAACCCCCGCCTCCCCCTCACTCCAACGAGAGACTGAACGAAGAAACGTATTTTAAAATACTTCATAAGTAAAAAAAATACGGCACCCAGACAGGATTAAATTCACTGACTAATAATAAAAGCCTTTCCCTCTACCATTCATTTCTGCACCCTAAAAGTCTTGAATTTTAACTATAGTAATTAAATTATCTTTCCAGAATGAAAACACGGGATTATAACATAAACCCAAACCCAAAACTGACCCTTTACAAATTAATAAATACCACCTTATCGTCCTGACTGGAAAATTGGTCGAATCTCTTTTCAAAGAAAAAATAATTAACCATGCATTACCCTATATCTCAATCTACCAATATGGCTTCTTATTCTTACATCCAACTGCCAAACAGCTCCTCCGCGATTCATTTTCTAGACATATCTTAGGCATTCGATTCCGTTAGGCACTGGGGTCTTTTATATAAATGCAGTATCCTTAATCCACCCAAGTACCTTATCAACCTGATCCAAAACGTTCTTCTAGACCGCAAACTTCAAATCAGTATACGACAAACCATATCCTCAATATTCTATCCTGAACAAGATGTTTCTCAAGACTTCCCTCTATCTCTTCTGTTATAAAGCATATATTGCTCCGACTAATATCATCCCATTCATGTACCCTAGCCTTAACTTTTAACTCCCTCCAAGAATTTATAAACCAAATAAGCTCAAAATAAATAGTATCAAATCCCAAATTTTCTTACTCTACCATCGCAATACACCTAATCTTTCCACATCTATTAACGAGGCCATTGCTTTTTATGAGCCCATGAGACAGAAACTGCCAGTTTTAGTCGTGAATGTCTTTCTTCGCATCAACATTTAATTTTTTATCGTAGACGTCAATTGTTGACATTTTATCTGATATAATACAGAGACAGTTTGCTTTTATTCAATTTTAATTAGATAAAGACACAACACAAATGCAAAAACCTGTCTAAATTATTTTACACCTATAAATCCACTTTTTTAACTTCTGGTGATTTAATTTGAAACAGGTGTGTTTCTGAGCTTCAAAATAAATCAGTGCCTGGCGCATTAATTAAAATTTCAAGTTTAGAAAAGCCGGAAAGTTTGGATTTGCTTGATTTTCAGGCTTTTCTAAACTCAACATTTTAATTCATGCTGAATCTGAGAGTCAAAATAAAAAAAAAAAAACACTGGTTTTGAATACCTAAAGATTTACAGCGTATATGTATACTTAAACGAACATTTCTCTGTATATTTGAAAAAGAAATGAGTAGTATGCAGTGTACACAGTGACAGAGGAATTAGTGGGTTTACAGCCGCTATAATGAAACACTACTGGAAAAGATACTTTTGCCGAGGTGCAAAGTATATTTGACCAATATGGTTTGCAGTGGTGAAAATTAGTTGGAGTATGCACAGATGGTGCGCCTTCAATGGTCAGTTCACGTTTTATCGGAATTCTGAAGGAAAGAGCAACGCGACCAGACCAAAAAGTCTAAAATATTCCGATTTCTATCTCTTTCCTAAAATGTTGGAGGGTAAGGGGAAAGAGGCCGAGCACTCTACCCCTTGAGTGCTCGGCCTCTTTCCCCTTACCCTCCAACATTTTAGGAAAGAGATAGAAATCGGAATAATTTAGACTTTTTGGTCTGGTCCATTATGAACATCAACTGTATTTTATGGGTGTGAATGTCAACCCGATATTAGCAGGTAGTAAGTCCATTTGTTTTCAGCCGGCGCGTGGCGTTATCTTTTGTCCGGTTTGGGGTGGTTTTGATAGGAAGATTTATTTGATATTTATGAAATTATTTAAAATGTAATTATAATTAATACGACATTTGTAAAATAAAGTCAAGAATTATGCCTACGTGTACAATTTTAGGTCAATAGAGTTGTTTAAAACGTATCTGACGTTTACATCTTGGTAAATATTGATCATCATCACATCTTAACGTTATATATTTTTAACTTTACTGTTAATCAGTGGTTTATACGCGTGGCGCATGAAATAAAATTTCGAGTTTAGAAAAGCCCCTTCATGCTTAGTCTGGGAGTGGACAACACTCGTTCTTAGAAGTTTCAAATTGAAGGATCACTCTAGATTTCTAAGTTTATTACCATTTTACAAAGACTACAGCTCGAAGGACCAATCATGGTCTTCGGAGACCGAAGGACTACATGGAATCGAAGTTTTTTTTAAAGAAAATAACGAATATCTAAAGTTTTACAGCATGGATAGGAGAGAACACATCCAATTTTGAAAAATATCGAAGTTGGGTTGGTTTTCAGTGCGTTATTAACTTCACTTTCAATCAGTGTTTTATGCGCGTGGCGCATGAAGTAAAATTTCGAGTTTAGAAAGGCCCCGTGAAAATATGTCTCGGGTCGCTGCGCGACCCTCGACAAATTTTCTACGCGGGGCTTTTCTAAACTCGAAATTTTACTTTATGCTTAGTCTGGGAGTAGAAGACACTCGTTAGTTTAAAATACATCACAATTGGTAAAATATATATCGTTGGATGCCCGTCTTCATGGGTGATATGTAAGCAAATTATGGATCTGAAGAGTTGTCAAATAAGTAAGTTATTCAACTGTTTCTAAGGCACTATTTACAAAAAACAAAAGAATAACATTTTACATATAAAATGTACAGGGTGAGCGAAACTTGATGTCTCAGCTCTATTATAAGAAAAGAAAAAAAACGATAGAAAAAATCTGAAAAGAGGTTCATAAATGGGATTGAGTAAAGTCCATTTTAATTCAAAATTGCATATTTTTCTCAATTTTGAAACTGAAGTAATGACGTCATCAAACATTTTTTCCCCAGAAACACATCTATATTTTTGGGTATTTCAAAAGAGCTAATTTTTCTGAATAAACTTTGGAGAGAAAAAAACTTGCTGTATCCTTTCGTTAAAAAATTAAAAGCAAACTTAAAAGAACGTATTATCAAAAATTCACAATTGTCACGACTTAAACAAGTAGCCTTTGGAAGCAAATAACAAAGCCGCATCTGTCAATAATTAAACTAATGGTTGACAAATATTGTTTTGTTGTCATTTCATTTTAGATTTCAGATTTTATCTATCGTTTTTCCTTTTCATATAATAGAGCTGAGACATCGAGTTTCGCTCACCCTGTACAATAAACTATATGTGTGATACATCATTGAATTCAGAAAAAAATGGCATTGTCGATGGTACTCACAGAATGATTATTATAGATGTCAATCGATTGTGCATTTTGAAATCCAGAAAAATACTGAACTTCTATAACCATTTTAGTAGTCGTATGTAATTTTCATATAAATTGACGATGTGAACGCCATCTGCTGCCAATTTTTGAGTAGTATCGTTACAGCTATTGACAGTAGATGGCGTTCACGTCGTTAATTTAAATGTAAATTACATATGAGACTATAAAAATAAATAAAGATGGTTAGTTTTGTTCGGGATTTCAAATTGCACTATAAATTGACAATTTTAATAGTCATGTGTAATTTACATTTAAGTTGACGACGTGAACGCCATCTACTGTCAATAATCTTGTCTATTGTACTCACAGAATGACTATTATAAATGTCAATTGATTGTGCATTTTAAAATCTAGAAGAAAACTAAACATCTATAACCATTTTAGTAGTCATGTGTAATTTACATATAAATTTACGATGTTAACGCCATCTGCTGCCAATTTTTGAGTAGTATCGTTACTGCTATTGACAGTAGATGGTGTTCACGTCGTTAATTTAAATGTAAATTACATATAAAACTATTAAAATGTATTAAGATAGTTAGGTTTCTTTAACTTTAAATTGACTTTAAATTGCACTAAAAACTATAAGTGTCATACATCATTGAATTCAGAAAAAAATATTCCTCCACAAAATATGAAAATCCAAAATGGCGCCCATTAGAAAAACAAAAGTTGGCTACGGTGTAATGTCAAAGTTGTAAATGTCTGAATTCAATAGTTTTTGAATATAAAAAAACGAAATTTCAAAAAAACCGTTTTTTGACAATACCTCAAAGCGAAAGATGGTATTTCAAATTTGTTTTTTTTGTTATTATTGGGCCCTAAATTACGCCACTTTGTCCCAATTTAACCGACTCTCTATCTCTTCAAATAACCGAGATCCCTATACATTCTGTTCAAATATATAGAAAACGTAAATGGCAAGTTTATTATTATTGGGCCCTAAATTACGCCACTTTGTCCCAATTTAACCGACTCTCTATCTCTTCAAATAACCGAGATCCCTATACATTCTGTTCAAATATATAGAAAACGTAAATGGCAAGTTTTTTTTATAAATAAAAGTTGGTTTGTTTGATTTTTTTTTGAGTTTTGCTCAATAATTATTTTGGATTAACCCTATAATTTTTGAGAAATTTGAGTCTATAAATGAGGACCTTCTAATAAAAAAAATAATATCTCGAAAATGTTTGCAGATCTATTTTTTAAAGACCATCAAGAACCTTCCCCCCTCCTTGTGTGATCTTAATTTACATTAAAACATTCTTAGAACTAAGGTACGCTTCTTTTGTTTTAGACCCCTTATAAGAATATAATAAAACGAAAAATGCGATCATGTATACCTTGTTTTAGTGGCGTAGATAGCTTTTTGTGATTGGGGGGGGGATTTAAGTTAGTATGTTGTTTCATTAATTTATTTTTCTAAAGTTATACAAAAACAAGTATAAAAAATAAACTTATGTTCATTGTAGCACTTTTTCCCTCATTTAAACAACTCATGATTGGCATACTAAACGTATTTTACTTGTTAATTGGTTGGTTATAGACCATTTCACATTAAATCAGCGTTTTATACGCGTCTCCCATGAAGTAAAACTCAAAATTTTACTTCATGCTTAATCTGGGATTGGAAACACTTGTTAGATGATCAATCATAACCTTATTTTGCATGTTTTTTTTATTGCTAGTTTAGCGTGCTTTATTTAATTGATTCGATTAAAACGTAACCAAATAATACCATTGCATAACATATTGATTAATGTGTTAAATTGTTGGAGCCATCAAATAAACATGAACGACCTTTTAAAACGCTCTAAAATGGGAAAAAAAAGGGAAACTACCTGCTTTTCAGATAAGGTCATAAATTGTTACATCAATACCTCATAAATTGGGGTTTCTTTTCTTCCATTGTAGGGGGTGTCTCTCTTCAAAATTTGCTGGTTTAGATATTTTGGAGAGGCCCTAGAGCAACCGCTATGAATGTGCAAGTGAGTGATTTAATAATTTTGCATTGCATTATTCACCAACAAAACTTGTGCTCTAAGTCCATTCGACTGAAGAACGTTGAACGTCATTGATGTGGTAGTAAATAGCATCAATTTCATTACTCTCTTCAGAACACGATGATGTGACATACTATTGCGAAGTAAGGTGGCTAAGCAAAGGCAAAATGCTTAAAAGATTTTATGACCTTAGAAAAGAAATTGCTGATTTTATGGAAATGAAAGAGAAACCATTGCCGCAAATTTGTGATCCGACATGGCTTTGTGACTTGGCATTCCTGGTAGACATCACAGGGCACTTAAACGACCTAAACTTGAAGCTTTAAAAACAAGGGCAATTGAAAACAGCTGTACAGTCATCTCAAAACAAAATCCGCTTGTGGGAAACACGAATAAGAAGTAAAAGTTTTCATATTGTAACATTATCCAATCATGAAAATATTGATTACGGTCGCTATGCTGAAGGACTGAAACTACTGTAAGAGCAATTCACTGATCAGTTTTTCGATTTTAAGAATATGGATAGCACTTTCAATATTTTTGAAAATTTGTGTAAGTGTAATGTGGAAGATGCTCCGCTTCACTTACAAATGGAGTTGATCGAGCTTTAAGAAGACTCATATTTCAAATCTAAATTTGATGATGTGAAACTAAGCTAATTTTACAGAGCATACCTTTCCGAAGAAACATCTGACAGATGTTGACAGATTTGAACATGCAGAAGCACGTATAAATGTGAGCAGTTTTTTTCAATCATAAAAATTAATAAAAATAAGCATCGTACTCGGCTTACAGATCTTAATTTAAAAAATTCTTTAGGCCTATGTACTAGTGATATTGACCATAATATTAATCATCTTGTTTCTCAGCTTCAAACTCAAGTTTCTCATTCATCTTTATTTGATTTTTCTATCTTTTTTGTATATTTTTTATCGCCTTTTTATTCACACTACCTACTTATTTCTTACCTACGGCCCGCGACCTGATTAAGTCTCAAAATTATGCCCTCAGCTAAGCAAAGGTTGTCCATACCTGGTATAGACCAATGCAGAATTGAATTCTGCGTCGGAATATGTACAAATATACAAGGCGTTCCATTCAGAAAAAAATAGATTTAACAGTTTAAAGTTGTCCAAAATGCAGTGAATCACAAAATGTTACTCAATGATTTTGTTTATAGTACTTCACACAAAATCCAAATTCGCAATTAAAAATACTGCATTCCATTTGAAATAAGGAAGTTGCCGTCGCATTAGCTTGATAATATTTGTAGTGAAAAGAGCACACTCAATTACGCAAATGCTGAAAATCTCATTATAATGCATTAATTATAACTCTGTATATTTCTTTTGTGCGGTTCTGGTGGGACACTCTGTATAGCTTAACAATCATTGTTAATAATATAAAAATGTGGCATCGAAATTAAATATATAATTTTCAAGAGAAAACATTTAACTGCAGGTACATAAAATTAAGGTTGATGCCTAAACTAATCATTATTTTTGGTGATTTCTGAAACTTCTATTTTTCCTGTTTCTCTAGAACACCCATCAATCAAGTCACAGAACGCGTCTAATTTCAAGCTTTTAACGAGTGTTTTTCACTCCTAGATTAAACATGAAGTAAAATTTCGAGGTTAGAAAAGCCTGAAAATTTGAATTTGCCGAGGCGAGCGAGCGAAGCGAGTCAAGCCCAGCAAATCCAAATTTTCAGACTTTTCTAAACTTCATAAAAAAAACACTCCTCGAAATAAAAAACATTGCCTGTTATATCACCAACTCCCAAAAATACCCCCCGAAAAAACATTCTTGGAAAACCAGTTCCAGAAAAAAAAACCCGATTTGTTTTACAAGATCATTTTATTAATTAAATTACACTTACATATCTCAAAGTAAACATATTTCGTAAATTAAGAGAGCGTGCACAAACTTGTGTTATAAGTTAAAAAGAAATTAGAAAAAGTATTTTATTTGTATATAAATATGTGTTTTTGTAATTTGTACATATCTCCTTGAAGGTGACTGACTAAAGGTCGAAACTAGTCATAATAATTTAAAATCAGTGAAACAAACCAAGTGTTTTGATTAGATGCAAGTTTCGACAAAACCAAATCTTAGGACAGATAAGTCTTTTGTTAAGCAATATCAAAAGGAAACTCCGTCTAAGAGTGCATCTTCATTTATTTAGTAAATAATTTTCAATAACAATATATCGAGAGGAGCTAACAATTATCTCTGCAAGCAATAAAAAATAAATAGCGTCGCTTTATTTGTAAATATCGACAAGAACTATGAAAAAATCGCCTTTTGAGCGATTTTATAAAGAATTATCGACATAAATAATGTGTTATTTTATCTTGTTTATACAAGTAATAAATATATATTTGACTGTAATTTATTAATAATTTCAGACAGAATTATGAAAAATACGTCTATGAGTATATAAATCAGTTTTTATTCAGATATCTCACCGGTGTGCGGGTCCTTTTTTTCCGGTCGGTGTAACCGCCCTCAAACAACGATCCGGATGATGTATAACCCTCAGTCTGCGCATTTATTTACATTCGATCACGGCACATCAAATTGTAAATGGGGACGGAATGGGGGCACATAAATTCTATACGGCCTTCATAAATGTTACTCGTTTTTTTATCATCGTTCGTCGACCAGAAAATTTTTATGTTGGATAATTTGTAATAAAAATGACCATGTGGACATACAGTACGTTTATATGGTCACATATTATTGATAATTTATAAATAAATTGAAGTTTAACTTAAGAACGTCTAATACTTTTAGAAAATAATACAGGTTTTAAACAAATAAAATGACAAAACTTCATGAAAATGGATATTTTGTTTCTAAAATTAAAATAAAATGGTTATATCTCACCAACTTCTGTCATTTAAAAAATATATATTATTCAATTAAACAATCAGTATTTTTCGTATTCGGAGGCAGGGTTGTTAAAAAAACCTTTTTTTTATTCATTATAATTAAAACAAACAGTTTATTTTACAAAACTTGTTTTTTTCATTGAAATAACGTTTAAAATATTAACAATTAAAAACATGTTTAATCCATGTTTAAAACACGATTAAAACGTGTTTAAAACAGAACATACAGGGCATTTTTCTTTTAAGTTTTTTTAAATTTGAGGGAAATCTTTGTTTCAGAGCGATTAATTTGAGGCTTTTAACGAGTGTTTTCCACTCCCAGACCAAGCATGAAGTAAAATTTCGAGTTTAGAAAAGCCTAAGAATTTGGAAGTGGAGCGGCCAATACAAATTAGGCTTTTCTAAACTCGAAATTTTACTTCATGCACCACGCTTAAAAACACTGATTTACAGTGAAGTTCAAAAACCACACACATACAACAACGATTATAGGCAACCTAATATACGTTATAGTTATTGGTTTGCCTATAATCACTGTTTTAAACAATTTGTCCAGCGCAGAATTTGACTCACGTTTTATTCATATTTACATATTTGATTGCTAAAGCCGATATTTCAGTGTTTCACACGTGCTAAGCGACCAAACCAAATTTTCAGGCTTTTCTAAGCTCGAAATTTTACTTCATGCTTAGTCTAGGAGTGGAAAACCCTCGTTTCTCGATTCAAGTTGAAATCTTTTTAAAAAAAAATACCTGGAAGAAAAATTTCCTCTATCTAAAAATCACATTTATGCACACAGTTGTGATATTTTATTGTAATAAAATATTATGTTTAATAATGTAATTTTAAATGTCTGTTAATAGGTGAAATTTAAAAACGTAAACAAAAAATCTTAATGAAGTAGTATAAAATATAATTTAGCAAATTTAAGATAATAAAAAAAAAACAAACGTTTCGAACATGTTTTAAACAAATGTAAGATTTAAAACATGTTTAAAACAAAACCGTTTAAAACACGACGGCTGTATGTTTAAAACAGTGTATTAAAATAGTGTTATGAACAAAACAACCCTGTTTGGAGGTGATTTTATAAACATTTGATGCCTTGAGTTCAAATATGGAATTAGGTTTTGACTAGGTGTTAAAATTTAAGTGAAATATATATACTATTTTAGTTAAATCCATGGATCAAATAAAAAAACTAAAGACGGAATTTTTATTATTATATTATACAAATATTATTATATACAGGGTTCAAAGTACCACCTGGAATATCTTCAGAACCATTCTTAAGTAGCAGAGATTGCTAAGAAACGAACCATTCTATTTTAATGTTAGAAACAATAACATTCAATTTCCATGAGCATCGGACACTGACCTTTTGTGAAGTTCAAAGTATACTGCTTAGATATGTACGTTTATTATTCACAGTCGACTCAGTTTGATTTTATGTTTGATCTCGCGTTAACAAGTTTCACAAATGTTTGTAATAAATACTCTTGGTGTCTTCATCATTGGCCTTATATTGGATTTTGTCTGATTATGTCTCTCTATGAACTGTATTTCGGCTATTGTGATGTTATATCAAATACTGTCAATATAGTGTTTTAATGACAAAATACTAATAATTTACTTTACAGACTCGAATAATCATGTACCTACTATTATACGATATAATAAACGTTAGTAAAATCAAATCAAGTTGTAATTGTTTAGAGATTTTTTTTTTTATGGTAAAACAAATTTCTATTCGAATGGGATAATTCAAAAAAGGGTTCAGCACTAAAACCTTTGAATTGAACAAAGGAATTAGCATTAATACACGTTTTTCGCTGTCCTTGTCCTTTGTTTGTTGTCAATTAAACGGAAGGGCCGAAAGATGGTCGAGTTTTAATCTCTCATTAGGAAAAGGGCCGAAGGGCCCGGAACTAATTGGTACGGTTCCGGGGCCCGTGCACGGGCTCCATCCCAATTAGGACGACCGCCCGACTTAAATAATAATGCGCCACAACAATCCACGAAACTGAAATTTCCGAATCCTTTAATGTGGCACCGCCGTTCCCTTTTCCCTATTCTCTTTACCCCCCCCCCACCCTCTCTACTCCTTTGCGTGATTAAACCAATTCCTTTTGGAATGGGGGAGGAAATAGTTTCACCACTTTGAATAAATATTGAGGAGATTGTCGATAATGAAAATATTGTCATGACCTTTGTTAAGATTTATTATATTAAATAAGAATTTTCGTTTTATTGATTGATAGACTTATTTAGTAATTGTTTGTATTTGTATAACGATTATAAACAAATATTTAAACATACATATGTCAAGTGATCAATAAATTTGTTTGTATTAAATTTTTTATATTTAGAATTAAATTTTGTCATGATTAGTGATTGTATATTTATATCAACCTTTTCAATTACCCTTAATTCGGTAAATTTGTTAATCAAAACCGGTTTGCGGATAAATAACGGTAAAATACAATATCGTTGTTTTATGGAATCTGTTATTCTCTTAATACTCACTTCAATTCATTCTCTTAATACTTTTTAAATATGGTTGTATTATTGTAAAAATTAAGTATTTTTTGAACTTCACTTTGAATCCGTATTTTACACGCGCATGAAGTATATATTTCGAGTTTAGAATAGTCTACAAATTTGGATTGGTCGCTTCGCTTAGCTACCAGGCGCGGATCCACGGGAAGGGGAATGGCGGACATCCCTCCCCCCCAAATGGTCAGTCGACGATTAAAAAATATTGTATTTTTTGTAAGTTTACAAGTTTTTAATGTAGATAATAAAAACTAGTTTATAATAACGTTAACAAATTAGAGAATAAAATATGTATTTATATATAATAAATCATGGTGGTGACCAATTTAAAATGTTAAATTTCCCTGACTCTTCCCTGATGCCAACCCTTAAAATAATTTCATATAACCAAACCAAATGTAGGGTAGAAAAAAGTTATTTAAGTTATATTAAACATAAAATATACTGTTCGAACTCCACAATATTGTCAATGTTTTATACGCGTGGCGCATGAAGTAAAATTTCGAGTTTAGAAAAGCCTGAGAATTTGGATTTGCCGGGGCGCGACTCGCTTTGCTCGCGCGCCTCGGCAAATCCAAATTTTCAGGATTTTCTAAACTCGAAATTTTATTTCATGCTTAGTCTGGGAGTGGACGGCACTCGCTACAAACTTCAAATTGAACTCTTATAAAATCAACGAATACCAGAAAAAAAAAACATAGTGTACATCAGGATATGTATAAGTACCAGAGCTGGGACGAATCCTCGTGAAAAAGGATTCTAATCACGAATCCGAATCACCTAATATGATTCAAATTACAAATACTCGAATAAAGGATTCGAAAGAGATAAATATGATTCGAATCAAAAATTCGCATCCTGTTTTTTCGAATCATAAATACAAATCCTTTAGGAATAAATTTGATTTTATCATTTTTTTGCAACCATTAACATATAAATATCGTTATCAGTTGTTTTAACAAAAATATTCAAAACCTAATTATTTATTATTAACACTGAACATTGTTGATAACAGAGTAAATATCTGTGTTACTCTGATTAAAGATGTATTTGTGTGTTTTTGAACTTCACTTCAAATCAGTGTCTTGTACGCGTAGCACATGAAGTAAAATTTCGAGTTTAGAAAAGCCCCGCGTAGAAAATTTGTCGAGGGTCGAGACAAATTTTCACGGGGCTTTTCTAAACTCGAAATTTTACTTCATGCTTATTCTGGGAGTGAAAACACTCGTCCAAAAGTTCAAATTGAACTTTATTATAAAATCGACGAATGCCTCAAAATTACGTAAATAAAAAAATCACTGAATATCATTAAAACCGGGAAAGTCAGAGAAAAGTCATAGTATTTTATTCAAATTAACCAAAATACTAACAAAAAAGCCATATGATATTATTAAATATGTTAAAATCAACAGGCATCATAAACATTACAAAACAGTAAACATTTATAAAACCAACTTAAATATTGACAAAAACAATAAAAAACATTGAAGAAACTGGGGGTTTCTCACAGAAAAAAGTTATATTAAAAGGTCAAGGAATAAATCTTGAATCAGGAAAATGTTGGAAAACTTTAACATTTCAGATTGTGGCTAACATGTCAGCTTTACTCCAAATAATGTTAAACAAAATTTTGAAAACTTGATAATTATCTTTAATAACATTTTCAGTCATTTAATGTTCTTATTAAAGCAATCAGTTTGAAGTTTCAAACGAGTGTTTCCACTCCCAGACTAAGCATGAAGTAAAATTTCGAGTTTAGAAAAGCCTCGCGTAGAAAATTTGTCGAGGATCGCGCAGCGACCCGAGCCAAATTTTCTCGGGGTTTTTCTAAACTCGAAATTTTCCTTCATGCACCACGTGTATAAAACAGTGATTTAACAAGAAATTTAACACACAAAATAAATTTTTCATGTTAATCCTTACAATTGATTCGAATTATTTTTGACGATTCAAATCCTTTTGTAAGTATTCGAATCCAGTTTAACTAAAGTATTCGAATGCCTCTTTTGAATCCTCTAAAAGGATTCGAATCCAGGATTGGAATCCTGAATGATTTGAATCCTGCCCAGCTCTGATAAGTACTTAAATGAAAAATTCCTTGATTGTCGTGTCTAGACGTCAACAATTAAGAAATGCCCAATATTTCGAAAAAGTATAGAAAAGGGAACATTTTTAGAAAATCTATTGTACTTTTTATATGCTGAATTATTATAGTATATTACATAACAAGTTTCGTAAGTAGCGTTTTACACACAAGTGAAGTTAGGGCCATGAGCCGTTAGGCAAATGGCCTAAATCCCGAGTGCTCTGAACGCCACTTTCGAACGAGTAATGTACTATACTTCTACGTCCACTATCTAAAATTAAAACAACTAGACAAAATTAGAAATACATGTTATCAATAAACAATAATAATAACACAATTACTACAAAATATTTATTTATTGCAGTATATATTAATTGTACAGTCTGTACAATTTTTATAAAATTATTTAATTTGTTAACTCCTATGGAAAACCATAAATTTGTAATTTTATACCTTTCCCTAGATTTTGTGAGCAATAAACTTTAGGCTGTAGAATCAGCAGCTTTTATAATAGTTGGCGGTGTGCAAGGTCCACTATCTCAATCACTGTCGGCAAACATTTTTACTATTTAATTGATTAGCTTAAGCACTTGCAGCGCCAAGTTTAACTGACATTTTATTGATGTCAAACGGAATGACTATCTGATTTATACATATGAAAAATGAGCCAATGAATGTTATCCATTTGCCGGAAATAAAATGTTCAAGAGTTTTACAAAATACTTCCGGTGATTACGACACAGTGTGTGTTAAAGCCAACTATCGTTTTCAAAAATCCACTTGTAATACGCATTTTACATAGTAGGCGTAGAAGAAATTCATTTCTAATTGTTTTAGATTTTTATCGCTCAACAGGACTTTAATTTTAATAATTCGCTTATTTTCCCCATATATTTTTTTTAAAGATTGTATGTTCATAATTTTGGTCAGGAATTTTAGATTTCTGAAGTGAAAAGCAATAGAAGCAGAATTTAAGATTTCTGAACATTTAAAAATGTAAACATCCTCCTAAAATGTAATATCAAAAAATTTGATAAAAAGAAAAATAATAATAACTGTGATGCAGAGCTTGAAATATTTTAAGCGTTGATTTTAGCCCTCGGAACAGTTTAAGTTGGCTAGCCATGTCATAGATAAAATCAAGTTTTAGTAGTGACTTCTCTTAGTTGAAAACAATAAAAACAAAAAAATCCCAACTTCATTCCAGTCGAATTCCAAAGTCTTCCACACATTTATCATCAACATGTAAAATTTTTAAAAAAATTACAACGAACGATCATAAAATTATAAAGATCGTAATCAATAAACTTTCACATTTTACATAATTTCTCTCTGGCAGCGCAAAAAAATGAAATAAAAATCGGGCATCGTTATCCGGGGAACGAGCGATTCAATTAAGTTAATGACGAAAAATTGGCGTATCGAAATTCGCCTGCCTTAACTGGGCAAATTGCAAAAATTACCCTCGGACGCGATTGATGCCGCATACAAATTACCGGGCGAGCGAATCGAGCAAAACAACGGCACGCTGAAAAATCATGAAACGACGTGCAAAGAAACCACACCGCCGCCTGTAAATTATTATTTTTTAACATCGGCGCTTCAGCTCTTGATGATCCGCCCGATTATACGCATTACTGGATACTTTATACTTTAAGGATCATGATGATGACGATAATGGAAATGTAATCTAAATTGATTTTCATTTAAGTGAGGAGGTCGTTTCAGGGAAATCATTGGAAACGTTAACTAATTATGAAGTACAGTAAGTGCATTTACGTAGATTATATTATGGTCGTAATACAACATTAAATTGATTTAATATAAATACCTGCCAAGATCAAAGACCTCCTTAATAGTTATAAATTTAAATAGATATGATTTAAAATAATAATTTACTAGAATATACTCGTATTAGATTCAGTAGACTAATTTTTGAGCCATTCTATTCGGCCCGCGGTTGCTTAAAATAAAAATAACTGTCAGAATTTTGTAATAGATATGAAAAAACGATTTTAACAGTGTATTTAAACTTTAACCAAACAGTAATTTTGCAGACCGCACAACATTTCAAATGTTATTCTAATATAGTTAACCCTTTGCGGTCATGTTTTATTTTCGTTACATTTCCAGCAGATCACATAAATTTAAGTAAAAAAAAATTGAAACAAATTTTTAAAATAATTTTATTTATACATACTATATACATAAATATTCTTATAATGATATGAAAACATAAATTAAATTTAAAATTAGGAAAATATTAAATTAAATTTATATTATTCATTTTGTAAATTTAAATTTAAACATAAGTCGCCATTCTTCTTGCTTAATAAAATAACAATTATTTGATAAATTCGGCAGTTTCTGCTTACTTTTCTTTGTACAACTTTTGGGTGTGGTAAATTTTAAAACATTTACCAGGATGAAGTCCAGGCTTTGGAGTACAAGTATTTTTTTTACTACAAACAGCGCAGTCCGTGGATCTGATTAGCTCGTTAGCAAAAATAAAATGAGGTTTATTGTTTAGTCGTTCCATGGAGTCAGATGTTGATGGACGGCCTTTGAAATCTTTTCTATAATTGCGGATATTTCCAACGAGTTGTTGAAGTAAATTTTTACGGTACTTGAGAGACGTTATACGTCGCAAACCATCCTGTTGTCTTTGTTTATTATATAATATGTATCTATTGACTATTGCTACTTCAAAAAGCCAAAAAAAATGTTTCCTCCACCACCTGACAGACTTTCTCGTAAAGCTATAACTTGAAATATAGTGATCAGCATAGTCAACAGCTCCCATATTATAAGTGTAATCAATAATAGCCCTGGGTTACCTAATTTCCTCTATTTCTCCGGCTCTATTTCTTCTACTAACAATTTCTATATCCGTATTGTGAAATATGGAAAGAATGTGTACATTCCTTTTATCTTTTCAGATTAGTTCTATCATGTCTTTTTTCCTGTATTTTCTTGTCCCATCTTCCATTAGTTTTATTTTTTTCTTCCTAATTTCTTCTGGCAAGCCATTCCTGTTAAGTATTATTGTGCCTGTTGTTTAAATGCTAATATTTAAAAGCTCATTGGCTAAATCTATTCCCGTATAATACCTATCTGTGTATAGGTGGAATCCGGTACCGTTGGATTTTTCTAATAATTTTGTATATAACTATAATGTTATCCTGGAACTGAAAGGCAAATCGGGACGGCAGAGACTTGCTGTTATAAAAGCCCCATAATAAGGTAAATATACACTGATATATTTAGAATCTGCCAAAGCATAAACTGTAAGACCCTATTTTGTAGGTACATCTTGAATATAATTCTTCCTCTGAATCCAACAGTACTCTTATCCACCGCGATTTTTTTACCAGGTATATAGAATGCTCTACATTTTTCATCGATATAGTCGACAACATTTTTTACTTTCAGTCCTCTCTGTACATTAGCACATTGATGTCCTTGATTCAAATGCAGTGCCTAATAAATTTGTAAAAAACGCTTTCTTCCAAAAACGTCTTTGAAGAACGGCTGTTTATTAATCCATTGATCACGAAAATATTCTTTTAAACTACATTTATCATTTAATGCCATATTAATAATAACTCCGAAAATGCTTTTATTTCTAAAAGTGTTACGTCCACCAAATTGGTTGCTGTGGTAAAGGTATCGATTGGTTTATTTTTTCAGCGGCATATTGGTTAGTTGCAGCTACAATCTTTTGGATAAGTTCGTCCGTAAGAAATAATTGGAAAGAATACAATTCTACAACGGGTATTTGGATAGGGGGTTTGTAACCAGAAATGGCCGTAAATCGGAACTTTCTAAAATCTTCATCATCGGACCCCCATATTTTCCAACAATCGTCTTCGTTATTGCTTTGGTCTTCTGTATTAATTTCATACTCCGAATCAGATTTAATGTCCTCATAATCTCCCTCAGAGTCAGAACACGTATTATTAGGTTTACTAAATTTTGAATCGTCTGAACTTTCGTTAGAAATGCGTTTTTTTTGACGTAGATGCCATCATTTTACCTATTTTGTTTCAATTAAATATTTCAAATTTATGATGATTTTAAGTTAAAATCCGATAACCTACCAACAATGCCACCACGATGAAACTGTTATAATAAACAATATATGTGTTTATTATAACAGTTGTTGCCTAGCAACAGCGAGGTCGAGCATGCCTCGCATAGCTGTACGCGCATAAGCGATTGTTTTCAAAACTCCCTACCACGCTAATGGCACCACTTTCAGAATTTGATTGAGTAATATATACCGGGTGTTGAATCGATCAGGTATACGTGGAAATTTTACATGTAAAACCATATTTATGCATTTTTCCAGGGTCATTTTAGAGGAAAAGTATAAAAGCACAGACAAATTAAGACAAAAATCGATCACTATTTGGTTCAAATCCGACGAGTTACTATTTTTATCAAATTTTGAAATACGTAGGGTTTTTTCTTAATTTTTTTTCCTACTGTACTATTTCTCTGGAAGCAAAAAAATAATAATATTTTGGCTGTACGTTTCGGCAGCATGGCTTCTGCCATCACCAGGAGCTTTTATTTTGAATGATATATGTCACTATTTGCCATCTATTACATAAAAATAGAAAATGTTCATACAGTAGTGATCATAAATATGTTATTATACATTTTTATATAGGCAAGTGTTGACAAATATTAAAAAGTAATAGAATTGAATCAACATTCTTATTACCTGTTGCTAAAATGGATGTGTGGCCTTTTTCTTACTCTCTAAATTGTAATGTAGTATTTGATTGATTATGTCGCTTTGCTAACAACTTGCCATCAACACACATAGATCTATTGAAGAAATGAAAACCATTCTTGAAAAAATTAATAACTCTTAAGAAGTAGACCAGTCAATTCCATCTCATCGAATAGTTGTTTGTTCATTATATTGAGTTTTAGATACACTAGTAAAACAATAATCTTAGGTTAGATATTTATTGCCATAAAATTTTCTTTTTTGCAATATCATTGCAATCTGTTTATTTCTCAAATATTCGACAAATGGCTTTCATTACTTTGTAATTTAGCAAAATCTCATGTCTATTCTAACAATAAAATGTGGCAAAATCATAAATCTATAATAAAATATAAAACATGAGTTTGCAATCATCACAATTACGTCACAGAATTTGCAGAGAATGTTGTGCACTATAGGAATCTTGCTTATTTGAAGGGAAAACTTCTGGTTCGATTAAATAGTGGAAAATCTCCTTTCTCACTTAAAATATCTTGAATTGTTGCGATGTAATATGAAAAAAACATCCTACATTTCGATTATTGTAAATTGTCCATTTCTCCATTACTTCTCATATTTTTTTAAAATTTGTATACTTAAACATTTTACGATTTTTGCGTCTGCAAATCGACTCGTTTATGTTTTTGTTATAGGCGTCTATCTCCGGAGCCATCATTGAACTGAGATATGGATAATTCTTAACAATATATTTTTTTTCAAATTACATCGAAACATCTAGTGATATTTACAAATTGCCTATATCTCTGTTATTTATTATCTTACTGCAAATTAGTAAAAACATTCTTCGAACAACTTTTGACGACTCGACTTATGGAGTAAGTTATAAAACTGCAAAGCGATTTGTTTTTGGTTTTCCAACACAACTTTTTTTTTCTTATAGGGAAAATAAAAATATGCATATCATTGAATGGCATTTTTTATGCTGATTTCAATGATGTGCTATGTGATGACTTTAAATAATATATTTTTGTGTGGTATAGTGTCATGGAAACATGCGCGCAGTGTCTATAAAAACTATTTATTTCCGTTATAAAAGATAATCAGTCATTAATAGTGTATCTTAATACCATTTCAACTATTTCATAGCAGATTGGTATGGTTTAATTGCTAATACCAACTTGAACAACAACAATAGTTAAACAAAAGCATACAGGTACATGTGGCATATCGTTGAAATCAGAATTGAAAATAGATTTCATTGATGTGAATATTTATGTTTACATGAAAAAAACAAAAGAATCTATAAAACAATAAGTAATAGACTTACCCGGGGACCATAGCCAACTTTTGTTTCCTTATGGGCGCCATTTTAGATTTTCTTATTTTTGGAAAGAATATTTTTTTCTGAATTCACTGACGTGTCACACTTATAATTTGTTTTGAATTTAATGTGTATAATTTTGATCTTTTGTTTTTTGTAAAGAGTGCCTTGGAAACAGTTGAATTAGTCACTCATTTGACAACTCTTAGGGCCCATAATGTACCCATAATTTGCTTCCATATCACCTTTGAGGAGCTGATTCATTACTATACTGATAAAAAACGTATTTGTTTATAAACGAAATACTGTTAATAGTAATAAATTAATAACGCATTAGCGTTACTCATAACTATAAAAAGCAAAATTTTTCAATAAAGAGTAATACAAAATTTAAGAAATGCATGTGGCTTGACATTAAATGTATACGCTAGATTTATACCCAATAATTAGATACAAAGCAAAAATGGTTCAAAATTATTCACCAAAATGTGTTTCAATTGGGTAGCGCGATAATCTAATTCTGACACACTTTAAATTAAATTCGTCCTTTCCTGTATGAAGAATAATACACTATTATCGTTTCTCTTGATTTGAACAAGCCATTGTTTTTACTTTATGTTATGTGTGATTACTTATTATTATTAGAAAAGATTGACAGTTATAAATTCATTTTGACTGCTAGAATTGAATGACTATTGTCAAGATTTTGTTGCATAATAGATATGACGTCATTGTTTTCAAGGCACTCTTTACAAAAAAATAAAATAATTATTTTAAATATCAAATCTATAATAAACTATGACAAGCAAAACTATGACTGTGTGGTTTCGTGTTTATTTATTAAGCATTAAACCAAAGAGTGCTTTTCGTTGTTTTTATTTATTTACAGTTTATATACAAGTTGAGAAATTACAATACATATAAGTCAGTTAATACACATTCACTCTTCGTGTCACTGTCACGGCGGGCACGCAGACGTACGTGGAATCTCCAGGGGTCGCTAGGATGTACTCGACCTGGATTAACTCCCTGGTACCGGGGTGGTATTCCGTTGACTTCGGGTAGGGTTGAATACTCTTCTGTCGTTGATGGTGGCAACTCAGCTGTGTTGCCACGTTCCAGTGGTTGCGGGGTGAAATACAGCTCTCTGTTAGCGCTGTCCGTGACGCGTTGTCGCACAGATTACAGATGCACAACTATGGGGAAAAAACAGTCGCAACATGGCAAACCACACTGTGGTGGCGCGACAGTCGATTAATGCAAAATATGGCGGTTTTTTTTAAATTCGTTTATATTTAATATTATTTAATTTAAGTCCATAAAAAAATTATTGCTTTCACTGATGTAAGCAATAATTTTATTATGAATATTAATTAAGGGTACATAATAAATAAAACACATTACTAAGTTAATTTTATTCATTTAATTATATCCATAAAGTCACTCCTGTTTAAAGCAAAATATAAATACAAATGAAGGGAAATCAATTAAAGCAATATTAAATTATTAACAATTTATTACAAAAAAAATATGGGACCAGCTTCACGGTTCTGACATTTGCCATTTTTTAATACCCTGATATGACGTTCCTTTTTTTAATAGTATTTACTGAAGCTTTATTTTGAGGGGTAGTGTCAATATTTGGACAAACAAACAAAGCCTTTCTGAGCTGTCTAATAGGGGGAGTATAAATGTGAGGAAGTGTTGATGAAGTGGACGCTTCCGTACATGTAACCTAAAATATAACATGTATAAGTATGCACATATTTCCTTGTTACACATTTACCTTTAGTGGAATTAAATCACTGTCAATATTTGAAGAAACAGTACTCAGGTCTGCAACAAAAAGAGATGGGATAGCATCTTGTAATAATCGCATACTTACATTAAAGGGAACAAAACATTCCTTGGAAAAATGCCTGTCGCAGATTCTCCCATTAGATCGGGACACATCAGATACAATTCCGAGAATATGTTTCCACATCTCACATCTAAAATGGTACATTTAAATTAAACACTGTTTTAATCAGCTGAAATCAAGCAAACAAACATCATATCAGCATTAAATGTTGACGATCATAATCCGATTTTAGGTTGATTATATAACATCACAGGGGGCAGTAATTAACGTCACAACAACAACAAAAATCTACTCCATTCACAATTTGTTAATAAGTAAGATTATCATCCGTAACTATCGGATTTCTATAGCCGTTTATCAAAATCTATTCTACCAACTTCACAGATCAATTAGATTTGTTAAGTTTAATACATCTAGTCTCAAATTAACAAGAGCAGGTTTTCACAAACAGCTAATATATACTACATTTTAGTGCTAATTAAATAATAAATTAAGTTAATTTGTTATCATGTTTTATTTGTTACACAGAAACAACATGCATATGCATTATATTAGTGATGTGCATAATCAGATATAATCTTTGAAATGGTACTACATTTGTTCGTACATAAAAAGGAAGTGCCGTTCGATTAAACCACAATTCAAATTATAATTAGTTAAACAATCGATTCAGATCATCACATTATATTGAATATGTTTATTCCTAATGTAATAACTGAATTAAAACCTTATAAAAAGCGGGCATTGTCACATATTTAAGCTATAGTCCATATTTTAAAATTAAAATCAAAACTCACTTACGTGATTTCACTTTATGTAATTCTGTAATAATATAAGTATTCAGTGAATATAAATGGTAATGGTAATGAGGATGAAATGAGTAATTGTAAATACTTTGGAATAATTACAATTTCGAATTTCGTGGTAAACAGAACAATTTCTTTACTTCAGTGAATTTTTATTGTTAGACAAGGAAGAAATTTTGGTTTCGCAATTCCCTATATTGTTGACACCCCGTGCGTTGTCGCTTCCGTGGTGTTGGAGGTAGCGGAGAGAAGCAGGTTTTCGCCATCGGCGGTGCTCCGTCGTCCTGCGGTGTCCGTCGTCTTCTCGTATACCAGTGTGGTGCGATTCCGGTTGCTACTGTAAGCTCGCCGGGTTGGTCGGCTGTAGCGGGGAGTATTCTTAATTTTTAAGCGATCCAGCTGACTATGGTGAGCGAGCTTTTGGGATCGTGCAGCTATGGGGAGCGCGCTTTTGATCGTGGTTGCTATGGGGAGCGAGCCGTGTTCCTGTTCAAAGTGCCTTTTTGTAGCTCCGCGCTGCCCTTATAACGGACGCTGCGATTATCCCTTTAGGCAATTTTCTGGGGCGGCCTCTGCCGGGTTAACACGCGCCTCTTGCCACGGCAGGCTGTGCGTGCTTGGTGGTGGGAGAGCGTGCGGACTGGCCACCCTAGTGGCGAGCGCTTTTTCGTGCGCTCGGCCTGGCGAGCGGCCGGGTTCCCACAATGACAAACATCACTAAGTTCAGAAAAAAATATTCTATCAAAAAATATGAAAATCCAAAATGGCGCCCATAAGAAAAAGAAAAGTTGGCTATGGTTCCCGGGTAAATGTTATAGTTATCTTAATACAAAATATGCTTCTAGATTCCTCGTTAAAAAGTGCCTATAATGTCAAAGTTACAAATGTCTAGACTCGATATATTTTGAATAAAAAAATAAAAACTAAAGTTCAAAAAATCAGTTTTTTGGTAATATCTCGATAACAGAAGAAGATATTTCAAATTTGTTTTCAGATTATTGGTAGGTCCTAAAATTCGCAACTTTGCCCCAATTTAATCGATTCTCTATCTCTTCAAATAACTAAGATCCCCATACATTCTGTCGAAATACGGATACCCTGTATAGGGAAAGGGATGGTGAGTGCTCCCTAAAAGCGGCATCTGTGGTGGCGCATATCAGGTAAGGTAGAAAAATCGGTATAGCTGCATTTCGCTTAGCCACGATGCAAGAAGTATTTTTTGCGATCAAAGTATACGTTATACTGAATAAATCTGTTACTGATATATTTGATTTGATCCGTTAATCTTAGAAAGACAACGTCATGTCCAGAACACGTGTTTTTGAAGACGAACAATGCGCTGTAAGTGCCAGAACTTTTGAACTCTGATCGCTCAGTCACACGTCGACATTGATATCGTCCGATATTGACCCGAACTGATAAAATTGTGCCTAAAGTGCGAGAACTTTGATGATTTTTGCCTTATTCAGCCGGTTCATCTGGACTATGTAGAGGTTTTTGTTTGTCTTATTCTTTTAGAGAATTTGTAAGTGCACTAAACAATCTCAGTCGAACCAAATGCTTCTTTGGGTGAATATCTGTTTTATTCTTCGCGTTGTTCTATTTCTGACAACCATCCATCCCAACACTATCAACACATCAGACACAATTTTTGACATCTCGGGACGATTTTCTACAATAATGCAGATGCCCCAGCAGTTTTGGCGGTTATTCGATTTTTGTTTTAATTCGAAGAATAGCAGTTATATTAAATGCTAATTTGAAATAAAAGAACGCAGTTGGGAGGGTTTCACTTTTATTGTTGAACACTGCAACATGTTTCACCACACAGTGGCTTCATCAGGCAGATGAAATAATGATTTTACAAAGTGCAGGTAAAAGCTTATATACTAATGCAATTAAACTAATAGAAGGGGGGGGGGAAGGGTAATGAGGTAATTAGGCTGAAACTAAT
This sequence comes from Philonthus cognatus, assembly GCA_932526585.2. Lineage (NCBI taxonomy): Eukaryota > Metazoa > Arthropoda > Insecta > Coleoptera > Staphylinidae > Philonthus > Philonthus cognatus. The sequence continues at coordinate 60,423,999 of OW052246.1, forward strand.
ACAAACAATTTTGAGCGACTAAATATTGATTAGGGGTGAATTATTTACTTCTATTTGGTCATTTAATAGAATACCTTTTTTGTTATATTTATTAATTTCTAATTCTTCTAATAAGTTTAATTTACGACTTTTGTTACATTTGTGCAAAATTTTGAATTTAGGGTTAAAGTTATGTTGGTATTCGATTAAATGATTGGCGTAGGTTGAGGAGGTTTTCTTAAATTGAAAGCATTTTTGATGTTCTGAAATGCGATCTGGGAAGCTACGTCCAGTTTGTCCAACGTATACCTTAGGGCAATCTCCACACTCCAGCAAATACACACCAGAGTTCGTAGTTTTATCAGATTTGTCTTTAGAATTATTAATGAATTTATTAAGTGAATTGACCGTTCTAAAAGAAGGAGTTAGGTTTAAGGATTTGAGTTTTTTGCTGATGGCAATCGAAGGGGGCCGTTAAATGTTAATGAGTAATATTTATTATTTTGATTTTGAAAATTGGTGGGATATACTAATTTCAGGGCTTGTTGTTTTTGTTTTTTATAAAGGATGTCTAAGATAAGCTTTTGACGAAAGCCGTAGTTATTAGCTATTATGAGAATTCTGTTGAGCTCACTATTAAAATTATTAATTGATAGGGGGATAGTGGTTAGCCTATGCAACATGGAATGGTAAGCTGCTAGTTTATGTTGCATAGGATGGAATGATGTGCTATGGATCGTAGTATCTGTATGGGTCGGCTTGTGAAAAATATTGAATTCATGAAATTCAATATTTTTCACATGTCGACCCATACAGATACTACGATCCATAGCATATCATTCCATCCTATGCAACATAAACTAGCAGCTTACCATTCCATGTTGCATAGGCTAACCACTATCCCCCTATCAATTAATAATTTTAATAATGAGCTCAACAGAATTCTCATAATAGCTAATAACAACGGCTTTCGTCAAAAGCTTATCTTAGACATCCTTTATAAAAAACAAAAACAACAAGCTCTGAAATTAGTATATCCCACCAATTTTCAAAATCAGAATAATAAATATTGCTCATTAACATTTAACGGCCCCCCTTCGATTGCCATCAGCAAAAAACTCAAATCCTTAAACCTAACTCCTTCTTTTAGAACGGTCAATTCACTTAATAAATTCATTAATAATTCTAAAGACAAATCTGATAAAACTACGAACTCTGGTGTGTATTTGCTGGAGTGTGGAGATTGCCCTAAGGTATACGTTGGACAAACTGGACGTAGCTTCCCAGATCGCATTTCAGAACATCAAAAATTCTTTCAATTTAAGAAAACCTCCTCAACCTACGCCAATCATTTACTCGAATACCAACATAACTTTAACCCTAAATTCAAAATTTTGCACAAATGTAACAAAAGTCGTAAATTAAACTTATTAGAAGAATTAGAAATTAATAAATATAACAAAAAAGGTATTCTATTAAATGACCAAATAGAAGTAAATAATTCACCCCTTATCAATATTTAGTCGCTCAAAATTGTTTGTATTAGTTTCAGCCTAATTACCTCATTACCCCCCCCCCCTTCTATTAATTTGATTGCATTAGTATATAAGCTTTTACCTGCACTTTGTAAAATCATTATTTCATCTGCCTGATGAAGCCACTGTGTGCTGAAACATGTTGCAGTGTTCAACAATAAAAGTGAAACCCTCCCAACTGCGTTGTTTTATTTCAAATAGTATTATGGAGTTTCATCATGTATCCGCCTCATCAATTAAATATTTAAATGCTAATATTTCCTACATGGAAGCTGTCATTTGCAAAAATTTGTATATTTATAAAAAAGATAAACATAAAATTGTGAACTAAAAAGAGCACTTTCTAAACAGTCGATATATTTTGCCAAATAAAAAAATTAAAATAGGATGATAAGAGTAACCATAACAATGCTGCAATGTTATATGACCTAATTCAGTCCCTGTATGCATAGAAATGTAAATGCATGTGAAGAATTACTTAGGGCCAGTATATTCACCTACCAATAAAGTGTTCAGTAACGTTAAAGATGAGATTGTCATCTGTAAACGTATATTCACCTTCCGTTAGTGGCATCTTGTCAGTAAATTAAGGTTACGGAGAACATAAAATTATAGATCACTTTGACTTCTCCGTAAAAGTTACAGAGCAGATCATAACCTCAACTTATGACGGATATTATATTTAAAAATGGATGTAATTGATGATATCAATCTTATTCTTGATAAAATTGATGACGAGATTGGTGGTAATTTAAATCGCAGACCATATATTACTCAAAATCGGTATCATCAATGGGATAATTTAAATTGCTGGGATGACCTGGATTTTTTCCAGCGGTACCGTTTGAGGAATACTTCAGTTTTGGAAACCTTAGCTCTAATCGAAGAAAGGCTACTACATGAATCAAATAAGTAAATTAATTTACGTTATTATGTGCAGTGCATAGAAGTAATCAATTATTTTAGGAATAATCCAATTCCACCTTTACAACAATTTTTATTGACGCTGAGATTCTATGCTACGGGCGGTTTTTATGTGACTGTTGGGTATTTTGCAAATATTCACAAAACAACTGCAGCAAAAATTATAAAAAAAGTTACCAGTGAAATAGCCGCTTTGAGACAACAGTTTATAAATATGCCTTCCACAGAGGAACAGAGAATCAGCGAGCAAGTAAAATTTATGAGAATTGCTCGTTTTCCCAGAGTAATTGGTGCGATAGATTGCACACATATAAAAATTCAAAGCCCAGGTACAACTGCACTTCAGAGTACTTTATGAAAGGTATAATATAATATAATGCAATAGAAATTTTTAGGAGGACCAAATGCAGAAGTTTTTCGAAACAGAAAAGGATTTTTTTCTTTAAATGTGCAGTGTATCACTGATGCCAACTACAAGATTAGAGATATTGTTGCACGATGGCCAGGTTCATCGCATGATGCCAATATTTTTGACAATTTATATGTAAAGCAAAGGTTTGAAGCGAATGAATTTGGAAATAGTGTATTATTAGGTGACGGTGCATACCCCTTAAGACAATATATAATGACACCAATTATCAATCCGCAAAATAATGTAGAAAACCTTTTCAATGAGGCACATATTAGAACCAGAGGTGTAGTGGAAAGAACGTTCGGGATTTGGAAACGGCGATTTCCTTGCCTTTCAATTGGTATGAGGTGTAAAATACCAATGATTCAAAATATAATAGTTGCAGCAGCCGTCCCGCATAACATTGCCAGAAACAATGCAATTGAAGATAATGAAAGGCTTGTAGGAAATGAGAATATACAGGAAATGGAGGAAAATATTGTTTATGATAATAATAATAATGTTTATCGTGCTGAATTTTTAAACTATTTTAGAAATTTGTAAGGTCAATAAAATAATGATTATTAAAGTTTTATCATCACATCTATTGGTTATTTTACATTGGCAATTCAAAAAAATAAAAACTTATTGAAAATAACTTAAAATACTTTTTTTTTAATTTTGCTGTTATTCCCAAAAACATTGTGATGGGTGCTAACAAAGTTTCATACTATTTTCATCATCTTCATTTTCATGTTATGTTCTTCTGTTGCAAATTGCATTCTTAATTGGTGTTCGGATTACTTTCTTCTCTCATTTTTGTGAAGATTTGCAATTTCTAAATCTAACTTTTCCATCACTTTTTCGGCAACTTTACGTTGAAGATCTATTAATTTCTTCCTTGCTGCTGCCATATCATTATATTTATTTACATGATCACGTTTCCGTAGAGGTGTTTTTAATTTTTTATTAATTGGATTTTTCAATGTCGAAGGGGTCCAAGTATCCCAATTAGAATCTGTAATCAATTTTATAGGGGTCACTATTATTACATACAGGTATTAAGAAAGACATTTTTATATAATTTTCAGCAATTAAGTATTATTTTTGAAAAAAATTCAAAAATTGTGTAAGTGTGAAAATGATTTTATGTTAACAATTAATAAGTTTCTATTATATCTTTCTTCGATGTCTCGCCATCTTCCTGAAATATATTTTCTTTCTCTATTAACATAGTAGAAGAAGATGTAGTTCCCACAGGAACTACTTCTACTTCCCCCATTATTTCAAAGGCATCTTTGAAATGTTCTATTTCAAACACTTCTTGACTTGTTTCCTCCACTAAAACAGAAAATTAAAAAATGCTGATTCGGTTACTGTAGGATTTCTATTTGTAATAATTAACTTTACTAAACAATTGTAAAATAATTAAATTTTCCAACACAAAATTAAAATAAAATAACACTTTGTTTAAATGTTGTTTTAAAGTTGTACACTACATGTAAGTTTTTCTTCTATAAGGTTACCCTTTCGACTTTGTAAATGCAAATAAAAATATAAAATACAAAAATATATGAAAACGTACCTGTATCGCAGTCATTTGCACTTGGAAGACCCTCTACACTTAACGATATTAATCGGAGAAGTTTCTCCTCCCAGGGAGTATATACGATTATTTTTGCAGCACCACCTCCTGTTTTGAATATCTCAGTCTTCATCCTGTTGTGTTTTTGTTTGATTGTCCTTTTAATGGCATCATACTTCGCCTTCAAAATTTTGTCAGTCCTATTGCCAGCGGTGAGGGTGTTAAAAACCTCTGTTATTTCCTGCCAAGCCTTTTCCTTCTGCTTCCATGTAATTGCATCCGTCTTCTTATTTTCAATTACAGAAGCCCGATTTAATACCTCATTCACCAAGTGTTCTGTTTCATTGGTGGTGAAATTTGAAGAACGCTGACGTTTATTTCCTAAATGATATTTTTAATTATATTGGCACAGAAGATACCTTGATAAGTTAATTTGTATTCATTTATTCGTACATATAGGACTTACCTGTTTTCGACATATCTTGAATTAATGGAGAAAACCAACTTAAATTTGTTAACAACTTATCCGCAAGCACTACTGTCACTCGTAACTTCTTCTTCTTCTTCTTCTTGCGTTTTTAATGGCCTCAGCTATATAGCTCTGTTGACCAGCCACAGCGGAAAAGAAAATAGGGGATAGGATAAAGTGAAAAAAGGATTAAGACAGATGGAAAGGAATTTCCCTTGAAAAAATGAATTAATAATTAAATAAATGTATCAGTTTCGTGTAATAAAGAATATAGAATGATGTAAGTTTTAATACAATATTTAGATAAAACAGATAAAATAGAAAGAGGGGCTGGGTGACCAGTTGCTATAAGACGAGAGTACACATTTTTACATTTTTTAGAATAATTGTTACATGAGAAGAATATATGATTCAAATCCCCAATGTCACCACAAGAACAGTTTGGAGAACTTATGCTTCCTATTTTGTATAAATGACTGGGAGAAGAGTTGTGACCCATCTTCACACGAATAATGAAAGTCACGAATCTTCTTCCTCTAACATTTGGATCAAAGAACCAAACACTGGTACCGATTACAGGGTGTAAAGAAAAGTACTTAATATGAGAGGAAGAAGAGGACCAAAAAGATTGCCATTTCAATTTAAGGCTGGATATGAGTGTTTTAAAGAAATCCTTATAAGGAGATGAATATTCAGACAAAGGGCTATCCTTTGAAGATTTAGCTAATAAATCGGCAGTTTCATTCCCCATAATGCCTACATGACTAGGTATCCAACAAAAATTTATTTTATAACCTTTATTGAACAATTCAAAGATTATAGTCCTAATATTCGAAACTAATAAATATGTATTAGGGTTTATTCCTAATTTTTGTATTGAATATAGAGCTGACTTAGAGTATGTAAATATTACTACCTTATTTATACTGAGTTCTTTAATTAATTTTAGGCATTCAAGTAATGCTGAAAGCTCTGCTGTATGTATAGAAGAGGAATGAGGGATTCTAAAAGAGTAAGATAAAGAGTTTTCTATATATATTCCACAACCAGTCTGAGAAGATGTAAATGAACCATCCGTAAAGCAAAAAACAGAGTCTGGCCATTTTTCTCGAGCTATATTATAACAAATTACGTTTTTATAATGTAGATTAGGATTAGGGCTGTTAATATCCAAATTGAATGTGCTTTTTATAGGGAGAAAATTAGAGAAGTAGGGAGAAAGATAACAAGGTAATTTAGATGAGGTAAAAATGTTAAAAGAAGAGGAAATTTCATAGTTTTCTAATATAGCAGGATGGGGTTTATGATTCAGATTGTATGTATCCAGTAATTTATTTATAGATGTGATGACCATTTGATTATTATTTGCAAGACATTTCAGAAAATATTTTCTTGCACTTCTAAAGCTCTAGAAGGGGCAGATCTCATACAGCCCAGGACAATACGCAATGCAGATGTTTGTAGTCGATCAATGATTATCGCTGAAGATTTATTTTGTGGAGAGAAAAATAGCAAAACATATTCTATTCGGGATCTTATTAACGATTTATACAGAGTAATTAGAGTAGCAGGATCCGAACCCCACCAAACATGAGAGAGACTCTTGAAAACATTAAGAGTTTTATTAACTTTTTCTTGTAAGTCCAAAATATGAGGTTTCCATGAGAGCGAAGAATCTAGAGTGATAACCAAATATTTAACTTCTTTAAATTTCGGTATTGCTACGTCCTGGAAATAGAGTTGTTAATTGGGAATATTTCTAGATTTTTTCATGAAGATTATATTTTTAGACTTTGAAGGGGAAAGAGATAAGCCATGAGAAAACAGCCAATCTGACAAATCAAATAAAGCTTGATTTATTTTATTAAACAATGATTGGGTATTATCTCCTGAGCAGTATAAAACTATGTCGTCGGCATATTGAAGAATAGAACAATAGGGGGAAATTAAAGATTGCAAGGGCAAAGTATATAGTATGTACAGAATTGGGCTAAGAATGGATCCTTGAGGGAGACCTATATATGACACTCTGGGATTCGAAAATGTGGTATCATTTTTAAGGTAAAGAATTTTTTTATTTATTAGAGACCAAATACATTTTACTACATTCGATGGAATGCCTATTGATGAAAGTCTGTCGATCAATATAGACGGGATAACCGAATCAAATGCAGCAGAAATATCTATGAATAAAGCAACAGTGATTTGTTTATTTAAAAAGGAGCTATTTATATCTGAAATTAATTTGATTAAGTTATCGATAGTGCTCTTCCCTTTTCTGAATCCACACTGTGAAGACGGATAAATATCATTTTTCTCCAACCACCAATCCAATCTCATTTTTATGTGATGTTCAAAAGTTTTTCTTATACAAGAAGTAAGAGCGATAGGACGATAATTGTAAGCACAATTAGGACTTTTACCAGGCTTTAAAATAGGACAGATAATTTGTTTATTCCAAGATTCTGGAACATTCCCAGATAATAAGAAATTATTAAAGAATTTCAGAAGCAATGATTTTCCTTCAAAGGGTGAATTTTTAATCATAGAATAAGATATATTATCTATTCCTGGAGAAGAATCCTTTAAATTATCCAAAATTGAGTTTAATTCTCCTAATGTGAAGTTAGATGAAGGAAAAGATGAAGAGATCGAGGGAATTTCTAATTTAAAATATGGTTCTACAAAAGGAGGAGCTAATTTAGTAAAAAAGGAATTCAAAAGCCCATATTACAAGTAGGAACAGAAGGAGGCTGAAATGATTTTCTAAATTTTTTTATTTTCCTCCAGACTTCAGAAATTGAAGTGAATCGAGAAATAGATTCACAAATTCCTTGAAAGCTTTCTTCTTTTTTTGATTGAATATTTTTCTAGACAGTGCTATGGCCTTTTTAGCTAGAACAAATTCTTCTGTCGACCCGGTTCTGTAAAAATTCTTAATTGCTTGCTTTCTCGAGAGTTTCAATTGAGTACAAAAGGGATCCCACCAAGGACATAAAGAAAAACAAACTTCCTGCCTAATTGATACACTCTATAAATTCTAGATATGAATGTTCTGAAGAAATTGAATTTGTAAGTTCTTCATAATAATGGGTCCAATTAGCCTATTTAAAATTACGGTCAGGAGAAAAAGATTTTTTAAAATTTGTATCTAAGTTAGAGTTGAAATGAAGATTAATGACAATGGGAAAATGATCACTGCCATATGAATCATTTAAAGTATGAGAAGAAGTAAAGGGACCTAAAGATGGAGAAATAAGTGTTAAATCAATAATACTTTTTTGTAAAGTATTATTAGCAAGACGAGTGGATTTATCGTCGTGTAAAATTAATAAATTATTATTTTCTATAAATTCCCATAAGTATTTTCCGTTTGCATTTGAATGAGAGCCATTAATTTGGGAGATGTGAGAATTAAAATCACCCACTATTATGTGCGGGGAAGGTCCAGAAAGAATTGAATCCCAAAAATTGTTTTTGCATTTATAGGAAGGAGGAATATATCCAGAAATTAATGTGAAACTATGAAATTTAACTGCTATAAATTGTGCATTATTGCCAGAATAAATAGGATTAAGGGGAATTTCATTAAAACTCAGAGAATGACGGATAAGCATGGCTACACCACCCTTACCGTCTTCCCGAGATTTAAGGAGGGTTTTATAACCTCTAATTTTAATTATATTGTTTTTAGTCCATGTTTCAGAAAGACATATAATATCAGGTATATATGTATCAATTAGGTCACTTAAATTGGCTTTATTTGCATTGAAGCTTCTAATGTTCCATTGAACTATTTTTACTGGATACATTATTAATTGACGGGGATTTATAATTTTCAAGAGTATCGACTGGAACAATGTTTAAAAATGTTAGAATAAAAGTAGTTGGGACTGAAGAGTATAATTTTGAGATAAGGTCTTTAAATTGAGTTTGGTCGCATTCTAATTCAGAAGTTGTTTTATTAAAACATAATTTTTTTGGAGATGGAGAAAGTTTTGAAGGGTTAAATATATCAAGATATCGTTGTCTGAAAGACACATCAATATTTTGGGGAGGAGGAGAAGATGGTCTTCTTTTATTAGGAGAGGAATTAAGAATTGATGAATAGGATGAAGAATTTGAAATTGGGCGAATCAAGTTAGGATTTGAATAAGAAGGTGAAAGAGAAGGAAAATTTTGATTAGAAGGAATGAAGTTAATATTTGGAACATCATTGTTTTGAGGATTATTAATTAGGGTACTATTTTTTGTATAATTTATTGGAAATAAAGAATTAGCTTGCGGGAAGGAAACATTGTGTCTAGATATGTATTCTTTTATTTATCTTTGTCTCAGAAATTCTGGGCAGACTCTGTTTTTTGCCAATATTCCGACTTCAGATGAAGTATGGGAACCCTGACAATATACACATTTAGGATTTAAAGCCGTGCATTCAGCAAGAATGTGATCTTGTGACCCACATTTACAGCATCTGCCTTTACCTTTGCACAAATTTTTCGTATGACCATACCTCAGGCAGGACTCACATTGGGGAATTTATTTGAGCAATTTAAATTCTGTAAGATTTCATCTTCTGAGAAGGAGTGGTCTACGTCTCTGAGAATACATTTGGTTGTAATGAATTGAGAGGGTATATAAGCTTTAAATTCGTGCTTGCTGAGTAATTTATCATCATTAATTAATTTATTAGCATCTACCAAATTTTTAAATTCAACACTGACACGACTCCTACCTCTCCTAGAGGCGTTAACGTGATATCCAGCCTTAAATAAAATGTTTCCAACCACCATCTCATGCAGAGAAGGAGTTGGTCCATTTTCCAATGCATTTTTTTCAATATAAACTATATATGGAGAGCGGTCTCCATTTTTAAATAACAAAATATTTTGTTTACTTGGTAACGTGACGGGGGGGGGGGGGGAACTCCCCCCCGAACACGTTTGCATTGAAAGACTTATTCTACCCTAAACGAAAATGTGTACTCTTTTAAAGAGCTTACGATACACACAAGAACTGAGAAGAACACAGCCAAAAGTCACTCAAGAAGATAACACACAACGACTCGGATCAAGAGCTCTTCAAAAAAAATCCACTCGTAACTTCAAATGCATTAATAAATCACCCAAACAAACAGTGGTGTCAACCTCGAAAAACTAAATAATCCCGCTATCTTTTTCTTACTTGTTCAATAGTTAAGTAACCCATAAAATAGGATGAATATACCCAAATTAAGTAATTAAGTAATGGCCTATAAATTTACTGAATAGATAACTAACGAACACTTTATTAAACAGATGAATATACTGGGCCTTAGTCCTAATGGTGAAGCAATAACAATTAGCCCTATTTACTATTGCTACTTATATATTGCCGAAATTGAGTCGGGACTGTCCGGGCATATGAGCGGAAGTTTAAAATTTCAATGTCGGGGCTGCCCCGACATATGACCGGAACGTCAAATATTCAATGTCGGGGCTGCACATGACCGCAAAGGGTTAAAAGAATAAATCCGGACACACATTTCTAGAGGCACTTAAAATTTGGAAGATTCAGTACATGAAATAAACATTTGTAATATTTATTAACTTGACGTTAAATCAGCGTTTTATACGTATGGCGCATGAAGTAAAATTTCGAATTTACAAAAGCCCAAATTTTCATTTGTTTCTAACCTCAACATTTAATATTATGCTTAACCAAAGAATGCAAACACTTGTGAGAAGCTTCAAATTGAACTCATTAAGAAAAGCAACGAATTCCTGAAAACGAATTAAACGCTGTAATCGTGGGGATATTTATACTGAATAGAAAAAAAAAAGATTTTTTTTAAGTGGGTTTTGTTTAAATTTTAACATATTTTATTTATCCTAATGATTTAGTTTTCATACTAATTGTTGATACTATCATACTCTTTCGCGAATAAATATTCTCATGTCAAACTAACTGACGACGTGATAAATTTGAAAAATGTATTGTATTCAGTGTTATAGCATAATTGTATAGCGGTGTTGAATATGCAAACGCTGCGTCTGCATATTCAGCGTTCGAGCGCATTTCTGAATTGAATTATGTTAGTTTACACGGAAGTAGCTTAATCAACTGCATTTAGTATTCCTCTAGTATAGTATCAGCCCAATTCTGAGCGACAAGAGTTTCAGCCCAAAGAAAACGCAAGAAAAGTCACTAAACTAACGAAATATAACTCAAAAATTGTATTAAGCTTGGAAATTTAATTTTAAACGTGTAAAAAATAACTTAAAATTTTCTATAAAATGATGTTTTTCAATTTTTGTCACTATCGACAATTACAATAGACAGCAATTTGTAACACAAACTGTAGTTGATGGATTAATTTTTTGATGATATATCTTTTTAGATTATGTGCTGTATAGTTTCTTCGTTATTTGGGTGCCTTTTATGGTTACCTACATGCCCCTGAAATTTTATAGAAATCGGTTCAGTGATATTAGCAAAAAATATAAATTCAGTTTTGCACTATTGGTTTGAAAAATTAATAAAACATGAAAATACTTATTATTATACTTATTAAACAATGTCTGAAAGTCCTGTTTACTAAGTTTATTTATTAATTATCCAACAGTTTACAATAAACTTATAGCAGGAAAACATGTTAACATAAACATAAGCATATTCGAGTGCGCTGTGACTTAAAATTAAAGTATAATTCTAAATAATAATAATAGAAATTCCATTATGAATTTTACTAGAAAGACAAAAAAACGGATTATTTAATACAAATATACGTACATATTTAACTATTCAACCGAGTTTAAATATTTAAGTAACGTCTGGAGGTCTATATGGAATATATCCATTTTATCAGCTATTCTGTTCACAGTGTTACACATAGAGAATATGGGAGATTGTAGATGGTAGGTAGTGTTCGAACAGGAATTATAAAATGTATATTTATTTCGACTGGATGACCTAGGTATAGAAAAGGTTAGCCTTGATAAAATGTACGAGTCATTGATACCGTAATTCAACAACTTGTAAATGCATATAGTTTGTGCTACTTGACGTCTGTGCTGAAATGAAGGTATTTCAAATTCTTTATCCAACTCTGAAGATGAATAGCTCTGTACCAGATATTGATTATGTTTTCTATAGTAGAGGGCTTCTAGAAACTTTCTTTGAAAATTTTCTATGTCCTGAATATGAATATTGTAATTAGGTTTCCATACTGCCAAGCAGTATTTCAATCTGCTACGTATAAATGTGCAATAAAAATTAATTAGAGGCTGCATAGTATTAAATGGCTTGGTATTACGTAATAAATAAACTCAGCAGTGAATAGCACGATTTGGTAATTGTTGCTATGTACATATTAAATATAATTTTGTTTCGAAATATACCCCTAGATCACGAAAAGATGAAACTGACTCTAGGCTTATTCCATTAATATCGTAAGTTGCTTATATTTTGGTTTAAAGTCCCCTATAATAATAAAAGTTGTATCCAATAATGAATTTTCTTCTAAATGATTGAGTATGTTTTCATAGGTTGTTGCTGGCGATTGTGGCGGAATGTATAAAACAATGAGATGCAATATTTTGCACAGGCTATATCTGCTCCATAATCCGTTCGAAGATTAATTTGTTTAGCATTTATATAACTTTGAAGAGCAATCAGAACACCACCTCCCCTGCCTACATGACGATCCGTCCTGAATACTTGATACGACGAAGGAAATAGTTCGGCATCATTTAATGAGTCATTTGGCCAGGCTTCCGTTAAGAAAAATATGTCAATGTCTTCTGATTCTAATATGTTATGGTAGAATGTAAAAGTTTTAGTGTTAAGTCCTCGAACGTTTTGGTAGTAAAAATTCAGTCCTTTCTGGTTTTGGGCAGTTCTGAGTTTTTTTTGTTTGTCTATACGTGGTAGTCCATTAATGTAATGTAGTGAAATTAGTTCTCCGCTTTTTTCCGTGCATCAGACTCTAGAATGATTGTTTTCTTCAGTTCATTCTCTCGGGGTGTTAGGTCCCTATTTATGTATATTTTAGAGCAGTCATCATGATTTCTAAGATCTTGAGCATTACGTAGAATATTCTTCGCCACCTTTGAATCCTCAGACATAACTTTAGTTGGTCAAGGTTTTGTGTCTTACCGTTCAAGATCTAGCCTATACATTTTTACAATGTTGGACGAATTTATTGATGGCGATAAGGATAAGTAAATAATAAGGTCTCACATTCTTCATATCTGCTAATGACATAATCCCCTTTTATACCTATAAATACCGACCATCATTTTCACTCATTCCATTTCTGTGTACCTGTTTATTCCACACACAACACTTTTTCTAAGTAAGTTTGTTTTAATTTTATTCCTCATTATTTAAACGTCGTAAGCAAAGCTATACTGAAGAGAGATAAGTCTCGAAACGCGTCTATAGATGGCCTAAGACATTAGTTTTAATCCAAGTCCTTTCACTTTTAATTTGTTGCTATCTCTCCTTTCATTTTAAATTTGTATTGTTAGTTGGTTTGAAGAGAATTTGACCTAAACGTTACATATACTTTAATAGAGCGTTGTAACAAATCAAATTAAATAAGATTATAAATATTTCATTGTATAATTCAATATCCGGAAGTGTATTTGCACGGGAAGTAGTTGTTTCAATGGATATTTATCGTCTTAAGTTGTCTTATTAATTAAGACATTGTTTGCATTTTCACGAATAGTTTTTTCGTAACTTTATATATTATGTTTAAAGTGTGCAAACTATAAGAAGCGTAAGCTTATTTTCTCGAATTCAAATAGTTTTGAATTTGAATTTAACCTATCGGAATTACTATCATATTAAAAGTTATTTGTGGAAAACTCGTTTTATCAACTATTCCAATAGCCATTTTATTAATAAAAAATCTAAGATTGCTTTGAAAAACAATTTATTGACATAACATGTTTTATAATTAAAATGATTATCCTGAAAGTCTTAAGAGATTCACAGATCTTCGTCTAAACCTATTACACATCGTAAAAGTATTAAGTTTTGCATAAAAAATAGTTTAAGTAATAACATTTCGTAAAAACATAACAAAAATATGTATTTCTCTAATAAATCACCTACTAGAACTTATGTTCGATATGTCTTCCGTTATCTTGGAGGCACAAATGAAGACGAGTATGAAATGACTTTGCAATTTTTCGTAATAGGTCGGGTGTAAGGTTGTGAAATGTATTTATGATTCATTGCTGCATGTTTTCTGGTGTGGTTGGAGGTTCCTGATAAACGAGTTCCATAACTTAGCCCCACAAAAGGAAATCTAATTTAGTTAAGTCAGGTGATCCAGGCGGCCATTTACTTGGCCTTCCTTTTCGAACCCACCGATTCGGGAAGGTTGTGTTGAGATGGTCCCTGACTTGTAATGAATAATGTGCTGGGGCTCCATCTTGTTGCAGCCACATTACATCCTTCACAGCTATTCCTAAATGTTGACATAAATTTGGCAATTGATTATGCAAAAAATCCAGATACGTTGCGCCATTCAAATCTCTGTTAAAAACGTGAGGGACAATAATATGATTGCCAATAATTCCCCTCCACATATTAATTGCCCATCTGTGTTGTTGATCAACATGCCTAAAAACTCTTGGATTCTGGTCGCAGTAATAATAGAAATTATGACGATTTTCAAATTCATTTTTCTGAAAGGTGGGCTCATCAGAAAACAAAACCTTGTAAAAAAGTCAACATTTATCCTAATTTTAGTTTGCGCCCAGTTGCAAAATTCTACACGTTGATCAAAATCTTCTTCAAAGAGTTCTTGATAGAACTGGATATAATATTTATGGAAAGTGTTATCCTTTAAAATTCGTTGAACGGTTCTTTTGCTTACATCCACGGCAGTACCGACTGCTTGTTGACTAATAGAGGGATTTTCCCGTAAAAGATAATAGCACAGCCAATAGATTTTCTTTAGTTCGAACCGGCCTATTTCTAACTGGTTTTGTATACTTTACATTTCCCGTTTGTACAAATCTTTCTAATAAGTTTCGCAGGCTCCTGTTGTCTGATGTCGTCGTTCCAGATAACGCTGTGCGTAAACTCGACTTGCGAAAAACAGTTCTTTTCGCATTCACCTTGTATGAAAATTATGTATACAAGCTCGTCTGGGTTGTACTTCAAGACAAGAAATTCTTGGGTATAAAGAGCTTAGCTAATAATGCTTTAAACTTTTACATTACTAAAGTCAAAATAGGCTTTGTCAGTTTGTTAAATTTGAATGTCAATAAATTGGTTTTCGAAGCCACTTTCGATTTTTATTTATTAAAATGGCTATTGGATAGTTGATTAAACGAGTTATCTTTAAATAACTATTCATGTAAATTATGAACAGTGCAGGCTTCTACTTCGTTATACATGTTAATTCAATAAAATAAAACACTTTAACTTTGTTTGTATAACACAATATTTTTATTTTCGTTTCGAAAATCCAAATATTGTGTTATACAAACAAAGTTAAAGTGTTTTATTTTATTGAACTATTAATGTGTTAGGAATTGCGATAGGGTTGAAATTAGAAGAAATGTTTGTTTTTAATTCCGCATGGAATAGAATGACATACAAATATACAGGAACAAAAATTTTAAATAAGAAAAATAAAGTGAAAAGTTTGACACAAAATTTTGAAAACTCTGCATAACTCATATCAATCAAACTTGGTTAACGGGACTGTCAGACCTTATTTAATAAGTACCTTGTATAATTTTATGAACGAGGCACTGTTTTTACTATTTATTCATTTTTTAAACCAATATTGGAAATAATTATTGTTGTAATCTCTTTCTTCACAAATTAGTTTTATTCACTAAATGTACAATTCGAACACATTATGTTCATTCTCAATAGTATTACAATTGACAAATATGTTGATTTTATTAATTCAGTAGCACATCATACCTTAAATACATAAATTTAATATAAATAATGTTAAATTGTTAAAAGAATCAAACTTTTATAAACTAGACATGTTAGAAGCAATTTATATGTTTAAAAATAAAGATAAGCTACTAAATTTCGATTTAGGCCCCCTAAATAATCCTCTCCTTGAAATTTTTGTTTGAGTGACACTGTCAATTAATAAAATAAACATATTTGTCAATTGTAATACTATTGAGAATGAACACATAGTGTTTGAAATGTACATTTAGTAAATAAAACTAATTTGTGAAGAAAGAGATTACAACAATAATTATTAAAAAACACTTCACGTAACTAATAGAAGAATATTCAATACTGGAAAACTGAGTTTTTTTAGGTATGTTCTTTTGCTAAGCTCACTGAACCGATTTTTATAAAATTTTAGGAGTATCTATAAAGGCACCCAAATAACTAACAAAATATACAGCATGTAATTCAAAAAGTTATATTATCATGACGTCACACTTTTTTGATATGATATAAGTAAAGTCTGTAAAATATCAACATTCTAAATTAGTTAGTAACTGAGCTATAGAAGGCAGGAGGTGAAATGCAGGACCCTGTATATCGCAGTTTATAAATATCGATATATATCGTGATAAATATCGTGATAGATATCTGATGATATGTATGAAGAAGTATTTCTATACGTTTATTGTAAAAGCGTCCAATTTTAAACGTTTAACGAGTGTTTTCACTCCTAGATTGAGCATGAAGTAAAATTTCGAATTTAGAAAAGCCTGAAAAATTGGATTTGCCGCGGCGCGCGAGCCCCGCGAGTCGCGCACCGGCAAATCCAAATTTTTAGGCTTTTCTAAACTCGAAATTTTACTTAATGCGCCACGCGTATAAGACACTGATTTAAATTAAAGTTCAACATATACTTTTTAGAAATAATTTGTCACTTAGTTTATAAAATAAAGTGATCTTTTCTAATACTTTTATTTTAATGTAAAATCTAGGAACGCAATTGTCTAATAATAATAATAATTTAGTCTTAGTGGTTAAGTTAACAACAATAGACAAATCAAATATACAAATACAAATATAAAATTAAGGTAAAATACAGTTAAAAAATAGTTAAACTGCAATATGTGAGTTTAGCTAGGTTAGACACAATGCATTTTATCTAGACAATGTGCGAAATGACAGACAAATGGGCTTTTATTCGGCTATTGCCTAAAAACCTTAGACAATTTGCGTTTTGTCCGCATTCCGTGTTTCGCTTATAACATATATAAAAATATACAAAGAGTTTTATGCAACACCGAACATTTCAATCCAATACAATTTGACACCATTCATTTTTAAATTTTGTGCAATTTGGGTTGCCTATATGACCATTAAAAATTGTAGCCATCAATCGCAAAAAAATCCTCAACTTGTACTTACAAGAAGTTTTTCTTTTAAGTTTACATGTCCCAATTACAGCGTATATGCCGTAAATCTTTAGATACCCTTTGTCTTTTTGAAAGAGTAATTTGAAACTTAAAATGAGTGTGTTCCACTCTCAGACTAAACATGAAGTAAAATTTCGAGTTTAGAAAAGCCTGAAAATTTGGTTTGGTCGCGCAGCGCGAAGTTTAAAATACACCGCAAAACTTTACATTGCATCAGTGTTTTGAATCGGCGGCGCATGAAGTAAAATTTCGAGTTTAGAAAAGCCTGAAAATTTGTATTTGCCGGGCTCGCTTCGCTCCGCCTGACAAATACAAATTTTCAGGCTTATCTAAACTCGAAATTTTACTTCATGCTTAGTCTGGGAGTCGAAAACACTCGCTTAAAGCTTTAAATTAAATTATTTTAATAAATACCGCGTCAGCAAATGTACCACGTATGCTTATGTATACTTAAAAGAAAAATTCACGTTATGAAAATGTTCGGTGTTACATAAAACTCTCTGTATACACAAAGTATGTTGTTTTAATATTGAACACAAATAGTAAGTATGTTTCTATTTAAAAAAAATCATTAGCATTAGTTTAACTTATGTCGAGAGGGGGTTTACACTCCTTGATTAAGCATGAAGTAAAATTTCCAAAATTTTCAGGCTTTTATAAACTCAAAATTTTATCTTATGCGCCACGCGTATAAAACTCTGATTTAATGTGAACTTAAAAATATAAATAAAATATGCTGCTTAATTTTAATCTCACGTTAATAAATATAAGACATATATATTCAACTAAACAAATATTGCATTCTCGAAATTTTAGGAATTTGCTTTAGTTAAAATAAAAATCCTTGTATAAAATTAAATTATCTATTACCAAATAGAGAAAACTTGCCATGTTTTCTTCCATAGGTTCTAAAACATTAGTTACGAGTTGTCCCATTCTCGAATTGCCACCACTTAAAATTCACATTGCTCCATTATAGGGCCTGGGCCCCACGTTAGGACAAACACTAAGGTTTTTTTAAATTATAAATAAATTATTATTTCATGATTCATTCAAGAATCTTGACAATTTCACCCGCTTTCCAACACATACTCATACAAAAAAAGAAAAACTTAAATTACCAACGATTGGCACAAATAAAAGGGGAACGCTTCCAGTCATTCAGTTCTTCCAATTAGAGAGTGCTCTCCGAGTAGGCTTTTGACAATCAGGCATCTATTTTCCGATTTCCAAAAGGAAACACTGATTGGAAATTGTCAGTCGAGGGGATTTCCAGAGAGAGGAGGCCGTGAAATTTTACGTCGTGTTAATGAAACGCGCAGATGTTAATTACGGACCATTATATAAAGAAGTCGTTTCCGTCGTCGGAATTCGAAATAGTGAGCTTTAGCGTGGACTCCGGGGTAATAACAATAAAAATTTATTTGGGCCGTTTGTTGTGGGGGCATAAATACCGAGGGAATGTTGCGAGCGGTGGTATGAGGGGTTTTAATTAATTTTTATTGGGCCATTGTGTTTATTTTGTAATATGGCATTTTTTTGTATAAATACTTAACACTGTTTATGATTATTCAATTATAAAAGAAAGTTTAGTAAATTAAAAATAAAAGGATTGTTCTACATACAGGGAATTTTTCATTTAAGTATACACAACCCGATGTACACGCTGTAAATTTACGGGCATTTATTGAATTAAGTGTTCAATTTAAAGCTTCTAACGAGTGTTTCCACTCCATGATTAAGCATGAAGTAGAATTTCAGTTTAGGAAAGCCTGAAAATTTGGTTTGGTCGAGTAGCGAAGCGGAGTGACCAATTCAAGTTTTCGGGCGTTTCTAAACTCGAAATACTACTTCATGTAAAGTTTAAAATATAATGCTTAAGTTCGGTCTTACGTTAATAAATGTTGAAAATATTTATTCTGTCTAACGAAATCTTGTGCTTTTAAAATTCTAGCATTTTTTTTTGGGATATGTAAGTATATTAAAAAAAAAACTGAAACCATATTGCTCCAGGCGCTTAAGTTCTGGAAGATTTGGTTACAATCGTTTTATAGACAATACAACACATACAACTTCAGAAAAAAACATTAGAGTGCCACAAAAAACTCAGGCAAAAAGCAATATATAACATCATTAAAGTCTGTTGAGTGAAGGGGCACGACTTGAACACAGGTAACACGAGAGCTGACAATGGGCCTAATGGGGCCTAAGTGCAGTGCAGAAATGCGCACTCTCCAAAGAACCAGAACCAGAACCAGACATTGTATTGTATTGTCTATAATGAGTATTACACTATATCGTGGGTTTTTTTCCGCTTGGGAATCGTTCCGAGTGGGATTCTTTCCTCGTGGGATTTTTCCGCGTGGGATTATTTCCCCGCGAGGATCTCTCAGCTTGGGATATTTTCCTGTATGGTACTTTTTGATGGGTTTTTTTTTCCAGTGAGGATTTTTCCTTTGCGTTTCTTTCCTATAACCGAAATTGTTTCAAGAATCGCTTTAAATTTGTAGATCTAGTTTGAGTCTATTTCAATGATTCGTCAGGCAGCTACCAGATCAAAAAAAACCTATTGCCATCCTACCTTTGGTAAGTTCGCTAAAAGTCCCATTTCATCTTTAAATGCTTCTTGAATTTGTTCTCCTCTCTTTTACAATTGTGTTGTTCTCAGCTGTTCTTATATGCCATCTCTTAATACTGAGTCAAAGAAACTAGTTCTTGCCTGAAGAACCGATAGCTCAAATTTTGGATTTTTGGGAGCCACTTCAATTCCTTTGTTCAAATTGTTAATTTTTTTAATGGTTAGCTTACACTTCATAGTTGAAGATGTATTAGTCGCTGCGTTGCATACCTTCCTATTTGTATGTAATTTGAAGTATCCCACTATTAGTTCGTATTTCAGTGCTTTTTAAACTCTTTGCTTGGTTTTCTTAAATATACGAGGGGATCCGTAAAATAAGGTTCCCTATGCTGCTGCGAAATAATGCAACGTGCTGGAAGAAATGTAAAACACTGTCTTACACTGTCAAATCTTCCTCTCTTTATTCCCACCTCTTCCGCTCAATGCCAGCCTAGCAGCCTTCGAAGATGGAGCTCCCTATCGCTGTTACCGCCAGATGCGAAATTCGCGCTGTGATACGTTTTTAAGTGCAAAACGGATTTCACCTATTGACATTCAACGTCAGTTAATCGACGTTTATGGGGAAAATTGTATATCTGTTCAACATGTTCGCAAATGGTGCTGAGAATTCAGTAAAGGTCGTACGGAAGAAAAAGTTAAGAGAATATTGCTTGAGGATCAAAGGATCACCATTAACGAACTTGCTTTCCGTATTTCTAAGACTTCCAACACTACAATTCATAAGATTTTAGCCAAAAAATTAGGCTATCACAAAGTGTGTGCACGGTGTGTGTGCAAAAACAGCAACGTGTCGAGTGTTTCCGGCAGTTTCTGCAGCAATGTGAAGAATTCTTGGATTCCATTGTTACAGGCGATGAAACATGGGCGTATCACTTTACATCCGAAACCAAGCAGCAATCACGTAAATGGCGTCACTCAACTTCGCCGAAGCCGAAGAAGTTTAAACAAACACAGTCTGCTGGGAAAGTCATGGCAACCGTCTTTTGGGACAGGAAGGTCCTGCTTTTGATCGACTTTTTGCTTCATGGAACAACAGTAAGCTCCGACAGATATTGCGACACATTAAGAAAACTCAAACGTGCTATCCAGAACCGCCGGAGAGGAAGATTGTCCAGTGGTGTTAGGCTTCTCCATGACAATGCTCGACCTCATGTCTCACATCAAACTCAAGAACTGCTGAGAGATTTTGGTTGGACTGTTGTGCCCCCCCCCCTACAGTCCTGACCTAGCCCTAAGTGATTATCACTTGTTCCCAAAATTAATGGGAACACTTGGGTCAATACCGATGATGAAATCAAGGAAGAGGTTACTCGATTCCTCAAAGGATTAGCGGCAGAATTCTATAACATGAAGATACAAAAACTGGAGCATCGTCTGCAAACGTGTTTGAACAGAAACGGCGATTATGTAGAAAAATAGCATAAGTTTTAGGCTTTAAAATGATGTACAACACTAAGAACAAAAATATAGCTGTTTATTACTAAAAATCATGGGAACCCTATTTTACGAATCCACCTCGTATAATTGCGTCGTTAGTCTTAAGTTTAATTAATGAACCGTATTTGTATTGGTCTGCAGTCCCAGGAGAGAAGACACGGGATTTTGCCATATAGTTTTAATTCGTTCATTAGTGTCTGCTTGTAAACGAAATTGACGAAGGGAAATCTGGAATTTATTTCCGTCACTGTCAGTATTATTTTTAAACTCGTTTGTACTGCAATTGTTAGGATCCATCATTGTGTATTAAGCTTTAAATTTCTTTTTTCTTCTTCAGTGCAAGTTTCTATGACTTACTCTAAATACTTGCACAGTCGTAAAGGGGTATGGCTGAAAAAAATGTGCAACATCATTTATGCAGATATTTCAATCACTCTTATTTAATACTTTCATTTGCGTTGTGTAGTATTTCCCATTATCTCCTACTGAAATCTGTTTTAACGAAAATAGCCAAAGCCTCAGACAGTGTGTGCTTTTTAATTTAATTTATATTTCACGAAAAAATCTCCTATTTGATCTTTCTAGCTCTCGTTTATGTTGCAGTGCTGTCTTCTATTATTTTAAATATTTAATTGATGAGGCGGATACATGATGAAACTCCATAATACTATTTGAAATAAAACAACACAGTTGGGAGGGTTTCACTTTAATTGTTGAACACTGCAACATGTTTCACCACACAGTGGCTTCATCAGGCAGATGAAATAATGATTTTACAAAGTACAGGTAAGAGCTTATATACTAATGCAATTAAGTTAATAGAAGGGGGGGGAATACAAACAATTTTGAGCGACTAATTATTGATTAGGGGTGAGTTGTTTACTTCTATTTGGTCATTTAATAGAATACCTTTTTTATTATATTTATTAATTTCTAATTCTTCTAATAAGTTTAATTTACGACTTTTGTTACATTCGTGCAAAATTTTGAATTTAGGGTTAAAGTTATGTTGGTATTCGATTAAATGATTGGCGTAGGTTGAAGAGGTTTTCTTAAATTGAAAGCATTTTTGATGTTCTGAAATGCGATCTGGGAAGCTACGTCCAGTTTGTCCAACGTATACCTTAGGGCAATCTCCACACTCTAGCAAATACACGCCAGAGTTCGTAGTTTTATCAGATTTGTCTTTAGAATTATTGATGAATTTATTAAGTGAGTTGACCGTTCTAAAAGAAGGAGTTAGGTTTAAGGATCTGAGTTTTTTGCTGATGGCAATCGAAGGGGGACCGTTAAATGTTAATGAACAATATTTATTACTCTGATTTTGAAAATTGGTGGGATATACTAATTTCAGGGCTTGTTGTCTTTGTTTTTTAAAAAGGATGTCTAAGATGAGCTTTTGACGAAAGCCGTTGTTATTAGCTATTATGAGGATTCTGTTGAGCTCATTATTAAAATTATTAATTGATAGGGGGATAGTGGTTAGCCTATGCAACATGGAATGGTAAGCTGCTAGTTTATGTTGCATAGGATGGAATGATGTGCTATGGATCGTAGTATCTGTATGGGTCGGCTTGTGAAAAATATTGAATTCATGTTTTTGACCTGGATGTGAAATTGTTAAGTCTAAGACTTAACAACTTCACATCCAGGTCAAAAACATGAATTCAATATTTTTCACAAGCCGACCCATACAGATACTACGATCCATAGCACATCATTCCATCCTATGCAACATAAACTAGCAGCTTACCATTCCATGTTGCATAGGCTAACCACTATCCCCCTATCAATTAATAATTTTAATAATGAGCTCAACAGAATCCTCATAATAGCTAATAACAACGGCTTTCGTCAAAAGCTCATCTTAGACATCCTTTTTAAAAAACAAAGACAACAAGCCCTGAAATTAGTATATCCCACCAATTTTCAAAATCAGAGTAATAAATATTGTTCATTAACATTTAACGGTCCCCCTTCGATTGCCATCAGCAAAAAACTCAGATCCTTAAACCTAACTCCTTCTTTTAGAACGGTCAACTCACTTAATAAATTCATCAATAATTCTAAAGACAAATCTGATAAAACTACGAACTCTGGCGTGTATTTGCTAGAGTGTGGAGATTGCCCTAAGGTATACGTTGGACAAACTGGACGTAGCTTCCCAGATCGCATTTCAGAACATCAAAAATGCTTTCAATTTAAGAAAACCTCTTCAACCTACGCCAATCATTTAATCGAATACCAACATAACTTTAACCCTAAATTCAAAATTTTGCACGAATGTAACAAAAGTCGTAAATTAAACTTATTAGAAGAATTAGAAATTAATAAATATAATAAAAAAGGTATTCTATTAAATGACCAAATAGAAGTAAACAACTCACCCCTAATCAATATTTAGTCGCTCAAAATTGTTTGTATTCCCCCCCCTTCTATTAACTTAATTGCATTAGTATATAAGCTCTTACCTGTACTTTGTAAAATCATTATTTCATCTGCCTGATGAAGCCACTGTGTGGTGAAACATGTTGCAGTGTTCAACAATTAAAGTGAAACCCTCCCAACTGTGTTGTTTTATTTCAAATTCTATTATTTTAGATACATCTTTATTTCCTTTGACACGATGGGTCATTTATACCGCATAAGTTAACTCTTCCGGAAGAATTTTCGCTCTCAAGTGTTTGGTTTTCCTTCACTTGTTGGTCGACCCGGTTTCTGTATACTTCAAATAGCCAAATTAATAGTGTTTTTAGGCCGCCATTCGTTCTTTTTAAAAAATGTTCATGTTTAAAATTTGCAGCAAACCATTTTTGCTTAAACTCGTACTTAAAATTACTTAAAATAGGTTTTAATTGGTCAAGTTTACTACTTGGACATTTTTAGTTAGTTAACTCTATCAATTTTTTTAAAATTCAAAATAACATATTTTCATGCTCTTTCCTATTCGGACATTAATAATTTCGTTTTAGTTATTTTCTTTAACATTTTAGAAAAATCTAAACACAAAAGACAATGCAGGGAGTTTTCCTTTAAGTATACATGTCCCAATTACAGTCGAGGGTCGCGCAGCGACCCGAGACAATTTTTTTGGGCTTTTCTAAACTAGAAATTTTACTTTATGCGCCACGCGTATAAAACAGTGATTTAACGAGAAATTTAAAAACACATAAAAGAAATTTTTCAAGTTCATCCTCACAACTAATTCGAATTATTTTTGACGATTCAAAACCTTTTGTAAATATTCGAATCCTTCTATAAGGATTCGAATCACCTACATTTGGATTCGTATACGAACCCTATTAAAAAAGTGACGAATCCGTATCACGAATCCAGTTGAATTAAAGTATTCGAATGCCTCTTTTGAATTCTCTAAAAAGATTAAAATCCGGGATTCGAATCCTGAATTATTCGAATCCTTTCCAGCTCTGGGTATAATGCGGTTACTAGATAGGGCGTAGATAAATATCATTACGTTTAAACGAATAAGCGGAATAAAGCGGAACTGTATCCTTCACCATGCTCCTCAGAAAATGCTAAGCTTTATTATGAAAAAGAGTAAAGTACTCGGAAGTGCCCGGAACACGTACAAAACTAGTTTTGTTTATACAAATTTAAAAACAAAAATTAATGTTTCTATTGTTTTTTGATAATTAAATAAATAAATGTATACAATTATAAATCGAATGAAATGTGGTTATTATTTAAATACTACTCATTAACTTCCATATCCGTCTGGTTTATCACATAAACTATAGTCTGTTTAAAAACTAGAAGGAGTAAGTGCCAAAGCCCAATTTACAGTATAAAAAGTTACCAGAAATATCACTAGATACATTTGGCGGCAATTTTAAATTATTTCATAATTACTTTTCAAACAAAATCAAATATCCATTTTGTACTTCTTAATTGTGGTTAAGTATTTTCTTTTGCATCGTACGATAACTTCAGTTCAATTAAAATGCTTATACGGCATCTCGCCATATATCTGTTAAATGAAACATATTTACATTATGTTCATAATATAATATGGAATTTATATAATAATGTGTCTCTATCAGAGCTGGGACAAATCCTCGTAAAAAGAATTCGAATCACGTATCCGAATCACGTAATATGATTCGAATCACGAATACTAGAATAAAGGATTCGTAAGAGATAAATATGATTTGAATCGAAGATTGGAATCCTGTTTTTTCGAATCACGAATGCAAATCCTTTAAGAATAAATTTTATTATTTTCTTGTAACCATTAATATATAAATACCGTTACCAGTTGTTTTACGAAAAATATTCAAAACCTAATTATTTATTATTACCACTGAACATAGTTGATAACAGAATAAATATCTGACTCCCTGTTACTCTGGTTAAAGATGTATTTGTGTGTTTCTGAACTCCACTTCAAATCAGTGTTTTGTACGCGTGGCGCATGAAGTAAAATTTCGAGTTTAGAAAAGCCCGAAAATTTGTCTCGGGTCGCTACGCGACCCGAGACAAATTTTCACGGGGCTTTTCTATACTCGACATTTTACTTCATGCTTAGCCTGGGAGTGGAAACACTCGTTCAAAACTTCAAATTGAACTCTATTATAAAATCGACTAATGCCTGAAATTTACGCAAATAAAAAATTCACTGAATATCATAAAACCGGGAAAGTCAGAAAAAAGTCATGGAATTATATTCAAATTGGCCAAAACACAACAAAAAAGCCATATATTATTAAATTTGTCAAAATCAGCAGGCAAATTACAAACCACGTAAAAATTTTAAAAATTAAGTTTAATATTGGCAAAAACAATTAAAACTATTAAACAGAATGGGGGTTTCCCACAGAAGAAAGTTATATATAAGGCCAGTGAAAAAATCTTTAGTCAGGGAAATGTCAAAAAAATTTAACATTTCAGATTGTGGCTACCAAGCAGAGCTGGAACGAATCCTCGTCAAAAGGATTCGAATCACAAATCCGAATCACCTAATATGATTCGAATCACGAATACTCGAATAAAGGATTCTTAAGAGATAAATATGATTCGAATCGAAGATTCGAATCCTGTTTTTGAATCACGAATACAAATCTTTTAACAATAAATTTGATTTTATTACTTTTTTGCAACCATTAATATATAAATATCGTTACCAGTTGTTTTAACAAAAATATTCAAAACCTAATTATTTATTATTACCACTGCACTTCGTTGATAACAGACTAAATCTGACTCCCTGTTACTCTGGTTGAAGATGTATTTGTGTGTTTCTGAACTCCACTTCAAATCAGTGTTTTGTACGCGTGGCGCATGAAGTAAAATTTCTAGTTTAGAAAAGCCCCGTGAAAATTTGTCGAGAGTCGCGCAGCGAATCCTCTTAAAAAAATGTAACGAATCTAGTTGAACTAAAGTATTCGAATGCCTCTTTTAAATCCTCTAAAAGGTTTCGAATACTGAATGATTCGAATCCTGCCCAGCTCTGGTCTCTATCTTATTTAAAATTGATTTGTTTCATAAAACTACACAAGGTAGAACGACTCATCTTCGGCATGCCTGCATGACCGTATACTTTTGCTTTTAAAATATTATTCAAAGTTGGTAGTTAATTTTTATAGAAGAAACTATGCACGGATCTCTTCACTACGTCATCAAAACTTGTAATTATGTCCTTCAAGCTGTTTAGGGCTACAAATCTTTCCGGATTTCTTATATTCGCTGATGGTACAATAGACAGTGGAATTTACAACTCCTAAAAATTAAACATTCTATTATTTTATGCATATTCTTATGCTATTTGATATCTCATCTACTGCACCAACAATGTCTGATACAACAGCAGTCATTTTCATACGTGGATCATCTGTTATCATCTACTTATACATATTTATTAAGCACTGTTTTTCAGACAGATATAAATGACCCAAATCCAACTTCTTGCGCTTTTTTGGAGGTAAAGGTGAAATTATCACCGAGCTTGTATTGGGTCCATTATCCATCACAACAATATAAACAAAACTAACTTTCAACTATGCTAAAGAAACACCGCACAAAAGGTTATTGCGAAACAGACAAAGTTGCAACTCGGTAACGCTTCGAATTAAGGTTATGTCAGCTGTTGCGTCTAATAATAACGTAATTAGCATAGTGTAAAATAGGCGCTCTCTCGGCCAATCAGAGTTGTAGATTTTGGCGCGTGAAATTTAAAACGCTCCTCCTAGTTATTAAACAGATTATACACACAAAACAACTCATACTGTTGATGCAATTTATCTCAAAAATGACGATCGAGAACAATAGGTGGGACCTTGACGCCAACTAAGATTTGACTGCTTTTGTGCTTTCGTGCGAAGGGTAGCGGCATGTCATATACTAAGTATTCAGGTGTTAGATAAAAAACGTTGCAGTAAGTTTTGATTTACTTTGCATTTTCGACTTTTAGCCAGGTTTTTAGTTTACATACTCCTATGTGCGCTGCTCTAAATATTTCCTTAAAATTCCTTTAATAGGAATAAAGAGTTGCAGTCTGAACATTAAACACGATAATATTAATTTTACTACTTTAAAACAACATTCAAATTACAAAATCTCAAGTATAAATTGCAAGAAGCCAGTACCGAGATTGCACATAACCCTAAAACTATTTCAATACAGTCGCAGTGATCAATAATCAGTTATTGTGTGCCCCATTGTAACTTCACGACATTCATAATGTCGTGCATGAAATCTAATTGCGGTTTTGATAAGATTCGTTCGCAGGAAACGGCCTTCCGTTGGCCATATTCGCGAGACAATAATCGTAAAGCGAAATAATTTATAAGCGAATCGCTACTTGTTCTTCTTTTTTTCCCTCCAAGTTCATTCTCCACTGTTTCGCAGCGTTCCCTTGCTCTCTGCATGCGCCATGATTTATAAACATGGCAAAGTAGCACCAGTAAAATACACACACAGCTATGTATGTATGTATGTATATTTGCATGTTTGAGTTTTGCATTTCGTACTCTGTTTGTATATATGCAAATGCGGAATGCGGGGAAATGCATGTAATATCTATAATTGACCTGTGCCCTCTCCAGCACTATTTACGAAATTAAATCGTCGGATTCGCTTTCAAAAAATGAAATAGTGGAATGAAGTTGTTTCGGGATGGAAAATATTGATTTAGTTATACAATTTGTAGTTCATTGCAATGTTTGCAGTGTATGATTGACGGAAGAAAATAGATATGTGTGATACACAGGTATTTCATAAAAAAATCAAACATTATATTCATGTCTAAAATTGTATGTGTTCTTCCTCTATAGAGAAAGTAATGGAATTAAGAATAATTAGGTACCTATCAAGGTTTTGACCTCCCTGACTCCGAAAAATACATTTTTGAACTTGCCGCCTCGAAAGTGAGGTTTCGAACACCGTTTAGACAACTCGAAAGTCACATTTCCGGTATTACATTTACGACACTTGTCATGTAAACCTAAAACCACGCACGCAAAACTCAAGTTAGCAGCACTGATAAAATTGACAGCTGAACTTTCAGTTTTAGTTGAATTACAATTTCAAATCCTAAAACCAATCATTCACGCATTTGAAGGCACTCGCTCCTTTGTCGCTCGTGCTTCAAAAATGCGTACACTCAGGAAAATGCACTTGTTTTGTAAATAACTATTTTGGTCTCTCTGTTTGTGTGTCAACTAACACGTTAACTCAAAAACGGAATGAGGTTTATAAAATTGTATATTTGGCTTCTAGACAAAAATTGTAGATCTATATCAACTTTTAGTTAAATTCTGGAAACTGGAAGTAGGAGTAAACTATTAGCAAATATATGTTTTGAATTTTTTGCTAAACATTATTTAAAAATGTTTTAAATAGAAGAAACAATGGACAAAAACAAAATATTCGAAAACGAAATTTAAGCAATTAAATATAGTTTAAAAGTGTATCAAAATGGAAGCTGACGAGAAGAAGACTAGTGGTGAATACACTACAGTTAGGTCAAAACGAAAACTGAAAGCCAGCCATCCAGTGTGAAAGACGGGGACTAAAAAGCGACAAACAGGTACAAAACCCAACCTTTCCAAAACAACAAACAAAAACAACCCTCTACCAGTAACATATCACAAGCAGATAAAACAAAAGGCAAAAGATAGCTACCGCTCACACATCTTCCGCTACACACACACAACCTCAAACACCACAACAACATTGAAATCACACACCTCTCAGGAACAATTTAGAAACACATATACATTCACGACAACACAAGACAACACGAATTCAATTTGTCCAGAAATGGCGCAACCAGCATTGTGATACCAATGCACTCATAATTAAAACACAACTAGGTTTTATTTTAAAATCTAATCTGGAACAACAAGACATTAAAAAACTATTGGACACGCTTAGAGGCCAGAAATTAATCCATGAATTTCCATCTCTGTCGCCGGGCTCGCGAAACACCAGCGCAGCCGCATCAAACCAGCGCAATACGGCGGCGCCGTCGTATTGCTGCATTATAAAAAATAATTAAATGCACAAGGAATTTCCCACAGATATTGTTAACGCATAATAGCGAAAAAGGATAATTACAAAACGCACATGATACGAGGGATAACGGCGTCACATAAAGCCTTTACAAAACTGTTACATGATAAATTTAAATTTATGGGTAAAATTTACACAGTAGTTAAGAGCAGACCACCTACACCTATCCCCGTACCTTGTGGATGATGTAATAAATTCAACCACGTCACCTCAAGCTGCAAGAAAAATATCACATGCTCAAAATGCTCCAGAGATCACCCAACAACAACATGCAACACCGCACTACCTAGTAAATGTAGAGCCTGCGGAGACACCGACTATGGAGCCTGATCGATAAAATGCCCCAAACGACCACTGCAACCGATAGAAGGGATCCCAAACGTCAAAATAATAAATCAAAATAATAAATCAGCCGACATTGATAAGAACTTAACCTTGAATTCAAGAATTCACTTCCCGATTACCTTACACGATTTCATTGTTGACATATATACGACAAAAATAAACTTACCTACTACCGCTGACCGACAAGCACTCACCGAGAAACTTAGAACTCAATTCATAGACTCTTTTCGTATTGATACATATGTGAATATTTGTGGTAACAAAATGTTCATAATAATGTTCGACCTTGACTCCGCAAATATTATCCTACCTGTAGTTCCGATCTCAGGAGTTCACACAGAATTCGCCCATATTGTTAGAAATGGCTAAGATTAACTTTCTGTACACCAACATTTATTCCCTGCCTTCGAAATTCCATCTCGTCTCCTATAACCTTACTTGCAACCCAATACATGTTAACATGATGGTAAAAACTAAAACTAATAAACATTTTTCCTACAATGACTAGTCCTTTATTCAAATCACTGCTTCTGTTCCTAATTTAAATAGACGAGGAGGTTTAATAGTAGCCGCTAAAACAGGAATTAAACTGAGAAAATCCAACCCTCCTAAAATAAATAACATCATGAATGAATGTATACATTGCACTATTGACCTTCCTTCCTTTAAATTACACATTTTCTTAGTCTACATCCACCATTCCTTATCCATAGAAGACACTATCCTCACTAAAGCTTTCCTCTATGACCACGTTATCGGGATAGGTGATTTCAATACTAACAAAATTAAGTCAAAACAGCTCTCCTCCTTTATAAAATTTTACCTATACATACCCCTTCCACATTTATTATGTCTCAAAACCAATCGACCACCCCTGATGTATTTCAATGTACAAGTAACATATAACACCTTATTAGTAATGTCACCCTGATTTGTTCAGACCATTTGTGCATCCTCTTTTCAATTAATCAAGACACACTCCATCCAACCCTTCCTAAACTAATTTTTAATTATAAAGACTGAGACATAATTAAAGTGACAAAAGACATGACAAATTTTATAACATCGAATCAGACAGTTACTTCAAATACCATACGGATATTCTTAGATAATTTATCCCAATCAATAAAACAACATACTATAACATACACTTGAAAACCTTATAAATATCATCTTCCTAACTTTATTTTAAAACTCATTAAATATAAAAGACAACTATACAGAGACATTAGACAGACAGAAGACAGTACGTCAAAACAAAAATTCAATAAACTGAACAAAAATATTCAAAACCTTATCAAGGAATACAAAACAGATATTTGGAGCTTGCAAAAATATCAATTCAATGCATGGCAAAACTTATTGGGATGAAATCAAAAAATTATCCAAATACCGTAAGACTTATTACTTAAATAAAATACGTGACCAGACTAGAAACGAGGCGGTGACGGATGACATTTACATTTTGAATATCTTTGCTGATTATTTCAATAGTATATTACGTAACGAGAATGCAGCATATTACATATGAGCGGACATGTTGCGCACGAACCGCGCAGCGGTGAGTGGAGTATTCCGCGAGTATATAATTGCCATACCACTCGAAAAACGTACGATACTTTATCTACGCCCTAACAAAATAAACAATGGGCATCAAAAAACATTTCTTTATTGAAATAATTTTTAATAGTACCATGACAATGATAAAAACTAAATTACTACTTGATCAATATACAAGGAATAAAGCTGTACATTTTCCGACATTCGTTGTTTTTCAAAGGAGTTCAATTTGAAGCTTTAAACGAGTGTTTTCCACTCCCAGACTAAGCATGAAGTAAAATTTTGAGTTCAGAAAAGCCCAGTGAAAATTTGTCGCGGGTCGCGCAGCGACCCGAGACAAATTTTCTGGGCTTTTCTAAACTCGAAACAAATATACATAGAGATTACAATATTTTAGTGTTTTATACGCTTGGCGCATGAAGTAAAATTTCGAGTTTAGAAAAGCCCAGAAAATGTTTCACGGGGCTTCTGGGAGTAGAAAACACTCGTTTAAAGCTTCAAATTGAACTCTTAAAAAAAACTAAAGATTTAAAGAAATTAAGCTGAATTTGGAATACGTATACTTTAAAGAAAAACTCCCTGTACATCAAAGAAATGTCATTTGGTTGTAAGGTAAGCAATCAGCTGTTCAGCTGTCAGCACGTAATGTACTTGTCAAAGCTATTACGTGCATGTGTACGTAGTTTCAATCATATTTGTCAAGATGACTGTGTGGTATGTTGCGGTTACTACATAGGGCGTAGGTAAAAAATCATACGCAATGACATTTAATGATTCATATGACAATATGACTTTAACGTTGTAAATTCCTGGTACAATTCCTATAAACTTTATCCTTCCCCTGCTATCCCTGATGGTGACATAACGGAGGAACAATATATTGAGGCATTAATGAAAGGCAAAAACTCAGCCCCTGGTCACGATAATGTTGCCAGATGCATCCTAAGATCCTTTCCAGATAACATCCAGTAATAAATATATCCTAAAAATATTAAACTGCACTTATTCTACCCAAACTATTTTCACACAATGGAAGCAATGATTTATAACGTGTATCCCCAAACCTAATAATGATCCCCTAACAGCTTCCAATTACCGTCCAATCGCTCTACTTCCCGTGTTAGGTAAAATATTTGAATTTATCATCAAATCCAAGCTCCTAAACCATATTTCCATTTTATACCTCAGTATTAATTTGGATTCCTTGAACACCGCTCTACTTCCCTACCGCTTACGATTCTAACCTCAAACAGCTCGCCTCAAAGGTAAACAATCCGCCATTGTTTTCTTAGATATACAGAAAGCGTTTAATTCCGTCTGGCACCTAGGCTTGCTGTTTTAATGTAACCTCCTTGACAATTTTTTACTTAACAGATCCTTACAAATTAAAATCCGTAACACGCTTTCCGCCTCTTTTATCCCTCATCAAGGACTACCCCAAGGCTTTCCATTATCCCCGCTTCTCTATAACATTTATGTTCACGACATTTACAACAACAATCCAAACTTCCTAGACAAATCTTTATATCCGCTCCTGTATGCAGATGACACAGCCCTTATTTCCCATGGTCCTCCACTTTAGAAAGCACTTAGTACTCTTTAAGAGCTAATAGATCGCACCGAACTTTGGTTTGCAAAGTGGCGAATATCAATTAAAACCCACATTAACAATAAAATAATTTCCCCTCATGGCACCTGCAAATACCTTGGCATCACCCTTGATCCTAAATTCACCTTTAAAGCCTATACCCGAAACATAGAAGAAAAAAGAAAAAAACATAGCAAGGCATTTCAGAACTCTTACATACAAACAACAAGGCATTCCAACTCATACCGCCGTGTATATATATATAAAATGATTTGTAGACCTCTGTTAGAATATACACCAATCCTCTTTCACAATCCCCATCCCACCTCCTTAAAAAACTTACAAGTAGCAGAACGAGCAGCACTAAGAATACTCACTAAAATCAGACACCCCTTAAATCCACTTTATAATTCCTCCAATGCACTCCTTTATCAAAAAAATAATAACATCGAAGAAAGATTGATACAACTAACTCAAAAATTTTCCTCCAACCCAAATATCCTAGAACAGAATAACTTCCTGTGCATTCCTCGTAACCTCAATATAACCCCAAAAATAAAATTTCCCCCTGACACCATTTTCAATTTTATCACATCATTCCATATTGACCTCCTTGACAACACTAAACAACACTGATGGACATTGACACGACAGGACTGTGATAGACTAATTTGCTGAAACAAACAACGTATTTTTTATTTTTATTATTTATACAAAACAGGCTGAAAGGCCGATCGTCGATAGTCGTTTATAGATGTATTTAATCAAATTATTTATTCGAGTTGTAAAAATGAAGTTGTTAAAAGTCTATAAATAAATATATAAACATATGAGTGAAGGAGGGGATTGTGAGTGGTAAGCATAAACAATACGCGTCGCTGTAGTAAACAATAATACTAGTGTGATTATTGTTAACGCGGCATCGTGCTCTTTCAAGGCATCGTGTGACATTGAACCAACGAGTGCCATTGAAGAGTCTAGTATATAAGTATTAGTTTAAGACTAGATTAAGGGGGAGAGACTGTCTACGCAACTCTCGATGTACCTACTTCTGTTGTACCTGAAATAAACATAGTCGAACCAATGTAGTGTTTTAGTGACGAACTGGAAGGGACCATCTCAATATTATATATATATATATATATATATGTATATATGTATGTATTATGTATGTATTATGTATGTATTATATATATATATGTATACATACAAAGTCTCCTTTTAGAACCCACATTAACAATAAAATAATTTCCCCTCATGGCACCTGCAAATACCTTGGCATAACCCTTGATCCCAGATTCACCTTTACAGCCTATACCCGAAACATAGAAGAAAAAAGAAAAAAACATATATATATATATATATATATATGTATATATATATATATATATATATAGAGAGAGAGAGAGTTCTAAGTAACATCGAACATGTCAGAACACTTTCACTGTAAATTATCTTATGTTCGATTTGTTCTGCGACGCATCAAGGCATTGAGTGCGATGTGATAGGCTACGATTTCCAATGCTAATATAGTTAACCCAAATTACATTCATCTGGGTGCGATTTCATTGGTTACGATTTTTAGTAGTTCTAATGCAAATTAGGACTAATGTAAATAGGGTACATGTAACGTCATAATAAAATATGTCAGTTATTAAATCTTTTGTGTTTATGGTAAGTATAGTGTATTGAAACATACTTTTTTCTCCAAAGCAAGATATCGGCATTTCAAGACAATCAAGATTAATACTGTCGTGAAACATACAGGAAGTTTTTCTTTTAAGTATACGTTTTCCAAATTCAGCCTATTTTCTGTAAATCTTTGGATATTCCTTGTTTTTTTTCAAGTTTAATTTGAAGCTTTAAATGAGTGTTTTCCACTCCCAGACTAAGCATGAAGTAAAATTTCGAGTTTAGAAAAGCCCGAGACAAATTTTCTGGGCTTTTCTAAACTCGAAATTTTACTTCATGCGCCACGAGTATAGAACCCTAAAATATTGTGAAATTTATGTATATTCGAACTTCACTGGAAATCTGTGTTTTATACGCGTGGCGCATGAAGTAATATTTTGAGTTTAGAAAAGCCCAGAAAATTTTCACGGGGCTTTTCTAAACTCAAAATTTTACTTCATGCTTAGTCTGGGAGTGGAAAACACTCGTTTAAAGATTCAAATTGAACTTTTTTAAAAAAACAACGAATGTCAAAAATTTACAGCTTGTGCATGTTTATCTAAAAAAGAAATCACTGTATCTTTAATTCATTGTAAGTTACGCAGTAAAGTAATAAATACACCTACATAAATTACAGCATAGACACAATCAATAGATTAATTAACAAACACATTAGGAATCATAAAATTATTTCAAATACCACACTAACCAACTCGAAGGAAGCCGCCCCAAAAAAGTATTAAAGAGCACCAGTATTATTTTAAAATTCAAAACCCGGACAAATCAGCAGTTGCACACCATTCAATTGAAACAGGACACACATTCTCGGTAAACAATATTAAACTTTTAACGCAATCAAGTCATCGTAGATTAAATATGCTTGAATCCATTGAAAATGTTTTGCTGAATTTCGATCTTAGTCCCTTAGATAATCCACTATTAGATTTGTTACCCAAAAATATTCCCGCAGTGAATGTAATCCTACCGACCACCTTCCCGATCCATAAGCCGCCCGCGCCGTCCCACCCCGCAGATAATGTAATGACACCGACACCCATTTCGAACCTTTAGCCGCTAACAATAGGTTTAATTACTTTTTGGTTTTTCCGATAACCCGTCAACTATATATACCGCCCACATAGTTTTAAGAATTTAGTTTGTTATTGATAATGAGCACCTTGTGTCTCGAAATGTACATCTAACATAAAAATAAAAAGTGAAGTAAGGAATAACAGTCATTCTATTTGTGACACCCACATTGTCTTTATTGAGTATTATGTTAGCAAATAAATGAAAATTGAATGTTTGCCAAATGAAGCAGCACACCTAACACCCCAGTGTTGTTGTGCTGGCAGCAGACCTAGGGGCAGTACTTGCAAACCTGCCTCGCCACGCTCTTTATATATTTATATTTAAAACTGCCGAAAGGCAGTTTTGTGGCGGCATTTTTGCTGGTACACCCAAATCAACGTACTTGGGGTGGTCCTGATCAAATGGTTTACACAATACGCTGAAACGAAGTTCCTAATAATCTAGAGTGCAATTGAAGCAATGTATAAACTTATCTTAAATATTAGCAAACGAAAGTAACAGGAATCTATTTTTCTATTATTTTTGCATTTAAGCTAAATCTGTTCTCCTCTGTCTCATTTTTCTCTTCTGTTTAATATTAACATTCCATTAGTGATGTAGGCGATTAATGAATGACACATTTAATTTTGACGTTAAATGTAAGTTGCGTTAGAACTACCTAAATCAGAGCCAAGGAAATTGCACTCAATGCATTGATGCATCCCAGAACACATCGAACATAGGAAAATTTACATTGAATATTTTCTGGCATGTTCGGCGTTACATAAAACGCTCTGTATACGTTTTGCCATAGCTCTTTTGCATTGAGAGATATCCGCAAAATGAAATTTATTTCTGTCTTAATCAAGGAGCGGAAAACACTTCTTAGGCAGCTATTAGAATCTTTAGTGAGAATACTGATTTCTTAGAGAATATGGTCAACAAACACAAACTGTAGTTATTTTCATAATTTTTATGAGTTTCGTTGATTATATTGTTCATATTTATTTTAGAAATTCTGTGTTGTCATTAAAGATTTTAACAGTATTCTAACAAAGGTTTTCTAGTCCTTGATTAAGCACGAAGTAAATATTTAGAGTTTGGAAAAGCCTTCAAATTTGGATTGGACTAAACCAAATTTTCAGGCTTAAGTAAACTCGAAATATTTACTTCATGCGCTAGGCGTGTAAAGGGATAATGTATACTTAAAATAAAAATGCCCTACGTAATTCAAGTGCACTTGCAATCAAGTTGATTTTCTGATCATACTCACAAATGTAATCACCAAACCTCTAGTTTAATCATTATAGCAATATTTCCAAATGATTTATCCAAATTATAATGGTTAAAACAAACGATTGGATTTTCGAGCGTTTTCTCTGGATAATTAAATTTCGCCGTCTCATAACTTCCAATTATGAATACATATTCGGGTCGGCTGGAAGCGGGAGGGGTTGAAGCGAAGAAGGATAGTGGTGGCAGGGAGGATGCATTAAGTCGCACTTGAATTACAGCCCTTACTAATGGCGGATAATTGCGAAAAGCTTTTTGGGAGGGTTGACAGGTTTATAAGCCCTTCCGAACACTAACTTCCACATAACTGCTGACCCAAAGCGCATTCCTCAAACTTTGTACAAACAACTTGCATCCAAGATTGTCATGTGTGTCCAACAAAAAGTTTACCACAAGAATAATATTTGTTGAAACGTCTTGCGCTATAACAATTTATTTTGTTTTCTTTGTGTAGTGTTCTACTGGGTGGCTAAGTAAAACACCAACAATTAAATCATAACTTAACTATATATTATTTTAAAAAGCAACCAAACCAAATTTTCAGGTTTTTCTAAACTCGAAATTTTACTTCATGCGCCACACGTCCTAAACACTAATTTCAAGTGAAATTCAAAATATACTTTTACATATTCCATATAAACATTTGTAAAATTAATGAACATATAATCAAAGCTAAGATCATATGCGCATTAATTTTATAAATGTTTATATGGCATATGTGAAAGCAGGGTTGTTAAAAAAAAACGTTTTTTTTCATTTCAATTAAAACAAACAGTTTCTTTTAACAAAACGTGTTTTATTCATTGAATCAGCGTTTTAAACATTAACAATAAAAAACATGTTTAAAATGTGTTTGAAACATATTTAAAACGTGTTTTAAACAGAACATAGAAGGCATTTTTCTTTTGAGTATACATATCCCGATAATTACAGCGTTTTCTAAATTTGCGAGAATTCGTTCTTTAAAAGGGGGTTGAAGTAAAATTTCGATTTTAGAAAAGCAATCCAATTTCGAGTTTAGAAAAGCAATCCAAATTAGGCTTTTCTAAACTCGAAATTTTACTTCATGCGCCACGCTTTAAAACACTGATTTACTCTAAAGTTAAAAAACCCACACATACAACAACGATTATCGGCAACCTTATATACGTTAGTTATTGGGTTGCCTATAACCACTATTTTAAACAATTTGTTTAGCGCAGAATTTGAATCACGTTTTATTCACATCTACATATTGGATCACCAAAGCCGTATATTTTAAACTTTGCGATATTTCAATGTTTTATACGTGTGGCACATGAAGTAAAATTTCGAGTTTAGAAAAGCCTAATTTGGTTGGCCGCTCCGCTTCGCTACGCGGCCAATCCAAATTTTCAGGCTTTTCTAAACTTGAAATTTTACTTCATGCTTAGTCTGGGAGTGGAAAACCCTCGTTTATAGACTCAAATTGAAATCTTTTCAAAAAACAACGAATGTCGGAAAATTTACAGTGTATGCATATGTATACCTAAAATTACATTTATGCACACATATTTGATATTTTATTGTGATAAAATGTTATGTTTAATGTAATTAGAATCATATTCAACAATTTAGCTAAAATTAAAAAAAATGTAACCAAAAAATCTTAATGAAGTACTATAAAATATAATTTAGCAAATTTAAGATAATGAAAAAAAAAACGTTTAAAACAAATTTAACGCTTAAAGCATGTTTTGAACAAATTTAAGAGTTAAAACATGTTTAAAACAAAACTGTTTCAAAAACGACTTCTGTTTTTAAACGTGTTTAAAACACTTTTTTAAAATAAAGTGTTTTAAACATAACAATCCAGTGTGAAAGTGTCCTTAAAAGAAAAAACCTATGTATGCGAACATTTAGCAAGAATCAGACATTTTAAATAATATTTCTATTTTGAATAAAATCGTCAAAACCCACAAACATAAAATTTTACAAAATCTTCAGATCTGTGAAAATTAAAACAAATTGATGAAAATGTAAAACATTACCAAATCAACAAAAATGTAAAATTCCAAACGAATTTTAGATTAGTGGAATTTTAAGTAAATTTTAAAACTGTCTTTTAAAGATAATTTTATTTAACAAATAAAAATGAGAAGTATATATATTAAAATATTATTGTTTAGAGTTTAAAATATGTTGCACTTTCAACATACTGCGATTTATGTCTTTAATTACTGAATGATATTCAATTTAGTGACAGGAAATGAGGGTTATTCGAGTGATTTGTGAGTTTCCTCCTTTAATATTTTAGTCGAACAGGATGTGAATTAATTGTGAAAGGGCTGAATTTAGGGGATGACCAGCGGATAGTAAATGGATCCAATTAACCAGGAATTCTTGTAAACAGCGTCCATCCGTCCGTCCGCCGACATGACACCTGTCCGCTCTCGTTTTGACCTTTCCTAAAAATATATTGCCCACCAATTTAGCAGTTACTGCAATTTGTCTCCAAAATCAAATGCAATTAAACTGCATTTTTTAGCAAAATGTAATCATACAAATGATCAATAATTATTGTTTCATGTAGTAATTGTTCGGAATGTTTATTAAAAATCAATTATTTCAACAATGGACTAAAGCTATAAAACTGAATTATTTTAACAATTATATATATATATATATATATTAATTATTAATTTAGTGTAAAATTTGATAAAATGATAAAACCACAAGAATAGTGCGTCGAGTACGAGTACTTGCGGTCTGAGTGGCGGGACAACATTTTTGGACCGGATTAGTAACAAGACGCACCCTAGGCTCTTACAAAATTAGGCGGCCCTCTAAACATACAAAAAAAAACAAATTTAGTTCAAAATATGTATAGTACTTAGATGTGACGGATTAATAAAGTGCAATCGTTTAAATTATGATTTAGAGTACGAGGCATTCTTTTGTGCGGTTGCTCAGAATGCTAATTGAATGGTAGAATAAATTTGAGGTTAGGGTAAACTATGTGTTAGCAGTCAGTAGTGCCAATCTAACTTAAAACTCACTAGTTCAAGTACTGTTACTAGTTCGAGTCAGTGCAACTTCACATTGACAATTACAGATATGCAGTTCCTGTAACGAACAGATTCAGTGTAAAAAGTGCTACACTAGTTCACGTAACGAACAGACTTATTAACGTTTCTTTTGTGAAACAAACCAAGTGTTTTAATCAAAATTCTATTATTAATTAAATATGTTTCACCACGGGTTAAGTGAGAAATTAATTCATCATATTAACTTTTCGATTATTTTTTAAAATAAATAGTGGTTTAGATTGACTAGAGCTCCATTGTTAATTACTAATGATAAATTAACTCTAAATCATCTTTTAAGCAATCGCACGGTATTTATCGATATATTGTGACAAAATGCAACAATAACTATTTTGTGGAATATTTCATAAATTG
The DNA here is from genome assembly GCA_932526585.2 of Philonthus cognatus. Lineage (NCBI taxonomy): Eukaryota > Metazoa > Arthropoda > Insecta > Coleoptera > Staphylinidae > Philonthus > Philonthus cognatus. Next base: position 60,464,789 of record OW052246.1, read on the forward strand.
TATATTATAAATACTTAAGTTAAAATATTCTGACTCAACACTATTTCAATTTTTGGACAATTCCGACGGGATTTAACTATCAACAGATACATCATTAATTTTATGTTCGCACTCGATAGTGAAATTTAGTGCCCCTTTTTATTTGATTAAAGGGTAAAATATCTATCAAAATAAAATATGATTTATAGTTTCAAAAGTTTTATTTTTCATCTGTGTTAATAATTCTTCTTGACTGCAATAAGCGGCCGAGAGTTTTCTTTTTAAATCGTCGCTTTGAATTTGTTGGTGAAATGAGGGTTTCAGAAGGCAGATAGCAGAAATAATCGAGTTTGAAACGTATTTAATATAAATCGAATTAAGCTCCATCGCCGACGTATATAATTTGATAAGTAACACATTTTCCACGTCGACGCTTAATGTTATTTTAATTAAACTCTGCGGAAAAGTCTGATCGTTCCTTTTTAATTAATTATCCCAACGCGAAATCCATCAATTATTTTATATTGGAAGAAAAAAAGGTTTGTAATAAATTACCATCCTAAATGTTGTCTACAATTAATATTCAACTAGACACAACACATACACAATCTCTTTCACACACACACACACACACACACACACACACACGTATACACGCACACACATAGATACTAAGTTTCACACAACACACACACACACACACACCATCACTATCACGCACACACCATCACACACACACACACACACACACTAACTCTTATTATGCATATAATGTACAGAAGTGAATTTTAGGGTTTAGCGTTTATATTTTATTTTTTATTTGAGCACGTATGTGCGGGAATGGAAAGCTTTGGAAGTTTCCTATCTCTCGCCCATCCACATTAGTTTCAAAGTGCAAACTTTCTAACTCGGAGTTTCTTTGATTTCTTTCCTATCTCCGCAGGAATCGCGAACGCTGACTGAATTTTGATAGTTACAAATAAGATTAAATAATTGTGTGTGTTTGTGTATGCTGTTCGATGAATAAAGGTCACAGATGTATAGCACATCGCATCTAAGATTGCAAGCTTTAAGACAAGCAAAAAGCAGTAAATATTACAGTTAACGACATTACGACAGTTTATTACGCTTAAATTATATAATGATTTTTTCTTTTAAGTACATACATACATATCCTGATAATTACAGCGTTACAGCGAAATTGCAGGAACTCGTTGTTTCTATAAAAAAAATTAAGCTTCTAACGAGTGTTTCCACTCCTTGACTAAGCTAAAATTTCGAGTTAGAAAAGCCTGAAAATTTAGCTTGATTGCGTAGCAAAGCAAAGCCAGCAAACCAAATTTTCAGTCCATTTAAAACTCGAAATTTTACTTTATGCACCATGCGTATAAAACACTGATTTTAAGTAAAGTTTAAAATATACTGGTCAAGTTTGATCTCACGTTAATAATTAATAACAAAAAATTTGTTAATTTATTTTCTAATTAGACGCCCCCCATAAAATCGAAATAACATGATTGGACGTCATTACTGCTTTAATAAATGTACCTACCTATTCATAATTTTGGTGATTTCGAGATTATCTTCAATTTTGATGAATTTTCTTGAATGCCCAATGAGACCGTGGCTAGGGCGCATTGATAAAAATTATTTAAATTGAAGACAAAAATCATGACCTATAACAAAAATCATAGAGGATTTTTAAAGCACTGTTCATACAGGGTCTTTGACAAAACATATAGAAGTTTTTGAAAATATTTGTTCGTAGAACTAAACACATTCTATGTAAGCCAAGTTTTCAGGCTTTTTTAAAGTTGAAATATTACTTCATGCGCCACGCGTATAAAACACTGCTTAAGTTTTATCTGTCGTTAATAAATGTTACAAATATTACATTATAAAGTGTTCGTTGACATTAATAATATCATCTTGATTTTTATACACACAATAAACTAAATGTAAATTTAAAGATTTGACTTTAATAAAATATATTTAAATAATGTTCCAAACATAAAACGTTGATAAAATAATACTTTAATCATCTTAATTATTTTGTTTTTTCTAGAAAAACAAAATAAATAACTAACAATTTTATTCAAACCATTTATTATTTTCAGTAATTTCATTTAAATGAACATGGCTTGAAAACAGAACTAAATTCTGCGCCAGAATACGTTTTTTCTAGAAAAACAAAATAATAATTGACAGTTTCTTCTTTCTTATTATTTTCACTAGTTTTATTTAAATGAAAATATCTTAGAAACAAAAGAAGATAATAAGATAGGGAATACCGGTATAGATCAATACAGAATTTAATTCTGCGCCAGAATATGTAAAAATACATAGGGTGTTCCATTTAAAAAAAAAATCGTGGTTTAATGTTTTAGAGTTGACCGAATGTATTATAGGATTTTGAACACTGTGTCATATTATTCCAAAAACAAATCACTATTTTCATAGCCAACATTGCATTTCATCGATCTTTTTTTATTTAGAGATTCTAATTTTAAAGTAAATCATGAAAAAGCACCTATTGTTTTTAAAATGTCTAATATCTCGAAAACGGTTTTTGTTTTTAATGTGGGAGGGGAAATACATTTACGTACGAAGTGTCGGATTCCATGCGGCTACCGACTAAAACCCCTCCCACTGTCGCTGTAGGCACCAACCTGGAACCATTTACCACATTACTTCGGGTTGGGCCTCTTTTCCTGGCGCTTATGCCTAGACATGTTAAACATCTTCCATATGCTTTTGGCGGAGAATATTCTCTACAAAACTTGCCACTTTTTCCACGTTGTTTCGGATTCTAGCATCTTCCTGATAATGGTTTCGGAGGACAGATGACCTACCTCTGCCACCAGTGCCTCTCTGTTAGTTATCCATCTCTGGCACAAAAAGAACGTGTGCTCTGCATCGTCTCTCTCGCCACCACAGTAGCTGCACACGGGTGTTCCACACTTTCCCATCCGATGGAGGTAAGAACGGAAGCATTCGTGTTCGTTGAGGAACTGGATGAGAAAGTAAGTAACTTCCCCGTGGCCGCGCTCAAGCCATGGTTTGATGCAGGGCTCGTATACTGCCTTCCTTTCAATAACCAACAGTCCAATGGGAATTACACCATCGATTACAACGAACGCCGCCTCAGAGACCGTGCGGTATGCGCATGATACTCCAAGAGCGGCCCTTCTCTGCACGGATGCTATGCGCTTTCTATGAAACTAAATTTTCATTTTCTCCCCCCATATTTCAGAGCCATACAGAAGTATGGATTGAACCGTTGTCAATTAAAGGCGGCGCTTACTAGATTTCGGACCATGGGTGTTAGCCATGATCCTGCTGAGCGATGCGGTCTGTATCTCGGCTTTCTCGGCTACACGACAAATGTGTTCACCAAAGGTGAGTTTGTTGTCAATCGTGATGCCCAGGTACCTTGCGGTGGGTTTTGTGTGCATCTGCTCACCTCTGACTACCATGGGCATTAGAGTAGGTATTCTCTCTTTTATAAGAACAACAATTTCTGTTTTGGCTATTGCTAGCGCTAAACCGTGGTTTGTCATCCATCTACTTACTCTTCGCAAGACTTGATTCAGCTTGAGCTGGGCAACCTCCACACTGCGGGCTGATATAATGGCAGCTACATCATCTGCATACCCTACAAGGTGGGTCTCATCAGGCATCGTCAGATGCAGCAGACCATCGTATGCGATACTTGCGCGATAGCTGGCCTTCCGCTGTTTCGTATATCAGCGCTCTATCTCTGAGATAGTCCACCAAGACTCGAAAGAGGTAATTAGGGACATTGAAACCTTTAAGTGCGTTCAACATATCAGTCCATCTAGCCGAGTTGAAGGCATTTTTTACGTCAAGGGTGACAAGGAGCACTACTTTCCTAGAGTGATGATTTCCTTCTTCTGCAGTCTGGACAGCCTGGACAACTTCCTGGACCGCGTCTATGGCGGAGCGCCCGCGACGGAATTCACACTGCCGATCCGACAGATTACCAGAGGTACAGACTGCAGAAAGAAGTCGGGATTGTACTAATTTTTCTAGTACCTCCCCTTCAGGGACACAGGGCACAGCGGCCGTTATGAGGAGGGTGCTAGTGGGTCGCCCTAACCCTTGCTTATCAGTACAAGACATGCCACTTTCCAGCGGAAGGGAAAAGCAGACGTTGTACATATTTAGCAAGAGCTCAGGTTTCGCTCGATACATGCTTTTCAGTACCTTGCTGGGAATATCATCCGGTCCTGGGGTTTTCTTATTTCAAAGAGATCCCACAGCCACTCGCTGTTCTTCGTCAGTAAATGACGGAATTTCGTCGCTTTCGCCAATCTCGTTTATCTACTTGCGTATTGGATGGCTGGGGAACAATGTATCAACGATCTTATTCATCGTTTTTGCCTCCTTGATAACGCCAGGACGGCCTGCTCCTAACTTCTTTGTGACTATTTTGTAGCCAAGGCCCCAAGGATCATCGTTAACTTCCTCTCCCAGAATCTTCCATTGTCTGGCCTTACTCCTGTTGATCGTATGCTGGAGGGTTTTTATATTCTGCGGAAAGTGGGATCTCTTCTTCCCTGGTTGTGGCCCTTTGCAGCCTTCTCCTCAGATGAAGATATGCTTTTCGCATACTGCAAATTTCTTCCATTTAAGGGCGAACTTTTCCTCGTCTATTTTTCCAATGTTCCACCGTTTTAGTTCTAGTAGAACACGTTTTGGATACGGAAAGTGATGTACTGATGGTTACTACCAGTAAAGTCTTCCATCACTTTTCAGCCGTTTATCGCTGGTGCAAGTTCTTCCGAGGCAAAGGATGTATCGGGGATAGACTCACCGTATCCTGGGCGGGGGAAAGTTTTTACATTGCCCATATTAAGGACAATGAGGCCCGTCCTGCCAGTCATTTCTAGCAGGTATTTCCCGCGTGAGTTTGGGTTGGGAAGGCCCACTCATCGAAAACGGTTAAATTTGAAGGTTATATTACAATTAACATTTTCGTAGAATTCAAATTCGTAATAAAAATACAGCATTCCATTTAAAATAAATAAGTTAACGTTGACTTTCAGTATTACCTGAAGTCGTATAACTTGACAAATATTTTAATTGCTGAAAATTTAATTACAATACAATAATCAAATATCCGTATACTTTTAATGTATGGTTTCGTTGGGACACCCTGTGTTTTTTTTTATAAAATTTTATAGAAGATAGTGATTTTTAAAATGACGTTTTAATACATTGTTTACTTTAGTTCAAATGTTGATTGGTTTTCTAAATGATCTTTACAGAATATCACACTACATTAATTTCTTAGCATTTTTTTTAAATTCGAACTTATTTTAACAATTTATGGTGTATGGTATGTATTTTTTTAAATATTACAACAAAAAATATACTAATATTTTGTTTTTATATTTTAGAAAAAAAAAAAATATTTATACACCCTATAAAAAGTATTATATTCTATTGCATACCTTTATGTTGTATAAACAGAGATTTTTGTTAAGTATACATACCTCAGTATTTTGTAAATGGTAAATGTTTAGATACTCGTTGTGTCTTAATAGAGTTATTAAAGTGTTTCCACTCCTAGGTTAAGCTTGAAGTAGCATTTCGAGTTTAGAAAAGCCATGAAATTTGGTTTGGTCGCGACCAAACCAATTTTTATGGCTTTTCTAAACTCGAAATTTTACTTCAAGCGCCACGCGTATAAAACACTGATTTCAAGTGAAGTTAAAAATATACTACTAAAGCAGCATTCTAAAGATATATATTTTTAACTTTATACTAACTCAGTGTTATACGCGTGGCGCATGAAATAAAATTTCGAGTTTAAAAAAGCCTGAAAATTTGATTTGGTCGCTCCGCTTCGCGGAGCGACCGATAGAAATTTTAAGGCTTTTATAAACTCGAAATTTTACTTCATGCTTAATCTGCGAGTGGAAAACACTCGTGTAAAGCTTCTAATTGAGCAAAGACAACATATGCTAAAATAAATACAGTGTATATTAATTAACAGAATTATATCTAAAATTGAGCAACAAATACCAATTAATATATTTTAACAAGTATTTTCTTATTCCTAATGATTACAACACCTTTCGATCCACTGGTTTATTAATAAATTATTAAAATAATTAGTGATGCATATCCAAAAACTATTACAGAATAATAAAATAAAATAAAACACTTTAACATTGTTTGTATAACACGTTTTTTTTTATTTTTGTGACTGCAGTTTCGGCAACTAAACTTGCCATTATCAAACGGAGTGATTTAAATTGTATGGTATAGGTATATATATATATATATATATATATATATATATATATATATATATATATATATATATATATATATATATATATATACAAGAATAGTTATTTACAAAATAGCATTAAAAATGGGGGTATATACTAAATCAACCTGGTCGTTAATTAGGGGAATTTCCGGATTAGCGCGGGCTATCTGTATTTCTAACGATTCTAAAAGGTTCATTTTTCGACCCTTTTCGGCATACTGAATGATCTTAAGTACATGCATGTATATGAGGTGTTTAGCGAAATTTAAATCACCCCGTTTGATAATGGCAAGTTGAGTTTCCGAAACTGCAGTCACAAATATAAAAAATATCGTGTTATATTTTATTGAATTAACGTGTATAACGAAGTAGAAGCCTACATCGTTCATAAATTTACAGAATATTTCCACTCCCTGATTAAGCACAAAGTAGAATATCGAGTTTAGAAAAGTCTGATAATTCCGCTTAGCTACGCGACCAAACTAAATTTTCAGGCTTTTTTTAACTCGAAATTGTATTTCATGCTTAATTATGGAGTGGCAACACTCGTTATGAGTTCAAATCAACCGATTTTTAAAAACAACCAATGCCTGAAAAAGTACAACGTATCCATCAGGATAGGTATACTTTACAGAAGAATTTTTTGTATAATTTCCCCAAGACGAAATCCTGACTGCGTTACTGCAGTAAAGAGTTTACTATTGATTTTGGTAATTTTTATAAAAACGATAGTATTACAAAAAATTAAAAGGACACGTTTTAAAACTCCAAGGAATAGAAAGACTTATAATCGATAGCCCTTATTACTTTAATAATTATAATTAAATAGTTATTTGTAGATTTATGTAATAATGTACAAAAAGGAAAATAATTATAAAGATTTTGATATATTACAAATAATTTTTTGTGGACATCGCCTCAACCTAGCTTCATTTTAACAATGTCACCTCTTCTCACGCCGCACTGTTATTACGGATCACCATTAATTTTTTGTAATAAAGAGATGATTATTACGCGCCGGCCAACATTAGCTATTATCGCGTTTATAAAAGCAGTAGCGGGTCCACCCTAATTACGCTCCATTAGACCCAATGGACTGCCGAGGGAACGACGAAAAAGCGGACACCTCTTTTTTCCACGACGATAATAATAATAATAATAATAATGGACCCCGGCCCGTTGATAATAACAATAAATTCACCCCTCGCCCACTTAAACCTGCAAATTGTATTTCTCCCCTCTATTTTTTTGTGCGCCCATTTCACTCCCATGGTTTTCAAACCCAATTAGGGAGACGTATGGGGCAATTAAGATGTTTTCTGTTTATGCGCGTGTATAATTGGAGGTTTTATGTCGGTTGAAACTGGAGGAGAAGTTTTATGGATGCGTTTCTTAAATCTCGAATCCCGGCGAGTCGTAAACGGGATCGAGTGATGGTGTGCCCTCTGCGGAATATCTTTTGTTAAGCAAAGACCGAGGATATCCGAGTCGTGTATCCTCTTTTTCTCCTGAATTAACTATTATTATTCGCCCTGGAACACCGCACGCATTTATTACAGCCAGAGTTTCCTTCTTCCAGTGCTTTATCTAAAGCTCCTTATATACTATATTTAAATGTGTTGTAACTATATAAGAAAAGAATTGTCTACATCTACGAGTACATAAAAATAAAACAACAATGTTTTAACATACATGTAATCTTAGTAATCGTTTAGAATGGTTGAGAAAATTGGCAATTAAATGTTTAATTTTTTTAATATTATTTTATTTCAAAAACTAGAATACAGTAATTTCAAAATTTCAATTAAAATACAAAGCTGGGTATAATCCTCAAAAAAATGAATCGAAACACGAATCCGAATCCTCTCATTTAATACGATTCAAATCACGAACCCCGAACCAAAAAATAAAAACCAGAAAATATGATTTGAATCAAAGAATTCGAATCCTAATTTTCGAATCACGAATACAAATCAATTTTAATATCAATAATTATATTTTAAATAAATAACATAGACCAATCATATTTTTAAATAAAACCAATTAAAGAATACAATAAACATATTGTGATGTGTCTATTTAATCATGTACAGGTCTAAATGTAGAAAACTCGACATGTTGTCTTAACCACTATTTTGGCATGATATTAATAAATCTGGAGTGGCCCCACTCGACTTTTTTCCACTCTGATTGCATATACCGTGTGGTTGGTCATACATCTGAACATAAGGAAGTAGCATGGGAAATGACGTTTTTGTAAATACCTGCTCACCAAATTTACGTACAAGGATAAAAGTCTTATCAATCGAAAGATACTATTATTGGGGATTTATTGATGGCAAATACTTGCATATTGATTCAACTTTTTTTTTGAGGATAAAATAGAATTTTAATTAATAAAATGTCTACTCGTAAAAATAAATGTAGCTGTAAAACGTCTGTTACGGCCATGAATATATGTATTACACGAATATAATCTTCATTTAAATTTAGGAGGAACTTTTTATAAATAAAATCACTGCTTTTACATTAGGCGTTTATTCTTCGAGTGCTCAAATACAACTGACCGCGAACAACTGCGCGCGGCTGATTATTCTAAAAGTAGAATTCCTAAGCGACGACTGAAACGACTGTAGTCGCGCGACTGTGGCCGTGCGGCCAGAGTCGCGCGGCCCTAATCGCTTGGTCGGATTCCTATGCAACGATTATTACTTCAATTTCTACGAGATCGTTATGAAAAATAGACTTTCTTTAGAGAAAAAATATTATAAGAAAAAAATATTTTTAATTATGCAAATAATCAAAACACCAAATAAGAGATGAAAGATTAACCTAAGTTTATTTAATTTAAAAAAAATAAGTTTTTTATTTTATTCGGTTTCCTTTATTAGACCACCAATTGAATAGAACCGATATATCTTGTAAGAAATATATTTTTTATCAATGGAATAACTTTAAAATGATGAAATAAACTCAATGTATGTTAAAAGCCGCGCGGCTCTTACGACTATAGTGCTTTCCATACCAGTACAGTCGTACGGCTCGAGTCGCCGCACTAGTTGCGCGGCTACAGTCGCTCGGCTACAGTCGCGTCTAAAGGTGGGATTCCTAAGCGACGACTGAAACGACTCGAGCCGCGCCTGACTGCTTTCCATGTAAATAAATGGGAGTCATTCCTATCACGCGACTGTAGCCGCGCGACTGTAACGTAACGACTCTAGTGCGGCGACTCGAGTCGTACGACCGTTCTGGTACACAGAGCAGTGTAGTCGTAAGAGCCGCGCGACTGTAAACATAAATTCCGTTAATTTTTGAGATATTTTCCATTTATTATTATTGTGAAGGATGATTGTAGATGGATAGATTTAGTGCAAGAACACGGAAGTATTTATAGATTAAAACATCACCTATACAAAGATGTAAATATCCGGGATAATATATGGTCGGAAATTTCAACATTATTAAAACAACCAGGTTAGAATATAATTTTATTAAATGTGGATTGTATGTTTACAGGTTATAGTATACTTTTTAAAACTAATTATATAGGGTCACCCACCGAAAGCACACACAATACTAATTTCCTTATTTTAAATGGAATGCTACATTTATTATTTAGAATTTTAATTCTACAAACAATTCTGTAAAAAAAATCTGTAAGTAAGATAACTTTTAATTTTACCATGTTTGAGATATTTAACATTTACAAAAAAAATTGTACAAGTTTATGAGTTATTTCAAATTATTATGTATGTAGCTCAGCGTTTTCCAGACAAGCCGTGATCGCGTACATCATTTTTCCGTACTATTAAGCAGTTTACTGAAAACGGAAGTGTTGAATCAAACCGCGTCTCTTTGCACCAAGGTCTTCATTGTGTTGATTTTGAAAATCGCATAACATTTTGTCAATGGGCGAGGGGTCAAATACAAATGAAGCCCAATTTCTTTCGTTCGGTATTGTTTTCTGACGAATCAACTTTCACAAACCATGGAACTGTTAATCAGCCTAACATGCATTACTGGAGTGTTGAAAACCCACACTGGCTGCGTCAGGTTGAGTATCAGCGCCCTTAGTCTGTGAACGTGTGATGCGGAATAATTGGCGACAAACTTATTGGTCCACACATCATTAAAGGCAATTTAAATGGTGAAATCTACCGAGATTTCTTTCACAATGAACTGCCAAAGTTGCTTGAAGACGTGACTTTAGATGTCCGACAGAATATGTGGTTTCAACATGATGGTTATCCAGCACACTATTCCTTTTTAGCACGTGAAATACTTGATCGTAATAGCTACAGGTGGATTGGAAGTGCTGGTCCGATTAATTGACCTGCCGGATCACCAGATCTTACTTCGCCTGATTTTTTTTATAAGGATATCTGAAAATCAAAGTTTACTAGGATGTACCAACAACTCGTAAGAATATGATAGAATGAATAGAAAATGCTTGTACCCTTATTAATAGAGACATACTTCTCAGTTGTGTACGGTGTTTTGAAAAGCGGATCATTAAATGTATTGAAGTTCAAGGTCACCATTTTGAGCAGTTCCAATATTTTAACGGATTCCTCACGCGAAAGTATTAAACTTTCGATTCTGCTATTTTTTCTGTACGATGCGTATTGTTCGAGATTTACGCTATTTCAGGTTGAATGAATCACCCGGAATAATGAAGTTGTTACGATGACAATATGATGAGTTATAGTTTTAGATAGAAGTCGATCTTCTCTTAATACGTGTAAACTCTGTAGAATTTCGGCTTTTTTTAAGGATTTACATAACAGATGCTTTTAAGCCAATTCATGACGAGGCACACTGGTCGAAATGCTCATTCTAGCTGAACATTTCGCCGAAAATCAACTGTTTAGAAAACAGATTTTTTCTTGAAATATGAGCAGTTTAATGTCTAGAGGGTGCGCAGGTAAAGTCATAAATCCCTTCGACCTTTGGTCCAGTAGTTATCAGTACCCAAAGTGCACGCATCATTTACGTCGCTCAGTTGTGGATTTTACGCGCTCTTAATGCCCAAGTTTAATTTATTTTTTTACATTTGTGTTTCGTGAAAAATATAATTTAAAGATAAATATATATTCTAGTGAGAGATGGTTTAAAAATTCAAGTATTTAGGGTTTTTGTTCAAAGGGACGGGAGGGTATGAGGAGCATGTGAGGTGGGTGCAGGGGAAGGCTAGAAAGGCGTGGGGGATAGCGTGGAAAAAGTGGGGGAAGTGGATGGGGAACAATGTAAGAGTGGCGTGTTAAGTATGGGATGCTTGTTGAGGTCAGTGTTAATGTATGGGGTGGAAGTATGGGGGACGAGAGGGTATGAGTGTATAGAGAGGGAGCAGTTGTGGTTCTTGAAGCGTATGTTGGGGTTGGAAAGGTCGACACCCGGATACGTAGTACTACAGGAAACGAATAGAGAGAAGCTAGAGTGTGAGGAAATGGTGAGAATGGCTAGGTATGAGATGAAATTATGGGACCTGGAGGAAGAGAAACTGGTGAAGGCGGTTTGGGTGGCGTGGATGAATGGGAGAGAGGGTAAATGGAGGAGCGAGAGAAGGAGAATGTATGAGAGGGTGGGTTTGTCGGAGGCGAAGGTGATGGAGTGGCTGGGGAATGGGGTAAAGATGGATGCGTGGGTGAAAGAGAAGGAGAAGGAGGTGGAAGCACAGGAAAGGCAAGGGTATATAGAGAGGAGTGAATACAACGATAGGTACGGGAGGTAGCAGGTACATAGGAGAATGCCGAGGTATTTAATGGAGGGGGGATGGAGTAGAGAGGAAAGGGTGGTGCTAGCGAGGGTGAGGTGTGGGTCAGAGGAGAGAGGAAGGAAGGTGTGGATAGGGGAAGAGTATGGGAGGTGTGTAATGCGTGAGCGGGGGAGGGATACGTGGAGTCATCTGGTAGAGGAGTGCGAGGGGGGTAAAGGAGGAATGGGTGGGAATAAGAGGGAATAGAAGAGTGACGGAATGGATGAGAGAGGATGGGGCCGGGGTAAGAACGCTGGAGAAGTTGGGGGACGAGAGGGAAAGCAGAAGGAAGAGAGGGGGCAATGATTAGTGTAGATATGGATGTAATAGAGTATTATGCCAACAAAGGTCTTTTTTTTTATATATTCTAGTGGTACAACATAGTTTTGAATTTTTTTCATATAACTTTAGTCAACATATAGATATAGTAAAATTTTAGAAAGTTATACTTGAAAAAGGTTAAGGTAAGGTTTGTTTTTTATACATAATTACTAATTAGTTTAATATATAAATAATATTTAGCTGCCCGTTTTTGCCCGTTCACACCGCCGCCCGACCGCTTACAATTCAAAAATTGAACACAGAGGTGTTAAAGTTATTAGTTGAACCAGAACAAGCATCTTTCCCAGAGGATTCTGACTTCGGATAATTTCTGGCTTTGGTGTAAATTGTTTATATGATGTACCTAGATTCTTTATGCTGTATACAGAGTGTCCGTATTTCAACAGAATGTATGGGAATTTCGGTTATTTGAAGAGGTAGAGTGTCGGTTAAATTGGGGCAAAGTTGTGTATTTAGGGCCGAATAATAATCTAGAAACTAATTTAAAATCCCTTTTTTCGTTTTTGAAATATTGTCGAAAAACGGATTTTTTGAAATTTCGTTTTGATTTTTTTATTCAAAAACTAATGAATCCAGACATTTACAACTTTTACATTATACAGGCACTTTTTAACTTTTAATCTAGAAACATATTTTATTTTAAGATAACTATAACATTTACCCAGGGACCATAGCCAACTTTTGTTTTCATTATGGGCGCCATTTTGGATTTTCATATTTTTGAAAGATTATTTTTTTCTGAATCCAATGATGTATCACACTTATAGTTTATTGTACATTTTATATGTAAAATTTTAATCTTTTGTTTTTTGTAAAGAGTACCTTGGAAACAGTTGAGTAACTCACTCATTTGACAACTCCCAGGACCCATAATTTGCTTACATATCACCCCTGAAGACGGGCATCCGACGATACATATTTTAACGGTTGTGATGTATTTTAAAGTGGCGAGTGTCTTCCACTCCCAGACTAAGCATAAAGTAAAATTTCGAGTTTAGAAAAGCCCCGCGTAGAAATTTGTCGAGGGTCGCGCAGCGACCTGAGACAAATTTTCTAAACTCGAAATTTTATTTCAAGCGCCACGCGTACAAAACACTGATTTAAAAATGCACTGAAAACCAACCCAACTTCGATATTTTTTCAAAATTTGATGTTTTCTTTTCTATCCATGCTGTAAACCTGCTGATATTCGTTGTTTTCTTGTAAAAGAAAATCAATTCCCTGTAGTCCTTCGGTCTCTCTCTTGTAAAATGGTAATACACGTAGTAATCTAGAGGGATCCTTCAATGTGAAACACCTAAGAACGACTGTTGTACACTCCCAGACTAAACATGAAGTAAAATTTCGAGTATAGAAAAGCCCCGCGACCTGAGACAAATTTTCACGGGGCTTTTCTAAACTCGAAATTTTACTTCATGCGCTACGCGTATAAACCACTGATTAACAGTAAATTTAAAAATATATAACGCTTAGATGTGATGGTGATCAATATTTAGCAAGATGTACCGAAAAAATTGCAAGAATTACTTGTTTGGTGAATAGTTTTGAAATAATAATAATAATAAAAGTAGAATAAATTTAGTTTGTACAACTTTTATGTGATAATCGATACTTATTTTTATTATAAAATATTGACAGTTATTTATTAATTTTGAGTGCTAACAATGATTAACTGCTGTTGAGATTTTATTGAATAACAGGTATGACGTGATTGTTTCCAAGGCACTCTTTGCAAAAAAAAAAATATCATAATTTTAAATATCAAATCTGAAATAAATTATGAGTGTGATACATCACTGAGTTCAGAAAAAAATATTCTTTCAAAATATATGAAAATCTAAAATGGCGCCCATAAGAAAAACAAAAGTTGGCTATGGTCCCCTGGTAAATGTCATAGTTATAAAAAAAAAATCTACTAAATTCCTCATTAAAAAGTGCCTGTATATTGTCAAAGTTCTAAATGTCCAGATTTAGTATTGTTAGAATAAAAAAATTAAAACGATTTTTCAACAAATCAGTGTTTTGTTGATATCTCGAAAAGAAAAAAAGATATTTCAAATTTGTTTTTCGATTATTGTTAGGCCCTAAAATACGCAACTTTGCCCCAGTTTAACCGACTCTCTATCTCTTTAAATAACTGAGATCTCCATACATTCTGTCGAAGCACGGGCACCCTGTATATTGTATATTCTTATTTATAGATATGTGTGCAAAATTCAAATAATGACATTATCTTCAAATTTAATTTTAACAATTTTTCGTAAAAAAATTATATTAAAATGGGGGTGCTGAAGGGTAGAAGGGAAGAATTATTTAATATTGAGTAATTTATATTTTTAATCAAATATTTTTTTTGACCCCGAACCATTTAAAGGAGACTAAATCGCCTTATTGCGTTCAGCTAGAATGAGCGTTTTGACCAGTGTGCGAGGCTTTTGAAGGCCAGTTTATGTTACATATACATGTCGTACTTTATTTCATATTTTAGTAAGAAGAATAATTTGATTTATTGTATATACAAGAACAACAGGCTTTGCTCCGGAGTCTCTATTAATTTTAAATCTCGTGTGTTCTATATTTTCTTGCCCCCCATTTTTCCCGATATGAATAACATTTAGCAACTTTGATGTAATTTCTTATCAATATCCGCATATCCACATCTGCCGTAATCGTTTTATTGCCGAAAAAGATGTATCCTAAAATTGTCGGCAATTGCATCCTGAATCCTTGTCGTGCACAATTGCGCGCCCGCCCTTCGACTAAATTGAATATCTCAAAAACGATTCCACGGGAGAAATTGCACTCGATTTATTTCAGTAAATTTAATAACATCCATTCGGATTTTGTATTTTTCCCGAAAACCTAATTTATTAGAGTCGATCTTGGAACATATTATTCAATAATGTAATTTCGTATTTTGTTATTTTAGGAAATATACCTAGTATTCAAAATAACAAACAGGCATTTTTATCATATAATGGTAATACATTCTCTTAGCTTGTAATTGATTATTAACTAATACCAGGCGCGGATCCACGGGGAACGGAAAATGGGGAAAATTACCCCCCCTCCCGCGCACTCCAAATAGTCAGTCGATAATTTAAAAATGTATTTTTTGCTAAGTTTAACATTTTTAAATGTAGATAATACCACCTAGTTTATAATACATGGTGGCGATCAATTTAAAATATTAAATTTACCTGACTTTTACCTGACTTTTACCTGACTTTTACCTGACTCGTCCCTGATTCCAATTTTTTTCCCTGACCCCTTTAAAAAATATCATATAACCAAATTAAATATTATATTTTTTTAATTTTACTTTAAACCAGTGTTTTGTGCGAGTGGCGCATGAAGTAATATTTCGAGAAAAGCCAGAAATTGGATTTGGACGCGCAGCTTTTCTCAACTCGAAATTTAACTTCATGCTCAGTCCGGGATTGAAAAACATTCATTAAAATACTTGGACTTGAATTGACCGTCAGATGGATAATTTTGGTTTGGTGATAACATATACAAATCGATTGTTTTTTCTGTTCTCACAATTTTCACAATTTTCAGTTTTGTTTTTTGCATTTTATTACATTTTAACATAATGCACATTACAGCGGGCTGAATTGTAAAGAAGTTTTTCTTTTCAAAGAGTGAGTCTAATTATTACTGATTATACGTTCAATTCTAAGAAAAACAAGTTCACGGGATCATAAGTCATCGGTGAATTTCGAGCCGCATTAATTTTAATTGAAGATTTTACTGCAGCAGGTTGTAGTATTTATTTAGATTTTAGTTCTGATTTATAATATATTCAATCTAAATGAAGTCATACCACTATATTGGACAGGTAGGTAGAAATTTCAAAACTAGATTTGATGAACACCGTAAAGCTACAATTAATAATAAACAATCTACGGGTTTGTTTAAACATTGGAATACATTCGGACATTTTTTCAATCATCCAATTTGCTACGCCCTGAATTGCCTATTAACCACAACATTAATAATAACTCAAATTACCAATACTTCATCCCGTATTCGGCCTAGCTAAAGTCAGTACAGAAGGGGGGAGGGGGGTTAATTAACTTAAACGATACTAAAGAGGCGCCACATGGTTGATCAGCAGATAAGGACGAAATGGTAATAAGTAACCATGAACGTTTAAAATAAATAAATTAGGGGACAAAATCAAGATATTGAAACAACCTTTTGATGCTAGAAAGAAAGTAAAATGGTTTATTCACTTTAAAGAAAAAATATTTGTAATTGACAGAATTAATAAATATGTGACTCTAAATAATCGATAATCAAATCCGATTGTCGTGAACGGGTACCTTGGAAATAACGTTATACCATTACAAAACCCCCAAATAATTATGCGAACAAAAATAAATGTTCAGTTAAAAGGAACCAGAATCAGAAAATAAATTGTAAAAAAAATAATCTAGGTAATTACCACATTTAAACTTAATTATTTAAGATTGGATGTTGTTTCTTTTTAAAAGTGCGCATACATGACATGGAGAGTTTATTCACCCTGTATATAGGATATTCAATTATGTTTAAATTAAGATTTATGTATTTATTTTGTTGGAGTGAATTTAGATTTAATTTAATATTTTGAATATTGATGAATAAAATCCCCTGACTTTTTCCTAAATTTTCTCGTTCTCCCGGTCGGTCGCGATCTCGTAATAACGTTAACAAATTAGAGAATAAAATATGAATTTATATTGTAACCGCCGCGCTTAGACGTGTGACTCATAGCGCAAGGGAAACATAAGCGCCCGACAAAATAAACAACGGGGAAACACGAAATCGTCGGGATTCTTCTCGAACATCCGATGAATCATCAGCCCTTTTATATAGCGCGCGTTAGCAGGAAGTAGAAGAGTTAGGAGTACGAACATTCGCATCGTCAACAACTAGTTCTAAATAAATAGTGCGTGCTAATAATTAAATTATAAGTGTTAACTTATAATTAAGAATATAAATATTTGTGTTAATTATTAGGTTTATTTTAAATAAATAGACTTGTTTTATTATGTAAACACGATTTCGTAACAACTGGTGTCTGGTGTCAGAATTAATTAATTAACATTAATCTAAAGTGCAGTGGCAAATTAAAACAATTATGGCGACCATCGATAAACTCAAAGTATCCAAGTTAAGGCGAGAATTAGAGGACCAAGATTTGGATACAGTGGGGAGGAAGGAGGAGCTCAAAAACCGATTGCGACTATTTTTAATCGACAATGGCGGGGACCCTGACACGTATGTATTCGAACGCAATTTTGAGAGGCTGGGTAGACAGATCGAAAATAAATAAGGCGAACAAAAAGAAATGCTTCTAGAACAATCCAGAAGCCTCGAAAATAAAATGAGTGAACAAGAAGTAGAGCTTCTAGAAAACTCTAATAAATTGAAAGATGAGCTTTTAGAAACTACCTCTCAACAATTTAGAAGTTTGGAAAATAAACTGCTGGGACATTGCGAAGATTTACGGCAAGAGTTGCTCTAACAAACAATCAAAATAGAAGTTAAAGGTCTTGGAAGAAAAAGTCGCGAAAACTGATAACCACTCAGATGACGGTGCTTCAGATACATTCCAATTAAACCGATTGATGGAAGAACTACAAGATGGAGTGAAATTGTTAACCCCACTTTTTCAACCAAGAAGAAAATGATTAAATGCTAACACTGCGGAAAATTAGGCCATGAGAGGAGCAAGTGCGAGAAATACTCGCAAAAAGTGGCAGGTAGAGTACATCAAAACGCTGACGCGTTGTCTCGGAGACCCTGCCAGCTAGATTGTAGTCATTGCCGGAGATTGGAGGAAAAATCTGGAGTTGTGAATAGAACTACTGTGACGAACGAATCTTGGTCTAACGAACAATTGGAAAAAGATCAAGAGGGTGGCCCAGATTTAGGACTCCTGAAGACCTGGAAATTGGAGGGAACTCGCCCCCAGTGGGAAGATGTGGCTAGTTAGACACCAACCTTACAATCATATTGGTCTCAATGGGACTCGATTGCGATGAAGGGGGGGTCTTGGTGAGAAACCCAGAGAGCGCTGATGGAAGAACATCCGTATCGCTGATAATTCTTCGAAGGAATAGAATTTCAAAAGTTCTGCAGTTGGTTAGGAAAACAACAGAGAAGATCCGGGAGCGTTTTTATTGGTCAGAATATCAGAATGATGTCAAGGAGTGGTGCCGCAAATGTAAAGTATGTGCAGAAAGCAAAGGTCCCTATAGAGCACCTCGAGCCCCAATGAGGAACTCAGACTACCATGTGATTTAAAATTTGGATGCAAACCCGAAGAAGACTTAGCCGGAGACGATTATGTTTTAAAGCTAAGAAGGAAACTGGAGGATACTCACCAACGAGTAAAAAGGAATATCCAAGATGCGAGCGATAGAATGAAGGACCATTATGACATTAAAGCTACCAAAGGAGGATATCAGGCCGGAAACTTAGTATAGGTATATAACCCACGAAGAAAGAAAGGGCTAGTTCCGAAACTACAACTTAATTGGGAGGGACCATTCGAAGTTTTAAAACGTTTGAACGATGTCATATATTGCATCAAGAAGTATCCATCTGGAAAACCGATTGTAGTCCATTCCAACCGATTAAGCCCTTATAAAACTAACGATGTGGACGAGCAGCAGGTGTGCCAAATAACCAAGGAGTTTGTGAACTCAGATAGCTCTGCGGGCGAGTTGGCAGGAAGCCGGAAGATCCGTAATGGTGTGACCAGGGAAGAAAGGAGAGATCTGTTCACAATGCCCTCTGACTACGCACTGGCACATTGCGTAGGAACAGATTTGCTTATGAAGAAAGGGATAGCGGCCGTATTTGGGAGGACGTTTGAAGGTATAGGTTACCTCAAGAAATAGAATCCTGTGGTCGGAAAAGCACTAGAATTGGAAAGGGATGGATATAAGATGTTTTATTTGGTTACAAAAGGAACATCCTATGGAAAACCGTCATACCAGTTGATATGGCATGCGTTATGCGATTTGAAGATTCGATTGAAAGCCCACGGAGTCAACAAATTAGCTATACCAAAAATAGGATGTGGCCTGGATAATCTTAATTGGCGAGTAGAAGTAGAAGAAACAAGTTGAAAACACTAGTATGTTCCACCGCAGCGCTTAGACAAATGTGACTCATAGCGCGAGGGAAACAAAAGCGCCCGACAAAATAAACAACGGGGAATCACCAAAACGTCGGGATTCTTCTCGAACATTCGATGAATCATCAGCCCTTTTATATAGCGCGCGTTAGCAGGAAGGAGAGGAGTTTGAGTGCGAACATTCGTATCGTCAACAACTAGTTATAAATAAATAGTGCGTGCTAATAATTAAATTAGTGACATTATAAGTGATAACTTATAATTTAGAATATAAATATTAGTGTTAATTATTACGTTTATTTTAAATAAATAAATAAATAGACATTGTTTTACTTATTTCCGAGTTTATGTAAACCCGATTTCGTAACAATATACAATAAATACATTTTTAAAACAGTTTTTATTAATAAATGTTACCCGCGAAAATATTGCTCTCTGGATCTGCCACTGACTAATACTACTTTATTAAAAATATACGTTGTTTTTTTCTTTTCAAATTATCTGATGATTCAGCTAGTTTTTCAGTATTTTTAGAGCGGATAGTTATTTAGTAACAATTTTAGTCTCTAAAAGCATAAATAATAGTTTCTCAAAAATTTATTAAAAAGCTAAATTAAATTTAATAATACTCTGGTTGTGAAAACTCATATTTTTGTTATATTATATATCTACTGCAATAAACTAAAAATACAGTCAACATAACACGATATCAACATCTAATATATTTAGATTGTATCTTATTGCAAAGGCGGATAAAATCTTTTTAGAACACTTACACTAAATTAGTGTTTTACGTACCTGAAGTAAATGTTTAGAGTTTATCTTTTTCAAGCATATTCCGACTCAAAATCTTTACTTCATGCTCAAACAAGGACTGGAAAAGATTATTAGAATAATATTGAAGTCCATAATAATAAAAACTCTTGTTGTGGAGACTTTTCCTATTGTATACAACCAGAATACAAAGAATTTTTTTACGTTTACATACCTCGATGCATACTCTGCATCTTTTAACGAGTGTTTCCAATCCTTGATTAGGCATGAAGTATAATTTCGAGTTTAGAAAAGCCTGAAAATTTCGTTTGGACGCGTAGCGAAGCGAAGCGAAGCGAAGCGAAGCGACCAAACCAAATTTTCAGGCTTTTCTAAACTCGAAATTTTACTTCATGCACCAAGCGTATAAAACGCTGATTTATCGTGCAGTTTGAAGACATATAATAAAAACTTCGCAACATTTCAGTGTTTTATATGCGTGCTGCATGAAGTAAAATTTAGAGTTTAGAAAAGCCTGAAAATTTGGTTTGGTCCTTTCGCTTCGCTATGCAATCCAACCAAATTTTCAGGATTATCTAAACTCGAAATTTGACTTCGTGCCTTATCAGGGAGTGGAAACACTTCTTGAAAGTTTCAAACTGAACACTTTTCAAAAACAACGAATGTCTGAAAATTTAAAAATACAGAACGGGGTATGTATACTTAAAAGAAAAAATCCCTGTATATGCACATGTTTCTAAAATATTTGCAAAACTTATTATATAACTAAATATACATATACGGGGTGTTAGGAAACTAAAGGGTAATATTTAGCGTGTGTACTATACACACTATAACAAAAAATCTAAAATATCCAATTCAATGAATAATAACTTAAGTATATTTATTTCAGGAAACAATTGGTAATGATAACAACAACTCAGGAAAAATATGGTGTATAAAAGTAAGTAGCAAGCTGGCATATTGTTGTGAATATTTGGTAAAATTATTTTTTTCTGGCAATAAATGCTCTTTTTTTAGAAAGAAATCATTTTAGCGTAAGATCACATCAATATTTGACGCTGTAATCTACTTTTCTCTAACGGCTCATTTGCGTACGTGAGTATATTGTTTTCTTGTTATGGTGTGTATCGTTAACTCCCCAAATATTTCCCCTAAGTTTTTGAGAATCCTGTATATAAATTTTAGTTGCAATTAGAACACATAATATCATTTTAATATCCTTTTGTACTGACTTCAATTTCATTGTACCGTACGCAAATTCATCGATTAATAATAAATACTGGTGTGCCATTCTTTCGCATTTGGTACCTTCAGCAATGCCAGTTTCACGCTTTAATTTTCCGTTTCCCAATTAAAAACGTAATAATGATTAACAGCGGTGCCTCCGACGAATTTTAATTGGGCGACTCGCTTTTTATTTATCACCACTACGAATAATTATTACCTTTTTTTACTGCTACCTCGCAAAATTTATTAAGAAATAAAATCGCATTGATAAAATGTATAATTAATTTAATTAAACGTACATAAAGGCTTACGAGATTAGAAGAAAATGATAACGTTTATTGAATTGAAGGAATTAAAATTGCGCTAATCTTAATTTTTTGAACGGACCAGATTAAAAAAAACAATCGGTTAAAGTACAAATATCTTAATTTTTTTTTAATTTGTTTATTTTGGTTTGGCTTTCGCCTGGCCTTAGTAACGTAGACTATTGGCTAACATAAATTTTTATTTAATTTATTCCATTTAAGTATTTAATTCTTAACACGCTTATGCAATGAACCGCACAACACATTTACTCATATCCATGCCTACAGAGGGTGCCAATTTCCCCATAAGAAACTGACATCTTCCGGTGGAATTCGAACCGACGACCCTCTAGCCCAAGAGCAGGATCTCTACTCACTGACTCACGAGGGTCCTCTCTTCAAATTTTGCTTATAAACATTTTTTTATTACTGGGAACTCATTTTTTGTAAATACGACTTCTGACCTCAAGTATCATAATTATTACTTGCGATATTAATGTAATAATATTTCGGAATATTCATTTAAATAAGAATCACTTGGTTTGTTTCACAAAACATTTTGTGAAACAAACTTAGTGAATTTTTATTTAAATTAATGTTCAAACGAATATATATAATAATGCTTTAATAATTAATTATTATTAAGGAAGACACTAAACGAATGTCTTCCACTCCCAGACTAAGCATGAAGTAAAATTTCGAGTTTAGAAAAGCCCCGCGTAAAAAAATTGTCGAGGGTCGCACAGCGACCCGAGACAAATTTTCGCGGGGCTTTTCTAAACTCGAAATTTCACTTTATGCGCCACGCGTATAAAACATTGATTTAAAATAAAGTTAAAAATGCACTGCCAATCCATACTGTAAACCTTCTGATATTCGTTGTTTTCTTGTAAAAAAACTTCAATTCCCTGTAGTCCTTCGGTCTCCGAAGACGATGATTGGTCCTTCGAGCTGCAGCCTTTGTAAAATGGTAATAAACTTAGTAAAAGCCCCGCGTAGAAAATTTGGCGAGGGTCGCGCAGCGACCCGAGACAAATTTTCACGGGGCTTTTCTAAACTATTGGCATTTCAAACAGAAATATTACGAATGCCAACTGTCATAATAATCTAAATGTCTTGTGACATTATAAGATAAATCTGCCATTACATTAGTTTGTTCGATTTGTATATTGTTTTGTTTAAATGGAATTGCCGTAAATAAGAATCAAACATATAAATTGAATGTGACATTACAGACTAAATGTCAACTGTCATTGGCGTATTCACTAGTCAACACTTGGAACTCAAAAAAATAATTATATTTGAATTATTTTAGACTTTTCCAAACTCAAAATATTTACTTTATGTTTAAACAAAGAGTGGAAAATACTCGTTAGAATAATATTAAAGTCTATAATTATTAAATATTTAAAAACAATACCTTTTCCTTTGTATTATTTCCAGAAGGAGCACAAAAATTACTTGGATTAAACATTTATATTTCTATTTCTATCAAAGTGATAGAAGGGAGATTATGCCTGTGAAGCAATTAAAGTCTACTAATGGTATTTTTATATTGTCAAATTGGAGGCTGGAAATTGGAATTCGTCGGTCGTCCCTCCCGCGGGCATTAATTGAATTCGGCACGTTATAATTGGGCTTTTATTGCGTCCCCGAAATTGACATTAAATATGGAGTGATTGAATTGGCGCTCGGCGCCCACGGCCAAATGGATAATCCATAAAACAAACATTTTGCTCCGATGCGACAAAATACAAATAAAAATCCTATACCGTACACCAATACTTTTTTCCTATTTTTACTATATGTTATTTTTGTGTACACATGTTCAATTTACACAAAAGCAAATTATTTCAGTTAGCGATACACGTTTGTATTCCACCATGATTTTTGCATGTATCACACGACTGTTTTATATACATTTGTTAAATATGTTTGTTCCCGACAATCTTATAATATGTGCATTATTTAATTGTGTGGGCAGCATAAATAGGGTGCATTTAACACTCAAGTACATTAATCACGGGATTTGCGTGATAAATGTGGTTTTTTTAACACGAATATAAATAATGGCCTAGTTCGATTTTTTGCAGTTCTGCAGTAACAGCGCTGTGCTAGTTAAATCAGCTTCTATTGTCTTACATTTGACCATGGTGGTAATGACGTCGTCAACGCCAATTTGTTGAAGTACGAAGTAACGCGTCAATATCTCCGCCGCTCTCACTAGTTTTACCCGCGTAAAACGCATTTGTAAATAGAAATCATAAATCGGTTAAACAATTGTGCTTCTATCCGTCGCGAGTGTTTTTTTGAAGCGGAACAAACGTTAACACCGTGAAAACTCCATCCAAACAGAAGAGTTCGGTTTTTTGTGCAAAGAGCGTGTTTCTATTTAATTTAGGCGAAAGGATAGACTGTGTGAGTATTATTTCTTGTTGAACGATTGTTCATATTTCTGCTAAATTAAATCTGTCATCATTTATCTGTATCATTTATCATCATTTATCTGTAAAATGATTATAAAACAAAACCGACCATCAAGACTGACGCGTATTTAATACACATATATAAATAATGTCGTGTTATATATTGTTGTTGTCGTGAACGAAGTATAGTGTATAACTCGCATATAATGGCTATTAATCACTCAAACGACTTGCTCCACTCGCCTTCGGCTCGTTCCGCAACCCTCGTTCTCATGATTAATAGGTATCATTATATGCTCGTTGTACAATATATTATTTTATGTCATAGTAATACAGAAAACGTTTTAATAAAAATTACCGACAGTGAGACAAATGAGAACCCTTTAAAGAAAATATTTTTTCTCAATATACAAAAAAATGTCTGCTAAATAAGATTAAAAATTAGAAATCCTGACGGTAAATTTATGAGATTAACATTGGAGTTATTGAATAAACAATACACTTTCTTTAAACATCGGCAGAAATAACATTAATTTGCTTTAAGTCGCGTCAGTAAACCCATTCACATCAATGAGGTAAAAGAGACGTCATTTAGTTCAACATGTAAATGTTTATATTTATGTGTCACTATTTTTATGATACAGAAAAACTTTCTTTTAGGTATACAAAAAAATGCTCACTAGTGTTTTCTACTACTTGATTAAGCGTGACGTAATATTTTGAGTTTAGAAAAGCCTGAAAATTTGGCTTGGCAGCCCAAAAAATAGATTGACTGTAAGTCAATTACATTTGATTTTTATTGTTTTTGTTAATTAACATTTTAGTTATATTAAAGTTAAGGAGCACATCCATATTAAGTGTCTAGTATATAAAGTAAGGATTCCAAGTCATAAGCATTTAAAATGCCTACATTTTAATTTACGCCCTAGTGTGTAAAAGTGAGACTTGATTTTAATAAATCTACTTATAATAGTACTGGTTAATGCTTATTATATAACTATTGGCAAACTACATTTTTTCTTTATACAGGGTGGACCAAAAGCTCGTTTACATTTCAAATGATGATTTAAAAGAAACTAGTTATGTGAGATATAAACTTTCTATTTATTATTAAAGTACACAAATAGGGATTTTATTTTTTTAAATTACATCATCCATATGTGATCCTTGACTATTTTGACACTGCTGCAACCTGGAGCGGAAAATTTCAATGACGGCCTCACGAGTGTTTCGTAAAAATGTTTCCTCTCGAATATTTTCCTTTAATTCCTCCGGGCTACGAGGTGGCCAGTTAATGGCACCTCTTTTGTATATCACTTTTTGTCAAAAAAAAATCGCGAACAGCACTTAATGAGCCGCTGGAAGTGTGGCATATTGCCCCATCTTGCTAAAACCACGATCGTTAATTAAAACCATCGAAATCTTGTAGTTCCGGGCACACCTAAGGCGTTATACCGCTTCTGAGTAGACAGTCCATCATTTTCACGAATAGACGCTCTTACACGCTCGACGTTTTCGGGATCTCTTGATGTTTTAGGTCGGCCGGATCGTTGTTGATTTATTGTTGAACCTGTCTCTTCGAACTTCTGTACCTACTTTCGAATCAATTGATTCGACAGAGCTTCATTTTTACGCTGTATGTTGTAATGAGCGCAAAATTTTCGTTGAGCTATAGTAAAAGAATCATTGTTGCGGTAGTACTCGCGTACACAGACTGGGTGTGCTCAGGTTTTTACCGGTAGGTGTGTACCTTTCGAGCGTCCGTCTGAGGACTGGTGGATCACAGCCATATCTGCGAACCACTGCCCGCCGGAGACCAACCCACGTGTGACCCGGAGGGGCTTTTCAAGGCCCACCCCGACTCCTCATTTAACGGCGACAGACACGAGGGCTGAGTCAACCCCACCGTGTGTAGGTTAGCCCTATCCAAGATAGGGACACAGAGGTTACCTCAAGAATGTCTACAGCTCCGACTTGGACAATCGTCCCTTTCAGACATCCATCGTCCGAAGACTCAGGTCTGCCCCCGCCGCCTCCTATTTAGGTGCTATGATGGGACCCCCTACTCGCGTATACAGAACGCACGTTGTTTATTGCTGAACGATGGCCACGGTACTAAATTCCCATTGGCCGCTCTTGCGTTTCGTAACCCCTCCGCCCCACCCCGCCGTCGCTGCTCAACGCAGCTACCGATTCAAATTTAAACGGACTTTTTGTCCACCCTGTATAACTAAGTGTTTTCGGTAGTATTTTTTTACGACAAAAGAGAAACATGTATAACGTTAGTGATATTAAAATATTTCTCGAGTGCACCTCCGTACTTTTCTTTTGGCGGAATACAAATTTATAACGTAAAAGTGTGTTATTGCGGTTTTGGGAATACCCGCTGGCAGTTTTATGTTTAATTAATATTGGAAAATTATGCGGACATATAAACATAAACCGCCGAGTGGAGGATATTAAGAGATCCCTGTTTAAACGTTCCCGCAAATGTACCGCGAACATTTTGCCTCCGCATTTTGATTTCTCAGGGGAAATTATGTTCCGTCGTTGCTTCATTCCTTCCCTATTTGCACACGCGTGTTTTCTTTTTCCTTCTTCTCCTCCACCTTCATCCTCATCCGCATCAACTCCGGCATTATGCACGAGAACAAGTTGACCGGAAACCGCGACAGCTTATGAAAATATTCAAATAAATATTGTGTATTTTTTATTACACATAAATAAATGTTTAAAATATACTACAAAGAGCAATATTTTCCAATTATTGAAAAGATTGAATCTTTAAGTTAAAAACCTACTACCAAGAACACTTATGTTGTATATTTTGGGTAAATATACATTTCAACTACCGGTAATTCGGTAAATTTGTGAATCAAAACCGGTATTGTTATTGGCAAATGTTATTTCAACAATGGAAATTAATGGCATGTAATAACCTACTTTTAACGAGGGATTCCACCCTATGGTTAAGCATGAAGTAAAATTTCAAATTTACGAAAGCCTGAAAATTTAGATTTGCTGGGGCGCGCGAGCGAAGCGAGTCGCGCCCCTAGCAAATCCAAATTTTCAGGCTTTTCTAAACTCGAAATTTTACTTCATGCGCCAGGCGTATTAACATGAAGTTTAAAAACACAAGGACGGAGGATTCGGATCCTTTTGTAACGATTCTAATCACCTACATTCTCTTAAAAAAATGTAACGAGTCCGGATCACAAATCCTTTCTGATTATGTGAAAAATAATCCGATTTTAAGATTTCTATGATGATTTATTTTATAGCACATCTAAAACATCAGTTGCAACCTAACCTAACTTAAACAATGTATTAATTCTGTTACAAACCTGTCTACTAACTTAACATAGGAGTATATGGAATCGCCAGCGTGTACAAAGAAATTTAAGCAATTTAATCTGTTGCAAACCTTTTACTTAACCTAACCTAACCTAACCTGGAAGTATATTGAATCTCTAACGTGCGCAAAGAGATGAACCTAATAAGTTTTACCTTTAAAACTAAGATTTCTATTATGTGGTATATGTTTAATTACCCTCGTGAAAATACGCCACCTGATGGAAGGGTCACACACTATGTTTAAATGCATTATCTGTGACAATATCAACAGCCTATATAACAAACGTAACTTATCAATCACAAATTTTGAGCAAACGGTAAGTCTAATCACATTGGAAACACTTTTCCTGCCTTTCTATTAGGATAAAAAAAATGCATAATGTAGCATAGCTGTAAAACTAAACTGAACTTTAGCCCAAAGTTCTGTTGTAATAAGCAACAGGTTGCCAAATCATTGATTGTACATATATAAATTGACGTGTTCAAATAACAGATACCTACTATCAATATATCAATCATATTTTTGGTTTTCAACTTTCCTTTATTTTGTGTTATTACAAAAGTGTACACTCGTCATGGGCAAGATATAAAGAAGTCTATTGATAAATATATTTACGAAAAAAAAATAGTAATAGATACAAACAAGATACAAACAAAATTTAAAGGGAAAACATTGCATTCTACAAAATAAAATAGTTAAATATATAAAAGTTGCTCTTCTTAAAGGTAGGAGGAGCTTTATATTTTCTGGTAATGCATTAAATAGCCTAGGGCTAAAGTAAATAATACTATTTCTGCATTTATATATTCGTAGAAAAGGCAGGCAAAGGAGGTGTTTATTTAACACATATTTCAAAAATATTGTGGAAGAACTCTCAAACAGTCACACATCAGTCACAGACCACATCCCGATCAACCTAAAAAGCATCTTCATTCAACCAGTAACCGAACATGCTACAACATTATTAACAAATTCAAAAATACACTTTTGTGTGGCAATGATAACATACCTAGCACAGTTATTAAATTTGCTGTAATAGAATTGATAGAGGCCTGAACACACATCTTAAACAACTCACTCAAATATGAAGTTTTTCCCGACAAATTAAAAACGGCTGTAATTAAACCAATTTATAAAAAAAAGAAAATCTGAATGTGTCGAAAACTACAGACCAATAAGTCTCTTATCCGTTTTCTCGAAATCTTTAAATATGCTATGATCAATAGAGTAAATTCATTCTTTAGCATAAATAGCATCATAAGCAAAACTCAGCACGGTTATCGAAAAGGAAAATTAACGTCCACGGCGATTTACGTTTTCATGGAAAATATCATAACCAATATTGAAAATTAAGAAACAATAATAGGCATATTTATTGACGTAACAAAAGTTTATGATTACGTCGACCATAATATCTTGTAATCAAAACTCGAAAAAAACAGCATTAGAGGAAACGCCCTAGAATGGTTCAAGTCGTATTTGAACAACCGAATCAGCTATGATAACTACCGGGCTACCCAAGGAAGCTTAGCAGCACCAACGCTGTCTCTGTTGTTCATAAACGACCTAGCACACCAATTTGAAACGAACAATAATAAAACAGTTGTAAACTACGCCGATGACACAAATATTCTCGTCTCTGGACAGGAATTGGAAACATTGATAAATAACACAAACTTACTCTTTGTCTAAGTAAAAGAATGGTTTTCAAAAAACTAATTAATTATTAACAATCAAAAGACGAATATTCTTCTGTATGAACCCTCTAACAAAAACCATGATATTGATACCATCAATTTAGACGATCAAGAAATTATCATATCAGAGTCTGTGAAGTTTCTAGGTGTTTATATTGGCAATAAAATAAACTGTCATATACTTAAAACGGAGAGTAAGCTAAATTCAGTATTGTACACTCTCAGAGAGCTATCAAAATATTTAAATAAATCGGTAGTAAAATCAGCCTACAACGCTAACTTTGATAGTATTATGCGATATGGCATAATATTTTGGGGAACAAGTTAGGTGGCAAAATAATCTATGTACTTCAAAAAAAAAATAATATATGGTTTAAAATATAGAAAAACATGCCGTGGTTTATTCCGGACCAACAATATACTCACCTTTTATGGCATTTATTTTTATCGAAACCATACTATTTTACCACAAACACATTGAAGGAGGCGATAATGAACTAAACAAATACAACACCAAGACAACAAATTACATCTTCCCTTATCATAGGAAAAAATCCACAGAAGACGGGGTTCGATATTCAGCAATTAAGTTATTTACTGCTCTGCTGGACGAAATACAAAAATTAAAGAACGACACAAAATCCCCTAGAATGTACTTTATAAAATATCTTATAGAAAAAGAGCCTGATTCAATGCAAGAATTTCGGCTCAGTCAACTTAGCCCCCCGAAGTTCAAATTTTTTGAAAAAAACTATTGCGCTAGACAGGCCTTAGCTAGCGCCACAAAATTAGAGCTAGCGCCATTTAGACAAGAAAGTTATGGGGATTTGAACTTTCAGGGGGCTAGGTTGATGCTAGCCCCCCGAGTTTGGAATTTTTAAGTTTTTTACACTATTCGATTTTCTCAGAGCTAGCGCCAGCTAGCGC
Source organism: Philonthus cognatus (assembly GCA_932526585.2). NCBI lineage: Eukaryota > Metazoa > Arthropoda > Insecta > Coleoptera > Staphylinidae > Philonthus > Philonthus cognatus. The sequence goes on from OW052246.1 coordinate 60,495,018, forward strand.
TACCAATTTAAAACCTAGCGCCACCCCTACAACCCCAAAAAATTATAAAACATTTTTAACCCTAGCCCCCCAAAATGAGATTTTTATAAAAAAATTAAGTGGAAAATATAGCTTAGAGCTAACGCCAGCAGAATATGAAAAAAATATTCTCTCAAAATTAATCAAGTAAAAAAATTTAAAAATATAAAAAATTAAAAAAAATAAAAACAAAAAAAGACCTTTATTGGCATATCTCTACACTTTACATTACATTTACCTTTACATTAGCTTATCTCATTACCCTCCCGTATCCCTCTTACCCTCCCTTCTCTTTTCCCTCTCCCTCCCCAGCTTTTCCAACGTCCTTACCCCGCTCCCATCCTCCCTCATCCAATCCACTACCCTTCTATTCCCTTTCGCTCCCAGCCACTCCTCTTTCACCCCCCTCACATTCCTCCGCCAAGTGTCCCCACGTATCCCTCCCCTGTCCACACAACACACACCTTCCATATTCTTCCCCCATCCATACTTTCCTTCCTCTCTCCTCCGATCCACACCTCGCCCTTGCCACAATTACCCTATCCTCTCTACCGCATCCCTTCCTTATCAAATACTTCGGCACCCTCCCATACACCTGCCACCTCTCATACATATCATTATACTGACTTCTCTCAATACACCCTTGCCTTTCCTGCCCTTTCACCTCCTTCCCTTTCCCCCTCACCCACTCATCCATCTTCACCCCATTTCCTAGCCATTCCATTACCTTCGCCTCTGACAGCCCTACCCTCTCATACATTTTCCTCTCTCCATTCACATTCATTCCCCTATTATCCATAAACCTCTCCACTCTCTTCAACATCTCTTTCATCCCTTCATACTCTCTTGCAACCAACACCACATCATCCGCATACGCCAGCATCCATACCTTCCTTTTACCCATCACCACTCCCCTCGCCTGCCCTTTCCTCATCACCTCTTCCAATTCACTCACATATACATTAAAGAGCATCGGGCTCAGCGGGCACCCCTGCCTCAAACCCTCCCACGTTCTAAAACACCCCGACACCTCCTTCCCCACTTTCGCCACCACCCATGTCTCCTCATACACTCTCCTCACCCACTCCACCATCCCCTCACTCACTCCTCTCCTTCTCAAGCACTCTATCAAACTCCCCCTCGGCACCGACTCGTATGCTGCCTTCAAATCCATAAATACCGCATACAGACATCCTTTCATTTCCATCCCTCTCTCCACCATTCGCGCCAGGGTAAAAACCTGCTCCCTCGTCCCCCTCCCCCTTCCAAACCCCCCTGCGTCTCCGGCAGTATCCCCTTTTATTCCACCTCCACCTCCATGCGATTCCTCACAATCATCATCGCCAGCTTATATCCAATGCTCGTTATTGTTACCCCTCTATAGCTATTGGCCTCTTTCTCATCCCCTTCTTTATACACCGGACACATCATCCCAACCCTCCACTTTCCCGGAAAGCTCACCTCCCCCCTCCACATCTGATTCAACAGCTCCCTCAATTTTTCTTCCCCTTTTCCCCAATCTCCTTCCACATCTCTGCCTTGAGACCATCCCTCCCTGCCGCCTTTCCACTCTTCACTTCCTTGAACGCCCGCTCCACCTCCTCCTCCGTGAACTCTTCCCCTCTGTCTCCACCTCTGCTTTCTCCAATCTCCCCTGGTACTCCGCTTCCTTCTCTGCATTTCCTTGTCCATTCCCTCAGCGAAACCCCTACCTGCCTCCTTCTCTCCCCTCTCCTCAAAATTCTCCACATTTCCGCCTCGTTCTTACATTCCCTCAAATCCTCGCTCGCTTTTTCCACCACCTCTAGCTTCTTCTTCTCACATACCTCCTCATATCTCCTCCTTACCTCCGCCACTCTCCTTTCTCCCCCTTCGCCTTCCTACACACTCTCTCACCGCCTTCCTCAGCTCCTTTTTTCTCTGCCTGCATTCCTCGTCAAACCACGCATCCTCCCGTCTTCTCTCCTCCTTTCTCTTTTTTCCACACCCCACTATTATCCGCTCCATCTCCTCTATCGTGCCGACCTCCTCCCATTTAACCCTCCCCAACTTTCTCCTCATATCCTCTATCGCTTTTAGCCCGCACTGCAGAACCTCACTTTCCTGCTCCGTTTCACTCCCGTGTCCCTCCTCTATCCACATCTCCACCCTTAACGGTAGATGATCCGATCCCAACACCTCCTCTACCTCCATACTCCTTATCTCCCCTCTTGCTATTCCCTTCACCACTACATAGTCAATCACTGATGCCCCTCTTGCCCCTATGTACGTTTTCTTCCCCTCCCAGTTCCCCTCCGTGCACCCGTTTAACAGTTCCCACCCTTCCTCCATCACCCACTCCTTCATTCTCCTTCCCTCCCCGTTAATACATTTATCCTGCGAGCTCCTTTTCCTCATTGAACCGTCCTCCTTAAGTCCTCTCCCCGCCTCTCCTATTCTCGCGTTGAAATCCCCCCCCACCATCCACCTTCCTCCTTCTCCTGCTCTTTCATCTATCTCCCTCCTTACGTCTCCCCAGTTTTTACTCACATATACCACCCCCACATTCATCTTGTATCCCCCTCGCTGGTATTTCACCACACCAGTCCTTCACATCCCTCCATCATCTCCCCCTTGCTTCCATTCCTGTCTTCTTTCCATCCAACAATCATTCCCCCCTTTGCCCTTCCCTTCTTCGCACATTTGGTCGCCTCTTTCATCTCCCATCTAAAACCCTTTGGTAACCATTGTTTCACCTCCCTCCAATCCTTCTCCACCATCCACGTCTCCACTATCCCCACTACGTCCTTCCCGATTACCCACTCCTCAAAATCTTTCCTCCACTTGCACTCCTGTCATTTCGACTTTATTCCCGCCACATTCCAAAAAGTAAAAAAATATTTACATCCCAATTTTGATGCAAGAGCTTTCAGATCCTGTATGCGTATTACCATTTACTTGCTGAATTTTAATACAAAATCATGTTTGAAATTACCTTATTTATGTCCATAGACACTGGCTATTAGAAACATGATGCCTAGAAGACAGTAGCGTAACTGACAATTGTGTTTTCACTCCTTGCTTATTTAAATCGTTTTAACTCAAGAACTAAGTGTACAATTTAAAAAACTCTTTCGGCATTGGAATTACTGTACTAATGTTTATAAACACTGGCAACCTAAGGTGATGTTCATAAACACTGCTAACTAGATAGCTAGCGCTAGCAAGACAGTAGCGTACCTGACGATTTTTTTTATTCCTTGATAATTTAAATCGGTATAACTCGGAAACTAACTGTACGATTTCAATATTTTTTTCGACGTTAGAATACCTAAAGTAATGTCCATTATCACTGGCAAAGAGATAGCTAGCGCTAGCAAGACAGTGGCGTACCTGACAATTGTTTTCAGGCTTTTCTAAACTCGAAATTATACTTCATGCTTAATCTAGGAGTGAAAAACACTCGTTGGAAGTTTCAAACTGAACGCTTTTCAAAAACAACGTATGCCTGAAAATTTACCACGTACACATCGGGTTATGTATGTACCAACACTTGCATGTAAAACTCACTATATGTTATTTAACCATCCTAATCGTTACATGGGTATCTTTCGTTGCTATTCAATTTACCTTATGTTCATTCTAAGACAATCTATCTCAATATCCTAATTCTACAATATACAGGGAGTTTTTTTATATAGTATACGTATTCTAGATTCAACTTATTTTCTTTAAATCTTTAGTTATACGTTGTGTTTTTACAGGAATTCAATTTGAAGCTATAAACAAGTGTTTTCCACTCCCAGACTAAGCATGAAGAAAAATTTCGAGTTTAGAAAAGCCCCGTGAAAATTTGTCACGGGTCGCGCAGCGACCCGAGACAAATTTTCGGGGCTTTTTTTATTGCCTTAACAGTAAGTAGCATTATTCCTAATCAATTAAATTTATTTTGAAAACAACTCTACCTGAATTATTTTTATAGCTCAATAATGTAATTTTATTTGCCTACGCCCTATCTAGTAACCGCATCATACCACACTGTCATCTTGACGCGTATGATTGACATTACCTACACATGCACGTAATAGCTTTGACAAGTATATTACATGCTGACAGCTGAACAGCTGATTGATTACCGCACAACCAAATGACATTTCTTTTATGTACAGGGAGTTTTTCTTTAAAGTGTACGTATTCTATACTCGACTTATTTTCTTTAATTCTTTAGTCATTCGCTGTTTATTTTTAAGAGTTCAATTTGAAGCTTTAAACGAGTGTTTTTCACTCACAGACTAAGCATGAAGTAAAAATTCGAGTTTAGAAAAAGCCCGTGAAAATTTGTCTCGGGTCGCGTAGCGACCCGAGACAAATTTTCTGGGCTTTTCTAAACTCAAAATTTTACTTCATGCGCCACGCGTATAAAACACTAAAATGTTGTGAACTCTATGTATATTTTAACCTCACTTGAAATCTGTGTTTTATACGCGTGGCGCATGAAGTAAAATTTCGAGTTTAGAAAAGCCCAGAAAATTTGTCTCGGGTCGCTGCGCGACCCTCGACAAATTTTCACGGGGCTTTTCTAAACTCGAAATTTTACTTCATGCTTAGTCTGGGAGGGGAAAACACTCGTTTAAAGCTTTAAATTGAACTCTTTTAAAAAAACAACGAATGTCGGAAAATGTACAGCTTTACGTATATGTTTACGTAAAAGAAAAATTCCCTGTATATTGATCAAGTAGTAATTTAGTTTTCATCATTGTCCTGGTAGTATTAAAAATTATTACAAAAAATAAGTTGTTCTTTAATGCTCATTGTTTATTTTGTTAGGGCGTAGATAAAGTATCGTACGTTTCTCGAGTGGTATGGCAATTACATACTCGCGGAATACTGGGCTCGCCGCTGCGCGGCCCGTACGCAACATATCCGCTCATATGTAATATTCTGCACACGACTCTCGTGACGTAATATACTATCATATTCCAGGTAAAAATAGTAATGCGGATAAATCGGTAATTTAAATTGTAGCCGTTGAAAAAACCTTGCGTGGTAGTGATGACTCTGATAAAGAGCTAAACTCGGCCAGCTACCTGTGCTATCACCGATGCTGAGAATTTTGCAACAACTGAAGACCAGAAACAGAAGTGAGTATACTTGGTCTTGAAAACAAATCGCTTTTGTTTTTATTATATAAACAGACTTACAGTATGTTCTTTTCTGTTGTCAGGTAGCAGTAGTTGAGGTGGGGAGCCGATAAAATAAGCGGGATCCAAATCATGAATAGTGGCAACGAGGGGTTACCCTCTAAAATCAAGTACTAATTCAGCCAAAAATAGCTCTAAAATGAGTAGTTTACAAAAGTTATCGTTTTAAATGTGCTGAAAATATATCTGAATCACAACGGCAAGTATTTTGTTCTACAAACTGGAAGTTGGCTGATTTTGTCAGGTAAAAATACCATTTTTTATAAATAATATAAATGCAAGCACGCCTAAAAGAAGACGTAAGCGAACTGGCGAAAGGCGTTTTCCTCAATACCTTGTGTATTTCTAATCTATTTAGTCTTGAATGCTTAAGTTCAAATCTGATGGTGCGCTTTATGCTGAGAAAGATGGCAGAGACAAGGTAGTATCTTGATAGTACTCTTACCATATCAAAAATGTATGCTTTATACTACAAGGAACTTGAAAAAAATTATAATTTGGATAATGGTGAAAGAAAACATAAACCCGTTTTGTTAGTAACCTAACAAACGAATTTTCGGAAATAAATACAACTTGTCTTTTTTTAAACCAAAAAACAACTTGTGCCAAATTTGCAAAAATATCTGAAAGCTAGTTCAGACAAAAAATCTGAACTTCAAAAAGTGCATGATGGACAAGCAACAAAAGCAACATAAGAAAATTGTAACGTTACCAAATCTTTGAACAAAGATCGAGTTACTAAAGATTTCAACTTTTTGACAGTGACGTATGACTTGCAGTCAGTTTTGCACATTCATCAGATGCCATATACTACAGTCGAAAAATATTTGCCTGCTGCTTTTTCTCATGATGCTTATTGTTATTGCTTGAACTAAATGGCAAAAGAGAAAACGCCGAAGTAGAGAGTTTTCTATTCAGTACCTCCCCAACTTACGCTGTGTAATACCTGAAGTATCCCTCTTTTTCATTACATGTGGGGGGCAATCCCGCAACCCTTATAGACCACCCTCCACTGATTTAAAGCATTTGAGTGCATCTATCACAATTTGTTTCTATCAAAATTATATAACTCCGTAGTCTAAGTAACTTTTGAGTGGTATAAATCCTATTTGTTAACTAAAACGCAAGAGTTGAGTTAAGTTTACCAAAAAAGAGTGACAATGTGATTGGATGTTTTGAATATCCTCATGGGTATGCCCCAAGAAAGTTTTCTTGCAAGTTTTATTTTTTACATTTTTATTAACGACTTGTATAATGTCACTATTTAAACTGCACAGTTGTAAGATGTGCAGAAGACACCAATATATGCACATTTGGATAAGTTTAGAAACCACGACGATAGAGTCCTGTTGTATATCAACGATTGGTTCAAAAATAATGAACAAATTCTTAATCAGGAGAAAAACGAATATATCCTATTTCATAAAAATAACATTTAAATATACATACATTTTAGTAATTTTAATTTTAATTTAGTAGAATCTTTTATGCTTTGAGGAGTTTTCATAAATAATAAACTAGAATGGATTACTTAAGTAAGACATGCTAAGAACACTGCTAAATGAAGTGGGACTGACTATCCTCAAACTTTACAAATTTCGAATCGCTACTGAGATATAGAATTATCCATTGCGAGAAACTACCACACATATCATCTGTTCAATAAAATAAAAACCTCGAGAGTGCCATGCAAAATATTGTAGGTTAGCAACTCTTAAATTATACGTTATAAGTATTATGCCTGACGTTTTACACCCAGGAAGGTCGAGTATACGGTAAGAAGGATCGACAGACTCGAAGATTTTAGAGTGGGGGTAGAGATCGCATACGTCACAAATGCGCACTGAATTTGAATGTGGTTACTTCTTGGTAAATTTTAGGTAAACATGCATAAGCTGTAAATTTTCTGACATTCGTTGATTTTTACAAGAGTTCAATTTGAAGCTTGAAACGAGTGTTGTCCACTCCCAGACTAAGCATGAAGTAAAATTTCGAGTTTAGAAAAGTCCCGTGAAAATTTGTCGAGGGTCGCGCAGCGACCCGAGACAAATTTTCTGGGCTTTTCTAAACTCAAAATTTTACTTCATGCGCCACGCGTATAAAACACAGATTTTAAGCAAAGTTCGAAGATACATAAGTTTCACAATATTTTAGTGATTTATACGCGTGGCACATGAAGTAAAATTTCGAGTTTAGAAAAGCCCAGAAAATTTGTCTCGGGTCGCTGCGCGACCCTCGACAAATTTTCACAGGGCTTTTCTAAACTCGAAATTTTACTTCATGCTTAGTCTGCGAGTGGAAATCACTTGTTTAAAGCTTTAAAATGAACTTTAAAAGAAACAGGAAATATCTCAAAATTTACAGAATATAGGCTACATTTGGAATACGTATATTTTAAAGAAAAACATTCTGTATAATATAAATACATATTTAAGGGTCTTTTCCACTTTTTGATCTTGACGAAATTGAGTGAGCTCTCCCTGGCGGATTATTTTGTGCATTATTTCGACTAAATTCTACATTTTAATTTGTGCATCACGATATATTTCACTGAAACCGCTTGGTCGACACTTAACACTAATACAAAGTCTTATTTTAATAACACTTATTTTTAAGAGAAAATATAAAAAATCTATCTATGAAAGTACAGCGAAACCGAAAAGATAGATTATGATAGACTCAAAAACGTAACCAAATCAACGTCATTGTTCTCTCTCGCACGAACTAGTGCCTGCGGGGAAAGAGGTAGGGGAAACGTGGAATGATACAATTCTGTCATACCTTGTAAAACATATGTGTTTCGCCCATCGACGTACCTTGTTTTTTGCGTCAACTCCTAAGGAGTGTAGCCAACTTAAATTAAACTAAGATTAAATCATGGCACTCTAGAGGTTATTTTTAATTGAACATACGATATTATTTGCCTATTTATATTATTTATACATACAGGGTGTCCCGTTAATGTGGGAAAATGGCTTAACCATAGATACCTGGGATCAAAATATGACGATTAAACATAACTTATCTATATCCAAAAGTTTACGGTTAAGCCGGAATTGATCTTCAAAGTTCAAAAAAATATTATTAATTTTATTTATAACAATTGAACGCTATGTTCGATCCAACTAAAATTTATTATGGTTGATCATTATAATATAACACACCATTTCAATTATTATGGTCATCATTGATTGACAAGAATTAAAAATAACAATAGTACCACAACATAAAAACTAAAATATGTTTTTATTTGCGCACCTTATATACATTTAAAAAATATATCTTAAAAGATTAGTTCATTGAAAAATTTGTTTGTCTCTTACTAATATTGATATCTTGTACGGGTCATTAAAAATACATGTTTTCTCTTTGTTGCTGCCATTGTTTAACAATCGTTAATTGTGTATAATACTAACTAACGAGTATTTTTTGAGAATTAATTGTTATATTTATTATCGTTTATAATTAGCAAACAGATACAGCGAGTTTTTCTTTTAAGTATACCTTTAGATATTCCTTGTTTTTTTTTTAAGTTTAATTTGAAGCTTTAAACGAGTGTTTTCCAATCCCAGACTAAGCATGAAGTAACATTTCGAGTTTAGAAAAGCCCTGTGAAAATTTATCGAGGGTCGCGTAGCGAGCCGTGACCAATTTTCTGGGCTTTTCTAAACTCGAAATGTTACTTCATGCGCTACGCGTTAAAACACTAAAATATTGTGAAATTTATGTATATTTGAACTTCACTTGAAATCTGTGTTTTATACGCGTGGCGCATGAAGTAAAATTTCGAGTTTAGAAAAGCCCAGAAAATTTGTCTCGGGTCGCTGCGCGACCCTCGACAAATTTTCACGGGGCTTTTCTAAACTCGAAATTCATACTTCTTGCCAATCAATGATGGCCATAATAACTTAAATGATGTGTTATATTATGATAATCAACCATAATAAATTTCAGTCAAATCGAATTTAGCGCTCAATCGTTACAAATAAAATTAATAATACTTTTTATTAACTTTAAAGACTAAAAGATAAGTTGTGGTAATTCATCATATTTTTATACCAGAAATCTATGGTTAAACCATTTCCCCACATTAACGGGACACCCTTTATAGAAAATGTTTATATCCGCTGCAGTCTCACTTAACATAGATTTAGAATGAGTTCGGCATATTTTTGCTTCCAGTGACCATCCCTGGTCACGATCCTAGCTACTTCCATTAGACTTACACGATTATTTAGTCATAACGTCAACAAATCGCAAGTGTACGCAGAGAAGTTTTACTGAATTCTATATTGCTTGTTATTTGTTTGCTTGTTATTTTTAATATTTATGATTTTCAGTTTTTACATTTGATTCTCCGATAATAAAGGAATTTGAGTTTTAATCTTTGCAACTGACTAATTCTGTTATTTTAGGTTAATTTAGTAAAAATAATTAGGTTATGAATTAATTAAGTAATACATTTTTGTAGTATATTTAAAATAATGAGAATAAAGTAACCTACAGAGCAACTATTTATAAAATCCCAACTCAATCCCTCCGACATGAAATTCCAGTGTCCGCGTGTGTATGTGTATTCAATTTAAAAAGTGTCAGCCGGGTTTAGCATCAACATGATGCATACCGCACCGTAGGCCATCTCCCTCATCTCGGAGCCTTCACATTATACAAATTATCCGTATTTACAGAGCATTATGCAGAACGATTTTTTAATGGGATCGTGAACCTCCGCGCACAATTTCACGAACCTCAAGCATCGAACTACCGCGAAACCCTTCGTCTCGTAATTAGTTCGTTCCGAAGAAGGAGGAGGAGAAACGAGTGGAGGAGATTGTTGCCTTAATTATAAACTATCTGGCGTTGTTTGTTGTTTATTTTCGGGAAAATGTCTGTACGTGGGAAGTGGATGAGCCCGCGGCGCTGCCGCATGGGGGTAATTAAAATTTCTCTTAATTGAATCCCCCCGCTTGAGAACCGAGCACCTGCCATATTTTACTAATTACTAAGAGATTTGTTATATGTAAATCTGTTACTAATTTTAACATGATAATTACATATTTTTTTGTTATTTATAAAATGTATTACATTTTCAAATAATATACAGCGCGATCAGTGTTTCAAAGACCACAATTTGTTTAATAATATTGTACCTTTATTCTAGTAAAAGTATTTACAATAATTTACACAATAATTAAGGAATATATAATTAAGGTTATTAAAATGATTTAATAAATAATCTTTATAAATATAACACTACCTTTTCAAATAGCGACTATTATTTTTTTCAAATTTTATCTTAAAGTCTTGCATTTTTAAGCAATTCAACTCGACATATCAAGCATTAATAACACAGGCCAACAAATGTTGACTTTTTGAAAGCTGATTTTCATCTGACATTGATTTTGTATAATTTTGATCTGCTGAATTCAAATCCGACTGTCATTTGCCCTATAACTTAAGGTTATTTTAATCAATGTTGAAAATAAATCAATATAAAAATTGGTCAAAATAAACGCCAATTTTATTGATACAGAGACAAAAACAAATTACAAATAGTAAACTAAATTGAAAAAAGTCTTAAACAATCTTTAATTTCTCTTCTTTCCAGAAGATCTTTCCCTCTTTAATGAAAAACTTCGTTTAGTGGATTTTCTTCTGTATTGCAGGGCCGGATTGTCCCTTTTTATTGACCAGCAGTAATCAGAAATCATTGAAACATTGTCGGTGGAATGTTTCAATGATTTCTTGATACCTGCGCTCCATTTCTTTCATGTCTTGGTGGAACCTCTCACCTTGCTCCTCACTCACATCACCAAGATTTTTGGGGAAGTAATCAAGATGCGAGTGTAAAAAGTGAACTTTTATGCTCATATTACATCCCAATTCCAGACATTTCTGTAGCATGTTTTTCACAATTTTCTTGTAGTTAGGATCCTTGTCTTTTCCCAAAAAACTTACAATAACATTGGCAAATAAAATCTATGCATCTTTCTCAGTTTCGGTCATGGTATTAACAAATTCTTGATCTTTCGTTAATCTCCTTATTTGAGGACCGGCAAAAATTCCTTTCTTTAATTTTGCATCTGAGATAGCGGGAAATTTTCTACAAAAGTATTTGAAACAGTCTCCGTCTTTATTTCAAGCTTTAACGTATTGTTTCATTAATCCTAGTTTAATATGCAGTAGAGGTAAACATTTTTTTTGTGGATCAACAAGAGTTTCGTGTTGAACATTTTTTGATCCGGTAGTTAAATTATCTCTTCTTATCCAGTCTCTTTTTCTTCCAATGTTGATGTCTACTTCGACTGTCCCACTCACACAAAAAACATGGGTATTTTGTATACCCTGACTGCTGTCCTAGTAGAAGTCCCACAATTTTGAAATCCCCACAAATTTTTCAACTGACCATTATATTTAGTGGTCTGACTGCAAATTAGGGAATCCCAGCAATTAAATTTTACTTTCGGGAATTCCCCTATACTATTCTATTGATTTGTACACAATTTAATCTCGGGGGCGTAGCCATTTCTAGAATGTCATTTTATTTTTATTCGCAAATATTTAAAAAAACCATAAATATGACCCTTAGTAAATTTATTAAAAAATTGTGCGTGATGGAAACAAAAAAAATGTTGATTCTTTATTAGATTAGCTAAAACTTCAAAAAATTTACAAATTTAAATCACAAGTTTTTTGTTGGCCTGTGTAATCAAAGATTAACGCTTGATATTTGATCCCCTTCGAATTGTCAAAATGCAAGCCTTCTCAACAAATTAGTTAAAAATAATAGTCGGCTATTAGAAAAGGGCTTGTTATATTTATACTGAAAGTTATCGAATTTAAGTATGTTTTTATTATTATATTTAATTTTAATTGTCCGTTAGTGGACATCATATCCACACCTTAAGGCGATATCGTAAGAGCGCCCCTACATTGCGCGGTCTTGCACCCCCTAGTTACGCCTCTGGACACCATTTCTTTAAAAAAGGAAACAAATGATATGTGTCTTCTGTAAGTTCGAAGACACATATTGAGAACAATTGATGATTCAAGGTTTATGAAGAATCTTGCAACGAATCCACAGACATTTTTTAGTTAAATTCTAACTGGAGTCAAAGTTCTTTAAATTTTGAAGTTATTATTTTAAGTTGAATCTTATTCTTCCATTCACAGAGTAGCAAAAGACTGCTTTAGATACCCCAATTATATACTCTCTCTAATCAGATTACGATGTTTGAAGCTTTTCTTTAAAAATAAATCATTTTGAATTATTAATCATTAAATTAATTTAAAAGAGAGATGACATCGTTACTTCGATATAATCTATCTTTAATATTTTGTCAGCTATATACAGGGTGTTTGATAAATAACGCCCAACGCAATAACTCTGTTATTTATTGACTGATTTTATTGAACTAAAAACCAAAGACAATGGCCGTTTAAATACTAAAAAAAATGACATCAATATTGATTTATTTTAAAATAACTTAATTTCCAAATAATAGCTAACTTGAAACGTTTAAATGGCTGCCTATAATTTTTTTAATTTTATTACATTAGATATTGGTTTTATAAATACAATAATGTTTTATTTCTTGTTTTATGTACAATATTTTTATCAACAAAATTAAAACCCACTTTTTAAAATTATATTTAAAAAAATATAATTAGTGTGCCTTGTAAAAAAAGTGGAAAATGTCATTTATAAATAAGTACCTACATTACAACCTTAACCCATTAAGTGCTAGTGATAAAGTAACGCATTATTTTATTATTTTGTAATTACTAACTAAATTAGGTAATTTAATACATTATATTATTTTTAACCTGACTTAAGAAAGTGTAAAAAAATGTAAATATTTTGTTATTTAAATATTTCAAATATTACTCATTTTTAAAGTGTATTTCTAACTTCACAATATTTAAGTGCTTAATACGCGTGGCACATGAAGTAAAATTTCGAGTTTGGAAATTTTAAGGCTTTTATAAACTCGAAATTTTACTTCATGCTTAATCTGGGAGTGGAAACACTTGTGCAAACTTTAAATTAAACTCTTTTATAAAATCCACGAATGCCTGAACATTTGCAGTGTATACATTACATTATGTATATTTAAAAAAATCACAGTATGTAATATATTATGTTAATGGGTTAATATTCTATTTCTAAGAAAATAAGTATTTATTAAATATTAAAGTTGCATTTAAAATAATAAAAAACAGTGAATGTATAATAAATTAGTTAACGGAACACACGGATTATATATAAACTAATAAACAATTTAAACAGTATTAAAAGGCCATTTTTGTTCAAGGCACACTACATTTATTGCGAAAAAATCATCTGAACAAGGTTTATTAAATTTTTTTCTGGTATGATTATTAAATTAAAATCAACATATCAGGCATCGTTGATTTTTTTCATTCTTCATGTTAGTCACCTGTAGATTAATTTATCTGTTAATTTTAATTTTTAACTGTAACCTTTCCGATAGTAGGCATGTAATTGCTCGTTGTTCTTGTATTTTCTCTGTTTATTTATTTAATACTAATTTATTAATCTTATTTTGGACATTGTCCAGCACTGGTTAAACTAAAAAAAAATATAACCATGTATTTCCAGAAATGAAGCGTACATATTATTTATTTTTTTTAATTTATTTTTTTATTACACTTTATTATATACGTAAAATGTATTATTTCCAATTACCTGATACACCTTTATTTATTTTGTTCAAAAACTGTAATTAGAATTAGAATTACTTTACTTATTAAGAATTATTGTACTTGACTAGTGCAAAGCTTTTACTAGCTCTAATATAATAAAATAGGAAACGAATATGCAGCCATTTGAAAATTTAAAGTTGTCTATTACTTTGCAATGAAGTTATTTTGAAAAAATATATAATTACTGTCAATTTATAGTATTGAAACGGCCATTGACTTTGTTTTTTAGTTCATTCAAATCGGTCAATAACTAACAAAGTTATGGCGTTGGGCGTTTTTTTATCGAACACCCGGTATAGTATGCGATCTAAGAAGTTATAAATGAACAATGTTGAAATTTTAAATAAACTTATTTAAGACACAAATTATCAAAAAAAAAAAACGCAATAAACAAGCATTTTTGTCGTAAAAACTAATATTTCAATACATAAATTATTAGGATTAACAAGCTTTTAAAAGAATTACAGTACTTATAGTTTGTTTTTTTTTTTCACGTTGTTTAATAACGTCTTTTGCAGAAATTTCATTAGAGCAGATTTAAAGTTTCAGCGGGAGCAGGGATCCGAGGGTGGCTGAATACAAATTCGATTCGGGAATTCCACCGGATGAAATAATAAAGAACACTTCTGAAATTTTAAACGCCGCCTTTTCACCCCCGATGCAGCCCCGGCACAATCCTGCATTCGCTAATAAAACTTTATTGTTGCACAAGCACCGAGAAACTGGGACGCGGCGAATTATATGGGAATTGTTAATTAAAAAACTGCCAAGAGGTCAAATAGTAAATAATAGAAGAAAAAAATGTATGTACAGGGTGGCCTAAATTGGATGTTACTATAGGGAATCTCGGTTATTAGAAAATATAGAAAAAAATCGATGGCGCTCTTTTTTCGAGACAAACTCAATGCCGAAAACAGAAATATTTTCCATTTTCGATTTTTATTAATATCTCAGTCATTTATTATGTTATCAAGATAAGAATTGTATGTTCTAGAAGTACTTTTTTGAGGAGAATCGAATGCAATACACAGATTATTTTTATTTTCATTAATAAAAGAGATACAGCCCAGAGTTATATTTTTTAAATAGAAGTTATAGTTGGCTGTGCCATTGATAAATTTTTTATTTTTCTTCTCTTTTCATTGATGTATAACATGTTCATGTTATATTTGCAATTTATTGAGATATATTATATTTTCTTGTGGTGGAGGCGGTTACTTTGCGAAACATTGTAAATATTTAAATAATTAACACTGATTACTTTTTTGTATTCACTTTTTATTTTAAACTGTGACTAGTTTCAGCTCAACAGCGAGCCATTATCAAACTAACCGGTTAGTTTGATAATGGCTCGCTGTTGAGCTGAAACTAGTCACAGTTTAAAATAAAAAGTGAATACAAAAAAGTAATCAGTGTTAATTATTTAAATATTATATTTTTATTAAATTTTAAATATTTCTCATTAAGCGCAGTAGTAACAAAAAACAACAACGTTGTTATTATATTAGTTGTTTGTTGTATTTTGTTGAGTATTAATAAAGTAAGTGTTTAAATATGAAGTACGAAAATTACGAAAAGTTTGATATGTTAGAATGCTTTATTCAAAGCAACAGTTATTCTAATATTGCATTAAAAACATATTATACTCGATATCCGGAGAGAAGAGCCCGATAAATCCATATTCCAGCGGTTGAAGACGAATCTCATCAACCACGGTTCCTTTACTATCCCGAGATCCAAAAAATATAAAATATTAGACTCAAAAGAAGCTGGATTTAATGTTATTGGGGCTGTAATTGAAAATCCAGAAATATCAAGTAGGCAAATAGAAGACGAACAAAGAATATCAAGAAATCGTGCCTTAAGGATTCTGAAAAAAAAATCCGTCCTTACACGGTTCGAAAAAGATACCATTTGAACCTTGAGGATTTTGAACAAAGATTAGAATTTTGTAACTGGTACAAAACTAGATGTTTAACAAATCCGAACTTTTACAACGATATTATTTGGACCGACAAGGCATACATAAGCTCCGCGGTAATATTTAATAGACACAATGCCCATTATTGGGGCCGATTCTAACCCTCAACGGACTGTTGATGTTAACGCACAAGGTAGATTTGGTTTTAATGTTTGATGTGCTCTATTGAAAAACCGAATCTTGTGTTACAAAATTTACGAGGGAAACTTGAATAGGCGGAAATATAAAGACATTTTACAACCAAATATTGTTGAGAACTATTTGGACAATTTGCCATTAGTTCAAGGGGAACATTTGTATTTCCAACAAGACGGCGCACCTCCCCATAATTGCAGAGAAGTGACAAATATATTAAATGTTAATTTTTGAGCAAAATGGTTAGGCCAAATGGACCGGTAAAATGGCCTCCCCGATCTCCGGACCTAACACCGCTGGACTTTATATAAATTAAATAACAACAATATCAATATTTTACGACAAAATTTCATTAATATTGTAAATTCTATATCTCATATTCATATTCATAATGCATGTAGAAGTGCCATAAATATTTGTACCTCATGCATTTTGAACAATGGCAATCAATGTATGCATTTATTGTAATTTTGCTGTCAATCTTTAGTATAATCGTTGTTTTTTTTTTCATGGACCAACTGGATTTGTTGATTTTTTTTAAAAAAGTTAAATAATTGATTGGATACTCTGGTTGTAATTGTGACTTTTGTCATCAAAATAAATTTGAGGTTATGTTTACAGATGGTTGCCATGTGCTTAATTACCTTGTCGTAAAGATTAGTTTCGCGGCGGAACAGGTTTCATTTATTAATCCCATTTTTTGTCAAATAATTAATCAATATCAACATGGCATTCATATATCAATGTCATTTCAAGACAAATAATCAAAGAACCTAAGATAAATAAATCTGAAATCTGGTTAGTCAATAAACAAAACCTAGGTATAATATCCATTTATTTTCATTTAATTTTTTCGAAATAATTGCACTTATTATCACATCCTAATATAAACCTACTCAAATTCCAGCAATTAATAATTTAATATTAAACATGCCTACTTCGATTAATAAGAATATTTAAAATTTAATAAAATATAATATATATCAATAAATTGCAAATAAAAAATGAACTTGTTCTATATTAATAAAAAGGGAAAAAAATAACAATTTTTAAATAGAACAGCGAACTGACTTCTATTTAAAAAAATATAACTTTGGGCTGTACCTCTTTTATTAATGAAGATAGAAGTAAGCTGTATTCGATTCTCCTCGAAAGAGTACCTAGAACATACAATTTTTATCTTGATAAAATAATAAATGACTGAGATATTAATAAAAATCGAAAATGGAAAATATTGAATTTTTGGCTATAACTGGAAAACAAAAGACGATAGCTAATTTCTGTTTTCGGCATTGAGTTTGTCTCGAAAAAGAGGATACGCCATCGATTTTTTTCTATCTCTTCTAATAACTGAGATTTCCTATAGTAACATTCAATTTAGGTTAGTTCAAAACCGATTTTAAAAAACATTTGAAATAGTTTTTTTTAGTGCGATTTTATACACTATATCCAAATATACAGGGTGATCAAAATAAATGAACTATCTGGTAGTATTTGACTTTTTTAAATGGAACACCCTATATTTTAATAAACACTCGGTTAGGGGTTTTAATTAGAAATACAAATTAGAAATACAAACCCCATATGGGTTTGATGAGGTTGTAATAAACGACTAAGGAGATATAGCCGATTTTGTGGTACTTATGCACAACGAGTCTAACACAGAGGATGGATTGATTGAAGTTGTTTTTTCTTTAAATGAAAGACAGGGTTGTTAAAAAAACGTTTTTAAAACAGAACATACAGGGCATTTTTCTTTTGAGTAGACATCTCCCGATAATTACAGCGTTTTTTAAATTTTCAGGAATTCGTTGTTTCACAGCGTTTAATTTGAGGCTTTTAATGAGTGTTTTTTACTCCCACACTAAGCATGAAGTAAAATTTCGAGTTTAGAAAAGCCTAAGAATTTGGATTGGCCGCGTAGCAAAGCGGAGCGGTCAATCCAAATTAGGCTTTTCTAAACTCGAAATTTTATTTCATGCGCCACGCTTAAAAACACTGATTAACAGTAAAGTTCAAAAACACACACATAAACGACGATTATAGGCAACCTAATATACATTAGAGTTATTGGGTTGCCTATAATCACTGCTTTAAACAATTTGTTCAGCTCAGAATTTGACTCACGTTTTATTCAAATCTACATATTACATTGCCACGGCCGTATATTTTAAACTTACCGATATTCCAGTGTTTTATACGTGTGGCGCATAAAGTAAAATTTCGAGTTTAGAAAAGCCTAATTTGGATTGGCCGCTCCACTTCGCTACGCGGCCAATCCAAATTCTTAGGCTTTTCTAAACTCGAAATTTTACTTTATGTTTAGTCCGGGAGTGGAAAACCCTCGTTTAAATATTCAAATTTAAATCTTTTAAAAAAACAACGAATGTCGTAAAATTTACAGTGTATGCATATGTATACCTAAAAGAAAAATTCCCTGAATTTAAAAATCACATTTATGCACACACAGTTGAAATATCTTCAACATTTTAGCTAAAATTTGAAAATGTAAACAAAAAATCTTAATGAAGTAGTATAAAATATAATTAAGTAAATTTAAGATAATAAAAAAAAAACGTTTTAAACAACTTTAACGTTTAAAACATGTTTTAAACAAATTTAAGATCTAAGACATGTTTAAAACAAAACCGTTTAAAACACGACGGCTGTTTTTAAACATGTTTAAAACACTGTTTAAAAACAAATCCTGATGAAACACCCTGTATTTCACTCGAACACTACTGCATGGCTTAAGATATTTTTTCTTAGAAAGCCTAAAATTCTTTGAATTAATATTAGTTCCTTTTCATTTTTTCAAAATTTTAATTTACTGTTTGTTTATTGAGTTTGGTGAGATTATATATTGACCTCATGTTACATTTTGCATATAAATTATGCATAAAAACAGTAAACTCAAATACAAATTCTATAATGCAATATCCGTCGGGGTATTAGCTCGGGAGGTAGTTGTATAATGAATATTTGGGAGGGTCTTAAATAAACAGTATGTAAATAAATCACAATAATGTTTAATTTATGATTTAGAGATTCTCGTTGTTTGTTACTCATCGTCGATTTTCTACAATGACGGGTCCACATTAAGACGTTAATCGTTGCTCGATGACTGACTGCATCGAAACCGAAAGACAAGAAGGAGAATAAGCGGCATTACTTATGTATTCTTTTATTTGCTGCCGTTTCAATTAAAAAAATATTACCATTAAAATAATTTCGGCCCCATTATTCCGGACTAATGGTCTCCGCGGACCATTAACTTTAGTAGCGCCAGAAAATTACACTCCTCTCTCTCTCCTTCCTCGTCTGCGACCGCATGAAAGTCAAAAGAATCGGAACGATGGAAGTTTACTTTGTGTAATGGATATAATTATAGTTATTTGTTCTATTTTATTGTATTTAAATAAACATTAGAGATCTAATACACGAGTATAATATTTTTTTATATTTAATATGCAAATAACTACCTGATTTAGTCAATATTTATACCCTGTTATATGCAAGAAAATATTTTTATTTTTTAATTTTTTTGAAAAGGATGGATGATGGATGGAAATCGGGTTGGGGGATGAGATGAGGATTAGAGAATTGACTTAGACGGTTAGCTATTCAGTCACGACCAGGTTTACTATTTAAATTTATCATATTAATGAAAATGTGGACAACACAATTATCACTCATCCGGGACGAATATTTTTCGTTCGTAGAATTATTCGCCCCAGGCGAGACTCGAACTTACTTTTCTGCAGTGAACGATTGGTCCAGTAACGACTCAACCGCTCGGCCACCGCAGCCCCATGCAAGAAAATAGTTATTTAGGTAACTGGTATGGGAACTAGGGTTATTGGGTACGATTTACGAGTTTCGGGCAGAAACCAGAATTGTTATGTTTAAAATACTTTGTTTTAAAACAGTATTGTAAACATGTTTAAAAACATCCGTCGTGTTTTAAACAGTATTGTTTAAAACATGTTTTAAATGTTAAATTCGCTCAAAACATTTTTTAAACGTTAAATTTGTTTAAAACGTTTTTAATTGTCTAAAATTATTGAAACTATATTTTATACCACTTTATTAGGATTTCTTTGTTTAAGTTAGGATTTCTCTGTTTAAGTTTCTAAATTTTCGAGCTATTTTAAATTGAAAGTCAAAAACAGAACTTTATAGAAATATTTAGGGAAATTAATGTTTCAACCATTCAAAACATGGAAATTCTTTAAGAAATGTTTATGAAATTTCGTGTATGTTAAGAAGACATTGTTGTTTCAGAATTTGCGAAAAACAAAGAATAGAAAGTCGAAAAAGTAGAATGCTATGGAAATATTAAGACAAATTGAAGTCGAATAATTTAATGTAATTGTCAAAAAATATCCAAAAATGTCGTAAATACTTAAACATATCATTACGGTCACCAAAACATTATGTCAAAAAATAATTATAATAAACAAAAAATGTTAATAAACATCAAAATTGTTAACTAAAACACGTAAAATAAATTTGTTGTTCAAATTTAGAACAAACACAAATTCGTATGGGTTAAAAAATCAAGTTTTATACAATCAACATACCATTTTCTTAGAATTAATTGCAGTTGCATATGCTTTACAGAAAATTAAATTATCACAGTGCATTTTTCCGAAATATTAAGCCAAAATTGAAATTATGCAATTTTTCATTTAAGTTTAATGTGAAGCTTCTAACGAATATTTTCCACTTCTTGATTAAGCATGAAGAAATATTTCGAGTTTAGAAAACCCTGAAAATTGGTTTGGTCGCGTAGCAAAGCGAAGCGACCAAACCAAATTTGCGGGCTTTTCTAAACTCGATATTTTACTTCATGCGCCACGCGTATAAAACACTAACGTATTGTGATGATTAAAATATACTTTTAAATCAGTATGCTTCTGGAAAAGTGTAGTTTAAACTTCAGATTATTTCAGTCTTTTACACGCGTGGCGCATGAAGTAAAATTTTCAGGCTTTTCTAAACTTGACATTTTACTTCATGCTTAACCTGGGAGTGAAAAACACTTGATTAAAGCTGTAATTTGAACTTTCACAAAAATAAGGAATGTCTCAAATCAACGATTTTAGAAGAATGTTTATATTGAGAGAATTGTAAAAACTCAACGGATTATCAAATCCACCTAATCCATAGGATCTACAGAGAAATGAATAAACTTTGAGTGGCCGAAATGGAAATTTAAATATCTCTACTGGGCTTCCCAAAATCTTAAGCCAAAGTTGAAATTATGCTATAAAATTGACAATTTTGTGAGACTTTTTTCTTTGTAAAAATTGTAAAAAATTAAAATGTTATATTATCTACGTAAAATTTACACAATTTATTTAGAATTGATTGGACTTACATCTTATAGAAAGAAAATATAATTATCTTGATGTATTTCTCGACAATATTCAGCTAAAGTTGAAACTATGCAATATAGTTAATAATTGTGGGGCAATGTTTTCTTTGAAAAAATTGTAAAAAATTAAAATTGTGTACCATCAAAGTAAAATTTACAGAATTTACTAAGAATAGATTGCACCTTTATATTATAAAAATAAAATATGAAGATCTAGCTACGTTTTCTTAAAACATTCAGCCAAAGTTGAAATTATGCAATAAAATTGACAATTTTTGGAGAATGTTTTCTTTGAAAAAATTGTAAAAAATTTAAATTTTACCCCATTAACGCGAAATTCACAGAATTTACTAACAATTAAATGCACTTACATCTTATAGAAAGAAAATTATATTATCTCACCACATTTTCTTAAAATATTCTGTCAAAGTTAAATTTATGCAATAATATTATTGAGAGAATGTTTTCTTTGAAAAATTGTAAAAATTAGAAATCTATACTATCAACAATTAATTGACAAAATTTACTTAGAATTTATTGCACTTACATATTATAAAAAGAAAATTGAATTATCTAGCGACATTTTAAAATTATGCAATAAAATCAACGATTTTAGGTGAATGTTTTTTATTTAAACAACTGTAAAAAATGAACAGAATATTAAATCAACATAAAATATTAAGAATCCACACAGAAACGAATTAGCTTCGGTTTTTTATAATTGAAATTTGAATATCTTTACTGGATATTCTAAAAATATCAATTAAGTTTCAAGTTAAAGTCCGTGTTTTAATGCAGTGGCTTCCGCTAGCCCACTACATGTGAAACAAAAATGCCAAGGTAATATATCTTGGAATTAATAGTTGTGCTCGTTGTGCTGCTAAACGCATGTATTAATGACGAAATTCCGTGACGTAAAGAGCATTGATTTACAAAATGGATACGTAGTGCTTTCAACCTCATTTTTTGTATCTTGGATTTGAGCCTCACATGAAGTTAGGCCGCGAGCCGCCAGTGTTTTAATGATTAATAAATTTTCAAAAAATATTCGCTGGAATAATTAAGCGTAACTTAATTAACAAACTTGATATTTTCTCAAAACAAAAAGCAAACGACAGCGAAGAAAGTGACATAATGCTCGATTTATTTCAAACTTAAATCAAGGCTTAGATTTGAGGTCCAAGTCCGTGTTTTAATAATTAGTAAATAAAAAACTTTGTCCACAGAATTAATATTTTCATTGAACGAAAGGCAGACGAGAGCCGAAGAATGTGGCTTTGCATTATGGTGAAGCTAATTGTTTTTACGCTTAAACCAAGGCTTAAATTTTAAGTAAAAGTCTATGATTCAAAACTAGTAAATTAAACAATGCTTGCTCAAATAATTAGGCGCAACTTTGTTCACGAAATAAATTGATTGTGAGTTACGTGAAAATCAAATTAATTTGACGAATAAAGCACTAATAACCTTTCTTCACACTTTTCTTAGAAGTGTGAAAAAAGGTTATTAGTGCTTTATTCGTCAAATTTGTTTACGAAATTGATATTTTCACTAAATAAAAAAAAAACGAACGACAGCCGAAGAAGGTGGATTTCAAGTAACGCTTAATTGTTTTCAGACTTAAACTGAGGCTTAAGTTTCTAGTTAAACTCAGTGCAAATACGCTCCGTGTATTGATAATTGTTAAATAAAAAATACTCAAATAATTTAAGTGTTACTTTGTCCATGGATTTGATATTTTCATGAAACAAAAGGCAGACGACAGCCGAAGAATGTGGCTTTGAATTGAAGGGAAAGCTTAATTGTGTTCACGCTTAAATTAAAGCTTAAAATTAAATTAAAATTACTGCTGTTTTGCCGAGTAAATTGAATTTAAGAAAACCTTTTTTGGTTAGCTTAAAAAATGAAACACAACTTTTTTGAAAAATGTGTAAATTTCACGAAACAAACGGCAAACCACTACCAAAAAATTCAACTTTGATGTGACGTAACTTTCAATTGATTTTGCGCTTAAATCAATGCTTTAATTTTGAGCTACGTTTTCATTATTTCAAAAACATCTATATTTTATAAAAATAACTTTTTTCGAAAACTCGACATTTTCATGAGTAAAAAAAAACTACAAATAAATGTATTTGTAATTTTTTAAATCTTATTATTATTACTCATTTAAACATTCCATAATAATTGTTTGTTGAGACTGAGTTCTTTATTCTCTATAAAGAAAAAAACAATAATTTCACGAAACCAAATAAAAATAATTGCTAAAGATTATCGGAGAATCGAACGTTTCGAACTTTAGCGGAAGCTTAACTTTAACCTCTTG
The DNA here is from genome assembly GCA_932526585.2 of Philonthus cognatus. NCBI lineage: Eukaryota > Metazoa > Arthropoda > Insecta > Coleoptera > Staphylinidae > Philonthus > Philonthus cognatus. Next base: position 60,518,765 of record OW052246.1, read on the forward strand.
TAAATTATTTCCCAAGTGATGAATTTTCTATATTGGTACGTGATAGTAAAGCGCATTTATTGCTCTCTCTATTTCTAAAAAGTTTATGAAAATCCAACGTTTCGGTAATTTTTCACAATTTTTTCAAAACGTAGCAAAAACGTTCACTTTTATCCCAATGTTCATTCACTTCTAAATCAACTTCAATCACCTGTAGTTTATTTCTTAAGTAATGAATTTCATTTATTTCTACGTGACAGTAAAACGCATTCTTTTCTTTAGCGATTCCTAAAAATTTCAAAAAAATCCTACGTTTCAGTAATTTTTTTACTTTTTTTAAACACAGCATAAATGTGATTTTAAAGGTGTGCTAAACATTTACGTTTTAGGGCCAGTTGCACCACAACACGTTGAACTGGTTCAACTCTGAACTCGGGTTCAAAGTGACATTAGAACAATAGGAACTGTCATCAACGTTTTGTGTGCAACTGGATCTTAATAGTATATTACGTAACGAGAGTGGTATGCAGCATATTACATATGAGCGGACATGTTGCGCACGAGCCGCGCAGTGGCGAGTGCAGTATTCCGCGAGTATGTAATTGCCATACCACTCGAGAAACGTACGATACTTTACCTACGCCCAAACAAAATAAACAATGAGCATGAAAGAGCAACTTATTTATTAAAATAATTTTTAATAGTACCATGACAATAATGTAAACTAAATTACTACTTGATCAATATACAGGGAATTTTTCTTTCAGGTAACATTTGTTGTTTTTTAAAAGAGTTCAGTTTGAATCTTTAAACGAGTCTTTTCCACTCCCAGACTAAGCATGAAGTAAAATTTCTAATTTAGAAAAGTGCTGTGAAAATTTGTCGAGGGTCGCGCAGCGACCCGAGACACATTTTCTGGGCTTTTCTAAACTCGAAATTTTACTTCATGCGCCACACGTATAAAACGCTGATTTCAAGTGAGGTTCAAATATACAAAAACTTCACGATATTTTAGTGTTTTATACGCGTGGTGGCGCATGAAGTAAAATTTCGAGTTTAGAAAAGCCCAGAAAATTTGTCTCTGGTCGCTGCGCGACCCTCAACAAATTTTCACGGGGCATTTCAAAACTCGAAATTTTACTTCATGCTTAGTCTGGGAGTGGAAAACACTCGTTTAAAGCTTTAAATTGATGTCTTAAAAAAACAACTAATAACTAAAGATTTAAAGAAAATAAGCTGAATTCGGAATAAGTATATTTTAAAGAAAAACTCCCTGTACACTAAAGAAATGTCATTTGGTTGTGCGATAAGCAATCAGCTGTTAAGCTGTCACCACGTAATGTACTTGTCAAAGCTATTACGTGCATGTGTACGTAATGTATGATCAATCATACTTGTCAAGGTGACAGTGTGGTATGATGCAGTTACTAGATAGCGCGTAGGTAAACGTGTTTTAAACATATTTTAAGCACGCTTTACACATGATTTTATTTTTTAATGTTTTAAACGCTGTTTTAATGAAAAAACACGTTTTGTAAAAAAAACTGTTTGTTTTAATTAAATAAATAAAGTTTTTTTTTAACAACCCTGGCACAAACTGTTAGGTGAGTACCCTAATCGTAAAGAGTGCCCAAAAACCCTTCACACAAAAGTTGACAACCACATTTTATCTGCGAGCAGTATTTCTATAAAATACATAAAACTGATCTATTGGAATACATTTTTTATTATCAAAAAATACGTAAATATATGCAGGGAATTTTTCTTTCAAGTACAAATTTGCCGATGCATGCACTGTCAAATTTCTGGCATTAATTGCTTTTTAAATACATTCAATTTGGAGTTGCTAATGAGTGTTTCCACTCCTTCATTAAGCATGAAGTAAAATTATTAAAAAAGCCTGAAAATTTGGTTTTGGACCAAACCAAATTTTCAGGCTTTTCTAAAGTTGACATTTTACTTCATATTTAATTAGGGAGTGGGAACACTCGTTAGCAGCTTAATATTTAACGCTTAAAACAAAAACAACCAATACCTTAATGTCTATAGTGTATGCATCGGGATATGTATACTTAAAAGAAATAATCCTTGTATAATGTCTATTATAACAAAAATTGTTTTATAAATAAAGCCGTTCGGCGAGGTCAGGATAAAAGTGTTTATAAAAGTAAGTTCTATTTAAAATGCATTGGTCATTTAAGCACTAATGCTAAACAGTAGAGCTTCACGCATATTATAGATGAACAAATGCAGTGTTATTGTTTTTTGTTTATGTGTTAGTAGATTAAAAGTGTTTTTATGATTTTAAGCGATTCACGTAACTCAAACGAAAAACAATTACTTTAATTAAATTAATTATTTCTAAGTGTTAAAATTTCTGATTACTGTATATGTTGTTATTATTTTATGTACCTATGTAATTTAGCACACTATCATTTGCACAAGTTTGCCGAGCGCAGTTTGAAAATTAATTTTCACTCGCCACTGTCCGCAGGAAGTTCACGTTAATTAACACCCTAAGTTGGCAACATTTTTAGCTTAATCATAGTTTAACTTTGCTGCATCTGAACTACCTTTAAACAGGAATGGGGCGGTGAATGCATTGCGGTTTCCTTGTGGTTGAAACTTCACCTGAAATTAATTTATTATCGCTCCGGAACGTTTAGTTGGACAAACTCATTTATTTACTGTCAATTGTAATTTATTCTTATTTATAAACATTAAAATAATCAATAAACACTAGGTAGAATGTAAAGAAGCGTGGCGATCAATTCAAATTTTCAGACCTTTGTACAGTCGAAATTTTACTTCATGCCTCAGGCATATAGAAAAACTAATTTCATGGAAAGTTCAAAATATTTTATTAGTTACGGCTGGATTTTATTGCGAACTCGGTTGTCTTTTACATTTCATACCAATTGGGGATTAGCAGAAAAATAAATGAATGTCTTGTGAAACACATATTTTTCTCATTTCAAAATAACCTAGTAATGTTCGTTTATTATTAAATGGAACGAGAACAGCAACATTGTAATGACGAGACACTAATATAAACCTAAATTTTTTTAAACAAAAAAAGGGTTTTGTTTCTTGGTTAACTCGATTTTGTGAGTCAAACGAAAAACGATAAAAGAAATGTCCCTTATTACAGCGCCATCTATAGAGATTAGAAAAAAAATGTTTGAATGAAAGTTACTTCTATTTGAGTTAACTATACGAATCTAAATTGAATATGGAATTTCCCATTTAAAATTATGAAGTTGATCCCCTTGGGCCTCCACGGGGGCCCCGTATAAACTTTCCACTACAAATCAATTTGCCCCTCTGAAATATGGAGAGTTTATTATCATAAAATCATTAATTGTCGAGATATTTGAGTTAAAATAAATGACTGACCTTGTATAATGCACATTTGTATTTCTTATTATATTTATATTTATATTTTATATTTATTATTTATACGGGTGGCCAATTGCATACAATAAATAACATATATAATAAAAAATACAATAAACAATAATACAACAATACAATAACGTAACTTATGTGTTTCAATCTAAAATTACACGACACGTTCGCTTAAAATACTTTAGACTAACTCCGAACATATCAATTAAATTATAATAATCATTAACGTTATATATTAAGCAATTACGAGGGCTATTAAAATCAAATACAAACTTGTGAAATCAGCAAGAAGTTGCTGATGCCGCGTTAAAAAAATGATATAGATGACAATACATCTGAGCAATCGATTAGATTGTTAAACAAGCGATAAGAAAAGCAAAGCGAAGAATAAATTCTTTGTTTATATAGTGGAAGGATGTCAAGATACTTGAGCATAATATCAAAATTGTCATAATATAACTGATAACGAGAACAAATAAGATTTACCATTTTCGTTTGGAAGTGCTCAATGCTATTGATAGGACACTTGTAATTAGGGGACCATACGATGGAGCGATAATCAAGAATAGGTCTAACGAATGATTTGTATAATGTTATAAATGTTCTGATGGATGTGAAGTGTATTGACAGTCGTTTTTAAAGCCAATTAATTGCAATGCTTTCGCCAAAATTATATGACTTGTGAATTGAAGATTACTGTCAAAAAATACCAGTCTCTGATCATATCAACTCTCTCTAAAATATGATTGTTCAGAGAGTAATCAAAAAGCCACAGTATACTTTTTTCTTTGAGAAACGCATAAGTTTACACTTATTTATATTTAAGTTAAGATCATTGTCATCACACCATCGCATAATCCTATTCAAATCAGTTTGGATTATGTCGCAGTCTTTCAAACACCTAATGGTTTTAAATATTTTCATGTCGTCAGCATAAAATAGAATATTGGAGCAAATGTTGCTGCCAATATCATTAATAAAAATAAGAAAGAGTAAGGGACCCAAATGCGAGCCTTCTGGTACCCCAGATGTTGCATTAATTATAAGATCCGACATGGTACCATTAAATCTAACAACCAACTGTTTATTGCAAATAAATGATTTTATCCATTCAAGCATGCATCCAACAACACCATAAGATCTAAGTTTATGCAAAAGTCTTGCGTGACTTACCCTATCGAACGCCTTGGAGAAATCGGTATAGACTATCTACCATTTCGCCCTTCTCCAATGCACAAGATATATAACTAGTATATATGAATAAATTTGTTTCTGTTGATCGAGACTTAAGGAAACCATGTTGTTGATCAGCTAATAAAGGTTTAAAAAGCAACATCATATGCTTTGAAATAATTTTATCAAACAGTTTTGGGATGCATGATTGAATAGCTATTGGGCGGTAGTTGTGAATATCAGATTTAATTCCCGATTTAAAAATAGGAGTCGCGTAGCAATTTCTCCACAAGGACGGAAATTTTCCATTTTGAATGGATTTATTAAATAAGATTGCTAGCGGTAAGGAAAGGGCACTAGAACAGTTTATAATTATAGAAGGAGGAATTCCATCGGGACCAATAGAACTACTTGTCTTAATATCAGAGCAAGAATCCAAGATATCTGATTCATTCATAGGAAGCTTATTAAAATTTGTGCCAAATTTGTGCCAATTCTGGACCAGTGACGAAATTATTGGAAGGTGACTCTTGAAAATAGGATGCAAATAAATTTTCTATTTCTTCATTTGAATTAGCAGTAATTGATTCATTATACATTTTAGATGGAAAACAAGTGGTGCTATCACGTTTGGACTTGCAATACTCCCAAAACTCATTTATATTACAGGATATTTTGTTTTCTATATCACATATATAATTTATATGGTCACTGTGAATTAAGATTTACATTGTGATCTTAATTGGGAGAAATGATTGTAGTCATCAAGTCTACCAAAAAATTTATATTTTTTATGAGCTTTGCGTTTATCCTTAATTAACTTAATCAACTCTCGAGAAATACATCTAGGAAACTGAGATTTTAACTTTTTCCGCACCGGTACGTGTTTATACAGAATAGAATACAATATTTCGTATAAAGCATCAACGGCGGCATCAACACACTAAGAGTTAAGAATATTCACCCAATTTACACTGTTTTAATTATAAATAAAAAAATACGCGTGTTTGGTTGTGTTTATATGTGCTCCTACTTGTGCAGCAAATTTGAGTGACTTCCAGGGCATAAATCTTAATAAGATAAGTACCCCTGTTTTAATACAAATGCTGTGAGTTTGATAGTGTTTATTTCCTCTCGGGAGTTACTTTACTTAACTAGTAAACATTGTATTTTCAACGCTTCCCGGCCGTCAGCTCGATTTAATTTCACTATCCGAGTGCATCAATGCCACTTTTTATAGAGACATCGGTCTCGCATCATATTTATCTTATCTCGCGATTGCCGTGACCGTGAATTCGATCGTTTACATTTTTCTAATTCAAAATATATTCTTTTTACCGCCACTTTTAATTTATTAATGGTTGAGTATTTGTATTTATTAGAATCGAACCTAGCCTTTGTTTTCTATTGTTATCCCCTCCGTGGTCTACCTGTGTGTTGTGTTATTATAGTAAGTCACCCTGACAGGCCCCTGGGTGTGAAAAACTGTGTCCTAGTTATTTTTTCCTTATTATAATAATAATTATTTTAAATTGAGCTATGACTTCTTGTGCGTGTTGTAATAAAAAGTCCGAAGCGCACAAACTTGTTACTTGTTGTGTCTGCACCAAGTCTTACAATATCAACTGTGTTGATATTACCATACCGGAAGCTCGCAAGATCCACTCAAAATCAGGGCTAAAATGGAATTGTCGTAGTTGTGATAAAATTGGCGATGATCTAATTTCACTAAAAGCAGCAATTATAGATCTTCAAAACGAAGTTGCCGCCCTCAAATGTTCCACAACTGTGAACTCGTCCAATAAGTCTTCTTTTCCAAATGATATGGGAAAAATTGATATAGAAAACATAATTTATGAAATATCAGAAAGAGAAAAGAGATCTTCAAATTTAATTATATTTGGAAATAAGGAGAATAAATCCTTTACGAAACAGGACCAAATAACAACTGATTCGTCTTTTGCTAAAAAACTTTTGGGGGACATTGGTGTATCGACCTCTTATCTTAATCAGATTAATACTGAGCGGATTGGAAAATTCGACCCATCTAAATCACAGTCTCGTCCGATTAGATTTAAGGTACAATCCCAAGGTGTTATGACTACTGTGATGAAAAATATGGGCAGATTGAAGTCAAACCCTGATTGGAACAATATTCAGCTCTCTCGAGACCGTACACCTGCCCAGCGAGAGCTGTTTAAAACTATTAAAGAGGAATTAAATATCCGACTGTCACAAGGAGAAACTAACTTACATATTAAATACATTAGAGGTATTCCCACCATCACTGAAAACAAGAATACAATCACGGAAAACTAGCTACGCCCAACAGACAACCCATCTATTTTAATATTTTATATCAAAATACCAGAGGACTGCGTAGCAAAACGCATGATTTTTATGTTAACTGCTGTAATCTGTCATGTGATATTATATGTCTATCCGAAACCTGGCTGACTAGCTCAATTCATAACGCGGAACTGTTTCCAAATAATTACAATGTTGTTCGCTGTGACAGACAAATCGACACGGTTGGTCGTTCTAAAGGTGGAGGTGTACTAATTGCATTTGATATAAATATTAGGTATGAAGTACTGGATACATCTTCATTAACTAGTCTTGTTCCTTTGATTGATGTCCTATTATGTAAATGCAGTCTTGATGGCGTTACTTTCACGATCTGTGTCTTGTATATTGCACCGGACATCATTTCAGACGATTTAGAATTGTTCCTTGGTGCTTTGGAAATATTAGTAATTGATCAGCCTGTCATAATAGTTGGAGATTTTAATCTTCCGAATCTTGTTCAGATGAATTCTTCCTGTACTAAATGTTTCTCTTTTCAATCCTTTTGCAACGTACTAAGTCTTACTCAATATAATACCTGTCTGAACGCAAACAATAAACTCCTTGATCTGGTGACATCTAATTTAGAATCGCCCCCTCTAGTGGAGCGGGCTGAAACTCCTTTGGTGATTGAAGATTCTCATCACCCATCCCTGTCTATCTCGTTAACACTGTATACCTCGTCTATCAATCATAAGTTTCCGTCAAATACTACTAACACTAGATACAACTTCAGAAAAGCTAATTTTGTTTCTTTATACAAAGATCTACTTGATGCAGATTGGTCATTTTTAAGAAATGTAAGTGAGGTAAATGAAGCGATTGATATGTTCTACTTTCAACTATACAAAATATTTGATAAATCTGTTCCATTATCTCGAACCAGCAGATCTACATATCCTCCATGGTTTACTCCAGAAATAAAAAGGAATATCAAAATGAAGACATTCCATAGACGTAAGTGGTTATCTAGTAAAGACATAAAGCATAACAACGAATTTAAAAGGCTCAGGTCCCTCATAAAAGTCCAGTTGAAAGCATCGTATACATTGTACGTGAGAGACGTGGAGGAGGAAATCAAATCCAATCCTTCAGGACTTTGGAAATACGTGCACCTGAAACAAGATACTACAAGAATCCCGAACAGATTAACAGATGAACATCGGGAATATACCACACCCGCCGACATAGTTAATGGTTTCGCGTCCCTATTCAGTCAGCCGCATACACCCAGCAATCATTCAATTCTTCCTGATAATGAAAGCAAGTGTTTATCGTTTACAATTGACTCTACTTCGGAATCAGATTTGATTAAGATTATGGCTAAACTCCCTAACAAAATGTCTGCTGGTGATGATGGCGTTCCTTCGTACCTAATTAGGGATTGTAGATTTGTTCTTGCTAGTCCGCTTTGTGTCATTATCAACTTAGCAATTGACGCGTCTGAATTCCCCAATCGATGGAAAGTCGCAAAGATTAGCCCGGTTCATAAAAAAGGAGACAAACAGGTTTTAACGAATTATAGACCTATCTCATTATTGTCCAATTTTTCTAAAATATTTGAGCTGGTTATTTATAACACGATCTTCAAGAATGTTTGCTCATATATTTCTCCTAACCAACACGGATTTATGCCGGGCCGATCTACAACAACCAATCTTGGCTGCTTTTCACAATTTGTTTCTGAAGTGATCGACGATAGAGGACAAGTAGATGTCATATACACGGATTTTTCCCGTGCATTTGACACTCTCGATCATGATATACTGCTTGTGAAACTAATGGATTTAGGCGCTGCCCCAAAAGTTCAACTACTTGTAAAATCGTACTTAACTAACCGACAAGCATACGTTGCCTACAACGGATTCCACTCCTCTGCGTTAGTAATCAATTCTGGGGTTCCACAGGGCTCAAACCTTGGCCCGCTTCTCTTTATAATTTTTATAAATTCTTTGCTAGAGTCATTAACCTGTCATGCGCTTGCTTACGCAGATGATATTAAGCTCTTTGCTGTCGTAACAACATTGAGTGATGCTTTGTCACTGCAGAATAATATTAATAAACTTACGGAGTGGTGTGACAAACATAAACTCTCCCTCAACGTTGATAAGTGCTGTTCAGTATCCTTCACTAAAAAAACAAACTCACTCTCACTGCCATACAGAATGTATGACTTACAACTTAAATCCTGCACCGAGATGAAAGATTTGGGTATCTTATTTTGTACTGATTTGAGTTTTACAAAACATATTAATAATATTGCAATGGCTGCATCTCGTACACTTGGATTTATAATGCGAGTCTGTGTATCCTTCAGAGATAATAACCTCATAAAAACACTTTATTCTGCGTATGTTCTCTCTAAACTGGAATATTGTAATATCATCTGGTTTCCAATTTATATGAGTCAAAATATGCCTTTGGACAGGATTCATCGAAGGTTCTTAAAGTACCTTTCATTCAGAGTGGATGGAGTGTATCCCGAGCGAGGGATAGAACAGGATTTACTGCTGCAGAAGCATGATATGGTCTCCCTTTCTGCGAGAAGAGAAGAGCAGGCTGCGAATTTTCTCTGGAAAATTGTTCATAATGTGACAGATGTACCGTTTCTTCTATCTAGAATTAATTTCCATATACCGCGATTAAACTCTAGACACAGCAGTTCCTTCTACATTCCCGGAGCGCGTACCAACTGTCTACGCCGTGCGCCTGTGCCAGTTATGTGTCGAAGTGCTATGAAACATTATAGTGATATATTTTTTGATAAACTGTAATATAGTGTCTGATTAATATTCGATCGATTGTTTTGTTATATGTGCATTTTTGTTTCTAATATATTTCTTATTTTTTATTCTGTAAAATTGTCCTGTAAATGGATCTTCTGTTGGGCAATAAACGTTATTATTATTATTATTATTATTATTATTATTACATATAGCGATAGTATTAGATTAAGCAAAGTCTAGGAAAAAATCATCAGCTTCATCTTCAATAAGGAGTGTTGCATCAAAGTCGATGTGTATAGGAGGATCATAACTATCTGGGGTACATAGCGGGTTACCTACTGCGCAACTTATGTTAGGATTTTTTTAAAATATAAGATAATATGCATTATTTTACTACATTTTATATGAAAAAAAAAGTCTAAAGTTTGATATGTTATCTTTATTTTGTTCAACACTTTGGAACTGGAGGGCGGTTACAAATGTTTACATCCATAAATTTATAACTTCTGTCATACAAAATTAAATTTGATGTGATGTGGGGTTAAAACCATTAAAATACCCACATGACATACAATATATTCTAAAAACGCTCAAGCACACGGACACAATACAAATTTTCGGGCGTGTAACATGCGCGTTTGGAAAACGAAACGTCGCGGATGTTTTAAACAAATATTAATTAACATCCGAGGGGGGTAGTTTTATGAATATTCATAAAACGGACTGGTGGAGGGATTCACTTATGTATATGCGTGGAGGCCCCGCACCCTTCGCAAACTTAAATAAACACGGCCGCAATAAGGATTTAGTGGGGCGCTTATTTGGTTTTCATTCCGCACTCTGTATTTATTCATCCCAGGCGCCCACCATTCTGTTTACCTTTTCCCACAGCCGCCGAAAAAAAGACGCAATCAAAGGAGAAATAGCCCTAGGATTTTTACTAATTAACAATATTGTTAAAGACTGAGTAATAACAAAAATGGTAACTTATGTATAAATAACTGATTGTCTTGAACAAGTTTCTCATCTTTCACGTGCTGAAACATATTTAACCAGATTTAAAAAAGGAAACACTTGGTTACATTTCACTAATATTTTGGTCTTTTATTCCAACTAGTTTCGACTTTGAGTCATTCTCAAGGAAAATCATAACTGACTTTCTTATAAAAAAGGTGAATTCCGTAAATACAGTTTCATAATAATAATAATAATAATAATGTGGTTATCATAGCACTTTCCCCGTTAAAGATATGATGATTTAAATATCAACAATATAGAAAAGTTGCTCAAACTCTTTTATTATTATTATTCCAAACCCATTCACAAAAACTAATTCTTGCATTTTTTCGCTACATCTCGGTAAATATTGATCACTATCACATCTAAGCGTAATATATTTTTACCTACCCACTATCTAGTAACCGCATCATACCACACTGTCATCTTGACAAGTATGATTGACATTACGTACACATGCACGTAATAGCTTTGACAAGTACATTACGTGCTGACAGCTAAACAGCCGATTGCTTACCGTACAACCAAATTACATTTCTTTGATGTACAGGGAGTTTTTTTAAGTATAAGCGTTCCAAATTCAGCTTATTTTCTTTAAATCTTCAATTATTCGTTGTTTTTTTAAGCATGAAGTAAAATTTCGAGTTTAGAAAAGCCCCGTGAAAATTTGTCGAGAGTCGCGCAGCGACCCGATACAAATTGTCTGGGCTTTTCTAAACTCTAAATTTGAATCATGCGCAACGCGTATAAATCACTATAATATTGTCAAATTTATGTATATTCGAACTTCACTTAAAATCTGTGTTTTATAAGCGTGGCGCATGAACTAAATTTCCAGTTTAGAAAAGCCTCGTGAAAATTTGTCTCGAAATTTTACTTCATGCTTAGTCTGGGAGTGGAAAACACTCGTTTAAAGCTTCAAATTGAACTCTTTTAAAAAACAACGAATGTTGGAAAATGTAGAGCTTTATTCCCTGTATATTGATCAAGTAGTAATTTAGTTTTCATCATTGTCATGGTACTATTCAAAATTATTACAATAACAAAGTTGTTCTTTCATGCTCATTGTTTATTTTGTTCGGGCATAGGTAAAGTATCGTACGTTTCTCGAGTGGTATGGCAATATCATACTCGCGGAATACTGCACTCGCCGCTGCGCAGCTCGTGCGCAACATGTCCACTCATATCTAATACGCTGCATACCACTCTCGTTACGTAATATACTACTAACTATACTGTAAATCAGTGTTTTGTATGCGTGGCGCATGAATTAAAATTTCGAGTTTAGAAAAGCCCCGTGAAAATTTGTTTCGGGTCGCTGCGCGACCCTCGAAATTTTACTTCATACTTTGTCTGGGAGTGGAAGACACTCGTTAGTTTAAAATACATCACAAGTATTAAAATGTGCATCATAACTGTCACAACGAAACAAAAATAAAATGGCGATCTCATTATTGTTTAATTCCAACTCGTGTCAAAATCACATGATATTGATAAGTTATTTTTTATATTAGGCTGAGAAAAAACCTTTGTTTTGATTCAATATTACAAATATTGCGATGGTCTTGCATCGCTCAAAAATATGTTAAAAACTGGGTAATGCAAAAATACAGAAAATGTTACATTGAAGGCCGCACTCAATGTATACACTGTACATTTTCAGGTATTCACTGATTTTTTGAGAACGGTCCAATTTAAATCTGCTAACGAGTATTTCCTTGATTACTCATGAAGTACAATTTGTAGGCTTTTCTTAACTCGAAATATTAATTCATGCGCCACTTGTTAAAAAAACTGATTTAAAGTCACGTTAAAAGTATACTTCTTTATAAAGTTTTACAAATATCTATTTCGTCTGACCAAATCTTGTCAGTATAATTAATAGAAAAAATCCAAAAGTAAATTGCTAAAGAGAATTAAATTTCGTAAAATTTTGTTTCAAGAAATAAACATTTGTAATATTTATTAATGTGAGATAAAATTTTAGCAGTATATTTTGAATATCACGGTAAATCAATCAGTGTTATATACGCGTGGCGCATGAAGTAAAGTGTCAAGTTTAGTAAATTTCTAAACTCGAAATGTAAATCATGCTTAATCAAGTGGATACATTTGTTAAAATAGTGCTTTCTAACCGTTCTTGGCCACTATTCAATAAATTTTGATGCCCTCCTGCACATAATTCAAATATTGTAGATAAATCGCTCGATAATTAGAAGTTATTGTATAATTATCGAGCGATTAATCAACAAATGTTGCCCAAAAATAAAGAATTTCAAAGTTGTTAAAAATAGGAGAAATTAACTCGATTTTTAAAACTCACAGGTTAAACATAAACGTAAAACACACAGATTATATTTAAAAAAAACTATATTGATTATTAAAGATATAATAATTTTAAATACCTCAGCAGATTTTTTTAACTCAAAGCTTAGTTTAACTCAAAGCTTAGTTTATCAAAATTAACAAAATTATTTTATTATTGAAAAATTGTCAACATTCGAGAGTCTGTTGAATCATTATAAACTCAAGACATTTTGTTTGAAATAAATTTTGAGCTCAAGTCGATTATATTTTGATAATAAATATGTACAGACTTCATGAAATGTTGTTTCATAGATAATTTACCTCATAATAATGGGAGCGATAATAGAAAAACGATAATTAGTCAAATAGCTTGACGGCTTTCACGTATTGGAAAAATCTTTTAAAAAGTGCTTCGTGATCAAATTTACCTACATGTTGCACTATATTTATCTATGCAGCAGCATGGATTCATTCCTGGGCGTTATACTGTTACGAATTTATCTGTTATTACACATGACATGACATGACAGTTCTGGATTCATCGGGCCAAGTTGATGTGGTGTACACAGATATGTCTAAGGCGTTCGATAGAGTCGACCACAAATTGTTGTTGAACAAGTTGGACTGTTTTGGGTTGACCACTGGTCCACTATTGCTTTTGGGATCTTATCTGAATAACTTATGTCTCTTTTAATAATTTTAAATCAAAATCGTACTTTCCAACCTCAGGTATTCCACAGGGATCCATTTTGGGCCCCTTACTATTTAATATATTTATTAATAATCTCTCAGGTTTCAGTCAAGAAGTACTATTGGATAAATTCAATCTTGACGCACTTGAAAAGCGTAGACGTATAGTAGGAATATTATTCTTGTATAAAATTTTTCTAATAGAATTGATTGTTCCGTCAATATTAATTTTATTAGTCTACGTGTTCCAACTCTTAATAATAGGAATAAAAGCACATTTAATGTTGCTTCTAAGGCACCATTCAGCATAATCTGTGATATTTTATAATCAATTACCATCAACATGTGATATTTTTATTGACACATTATTGTCTCTCATTAAACTCTATAAATTTATTTATATTTATTATCTGTATGTTTTTACATGTTACTGTGTATTTACATTCTTTATACCTATTTTTTGTAAATATATTGTCTTGAAATTAGAATTGTTTCCTGTTGGACAATTAATATTATTATTATTATTATTACAACAATGTTTTGCATTGTTGTAATGTCAAAATCGATAACAGAAAAACGAGAATTAGGCGAGTAGCTTTTAATTGTATATTACGTAACGAGAGTGGTATGCAGGTATGCAGCCGCGCACTCGAGAAACGTACGATACTTTACCTACGCCCTAACAAAATAAGCAATGAACATGAAGGAACAACTTATTTATTGTAATAATTTTTAATAGTACCATGACAATGATGAAAACTAATTTACTACTTGATCAATATACAAGGAATAAAGCTACACATTTTCCGACATTCGTTGTTTTTTAAAAGAGTTCAATTTGAAGCTTTAAACGAGTGTTTTCCACTCCCAGACTAAGCATGAAGTAAAATTTCGAGTTTAGAAAAGCCCCGTGAAAATTTGTCGAGGGTCGCGCAGTGACCCGAGACAAATTTACTGGGCTTTTCTAAACTCGAAATTTTACTTCATGCGCCACGCGTATAAAACACTGATTTCAAGTGAAGTTTTGATATTGTAGAGTTTTATACGCGTGGCGCATAAAGTAAAATTTCGAGTTTAGAAAAGCCCAGAAAATTTGTCTCGGGTCACTGCGCGACCCGAAACAAATTTTCACGGGGCTTTTTTAAACTCGAAATTTTACTTCATGATTAGTCTGGGAGTGGAAAACACTCGTTTAAAGCTTTAAATTGAACTCTTAGAAAAAAACAACGAATATCTAAAGATTTAAAGAAAATAAGCTGAATTTGGAATACATATACTTTAGGGAAAAACTCCCTGTACATCAGAGAAATGTCATTTGGTTGTACGGTAAGCAATCAGCTGTTCAGCTGCCAGCACGTTATGTACTTGTCAAAGCTATTACGTGCATGTGTACGTAATGTCAATCATACTTGTCAAGATGACAGTGTGGTAGGATGCGGTTACTAGATAGGGCGTAGGTAACATTATAAAAACATGATGGTCATGATATTAGGACACTGTCACTAAGTTTTTTAATTTCGTAAATTTCCCAAATATACCGCGAGATTTGATGAATTTTCAAAATAAACAATTTTCGTACCTGTTACCGTTTAGTAATTCGTCTCGACATAACATTTGTT
Source organism: Philonthus cognatus (assembly GCA_932526585.2). Lineage (NCBI taxonomy): Eukaryota > Metazoa > Arthropoda > Insecta > Coleoptera > Staphylinidae > Philonthus > Philonthus cognatus. The sequence goes on from OW052246.1 coordinate 60,534,030, forward strand.
GTCTACTGATTATTAACCTCGAGCTAACGCTCTCGGTTAATAACCAGACAACAAATGTTATTGTCTCGGTAAATTACTCGGTAACAAGGTACTTAAAATCTATTTTTTGATAATTAACCGCAATCTTGGTATATAACTACCGAAAATCGATTTTATTTACTCTAATAATAAAAATATATAGACTACATGAATCGAAAATAATATCATAAATTTTGTTTACATTCAGTGATTGTTGACTTACAAATGTAATGATTTTGCGGAATTTTAATAATGAGATTTTGGTAATTTTAGTTATGATATTTAGTCGATTTGCCTGCATTTTGGTAATTTAAAAAAGTATAGCCATTTTATTATTTCAACTACTCCCCTTTTAAACTTAAACTGCCCCCCTGGGGAGCCCTATGCTGGTAATAACTGCGCTAGAAGCTTTAAATTGCCTGCTTTTATAAAAACACCGCATTCCTGAATATTTACCAAGAGCTGTAATTGTCGGAATATGTATACCTACTTCCCTGCAGTAAGTGATGCTTTTTGTATGTGCAACAATTTGTATTATTATTTTTAATAATTTGACAAAGTAACCAAATAAATTACAAAATGAAAGAATGTTTACTATTTTATACTTTTGTAATGGAATTGACATTCTGGTGGATGCGCCCGGACACTATCCTTTAAAACCGCAAACTAACCCGTAAAAATAAACAGTTACAATCTATAACTGAGTAATTTCCGAATTTGTATAAATATATTAAGCGATTCCAAAATAATGATTTATTGGTGCACATTACCATTACAATGTTTTACACAAGTAACCCAAAGATTTAATTGGAAAACACATCTCTTTTTTTTCATGTAGACAGAAATCTAATGCTAACTAACATAGACTATACAAGGATTTCTTTGTATGGATTTAAATGAAAGAAATTTAGTAAGAAAGCTCAAACTTTGACCATACAAGGATTTCTTCTATTATCCCTAATAATAGTTGAAATAGTTAGTTTTAATTGAAGTTTAGTAGCATATTGTGAACTTTACGATATTTCAGTGTTTTGTATGCTTGGCGCATGAAGTAAAATTTCGAGTTTAGAAAAGCCTGAAAATTTGGTTTGGCTGCTCCAAACCAAATTTTTAGGCTTTTCTAAACACGAAATTTGGCTTCATGCTTCGTCTGGGAGTGGAAAACACAATACTTTAAGCTTAGTATTGAACTCTCAAATGAAAAGATATAATTAGGATGTGTATACTTTAAAAAATCTCCCTGCATACGAACTGTGCTAATACTTACATAGACCATACAAGGATTTCTTCTATTATCCCTAAAGTGAAACAAACGTCTGTAATTTCTTCCATTATTCCCAAAGGTTGAAACGATCTCTTGTTTCTTCCCTTCAAAGCTTCTGTTGCGTATATTCGTAGGGTTGTTTCCAGAACATACACTGACCGTTGTAAGCGATCTAGTTAGGCATCTTCGAGGAGTAAAAATGAAACTCAACAGAGTGTTGTTTAAAAAATGCTTATATTGGTGTAACTTCCCAAATAGTGCAGGAACATGTAGAATTAATTCTCAAACACAAAAACTTTACATGCGAACCTTTAAATACTAGATCAAATCTTCCCACTTTTCGGATTGGGGCCGATTTTAAACACCACAGCACACTAATAGACCCTGATAACTGGTCAAAAGGCATCGTGGTAGAGCGTTATATTTTTCGAAGAACCAATGTCGGAACTAAAAAAACTTGATAATATTGTGGAAAATAATCAATCATTACATTTCTTATTCTTTAATAGCCAATGTATTAGAAATAAATGTAATCAGTTCAAAGCATTCCTAATAAATCATTATAAAGTCTTTAATATGATTTGCATTTATGAGCATTGGCTCAAACAAATTGAAACAGACATTCTATCAATTGGAATGTATAACACAGTGTCATGCTTTGCGCGTGTTGCTTTTCAACACGGTGGAGTGTTAAATCTTGCCAAATTTAATATGGTCACAACAAACATGCCTGCAGAAAAACACTGTGAAATTGCTGCTACATAATGTTATAGCTATAACACTGTACCGCTCACCTTCGGGAAATTTTATTGAATTTTTATCTATTCTTAAAAGATTGCTTGCTAACATTGATCACAACAAAATTGTAATTATTGGTAGAGATTTCAATGTAAATTTTAATATTAATTTAAATGATGTTCGAGCTTTGCACATATTCGATCTTATGGCGTCGTATGGATTGGCAAGCCAGGTAAATTTTCAGACTCGAATAAACAATCAATTGGACAATGTTTTTTCTAATATGGTTGAAAACATTTCAAGTAAACCAATTGACCCTGGATTGTCGGATCACATAGGTATTCAGGTAACATTTAAATCTAATTATGCTATTACAAAATTAGCCAAAAAAACAATGCGCCCCTTTCAAATGCTGGTAAGATTAAATTTTACACTCATCTTACTAACATCAATTATAGTCTTCGTGATAATGTAAATCTAGACATTGGAACTAGGTTTGATTCATTTCTGGAAACTATTCAGGATACGAATATATATACGATTCTTTTCCACTAAAAACCGTAATAGGAAATCAAAATAAACTTAATATCAAATGGTTTAATAACAATTTAAAGCAAATGAGGAGACGTTACTCTTAATGCGCGAAGCATCCATAAGACGTCCCGAGCTTAAAAATTGCTATTTAGGCTATAAGAAATCATACCACTTTGCACTTAAAGATGCCAAAATAAAAGCAAACCATAATTATTTGGTCAAGTCGAACTACACACCTAAATCCATGTAGAAAATAATAAATTCTAGTCAAAGTAAAACGAAGATGGAAACAGTCTGTGATATAAAACCAAATGATTTTAATTATTTTTTCAGTAAAGTTGCGGAAACATTAATAAGCAACAGTCACGTGCTGATCCCATAAAACGGATGACAGAATCTTATAGGCTAACCAGCACACCATATTTTTCATTTAAGAAAGTGAGTACTAACGAAACAAGGCTCACAATAAAAATCCTAAAGAAAACGAAATGTAGGGACATGTATGGAATTAACGTGGATCTTCTGAAGAGGGTCGCGGAAATAATTAGTGGTCCACTAACTAACTTAATTAATGCTTGTATAACATCTTGCATATTTTCCGACATTCTGAAGAGGGCCTGCATTATTCCGATACATAAAAAGGGCGATGTGTGTGAAATTAACAACTACCGCCCGATAGCACTGCTACCTACAGTTACCAAAATTCTAGAGTTAATTCTTGCCGACCAGATCAGAGAGTTTTCTCAAGCCATCAATCCATTTTCTAATATGCAGTATGGTTTTTACAGGGAAAGGTCAACTTGTGGGGCAGTTATTGATTTTCCTGAGGAAATATTGAAGGGTTTTGAGGATGAAAAGTATTCCGTTGCGTCTTTTCTAGACCTTAGTAAGGGTTTTGAGGATGAAGAGTATTCTGTTGCGTCTTTTCTAGACCTTAGTAAGGCCTTCGACTGCATATTACATATTTACTCTTGCGGAAACTATACTGCTATAACTTCTTGCCATCTAGTTGCAAACTTATTAACTCTTATCTCACTGGTCGGTTTCAAATGGTACTGGTAGGGGACAAGAGATCGACGTGCTTACCTATAAACAATGGGGTGCCTCAGGGTTCCAATCTTGGGCCATTGCTATTTCTAATCTATATTAATGATCTGCCAAACATATACAATAACTCGCCAGCTATTGTATACGCAGACTACTATTACAAAATCAAATAGATTGGAGGTAGCTGTGGACCAAGATATAGAGGCAAACAAACTTACCCATGAATGGTTAACATCGAACATGTTGTCATTAAATAACAACAAAACAATAAAGGTGACATTTTCTCTTAAAACGTCGATACCATTCCGAACAACCCACTCCAAGTTTCTAGGTATGCACGTTGACTCTCGACTGACCTGGAATAAACACGGAGACTCTCTTGCTGTTAAGCTATACAGAAGTGTTTATCTGTTAAGAAGACTGAATAGTTCTTTGCCCCAGATCGCGCTTCGTTCAGCTTACATTAGATTATGCTAATCTCACATCTCATATTGTATCCTAGCATGGGGTCATTCTGGGATAAGTACGAGAATATTTAAGCTGCAGAGAAGAGCTTTACGAGCTATTTGTAATTTACCATTTAGAGATGACTGTAAACCCAACTTCATCGAGCAAAAAGTATTAACACTTCCGGGCATTTTTGCTCTTGAATGCTTAATATACGTGAGAAAAAATCTTAACAAATATCAGACTCACGATCAATTGCATGGTCACAATACCAGATAAGCTCTGAATATTTACCCACGCTGCCCAAGATTAAAAAAACTCAAAATGGGATTAACTATTACGGGCCCAAATTATTTAATATACTGCCCGAACAAGTAAAATGCTTAGCGCTTAAAAAAATTATATCCACTATTAAAAGCCATTTACTCACCAAAGCTTACTACAGCATGCAAGAGCTGTTATCCAACAATATTCAAGAATTAGATCAATCTTAATCGATTTTTTAATCATACTCTACACAAATTTTATTATTTAATAGTTTTTTAACGTGTTTTTTTTGTTTTGTATTGTTTTGTATACACTCTTATTGTACTCTTGCAAAAACATAATTTTTAGATGTATTGTGTACTCTAAATATTAATAATATTTTTAACGTGTTTTGTAATATATACACTTTTATGGTGTTTTTGCACAACCTTAGCTTTATATATATTGTGTAATTTATCATGTATTTTATTAAATGTATTATTGACTTGTGTAAACTTAATGTAACTGCGCGAAAGAAAGTATTATTATTACTGTTCCCTTCAAAGATTGTACATGGAATGAATGCATAAAATATTTACAAACTATTTTCAAACGGCGATTTCGCCCGCGCCCCTAGGGGCGCACAAACAGCATGTCTTTTACAAGGAATGCGAGTCTAATTGCCAGCTGTTAAGCTGAAGGGTGTATTTGCATTCCTTCGCAACAGCTTCAAACACCCAAATTCAAATAAATACAAAATATGGTTCTATTTTCATAACGTGTATTAATTTATATTTATTAACCTATATTCATTTAAAGCTTCTACTACTATTTCTCAAGAAAAGTTCAAAAGACGATTTCGAGGAATAATAGTGTTTTCATTTATTATTATGCATTATTATTCATCGTATATTAATTACATAAAATAATGATATAAATAATATAATAAATAAATCGAGAAAATATACACCGTGCAAAAATTTTAGATTCATGTGTGAGTGCGAGTGCGAATAGTCGATTTTCGTGAGCTCCGCATGCAATAAGTTTTTGTGTGGGTTATACTCAAAGTTAATTTATAATAACCAAACGAAAGCGTCCTGCAAGTACTCTGTAAGTACTCTCATTGTTATACCTATCTCCACCATGCCGCTCACTCGAAAAGAGGAATTAAAAGCAACAATTAAAGAGGCCGTCATGGAAATTTTTAACGAGGAGACATTTTTATCGAGCCTGATGGAAAAAATTATCGGCAATGTCAAAGTCGAACTCCGCGATAAATTTAATTCACATTTAGTAGAATTAGAAAATGAAAATAAAGACCTAAAAAACGTATTGATCAGATCGAGCAATCTAATCGAAGCAGTAATATTCGAATTACAGGCCTCAATGAAGTACCGAATGAAACTTTAAATAATACACTACATGATCTTTTCATTAATAAATTAAATATTACGGAAAAAATCAACATACAACACAGCTACCGTATAGGTAAAAAAGGCACGAAGAACCGTCCTGTTATCGCCAATGTTTCTTCTCCCGATTCTGCTAAAATTATATTAAAAAACAGGCGCCGACTAAAACAATCCGGTTTATTCATCAATAATGATCTGATACCATCAAGATACAGGTTATTAAAACTAGCACGTGATAAACTGGGAAATAACAACGCTTGGTCATGGGATGGAAAAATTTTCATTTCATATAATGAGGGGGACAACAAGGATGTCAAGATTATTTTTGATTCCTCTGATCTGGACAAATATTTGAAGACATCTGTTGAATAATTAACCGCTAATAATAAATATCATGCATGTAACTCACAAATCTAATATACTTACTTTATTTCTATTTATTGTCATGCACGCATTTAAGTTCATGCATGCATTCAGTCTCATATTAATAATATTTTCCAAATGTTTATCTTTAAATTGTTGCGGCGGCTACACATTTATTATATATTATATATTTCTCAAATATAAGTTAGTTTTATTATTATATGTATATTGGTTTATGTCATATTAATGTTCGTTCTATTAATAGTAATTTCATAAATTTCAAAACTCATGTATGCCCGTTCAAATATGATTTCATTGCTGTAACAGAAACATGGCTCAACTCAACTTTTGATATTGATACTTTTAATCTGGATGGATATGCTTTCTTGCGTAGAGATAAGGAATTTGGACGTGGTGGAGGCGTCGGTCTGTATATTCAAGACAATTTACACTTCGAAAATGTAACATCCAAATCTTCGAATGTTTTAGAACAACTATGGATAAAATGTAAATTTAATAGTGAAACATTTTGTATAGGTGTTGTTTACAGGGCGCCTAACACTAGTATTCGTACATTTATTGATACATTTGAAGATACCATTATTGATATTATTCCACAATGTGATAATTTCATTTGCTTGGGAGACTTCAATATAAATTTTTTAAATCTTAATTCCAATAATACGACTACTTTTGTTGATTTTTTAAACAGTTATGGTCTGAGCCAAGTTATTGAGCAACCCACACGTGTGACTTCTCATTCCATCTCATTAATGGATTTGATGTTCATTTCCAACAAAAATAAATGTATAGAGTTAGATGTTATTAAGATTCACGACATAGCTGATCACGATTTAGTGTATTGTAAACTTTCTCTCTCTATTAGCCGTACCCAAATTTTTAAAACTTACCGAAATTTTGTCAATTTTGATGTAAATAATTTTCTATATGATTTAAAACTTTTGCATACTGACAATTTACTATACTTGAATAATCTTGAAGACAAAATAAAATATTTAAGCAACTGTTTAATTCACTTATTTGACACACATGCTCCATTAACAACATCTAGAATCACTAAAAAAAAGAGCTCCTTGGTTAACCTCGACAATTAGGGAAATGATAAATTTGCGTAATAATAGTTATAAAAGGTTCAAACACTCTAAAAATCTAACTGATTTTTTATATTACAAACACTTAAGAAATGCTGTAAATTCGGCTGTATCTAAAGAGAAAAACGCTTATTTTGAGTATGTAATGAAAAATGATAGATCAAATATCTGGAAATGTCTAAAAAGCAGTGATGTCTTAATTAACAAAACGAACAACATTCCTAACTTTCTAAAGGATGTAAACGGATATAACAATTACTTAATAAATTCTATTAAAAGTAATCCGAACGATGATTTGGTCTCGTTTTATAATGATAATAGTTACTCCACAGTAACCGATAGATTAACTTTTAAATTAATTAATAATGAAGACATTGTTCGAATTTTATCAGAAATCAAATCGAATACCGTAGGCGCTGATGAGATATCTATTACTATGATTAAACTTTGTTGTCCATTCATTGTTCCGTATATTACCCATATTATAAATTGCTGTATTGAGCAATCAACTTTCCCAGATTTATGGAAGATAGGTATAATAGAACCCATCCCTAAGACAAAGAGTCCAAATGATTTCAAAGACCTTAGGCCAATTTGTATACTACCAACACTCTCGAAAATTTTGGAACGTGTTATCAAAACACAAATAATGGAATTTCTTGAGGTTAATCACCTTCTCCCTAAGGTACAGTCTGGTTTTAGACCCAATTATTCTTGTTGTACTGCATTGCTCAATGTAACTGACGATATTATCACAGCTACTGACAGAGGTTTATTAACATCAGTTATTTTACTTGATTATAATAAGGCGTTCGACACTATAAACCACGATATATTAATTGCTAAACTCCATTATGTGGGATTTCAAAGAGAAGCAATATCTTTAATAGCGAGCTTCTTAAAAGCAAGGTCTCAAGTCGTAAAAATTGATAAGGTTATATCAGGGTCGTTAAGCGTCACCGCGGGTGTACCCCAAGGTTCCGTTTTAGGCCCTATACTTTTTTGCATCTGCACATCTTTCCTAACCGATGTTCTAAAGTACTGTTCGGCAAATATTTATGCGGATGATACACAGTTGTTAAACTCTTTTAAACTTGAAAATACAGAGTCCGCTTGTGAGTGTATCACTTCCGATATAGCAAAACTGGTCGAAACGTTAACTAAACATTCTTTGATAATCAATGCCTCAAAATCGACAGCTATGCTATTTGGTCCCAATAGCTTAACGCCTCTTGCAAAACCTTTTTTAAAAATTATGGTTGGTAACGACACTTTAGAATTTGTCAATCCCGTAAGGAATCTTGGCCTTACTTTCGACAAGAATCTGCGTTTTAAGCTTCACATTAATAAGTGCATTTCCCGAGCATACCTTAATCTGAAGATGATTTATTCTAATAGGAATGTCCTCTCTTTGCAAATAAAAAGATTTCTATGCGACACGTTGGTTCTGAGTCACTTTGATTTTGCGGACGTTGTTTACAATGCTTGCTTAGACTGTAATACTAAAATGCGCATACAAAAGGTTCAAAACGCGTGTTTAAGGCTCATATTTGGTATTCGAAAATATGGTCACCTATCAGGTAAATTACGTGATTTGAATTGGCTAGACATGACCGAACGACGAAACCCACACTGTTGTACCCTTTATAATAAAATTATACAGACGCGCCATCCTCCCTATCTTTATGACAGAATTGTATTTCGGTCTGACGTTCATACCATTAATGTGAGATTTAGAGGCAGGATTTCTCCACCTAAACATAAAACATCATTTTTTCTTAGATCATTTTCATTTAGTATTTACAAAATTTATAATTCCATACCCAATCTACTCAAAAATCTCACAAACAATAGTTTCAAACAAGCAATGAAAAAATATATATTATGTAATAAGTTTTCCCCATAGAATCTTAGTTTAATTATTGTCATTATAAATATATATATATATATATATATATATATATATATATATATATATATATATATATTATATATATATATATATATATATATATATATATATATATATATTCCTCTCTCTCTTTATTTCTTTTTGTTATAAAACAGTTAATTTCTAAAACGAACATTGAAATAAAAAAAATCTGTAATTCTTTTAGCACTCTTAAACGATATATATATACTTTTTTTTTCCTCACAGGTTAAGTGGAAGAGCAGAAATAGTTTTTTTTTTTTGAAGCTATCGCTGAACTTCGCCTGTATTTTGTTTTTTGCCTACGTTGTATTTTCTTTCAATTGAATAAAGACAATTTATTATTATTATTATTATTATTATTATTATTATTATTATTATATAGGTTAGAGCAGGATTGAATTTTAACTCATATTAGCACTACTAATTGGTAACACATAGTTTACCATACCTCAAATTTATTACATCATTGAATTAGCGTTCTGGGCAACTGCACAAAAAATGCCCCCTACTTTAATAATCACACGGCATATCAAGTGTAAACATTTGTGAATTAAATTTGTTAACGCCGCAAATAATGTTGTGTTTATACTATAGTTAGAATTATGTTTTATTAAACTTAGTTAATTAATTCACGTGAGAAATGCGTTATTAAATAATTGTTCAGTCAGCATATTTCGCATGTTACAATTTAATACATCCCTCACATCCTTCATTAAACTAATTATCAACACACGCAAATTGTAATATACAAACATATCGTCAGTTTCACGGCAAAAATCCATAAGTACGTGCAAAGCTAATAACACTTAATAGATTTTGCCTTTGAACCTACGATATGTAGTTTTGATTAAAAGTGTGAATTATTAATTTGAAATATAGAATATAAGCGGTAAACATCAAGAAGGATGTATATAAGCGATAAACATCAAGGAGGAAGATATATCATCAGTTTGGAGGTAAAATGCATTAAATGCATAAAAGATTATTGGCATGATGATTCTTTATTGTTTTTAAAAAATGTATACAATTTGTATGATGTTTGTTTCATAATCAAAAGTTTAAAAAGAAGAGATAAGTTCACGTAACAGAAAATAATAAAATAATGTCAACAATCACTTAAGTGGTACAATTTACAATGCACAAAATATTTATAGCTCCTACTGAGTTTTAATATTAATCAATTTATACGTGTATATGATTTTTATTCCAAGATTCAGTAAAATAATTGACTTAAAATAAAGGAATATAATACGAGAAATATCTTGATACAAGAGATAAAATTCATTCCATCATCAGTTTGCATGTTAAATATACTAAGTATATAAGAAATGAATGGCACATATTGATTCTTTATATTTAATCATTTTATATGTGTGTATCATGTTAATTCCAGAATCAAGAATTTAAAAAAATATATGAAAAAGAAAACTAATAGAATAAAGTCAAGTCAGTTAAAAGTGGAAAAGGTCATTAAATGCACAGCATGTTAATAACTAAAATTATTAGTAGTTTTTACTACTAATAATTTTGTACATGTATGCGATTTCTTTCCAAGATAAAGTGAAATAAATCCACTAAAAAGGAAAGTCAGAAAACAATACGAGTAATTTCTTCATTTAAAAGGTATGATTTATAATATCATCAGTTTGCATTTAACGTTCATTAAGTAGACAAGATATTAATGGCACGTAATAATTCTTTACCTACGCCCTATCTAGTAGACGCATCATACCACACTGTCATCTTGACAAGTATGATTGACATTACGTACACATGCACGTAATAGGTTTGACAAGTACATTACGTGCTGATATCTTGTAACGAACTTTACTTGCATCGATTGTCACAGCTGATAAATGTAGATTTATGGGTAGGCAATCGATGCTAGTCCATCTGTATATTATTTACTTTATGAAAGTGTATGTCTTTATTTTAAATTATCTGTTTCACAGATAATGCCTGAAATTTATAATAAGTTGGCAACAATTTGTTACCTGTCTATAATTGAATAGATTTATGGGTCCGGCTATAAAAATAGTTGCCGAAGCGCTCAGAAATCAGACTGCGCTGGGATTTCAGCTAAGCACAAGCGATCTTCCAGAGTAGCCTCCTAATTGCAACGAACTTTACTTGCATCGATTGTCACAGCTGATAAATGCAGATTTATGGGTTGGCAATCGATGCTAGTCCATCTGTATGGTATTTACTTTATGAAAGTGTACGTCTTTATTTTTAATTATCTGTTTCACAGATAATGCCTGAAATTTATAATAATTTGGCAACAATTTGTTGCCTGTCTTGAATTGAATAGATTTATGGGTCCGGCTATAAAAATAGTTGCTGGAGCGCTCAGAAATCAGACTGCGCTGGGATTTCAGCTAAGTATAAGCGATCTTCCAGAGTAGCCTCCTAATTGCATACGCGAGTTGAAATTAGACTGGCTAGAGTACCGAGAGGTTTCTGCTATGTATAAGCGATTCCTTCTCGTTAGAACATAGCATTACCTGTACCCGTTCCGTTGAATTCCAGGAGAGTCCTGGTAAGTATAAGCGTTCTCTCTCTGTTGAATTCAAATACCTGTAGTAGAGGAGTTCAGCTACGTATAAGCGTTCTCTCTCTATCCCGTTTAAATCAGAAGAGGCCGGAGTTCAGCTACGTATAAGCGCTCTCCGGATCCCACTCTGAGCTGCATTACCCGTATATGTGTGCTACTGTTACCGCAGCGGAAACGTGTTAGTTTGCGCGTCTGCTACGCATAAGCGACCGCTAACCAACACTGGAAGTTGGCAGACCTTCCTACTACTGCTGCCACGCATAAGTGCTACAGTAAGGAGGCCTGTAATTGTATATAAATATATTGTAAGTATTTACTTATTGTGTTGATTTAAACTTAAACCAGCATAATTAATTATTGGTTTATGTTCTCCTAATAGAGACACCTGACGGTCCAGAACCGAACCCGGAGCGGTACGAGGAGAAGACCGAGCCAAAGTTGGAATTTATATGTACATAGGGTTGCGTTTTGTTTATTTAATAGTATATATTAAGATTATTTTTATTTTATATTATTTAACGAATAAATTTTATTTTTACAAAATATTGTTACATTATTTCTACGCTAACAGGGACTCTGATTAAACCTGAACCTGGACTAACCCGAAGTGTACCCTGAAGGAGGGTTAAAACCGTTACAAGCTGAACAGCTGATTGCTTACCGTCAACCAAATGACATTTCTTTGATGTACAGGAAGTTTTTCTTTAAAGTATACGTATTCCAAATTAAGCTTATTTTCTTGAAATCTTTAGTTATTCGTTGTATTTTTTAAGAGTTCAATTTGAAGCTTTAAATACTAAAATATTGAGAACTTTATATATATTTGAACCTCACTTAAAATCAGTATTTTATACACGTGGCGCATGAAGTAAAATTTCGAGTTTAGAAAAGCCCAGAAATCATACTTATAGTTTATTATACATTTTATATATAAAATTTTAATCTATTGTTTTTTGTAAAGAGTGCCTTGGAAACAGTTGAGTTACTCACTCATTAGACAACTCCTACGACCCATAATTGTTGTTAAAATACATCACCAGTTGTGATGTATTTTAAACTAACGAGTGTCTTTCACTCCCAGACTAAACATGAAGTAATATTTTGAGTTTTGAGCCCCACGTAGAACATTTTCACGGGGCTTTTTTAGACTCGAAATTTTACTTCATGCACCACGCGTCTAAACGACTGATTTACAGTAAAGTTAAAAATATATAACGCTTAAATGTGATGGTGATCGATATTTATTGAGATGTAGTGAAAATTTAAAAATTACTTTTTTGTGAATAGTTTTAGAATAATAATAATAAAATAAAAAATATGCTACTAAATTTCTCATTAAAAATTGCCTCTATATTGTCAAACTTCTAAGTGTCCAGATTTAGTAGTTCTTGAATAAAAAAATAGAAACGATTTTTAAAAAAATAAGTTTTTCGTTGATTTCTCCCTAATTTTACTGACTCTCTAACTCGTTAAATAACTGAGATCCCTATACATTTTATCGAAATACGAACACCCTGTATATATTTTATTAAGTGGTGGTGAGGTCATATAAAAGCTATATTAACTGAATTTGTTACAACTAAAATTTTATTTTGAAAACAATTAACATGCATGCAAAATAGCAATCATGTTTTAAAAATAAATACCCTAAAATACAAATTATTTAAAACATTTTGCAACCAATTAGAGAGTTTTAGAATGTACTCAAATTAAAAATGTATATAATTTCAAAATTAAACTATTAATTTGTTTAATTTTAAGACGTTGAAATATACATATTTACAAACAATATTATTTATCTATTAAAAATTAATTTAAACGTGATACACTAATTCATAATTAAATTACTTTTTAATAAAGATATTTTTAATAAATTATATGACAATTTAATAAAGATTTTCGAAAATAAAAATACCAAGTAATGGTATGAATTAAAATTATACACAGGGAATTTTTCTTTTAAGTATACATACGCTGAACATTTGAGAAATCCAATTTGTTTTAAATGAGTTTAATTTGAAACGAAAATATTCAACATCAAAGAACAAACTTACTCAGAAATGAACAAACTTTGATTGGTTGCAACTGAAATTTAAATGTCTATTGTATTTTACAAAATATCAATTGCGTTGTTGAAAATCGATGGAGAAAACAAAAATAGACTTTGTCTTAAATTAGACGATACGGGCTATTTGTAAATTTAAATTTTACAAGTATAATGTAATTTTTGGCTTCTCCAACGTAAACATCGCGATTTTGACGTAAAATGTTAAATTAGTCAAAATCAAATCATCATGAGAATTGATGTAAAACGCCGAAAACTGTCAATTTAGTTAATATAGTCAATGTTTTCAATTAGCATGCGTATTATCAACATAATCAATTAATAGCCAATGTTGTTAAATTACGGATATTAAATAGTAGTCAACAATCAGCATTAATTATGTGGTCAACATTATATAGTCAATATTGTCAAATGGCAGTCAATAAATAGCATATAGTCACAATGTAATCGATAAATAGACAATGCTGTTAAATGACAATATATGAATAGTAGTCAATAATGAATATTTAGTCAACATAATCGATAATTAGTCAATGTCGTCAAGTTATAGTTAATATAGTAAAGACTGTCAATATGCGTTTTGTGAAAGGGGTGGGGTCATGGCATTGTTGTTATTTTCGGCTTAGTAACTGATGTTTTTACTTTTTACTGTTAAACAAGATAAATTCAAATTCAAAACTATTTGAATTCGAGAAAATAAGCTTACGCTTCTTATAGTTTGCACACTTTAAACATAATATATATAATTACGAGAAAACTAAAATCTCGAAACGCGTCTATAGATGGCCTAAGACATTAGTTTTAATCCAAGTCCTTTCACTTCCAATTTGTTGCTATCTCTCCTTTCATTTTAAATTTGTATTTTTAGTTGGTTTGTAGAGAATTTGACCTAAACGTTACATATACTTTAATAGAGCGTTGTAACAAATTAAATTTAATAAGATGTTAAATATTTCATTGTATAATTCTATATCCGGAGGTGTATTTGCACGGGAAGTAGTTGTTTCAATGGATATTTATCGTCTTAAGTTGTCTTATTAATTAAGACATTGTTTGCATTTTCACGAATAGTTTTCTCGTAATTATATATATATTATGTTTTTACTGTTAGTTTTTGTGTGTTTTATTATTGTATTTTTAGTGACTTAGTACCGTACCATCGTTTAAAACGTGATTTAGAGTAGGCTTTGAGTTTTAAATTTGATTGGCACTACTGACTGTTAACACATTGTTTAGCATAACCGGCTCAGTCAACTAAACCCCCCGAAGTTCGACTTTTTTGAAAAAAACTATTGCGCTAGACGGGCCTTGGCTAGCACCAGCTAGCGCCACAAAACTTAAAGCTAGTGCCATTTACACAAAAAAGGTAGGGGGTTTGAACTTTCGGGGGGCAAGGTTAATGCTAGCCCCCCGAGTTTTCAAGTTTTTTTACACTATTCGGCATCCTCAGAGCTAACGCCAGCTAGCGCCACCCCCACAACCCCAAAAAGTAATAAAACATTTTTAGCCCCAGCCCCCCGAAATGAGATTCTTTTAGTCAATATGGGTAGAAAAGATAACTAAGAGCTAGAGCCAGCAGAATATAAAAAAAAATATTCTCTCAAAAAAATCAGGTAAAAAAATATTCACATCCAAATTTGGATGAGAGAGCTTAGATCCTGTATGCGTATTACCATTTACTTGCTGAATTTCAATGCAAAATCATGATTGGCATATAAAATACCGCTTCCAAAAATATTTCAGCGCTGTAATTACTTTATTTATGTTTATAGACACTGGCTATTAGAAATTTGATGCCTAGAAGACAGTAGCGGAACTGACAATTGTGTTTTCACTCCTTGCTAATTTAAATCGTTATAACTCGGGAACTAACCGTATGATATCAAAAATTCTTTCAGCGTTGTAATTACTATAATGATGTTTATAGCCATTTTTAAGAATAATGTACAAAAAAACAGAATCATACCAAAAAAATATCTAAACGTATTTTAACTGATTCATTAAATTAATTAATTAATTTTAATCAATTGATTGCAATCACTCAAACACTCAATTTTATCATTAAGCAAATTATTGATAAGCGATTTAGTGATGGTTAAAAGAATTTGCAGCACTCTAACGGTAAGTATTGTATTTTAAAATATTAAGTTAATTCATTCCTAATACAGAAAATGTTTTTTTTTTAAATTACATATCCCGATGTAAACTGTTGAGCGTTCGTTGTTTTTGAAAAATGTTTAATTTGAGGTTTCTAACGAGTGTTTCCACTAAGAGATTAAGCATAAAGTAAAATTTTCAGGCTTTTCTAAACTCCAAGTTTTACTTCATGCGCCACGGGTATAAAACACTGATTTCAAGTGAAGTTTGAAATCTTCTCCTAAGACAGTATGCTAAAGCAGTATATTGTGATCTTTACTTTAAATTAATGTTTTATACACGTGGCGCATAAAGTAGAATTTCGAGTTTAGAAAAGCCCAGAAAAATTTTCTCGGGTCGCTGCGCGACTCTCGACAAATTTTCACAGGGCTTTTCTAAACTCGACATTTTACAGCATACTTAATCTGGGAGTGGAAAACACTCGTTTAAGGCTTCACATTGAATTCTTTAAAAAAAAAAACAACGAATATCTGAAAATGTACAGTATATACGCTGTAACTGGGATATGTATACTTTAAAATAAATATTCTTTAATGTAGTACCTATTAAAGTTTAGACGATGTATTTTCAAATAAAAACCTGTATTATTTCTGTGTAATTGCGGGGTCTGTCAACTTGGCCCCCCCAACTCAAAATTTTCAAATGAAAAATATTGCGCCCGAAAGGTCTTAACTTGCGCTCACTTGCGCCCAAATATTAAAACTTGCGCTGTTAAGGGTAGAAAGTTATAGCGATTTGAAAATAGGGGGGGCTAAGTTGACGCCAGCCCCCCCATCTCGGAATTTTTAACTTTTTCTTTCATAACTACATTCTATGGAACTTGCGCTGTCGATACCACCTAATTTTACAAGTTGCGCTGCAAAAATACACCCCCTATAAACGAAATAAAGGAGGGTGCCAGCCCCCCCACTTTACATTTTTTAAGTTTTATTGCATTGTACACAAAGCTTAGAAGTTGCGCTCACTTGCGCCATCGAAATTTCTTCAATATCAGTTCTCATGAAAAAGTTATGGCATATTTTATATATACTCGAATCCAGTGCGCGTATTCCCATAATCTCCATGCAACTACAGAAGAGTAATACAATAAACATACTTAACTCACAACCACTGTCCATCTTCGTCGAAATGCATACATTATACAACCAAAACAGTATTTTCTATAATATTTGCATATTTATTCCAGTGCCGTATCATGGTGGAAATATATATTTTTATAATTACTTAAATACATTTGTTTCCAAAACAAATAACAATAATTCGAATCAATTAATAAATATAACTTTAACAATGTATTTAAAATGCATTTCTGCTGATTAGAAAAGTTGCGCTGTTTTCCCAGTAGCGTTACAAATAATTTAATATTTAATTTAAATAAATATTTTCAAAACCAAACGTGAAAATTTAATTTTTTTAAGTGATTTTACTTAAACAATGCATAGGAAATGCATCTATGCCAATGAGAAAAGTTGCGCTGCTTTCCCAGTGGCGTCACACTTAATTTATTATTATTTAATTAAATTAAATATTTTTCAAACCAAACGGAAAATTTTGAATTTTCTAAGTGATATTACTTTAACAATGCATAGGAAATGCATTTATGCTAATGAGAAAAATTGCGCTGTTTTCCCAGTGGCGTCACAATTAATTTATTATTATTGAATTAAATTAAATATTTTTAAAACCAAACGGAAAATTTTGAATTTTCTAAGTGATTTTACTTTAACAATGCATAGGAAATGCATTTATGCTAATGAGAAAAGTTGCGCTGTTTTCCTAGTGGCGTCACAATTAATTTATTATTATTGAATTAAATTAAATGTTTTCAAAACCAAATAGAAAATTTTGAATTTTCTAAGTGATATTACTTTAACAATGCATAGGAAATGCATTTATGCTAATGAGAAAAGTTGCGCTGTTTTTCCAGTGGCGTCACAATTAATTTATTATTATTGAATTAAATTAAATATTTTCAAAACTAAACGGGAAACTTTAAATTTTCTAAGTGATATTACTTTAACAATGCATAGGAAACGCATTTATGCTAATGAGAAAAGTTGCGCTCTTTTCCCAGTAGCGTCACAATTAATTTATAATTATTGAATTAAATTAAATATTTTCAAAACCAAACGGAAATTTTTGAATTTTCTAAGTGATATTACTTTACCAATGCATAGGAAATGTATTTATGTTAATGAGAAAAGTTGCGCTGTTTTCCCAGTGGCGTCACAATTAATTTATTATTATTGAATTAAATTAAATATTTTCAAAACTAAACGGGAAACTTTGAATTTTCTAAGTGATATTACTTTAACAATGCATAGGAAATGCATTTATGCTAATGAGAAAAGTTGCGCTCTTTTGCCAGTGGCGTCACAATCAATTTATTATTATTGAATTAAATTAAATATTTTTAAAACCAAACAGGAAACTTTGAATTTTCTAAGTGATATTACTTTAACAATAAATACGAAATGCATTTATGCTAATGAGAAAAGTTGCGCTGTTTTCCCAGTGGCGTCACAATTAATTTATTATTATTGAATTAAATTAAATATTTTCAAAACCAAACAGAAAATTTTAAATTTTCTAAGTGATATAACTTTAACAATGCATAGAAAATGCATTTATGCTAATGAGAAAAGTTGCGCTGTTTTCCCAGTGGCGTCACAATTAATTCATTATTATTGAATTAAATTAAATATTTTTAAAACCAAACGGGAAACTTTGAATTTTCTAAGTGATATTACTTTAACAATGCATAGGAAATGCATTTATGCTAATGAGAAAGTTTGCACTGTTTTCCCAGTGGCGTCACAATTAATTTATTATTATTGAATTAAATTAAATATTTTCAAAACCAAACGAGAAACATTGAATTTTCTAAGTAATATTACTTTAACAATGAATAGGAAATGCATTTATGCTAATGAGAAAAGTTTCGCTGTTTTCCCAGTGGCGTCACAATTAATTTATTATTATTGAATTAATTTAAATGTTTTCAAAACCAAACAAAAAATTTTGAATTTTTTAAGTTATATTACTTTAACAATGCATGGGAAATGCATTTATGCTAATGAGAAAAGTTGCGCTATTTTCCCAGTGGCGTCACAATTAATTTATTATTATTGAATTAAATTAAATATTTTCAAAACCAAACACAAAATTTTGAATTTTCTAAGTGATATTACTTTAACAATGCATAGGAAATGCATTTATGCCAATGAGAAAAGTTGCGCTGTTTTCCCAGTGGCGTCACAATTAATTTATTATTATTGAATTAAATTAAATATTTTCAAAACCAAACAGAAAATTTTGAATTTTCTAAGTGATATATCTTTAACAATGCATAGGACATGCATTTATGCTAATGAGAAAAGTTGTGCTGTTTTTCCAGTGGCGAAAACAAAAAACAAAAACAAAACAAAATTGCAGTTTGTGTAATAATAAATTATTATTTGAAACACAGTTAAACAATTTCATATTTATAGAACCCGTTAACACGGACAGTAAAACATTGAACTTAGTAACTTATTTAGAAAATATTCCGTTTAAACTAAATGTACAGAACAAACTGTTTATTTTACGTGGTGTTGTGGGTTTTATACCGGGTCATTTTATAGCATTTTGCACAAGACATAATGGCTTATGGGAGAAATACAATGACTTGCTTCCAAGCAAAAATCATTGTTCAAGATCAAAAGAAGTAGAGGTTAATATGTTGCTATATACAATGTAGGGTGACCGACAGAAACCATCTGTTTTTGGGAAAGATCACTGACTTCACTGGGAAAACAGCGCAACTTTTCTCATTAGCATAAATGCATTTCCTATGCATTGTTAAAGTAATATCACTTAGAAAATTCAAAATTTTCCGTTTGGTTTTGAAAATATTTAATTTAATTCAATAATAATTAATTAATTGTGACGCCACTGGGAAAACAGCGAAACTTTTCTCATTAGCATAAATGCATTTCCAATTTATTGTTAAAGTAATATCACTTAGAAAATTCAAAGTTTCCCGTTTGGTTTTGAAAATATTTAATTTGATTCAATAATAATAAATTAATTGTGACGCCACTGGGAAAACAGCCCAACTTTTCTCATTAGCATAAATGCATTTCCTATGCACTGTTAAAGTAATATCACTTAGAAAATTCAAAATTTTCTGTTTGGTTTTGAAAATATTTAATTAAATTCAATAATAATAAATTAATTGTGACGCCACTGGGAAAACAGCGCAACTTTTCTCAATAGCATAAATGCATTTCCTATTCATTGTTAAAGTAATATCACTTAGAAAATTCAAAATTTTCCGTTTGGTTTTGAAAATATTTAATTTAATTCAATAATAATAAATTAATTGTGACGCCACTGGGAAAACAGCGCAACTTTTCTTATTAGCATAAATGCGTTTCCTATGCATTGTTAAAGTAATATTACATAGAAAATTCAAAATTTTCCGTTTGGTTTGAAAAATATTTAATTTAATTTAATAATAATAAATTAATTGTGACGCCACTGGGAAAACAGCGCAACTTTTCTCATTGGCATAGATGCATTTCTTATGCATTGTTAAAGTAAAATCACTTAAAAAATGTAAATTTTCACGTTTGGTTTTGAAAGTATTTAATTAAATGAAATAATAAATTATTTGTAACGCTACTGGGAAAACAGCGCAACTTTTCTAATCAGCAGAAATGCATTTTAAATACATTGTTAAAGTTATATTTATTAATTCAATCGAGTTATTGTTATTTGTTTTAGAAATAAAATTATTTAAGTAATAATAAAAATATATATTTCCACCATGATACGGCACTGGAATAAATATGCAAATATTATAGAAAATTACTGTTTTTGTTGTATAATGTATGCATTTCGACGAAGATGGACAGTGGTTGTGAGTAAAGTATGTATATTGTATTACTCTTCTGTAGTTGCTTGGAGATTATGGGAATACGCGCACTGGATTCGAGTATATATAAAATATGCCATAACTTTTTCATGAGAACTGATATTGAAGAAATTTCGATGGCGCAAGTGAGCGCAACTTCTAAGCTTTGTGTACAATGCAATAAAACTTAAAAAATGTAAAGTGGGGGGGCTGGCACCCTCCTTTATTTCGTTTATAGGGGGTGTATTTTTGCAGCGCAACTTGTAAAATTAGGTGGTATCGACAGCGCAAGTTCCATAAAATGTATTTATGAAAGAAAAAGTTAAAAATTCCGAGATGGGGGGGCTGGCGTCAACTTAGCCCCCCCTATTTTCAAATCGCTATAACTTTCTACCCTTAACAGCGCAAGTTTTAATATTTGGGCGCAAGTTAAGACCTTTCGGGCGCAATATCTTTTATTTGAAAATTTTTAGTTGGGGGGGCCAAGTTGACAGACCCGTAATTGCGTCTGCTATAATGTATTTAAAAAACCTGGCTGTTTTTATAAAAGCAATAAATAATAAATTTACTCACCACTCGAATAAAAAAGATTGTTTTTTACTCTGCATTTTCTTCCGCCTTCTT
Organism: Philonthus cognatus; assembly: GCA_932526585.2. Taxonomy (NCBI): domain Eukaryota; kingdom Metazoa; phylum Arthropoda; class Insecta; order Coleoptera; family Staphylinidae; genus Philonthus; species Philonthus cognatus. The sequence goes on from OW052246.1 coordinate 60,555,441, forward strand.
CGTGCAGATCCTAGGAATTCCTTAGGCACACACACTTATTTAATAATAAAATATGATTCACGCGGTTATTTAACATCCTTTAATATTTATTTTAAAATATGCGTTGTCGTTCTTTCAAATCTATTTATTTTTCGTACTTAAAATGCACGTTTTAAACAACGCAATTCGTTCGGCTTGAATTTTCCCCATTTAGAAACAAAACAATAGGACGCTTAGGTGTTATAAATAAACAATCGCACTTTGTTACACTCGTGCGGATTGGTTGTTCTACAAGTCATATCTGGCGCTGGTTGGTTGGGTTGGTATGTAAGCCGGGCGCTGATTGGTCGGATTGGTCGGATTAGTCGGATGCGCTTTCGGGATTCTGAGAAAATTCTTTTGTTTAGGGTCAGTGACCGAGGGGTTCCTAAAAGTCATCACGCATATTTTTGATTGTTGATAAAAAAATAGTGTTAGAGTGATTGCAATTAATTATTTAGAAATAGCAGAAAAATATTTAAACGTATTTTAACTAATTAATTAAAGGTATTTAATTATTGATTGCAATCATTCAAACATTCATTTTTATACATAAGCAAATTATTGATTTGGTGATGGTTAAAAGAATTTGCAACTCTTCTGTTCTAAGGGTGAGTGTTTTCTTTTAAAATGTTAAGTTAGTATTTTCCTTATACAGGAAATGTTTTTTTACATATTCCGATGTATACTCTGCAAATTTCTAACGAGCGTTTCCACTCCGAGATTAAGCATGAAGTAATATTTCGAGTTCAGAAAAGCCTGAACATTTGGTTTGGTCGTGTAGCTGCTAACGATAAGGCTAGCGCTAGCAAGGCAGTGGCGTACCTGACGATTGTTTTTTATTCCTTTATAACTTAAATCGGTTTAATTATTGAACTAACTGTACGATTTCAATATTTTTTTCGGCATTAGAATACCTTAGTAATATCCATTATCACTGCTTTCACTCCTTGATAATTCAAATCGTTATAACTCAGAAATTAATCGTTTAAAATTTAAATTGTACAGTTAGTTCCCGAGCTATAACGATTTAATTATCAAAGAGTAGAAAAACAATTGTCAGGTACGCCACTGTCTTACTAGCGCTAGCTATCTCGTTAGCAGTGTTTATGAACACCACTTTAGGTATTCTAACGCCAAAACAAATTTTGAAATCGTACGGTTAGTTCCCGAGTTATAAAGATTTGAATTAGCAAAGAGTGAAAAAAACAATTGTTAGCTACGTCACTGTCTTGCTAGCGCTAGTTATCTCATTGCCAGTGCTTATGGACATTACTTAAGGTATTCTAATGCTGAAAAAATTGAAATCGTGTGATACCGATTTAAATTATCAAGGTGTAATAAAACAATCGCCAGGTACGCCAGTGTCTTGCTAGCGCTAGCTGTCTCATTGCCAGTATTTATGGACATTACTTTAGGTATTCTAATGCCGAAAAAATTGAAATCGTGCGATTAGTTCCCGAGTCATAACGATTTAAATTTTCAAAGAGTGAAAAACTAATTGTCAGATACGCCACTGTCTTGCTAGCGCTAGCTACCTCGTTAGCAACGTTTATGAACATCACTTTAGTTATTCAAACGCCGAAAACAATTTTGAAATCATACGGTTAGTTCCTGAGTTATAACGATTTAAATTATCGAGGGGTTAAAAAAACAATCGTCAGTTACTAGCGCAAGCTATCTCGTTGTCAGTATTTATAGACATCAATATAATAATTATAATGTTAAAAGAATTTTTGAGATCGTACGGTTAGTTTCCCAGTTATAACGATTTCAATTATCAAGAGGTGAGAAAACAATCGTCAGTTACGCCACTGTCTTGCTAGCGCAAGGTATTTCGTTATTTGTGTTTATAGAAATCAGTTTTGTAATTACAATGACGAAAGAATTTTTGAAATCGTACGGTTAGTTTCCGAGTTATAACGTTTTAAACTTTAAAGGGATAAAAAAACAATCGTCAGTTACATTACTGTCTTACTAGCGCAAGCTATCTTGTTGCCACAAACATCGGTATATTTTTTTCATATCCTGCTGGCGCTAGTTCTAAGCTATCGTTTCCACCAAATTTAATTAAAAAAATCTCATTTTGGGGGGCTGGGGTTAAAAATGTTTTATCATTTTTGAGGGTTGTGGGGGTGGCGCTAGCTTTGAGGAATCCAAATAGTGTAAAAAAAACTTGAAAAATCCGAACTCGAAAGTTCAAACCCCCGTAACTTTCTTGTTTAAATGGCGCTAGCTTTAATTTTTGTGGCGCTAGCTGACGCTAGCTAAGGCCCATCTAGCGCAATAGTTTTTTTCAAAAAAGTCGAACTTCGGGGGGCTAAGTTGACTGAACTAACATAACCTCAAATGTATTTTATCTTTAATTAGCTCTCTGGGTAACCGCACAAAAAAAATGCCGCCTCCTCTAAATCATAATTCAAATGATCGCATAAATACATAAATGTATTGTATTTTACATGTTTATCCTATTACTGTAAAAAAATGGCCTATTCCGTTAAATAAATAAATAAATAATCAACATGTAATCTATAAAATTAAAGGACACGTAATTAGACTATCACGACATTTTTACTACAATCACTGGTCGTTTGTTTTTCTGCCGCAATATAGTTTTGGCTTAATATCACTTGGTCGACTCTCGATTGATTGTATTATGATTATAAATAAGTCACATAGTTGACTGTTTTTTTACGAGAGTATTTATTAATTACATTTCTTTATCGACCGTATATTTTCTGTTGAAATATTGATTACAAGTCACTAAGTATGATGTGATTTTGTCATTAAATGTTGACTGTACCGGCTGTTTAATTAAGGATGGCCATCGGCTGTATCTCAAAAACTATCCATCGTAGCATCTTGCAGTAAAAAAATTCATAGTAAAAGTGGCCAAGAGAAATTGCTGGAAATTATTTGTAAGTTTCTAGCTTGGCCACTAGAGGGCGCAATCTCTATCATACAAGATATCAAATAAATGCCAAATTAAGCTACCTCAAAAATATGAAATTCTTAATCTAAACAAAATTTTACTCAATTTTAACTATTTTTTCGTTTACTTAGCTTTTACATAAAACGCAGGAGAGAATGAAAATGTCTAGCCGTTTAAATGTCTGTAACTTTGGTTAGGTTTTACCAAATTTAATACACTTAGGCTTATTTAATAGATAATTGAATGCACTTTACAATGCTCTTTACACAGATATACTTAGGTTCAGATATTCAGCGGGAGAGGGCGCGATTGAAACAAGCAATAAATTATCTCAATTTTCTTTAAATTATCTAATTGAAAGGTATATGTTAGTTACGTTAGTTAATTAAAATGAAGAATACACTAAAAACTGGCAAAAACCGCAACTCGATAGCTTTATACTAGCCAGAGATATAGTGAAAATTTTACAGAATAGTGTATTTTGCATTGATAGCAGCCTCTGGCCATTAATATAGGAACTGAAGTAAATCCGAGTACATAATAGTTTAAAGTGCTGTCAATTATCTATTGAATCACTCTAAGTTTATTAAATTTCGGTAAACTTATTTTAAGTTACAATCATTTTAATGATAATAAGTCTAACTATTTTCTATTGTCTATCTATTTTTCTCTGCATCTTATGTAAAACCCTAAAACACGATAAGGTAGTTAAAATCGAGCAAAATTTAGCGTATATTAAGATTAATATATTTTTGACATTGTTTCATTTACCATTTTTTTATAAAACTTTGTTTATTTTTTCTTTGCAAAGCTAGATAAAATTATAAAATTCGGTATTTTGTTATTTTTTGTTTGTTATTGTTTTATTAAAGTATTGTAATAAGTGTTCTTAATTGTAGTAAATATATGCATTTTTAAATATTCTACTAATCTCATAGCTTACTATAATTTGAGATTGTAAATGATCTTGGATTTACTAGCATACTAGCTTAACATAACATGTAAATAGGTAAAGGTGATTTCCGTTATTCTTTTAATTCTCGTTTTTGACCTCTTATACATTGAACAAAAGAAGCTAAAGACCTATTAGATTTTAAAATATATTTTAATACAATGTGCGGTTGGAAATCGGAAAATCTACCAAACTTTTTGCTATATCTTCGGTTAGGATAAAGATATTAGGATGAGGTTTCTACCATTTTTTTTTCAGTATTTCACCCTGTAATAAATTAGTGTAAGGGAACTATACCTTACAATTTGAAATTTTTAAGAAAATCTAGGAAATTTGGTTATTGTTCTAGAAAGGACCTCTGGCGGTTACTGTAAAAATTAAATGAAAGAGAGAAAAACGTCTTTTGAAAGTGCTTTCTATTACCTATCAAATGAGACTAATTTCATTAATTTTGGTTAATCGTAACTAAAGTTACATGCAGTTCAATGATCACACTTTCCAGTTCTCCCCTATTTCATACATGCGAGATAAAGAAACAAGTGAGTAGTTAAAATTGAGTAAAAGTCAGCGTAGGTTACGATTTGTATATTTTCAATCTAGCTTCATTTAACAGTTTTATAATAAAAACCTGTTTTTCTGTTTGGCGATGAATGTTACGCCCTCTAGCGACGAAGTTGAGAATTTACAAATAATTTCCAGTGATTTCTCTTGGTCACCTTTACTATGCATTTTTTTACCTCAACACGTTACGCTGCATAGTTTCTGAGATACAGCCGGTGGCCACGCTTAATCAAAAACCCGGTATATTGACATTTGTAATATTTTGATTGTAAGGCACTTGATTGGCTGTCTTTCAGCTACAATAGGATTCAGTTATATTATTTTTTTGACTTAATTTTGACTATTGTGACATTATGGTTGTAAATCACTTGGTTGACTGTCATTTCACTATAATTGGATTTCGTCATTCAATCTCTCTATCGACTGTATTTTGACTTTTATGATAATATAACAAAGTGTCATTTGGTTGACTGTCTTTTAACCTAATAAGATTTGGCTGCCTTTTGTTTATGCTAGAATTTTATCATAAAATGTCTTTTCCGATTATAATTCGACTGTTGTGATATTATGACTGTAAGCCATTTGGTTGAATATCTTTTAACGTATTCGGATTTTGTCATTATATCACTGTATATTGACTATTGCGATAGTATACCCGTAAGTCACTTGGTTTATTATCTTTTGATTATGATATGATTTTGTCATTAAATCACTATATCGGCTGTATTTTGACTATTGTGACTTAATGACTGTAAGTCACTATGTTGACTGACAATAGTCTATCGTGTCAACTTGACTTAAGAAGATTATAGCCGCCATTTAGTCTATTGTGTCAACTTGACATGAGTCGGCGTCAGCAGACATTAGTGTATCCTGGTAACTTGAAATAACATCTAGCCCATTGTATCAAACTTGACACGAATCAGTGTAAGCCGACATTAGGACTATTGTTAAGACAATTATTATTTGAAATATACTATTAGATGGTCATGTTATTGTTTTTCTTTATGATACTTGCGCCACACATTTTAATAGTTGTAACATATTTTAAAGTAACGAGTGTCTTCCACTCCTAGACTAAGCATGAAGTAAAATTTCGAGTTTAGAAAAGCCCCGCGTAGAAAATTTTCACGGGGCTTTTCTAAACTCGAAATTTTACTTCGTGCGCCACGCGTATAAAGTACCGATTTAAAGTAAAGTTAAAAATATACCCTCCTAAGACAAGGCCGTAGCCAGAACAAAATTCTGATGGGTATATAAAATTTATAATGGCGAACATTGCCACTTACACCACTTATATATGTGCTTAATATTATGTTCTGAGTTTAATATTGTACACACATGTTATCTGCTTTCTTTAAAGGAGTTTTCCGTAAATAAATAAATAAATAAAACATTTTGTTTTTGGCCCAATGGGGCAGTTTTTATATAGTAAAATTTAACATTTAAAAAATTTCGGGGGGAGTTTGAACTCTTATATCCTGGCTACGGCCTTGTCCTGAGATGATATAAGATATAGCAAAAATAGCAAAGAGTATTAATTTTGTGAGTATTTTGTAAATATTTGAGACACTTTTCAATATTCTTAATATTTAAAACATCATATCTTTAACGGGGAAAGAAGAATGGTGGAGACAATAATATTTTTAATATAAATAATAACATTTTCAAAATTAAAACAATCACTCAGAGTTAAACTGAAAACTGAAAATAACCGGTATTTTTTCCGGAACGAAAACCGAAACCGAACCAGTATATATTTTATTAATTAAACCAGAACGAAAACCGGAACACAAAAAATAACGGTTCAAAGCCCTGGCGTTATGATTCATAGCGGGCTGTGCTTGTTTTATGTTTGATCTCACGTAATAAATTATACAAATGTTTTTTTTACATTTACACTTGTTTCTGTCTTCTAATATAAATGTTCGTCTTGAAAGTATATACAGAGAGTTTTATGTAACACGGAACATTTTTGTCAAGCCAAAGCAATTAATACGATTTGACACCTTTAATTTGTAGGTTATGTGTAAATTGAGTTGCCTATATGACCATAACAAATTGTAGCCAATCAATCGCAATTAATGCCTACACTTATTTCAGTACAAATTGTTCCAGGCGGATGTGCCTTAGATCTTTAGATAATCGTTATTTTTTTAAAGAGTTCAATTTGAAACTTAGAATTTGAAGTTTTTAACGAGTGTTTTCCACTCCCAGGTTAAACATGAAGTAAAATTTCGAGTTTAGAAAAGCCTGAAAATTTGGTTTGGTCGCGAAGCGCGGAGCGACCAAACCAAATGTTCAGACTTTTCTAAACTCGAAATTTTATTTCATGCGCCACCCCTATAAAACACTGACATATTGCGAAGTTTCAATTATATTTCGAGTTTCAGAGTGTTTCAGTGTTTTACACCGGTGGCGCATGAAGTAAAATTTCGAGTTTAGAAAAGCCTGAAATTTTGGTTGGGTCGCGTAGCGCGAAGCGCTAAACTTGAAATTTTACTTTATGCTTAACATGGGAGTGGAAAACACTCGTTTAAAGCTTTAAATTGAATTCTTTTTATAAACCGAGTGTCACAATGTATGCATATGTATACTTCTATGTATGAAAATTAACATTGATATTGTTCGGTGTTATATAAAACTCTCTGTATATGTATATACACTTACAGAAACAATTTTCAATAGTTTAAAAAATTCCAGCAATAAACATCCCCGAAATTTCCAGTATCAATTCAAACAAAACGCTTACATTTGATTGAGTGCTACTTTTTTCACATCTGGCTAGAATGGAAAACAAAAGAGCAGATAAAGTGTGTTACAGTAGTGCAGTGCAGATCCTGATTTGAATAAAACGTGTGCCCCATATGCAGAAATCAATGTTTGACCTAACCCCCCGCGCCCCTCGGGCCCGCTCTCGCCCTCTACCCATCCTCTTTCCGTCAGTTTGTATCTATGCAAATCTGTATCGGTTTGCATAATACAACTTGGGACCTCGTCTCCAGCTACTTTACAACTTTGATCTCACGCCCTTCGCACTCTCGCACCTCTCTTCTCACACCCCAGGCCCGACGACGACGCCGAGTTCGTGTTCTTTGTTTGGGAAACACAACCCCCTTAATTAAATGTTTATAATAAATAAGGATCACTGCGATTCGTTTAATATATACAAAGAGCGAACTTTAATTTATAAAAGAAATTAAGTCGTACAATTAACACCTATATTAATATATATATATATATATATATATATATATATATATATATATATATATATATATATATAAATAAATTAGAATTAACGACCTGCTTATAAGTACCAAATAAGAAATAACAGCGCATAAGGTCATGATGTAAAAGTTATTTTTTTATCAAGTGAGTGTGCAAGGAGGACAGAAGACGACGACGATCGTTTCGCTCTTTTTATGAGCTCCTCAGGCCGCCACATCCATCATTCTATACACACTCACTTGACACGTAGAAGTTGTATATATACTGACTTCGCTAACCATAAGCCGGTATTGACGTCAGTATTTATAAATGCTACTGCATTGATAAGGGCATTGATCTCATTTTGCTTCTACACCGACACTAACAAAAAATGATATGGAAGACCTCTCTTAAGTCTTTCCTATAATTTTTTGTTCAAAACCTATTCCTCTCAAGGTTACACCCCTCTAAAATTATGGGAAAAAAATGTTTTTATTTTATGTATCCATTATGGAAGAATTCAGAAGAATGACATTTGGCAGAAAACTGTTCCTGATAAAATGGTACTTTTTGACGATTTTTTTAACCCTAAAATGTTATTACAATAGGCTGAAAAAATCCACCCCTATAATAGTTTGCATCAGAACTTGAATGCGGCTACATTTTTTTATTTCAAAACTCGATTTAAATGGATGGAGTTGTTGTTAGTTTAATCACAAAAAAAAAACTTCGTGTCAATTATGTCAAATGAGCCTATGTATTAGGCTCATTTGACATAATTCAGGGATTGGTTATTATTTGTTAACAAAACTTAAGTAAGGTGATGTAAAATGAAGTCATACTAATTATATATAATTATCACCACAGCGTTATGGTTTTGAACTACTTGCGGATTTTGCGGAGCGAAGAAATTAATTAATCCTCAAAATTGGCCTCGCGGTGTACTGATAAGTCGTTAAATTTTTATCAAGGCTATCAAAGACACATACAAAGATCAGCAAAACAAACATCAGGTGAAAACAATGGGTTCGTTGACCTCTATTTAATGAACATCAAAAGCTTACGAAATAAAATAAATGAGTTTGAGGCCTATATATTAAAATATGACTCGATATTCGATGTTATCTGTTTTTCTGAGCATTGGCTAGTAAATAACTGAATTTTTAACGTTAAATTTGATAACTATTATACTGGTTCATATTTTACAAGCGTAGAATATCAGCATGGAGGAGTTATCCAACTTCTAAAAAATTATAGCCCTATTAGTTATTTTAAAAATCTCACAGAGTTAAATAAATTATCTAATGAAAAATGCTGTGAAATAGCTGCTGCCCTCTTTCCATCTATTAACTTATACATAATTGTTTTATATCGCTCTTCAGCAGGAGATTTTGATAATTTTATATGTATTTTAGAGAAACTGTTGGACAAATTAAATTCTAAAAAACATATCATTAAAACTGGGGACTTTAATGTCAGATCACGATGATCCACTATCAACTCATCTAAGCGACTTATTAGCGACATATAACTTATATAGTTCGGTTAATTTTGCAACAAGAAATATGAATTGCCTAGATAATGTATTTTCTAACATGGACGATAAATGCATTAAAGTACGCCCAATCGAAATAGGTTTGTCCGATGATTTAGGAATCTATGTTCAATTTAATATACATAGATTACTTCTACAAGAAAGTAATTTGGCTCATCACCGAGAAAGGTGCTTTTCAATGCACTTGAGCTGACAAAGTTTGACTATATTTACAATTCTAATTCAAATATTGAAGATAAATTCTCAAAATTCGTGTCCACTTTAGAAACATACATATTAAACTATTTCCCGAAAAGCAACTTTCTTTGCACAAAAAACAAACCTGCTGTTGGTTTAACGATGAGCTAAAACTTATGAGGGAAACTCTAGTACTTTTGAAGGAAGCTAGTGACCGTTTACCTCATCTTGAAGTAAATTATTAAAATTACAAGAGAGCTTACAACATAGCACTAAAAAATGTTAAAAAGGAGGCTTCTCATAGGTTGATAAACAACAGTAGCGACACAGCAAAAGAAATGTGGTCTCTAATTAAGCAGAACGATTATTATAGTACCTGTCGTACTGAGGCTACACTTTTTAGCACAATTCCAGAAAAAAATAATCAATGGGCTACCTCAATCCAACTGAAATCCCATTAATTTAATTTCCCAGAGCAACATTACATCTTTCGACCAGTATTTTAAGTTTCAAGAGGTCAGTCAAATTGAAGTAAGAACAGTGGTATTCAATCTCAAAGAATCAAAGTCAAGGGACATATATGGAATTACTACAGGTATTATTAAATCGATATAGTGTGTTATTATTCAACCTTTAACGAAATCAATTAATGATTCCATTAAATTGGGCATCTTTCCATGCGCGTTAAAATTAGGCTGTGTCATACCTGTTCATAAAAAAGGCTGCAAATCAGATATGAACAATTGCAGATCAATCTGCATGTTAACAATCATCTCAATTTTTTTTAAAAGATGCTTCTTAATCAGATCTTACAATATCTAAATATTAACAACATCTTATGCGAAAACCAATATGGCTTCCGTAAGGGAAGATCGACGGGTGACGCAATTGTCACTTTAGTTAATGAGATCATGAACGGTTTTGAATCACATTCAGATAGTGCTGCATCTTTCCTTGATCTTAGCAAGGCGTTTGATTATGTTTCGCATAGTGTTCTCTTGCGGAAGTTATATTTCTACAACTTTAGCCCAAAAAGCTGCCAATTGCTGAATAATCACCTGGTAGACAGGCTGCAGAAGGTATATTCAAACGGAAAACTCTCAACTTCTACCGCAAAAATTAATTGTGAAGTTCCCCAAGGATCAATACTTGGGCCTCTTTTATTTATTTTATATATCAACGATCTCCTTTCATTTGAGATATTATCGAAAATAATTATATATGCAGATGATAATGATATAGCGGTAAACAGCATCTCGCAATGGTTTGTGACGAATAAACTTGCACCTAACCCAGATAAAACTGTGAAGGTAATATTGTCCCTCAAAAAATATTGAAACACCCTCTGCCCGTTTCCTGGGAGTTACAATTGACAGTAAGTTGAACTTGCATACCCATGGTAATGTTACTTCAGGAAAATTATGTAGTATTATTTATCTTCTAAGAAATGTAAGCTGTTTGCCTTTTTCGGCAGATAGAGCAGCATACTTTGCCCTTTTTCACTACCACTAAAAGTATTGCTTTTTATCTTGGGGACACTCCAGTATAGCTATATCGATTAATCGTTAATCGAGGCTTGGGATACAGAGCTGATTTGAAACAATCCTTTATCGATCAACGTATTTTAACACTTTAAAATGCATTTGCATTTATATACTTGAGTGTATAATTTATACCAAAATAAACATCAATGCATACATACAGAGAGTTTTATGTAACACCGAATATTATCAATGTTAATTTTCATACAAAGATGTATAAATATGTATACGTTGTACATTTTTCGGCACTCGGTTTATTAAAATAATTTAATTTAAAGCGTTAAACGAGTGTTTTCTACTCCTAGACTAAGCATGAAGTAAAATTTCGAGTTTAGAAAAGCCTACGCGACCAAACCAAATTTTAAGGCTTTTCTAAACTCGAAATTTAACTTCATGCATAGTCTGGGAGTGAAAAAAACTCGTTTTAAGTTTCGAATTGCACTATTTTAAAAAACGACGATTATCTTAAGATGTAAGGCACATACGCTGTGATTTTAACAATTTGTACTGAAATAAGTTTAGGCGTTAATTGCGAATGATTTTCTATAATTTGTAATGGTCATATGCGCAACCCAATTTACACATAACCTAAAAACTAAGGGTGTCAAATCGTATTGAATGCTTTCATTTGACAAATCAAACATACGAAAATGTACATTGAAAATGTTTGGTGTTACATAAAACTCTCTGTATGTTACAAATTTTCAAATTCACAATCGTGACACGAGAAACGAAATTATATTTTCTAAAAAAGCTGTTCGCTTAACGAGGTGTAAACCACCATGGCCCGGTCTTATATAATGCACTTCCGGACACCATAGAATATATGTATATAATACATTTAAATGATATAATTATTGATCCCCTAAATCCCCCCCCCCATCCACGCCTCTGGCAGTAAAGCAAAGTTTAGCAAATCAAATTTAGTTGAAACTTTAGAGAGACTTATTTCTTAGTTGTAAAATATCCATGTTTCTAAATAAACCAAATTTGAGTTTTCTACCTATTGTCCTTAGTAAGAACAATAGGTAGTAAGTTGTAAGTAGTAGTAAGAAGAATAAGTTAGTAGTAAGAAGTAATAAGAACAATAGGTATAAAATAACTTCTTACCATGTTTTTATTTTATATCTCGTCGAATCATCAGGTTTGTTAAAATGTATGATAATATGACTTAATATTAATGAACATAGTTAATAGCAGTTGAAACCATACCCATAATAAATAAATAACTAATATTATTTAGTCTAATGGATCCATTACGAAGCTCTTCTCTTCCCCCTAACCAAAAACCCTATTCACCCCCCTATTATGCAACACCAGTCCTTATCACCATCTCTTGCATTTAATCAACAATTCATTATTTATCAAAGCGCGATAAAGAAATGCGAAATGGGGGAGAATAAGGGATGCTGGCATCCCCCATGGGAATAGTAGAGAGAGCGGAATTTCGGCGAAATTTACCTTTTTAAGTGAATTATTGTGAAGGCAGTTAATTAGTAATTAGTTTAGTGTGGGGGGTGGGTGGATGTGAGTTCGTGCCGTCGTCGATTTGCATAATTTTCACCCCCTCGAACATCCCCTGGCCCCCGTTGGAGAGTGGAGTCGAGTAATCGTCGGAAGAGTCTGTGTGTTAATGAGTTTCTCCCGTTTTACAACATTTTACCCGTGTTTTTATTGCGTTTCAGTAAATAAAATTCAATTTTCGAGTTAATCCGTTTGCTTTATTGGTTTAGTTTCTTTATTCAGTTTAAAGCAAATGGACACAGTTTTATGCAATAGATAAAAAAAATAACTAGAATTAACAAAATTTCCAACAAGAATGATTCCAATTAAAAAATATTTGAATTCGAGAAAATAAACTTACACTTCTTACACGAATAACATTTTCGTAATTTTATATATTATTTATTAACAACATTTGTCTGTAAAACAATGTTTTCGCAATAATGATAAGCGTACTTCTTTATTAAAGGTCTAGTGCAGCTTTACAGCCTTCAGCAAAGAGATATTGTCTATCGAAGTTGCTCCTTATTATTTAGCATTAAATAGACGTTAATTAATTAAAATTTCGATCGATGAAGCTGATGCTTGTTAAAACTACGCCTCGGCGTTATATGAAGAAGTAAATTTATGCAACCTTACATTATTATTAATATAAAGTTAAATTAATTAGTTCCTCCACCGGAATTATATTTAATAACAAAGCACAAAAAACAATGCAAATACAACATGTGAAGTATATTTTCAATAAAATAAAGTGCTCGTATATTATGAAAAAATTGAATAGCTTATTGTAATAACGTGACAAGTTAATAAAAGTGAATTATTTAAGTATAAGATTTAAAAAAATGTGTCTAATGTATTACTATAAAATTTAAAATTAAAGCATTTTTAATAAGTTTATTGGTTATCTTTCTGACAAATATGCTTAGAAAGAAATACACACATGTAATTGTCTTCTAAAAAACAATTTTATTTTAAAATATTGTGGTTTATTATGCTATTGCCTACAAAAACAAGTGTATATGTTATTACAAAAAAATATGTAATTCTATATTGTTAATATTTGCCACCACACAAATCTGCATTAATTAAAAAAAAATTAAAAACACTGGTTTTAAATTAAAGTTCAAAATATACGTCTTAAGCATATTGCTTTAGTACTATATTGTGAATTTCTCAATATTTCAGTGTTTTATACGCGTGGCGCATAAAGTAAAATTTCGAGTTTAGAAAAGCCCCGTGAAAATTTACTTGGGTCGCTGCGCGACCCTCGAAAAATTTTCTACGCGGGGCTTTTCTAAACTCGAAATTTTACTTCATGCTTCGTCTGGGAAAGGAAAACACTCATTTAAAGCATCAAAACAAACTCTTAAAAAAATGAACAACGAATATATCAAGATATACAGCATATAACCGTTCGTTAAAAGTTTATGGCGTTGCCGTTGCACTAAATATTTGAAAAAAATCCTTGTCATATAGTTGAATCAGCTCTCCTCATGTGAAATATTTTCAACTTATATCACTTCCGGTTCCACCGGAAGTAGCACTAAGTTTGTTATTTTAAATAGAACACCCTATATATTAGTAATGTTTTGGGTTTCTCGTTTGAATTGCAACATATTTTATTCAAACATATGTACACTTATCTCTTATAGTTTTCAAGAAAAAAATATATTTCTAAAATTCTGACCTCTAAAAGGCATCTTGAAATCTGTCTGTAACTTTTCTTAAGAATAAGATAAAAATGTGATTTATATCTCTAGTTGTACCTAGAGGATGCCTTTATGAGTGAATTATTTGGAAACTGTCAATTTTCACAATAAGTGTTCTTAAAATGTTAATATCTAAGTGCCGTCTTCAATATCTAGTAATTCAATTTTATTTAATGGAATGACCCAATTTTTATCACATGGTACGATTGGGGGGAAAATTTTCTACAAAAAAGTATTATAATGCTATACTCCTAAATTATTGAAGAGGGCACTTAGATATTGACATTTTAAGAACACTTATTGTCAAAATTGACAGTTTTCAATTCATACACTCATAGAGGCATCCTCTAGGTACAAGTAGAGATATAAATCATATTTTTATCTTATTCTTAAGAAAAGTTACAGACAGATTTCAAGATGCCTTTTAGAGGTCAGAATTTGAGAAATATTTTTTTTGCTTGAAAACCATAAGAGATAAATGTGCATATGTTCGAATAAAATATGTTGCATTTTAAACGAGGAATCAAAAATATTACTAATATACAGGGTGTTCTCTTTAAAATAACAAATTTGGTGCTACTTCCGGTGGAACCGGAAGTGATATAAAGTTGAAAATATTTTACATGAGGAGAACTGATTTAACCATATGACAAGGATTTTTTTCAAATTTTTAGTGCAACGGCAACCCTATAAACTTTTAACGAACGGTTTAGCGTAGACACCCTGTATTTAAAAGAAAAACTCTCTATATATTGTTCACATTCAATAATACTCTAGATTTAAAAGACTGATACAAAACATGTCAAATTAATATAGTTTCTGTTATTTTTGCTAAATTATTTAAACAGGTTACTTCTTGAATAATATTAGTTCAATACCAATATAAAATTTCCGATTCCCAATTTGCTGTTGTTTATTCCCAATTTGTGATTTAACTAGAAGCTATCCTTGAAGTTCCAATTCATTATTGCTTATTTAAAATTTAATATTGATTAGTCACAATTTGTAGAAATTAATTCATGGGTATTACTAATGAATAAAGAGAATATTATTAGTTAATCAATGGTATTACTAAGTTTCTCTTTGCAATTGTTTGTGCATCTGCATGGTGAACCCGAGGTTTAATACTTTTCTTGCCTTTTGCTGTTGAATATTTTTTTCCTAATTTGCTCCTTTTTCATATGACTTGTTTATGACTTACTTACTTTGTGCTACCAACAAAGTATTCTAATATAATAAATGTATTAAACATGTATCTAGTGGTGTATCAAGGTCAGGTGGTACGCGGTGCGGGAATATTTGGCCTTCCTTCTCCTACACATACATTTAAATAGTGAAGAAAACCCTTCTATACGGGAAGTGTTAGACTATTTAAAACAAAAATTGTCAACCTTCTCAAAAAGGCTAAGAAGGTACGGAACCAGCAACACGAGAAGTGAACAAAATAAACTATTCTCGTTAAGTCAAGGAAGATTTTAAAAAATATTACAAATGCCCAGGACCCACATGAACACCATCCAGTCGAGCACAAGGAAAATAACTGGATATCAGAAACAAAAACAAATAGTAATAAGATCTCAACGATGCTGGACTGGCAAATTTCTGAAAAAGAAGTAACAGACGCTGCAAAAAGAACTAAGAATTGGAAAGTCCCTGGACTTAATAATTACTTGGGCTAAAGAAATTCACAACAACGCATGACCGCCTTGCACAAGAATTCACGAACCTTCTACACAACCCACAACTAATTCCAGAATTTATGGCTCAGGGTATAACACACCTGATCCCAAAAACAGAGACCCTGAGCGAAGACCCGGCCAAATATCGCCCAATTACCTGCTTGCCAACCATATACAAGCTACTAACATCCATCCTAGCAGAGAAAATTTACAAACACCTAGAAATCAATAAACTGCTATATAAAGAGCAGAAAGGATGCCGCAAGATATCTAGAGGAGGTAAAGAGCAACTGGTAATGGACGCAGTTGTCACCAAAACAGCGGTACTACATAGGAAATCACTTTATGTCGCCTACATCGACTACAAGAAAGCGTTCGATTCTGTCTTGCAATCCTGGCTTAAACAAACCTTACAGCTGTATGGAATGAACAACAAAATTACACTTTTTAGAACACGCCATGACAAAATGGAACACAAAGCTGTGCCAGCAAGGGCCAGACACCTATATAGAAACAGATCCAATACAAATTCAGAGAGGGATATTCCAAGGGAATGCGTTAAGCCCAATTTGGTTCTGCTTTGCACTAAAGCCTCTTACTACGTATATGAACACCCAAAGAAAAGGCTTCCATATACCAAACTCAAATGTACAGCTCAGTCACCTATGGGATATGGACAACATTATAATATACGCAGAACAGGAAAACCATCTAAAGTCTTTACTGGATTGTGTGAGAAAGTTCAGTGACGACATTCAAATGGAATTCGGGCTAGATAAATGTAGAACTAGCGCTATGCTTAAAGGGAAATAGAACAGCACGAGAAGTACAAGTACCTCGGGTTTATGCAAGCACAAGGAATCGACTAAAAAACAACTAAGGAAACTCTAAGAAACACCTACATAAGCAGAGTAAGAGCATTATTAAAAACACAACTGTCGGCGCGCAACACTACAACAGCAATTGACACCTGTGCCACATCAGTATTGACATATAGCTTTGGGGTTATACAGTGGACAGATATGGAACTTAAAGACATTGACACAAAAACAAGAAAAGAATTTCGGAAATACAGATCCCACCACCCGCATAGTGCAGTTGACAAAGATTCCATTTACCGAGAAAACTTGAAGGAAGAGGTATCCTCAGCGCCCATGCCAGACACTACTATCAGGTGAATAACCTGCGAAAGTACTTTTATAATCGGGCACTAACAAGTAACCTCCACAGTGCTATAGTAAAACAGGACAACAGAGCAACTTCACTCCAGCTAGCCAACAAGACCTACGAACCGCTAGCAAAAGCAGAGGAAATTACGGACCTCATTCGCCAATGGAAAGGTAAGTCATTTCACGGCAAATCTAGAAAGCGAACACTTTGACATGCACAGTACACTCAGATGGATCGAGGATGGTAATCTCTTCAAAGAAATAGAGGGATCACTAATAGCTATCCAAGACTAAGTGGTACCCACCAGATCCTACAGGAAGCATTTGCTGTAGGATCTTCAAACAGAATGTGTAAGCCATGTGTCGTCTTTGCCAGAAAAAAGAAGAAAGTCTGGACCACTTGATAGGAGGTTGCGAAGTCTTGGCGCCCAAAGCGTACCTGGAGAGGCATAATTAGGTAGCCAAGATTATGCACCAAGAGCTGATTAGAATGCACCTACCGGAACATGCAACACCAGTGCCATACTATCAGTATGAGCCTCTGCCTACATTAGAGAACGGAGTAGCACGACTATACTGGGATAGAAAGATAATCACGGACAAAACAATCTCCAATAATATCCCAGATATAGTCTTGCTACTCAAACAACAAAAAAAGGCTTTCATAATAGATATCGCCGTCCCTCTTTCTGAAAATATAAAAAGATCACATAGTGAAAAAATCAACCAATACCACTGTCAGATGAAATAAAACAAATGTGGGCATTGGACTCCATCGTCATCGTCCCAGTAATACTTGGAGCAAACCTACACAAAAATATGTACAAAGGACAAACATAGGGTGACAAATGTACAAAGAGAATATGTATATAGAGAACTTAACCTACTTACAGATTCAAAATATTGTATAAATAAAACAGTAAATTAAGTTAAAATTGTATATGAGCATTGACTTGATTGATTCATAGAATTAAAATATGTGTATAAATAAAATAGTAGATTAGATGAAAATTGATATGTATCACAGTAAACTAATGTCGAGGGTATCGCTATCGCATAGAGGTCTGCATAATATCAAAATTAAAATAGTTTTAAAACTTCAAATTAGGTGTAATTATCACATATTAGCTTAGACATAATGGTATTACCACTTTATTTTATAGAAGTCTTTAAAAGAGTAAAGTGCTTGTTCCCTTAGTACAGTTTTAGTTTTTGCTTTAAATTTCTTGAAGGAAAGAGCCAGTAGTGGCCCCAGGATAGATCCTTGCGGGACACCACTGTTGATAGTCTGAAGACGGGATAGCTGCCCATTATAACATACGGCTTGTTTTCTATTAGATAGATACGAATGGAACCAATTTAAAGCTTGTCCCCTTACATCATAAAATTCTAATTTGTTTAGCAATTATTCATAGCTCACACAGTGACAAATCTAAGTAGGCAGAGTCAAGCGTGCTTCCATTCTCAAATGCACCTAGTATATTGTTGGATAGGTCAGACAGCGCTAAGTGTTGATCTACCTGTTCCATAGCCAAATTGATAGTTACTAAGCATTTTATCTACAAACGAGTACAAGCGCTTATATACAATTTTTTCAATTGGCCTGTAAATTTTGACATCCGTTTTTCCCCTTTTTTGTGGACAGGTGTTATTTTTGAAATTTTGAGCTGGTCTGGAACATAACTATACTCTATATTTAAATTTATTAGGCGCTCAAGTATATCTGCTCTTTCATTTGATATTGCTTTTAAAATTAAAATATTCATTTCTTGAATTCATTTCTCATCTGGCACTTGGTAAAACATATTAGAATATGTAGAGTTATTTAAATTAAAAATTCACATTTCTTTGAAAATGGTCTAACAAACCGAAACAAGTCAGAATAAAGTTTTAATTTGTGAAACAATACCAAGTGTTTTTTTAATTTAAATAACTTTGCACATTAAGATAGTAATGCCATAGAAGTCAACTGCTGTCGAGTTTTTAAATTGTAATATGATGCTATCACTTCCTTTGTATCAGTTGGTGAAAGAAGAAACGAATTAATTGAATTTTTTAAGTTATGATTCTGTAATAATCTCTTATAATTATTTTTTTGTTGATGCAGAATATTTGTAACAGTATCAGTAACAGATTTTATAAAATGAGTTTGAAATTCATCAGGTTCTAACTCTGATACATTAGTTTTAGAACTTTTCATGTTACTCAGACTTTTAATTCTATGCCACTTGTCTTGTTTTAACATCAACTCTAATTATTTTACATCATACATTTGACAATAAAGAAAATTGCAACCTTAAGTGATATCTTCTACTATTTAGTTAAAGTAAAATAAATTTAGTATGTCAATTATCAATTGTTCAATTTTGTCGATTGCAGCGCAATCTATCCAAGTAACAAAAAAATGTTTTTAGATACTTTTCCACGCTCTATTTAAATCTGTAATGAATCATAGGAGTTTGCATTTCAAATGCAAACCAAAGGGTGGTTGAATTTTCAGACAGAATTTTATGTGCCCATCCGAATCATTAAACTTTTATTAGAAAAATTTTGCATTCGGTGCATGATTCTGAAAATATTCCAGTTGGTTCTTTAAAATGGGACACCCTGTATAAATAAATATATTGTTTTCAAGTTGATATCGGCACGACTGCACTCTGGCGGCCATCCAGACGAAATGAAGATGTGCGTGCCGTTCTCTACAATAAAAGTTCACTGACTTTTGAATAGATTCAATGCAAAACATAATAATAACTTTTTTTAGTTGTTCCATTATTAAAGCAAAGCAGCGACATGGAGACCGACTTTGGAAACTATTAATCAGAAAACTATTCTTGATATCTACAGACGAAATTAAAACGGAAAATTGAATAATTCTGTAAAAATGAAAAACAAATAATGGAAATGTTAAATATATGCGCTATTCATTATGTGATTTTGAATTGACAAGACCAACATATATCTGCTATTTAATGTAATAGGTATTTTGAACTTAACAATGAATCTGTGTTTTATAAGCGTGGCGCATGAAGTATAATTAATAGTTCAGAAAAGCCTAAAAAGACAAAACAAATTTTCAAGCTTTTCTAAACTAGAGATTTTACTCAATGCGTTACGCGTATAAAACATTGATTTTAGGTGCACTGCCAAAAGCAGCACGTTAAAGCAGCATATTTTAAACTTCACACTAAATCATGGTTTAATACAAGTAAAATTTCGAAGTAAAATTTCGAGTTTAGAAAAGCCTGAAAATTTTGTTAGGTCGTTCCGCTTCGCTACGCGACCAAACCAAATTTTGACCAAACTCCAAGTATTACTTCATGTTTAAACAAAGAGTGGAAACACTCGTTAGAAGCTTCAACGCTATTCAATAACAGCGAATTCCTGAACATTTACAGCATATGTATACCTAAAAGTAAAATTCCTTTTGAGTATTCTAGCCACTAACATAATAATAACCGATATATTATTATGTTAGTGGCTAGAATACTAAAATCAATTTTAACGTTTTGTTTCTGTTGAATTGGAATCATATTTTGTTTACTTAATATAAACTTAAAAAATGTAAATTCCAAGTTATTTAGGTAAAACAGACAAGAATAAATTACTTATAATACGTTCAATTTGGTTTTCATTAATCACTTGATAAAACATGCTTACAATATTGATAATTAAATAAAAGTCAATTGGTTTGTTACTCCTTTAGAATGACGATAAGTCGAAACTAATTGGAGAGAATAAAAAATAGTAGTGAAACAAACCGAGTGACTTTTATTTAATTATCAATCTTATAGTACGTCTAAAACCCGCTACCTAATACATTTTGAGGATTTAATTAAAACAAAATCATTACTGAAGAACGAAGCAAAATAAAAAAAAAACAAATTAACCGATTTAATCTGATTGGAATCGTGCTAATGAAGTCAATTAATAAACTGTGAAACCTGAATCGGTTAATGGATACTCTCCTTTTTTCCTCCATCTCCTCCTTTTTTTATGCAGGCCCGCAAGAGAAGAGCAAATAAGGCGACGTTAATAAATCTCAATCCGCCAACTCGATAAACCGCGCCCGACTGGATGATTGCGATTTTCACTAAAACCAATTACCATACATCAATATGATGAATTATTAATTCCACCCGGCCGTGTAATCGATGAAGTATTTTCTTTTCTAAGCTTTTCCATAACGTATATTCAGTTTTTAAATGTTGTGCACCATTCCTTCGCCTGAAAAAGCCACAGTGTGGCGAAACAATTGTAGCGAGATTACAATAGATATTAAAAGACAATATAGTGATATTTAATATAAGTGATTATAAACTTTCAACAATTATCAGCCTCATCGATCAATTATTTTATTTTTATACCATTAATATGTTTTATCGCGCTCACCATTGCAATTTCGTAAACTTTTAGGGATACGAAGAATTGTCGTGTTCTTAAGAGGTACTGATTGATCACTGATTAAGTAAATCGACTTAGGTGTAAACGGACATAACACTTTCTTCATTTGCTTGACTTGATCAAAGTATTATTGGTGTATTCCAAACTTCACGTCAAAGTAATTTATGAAAGTTTATGTAATTGCGTCTTTTTAATTATCCAGCATACTTAAAATAAAATCATACTCTAAGGAGATCAATTCCAAAAAAATGTAACATTCAACTTTTCATATTTTTTTATGTTAAGGGATGAAACAAAATTACCCCCTTCTGTTTCATCCCTTAATATAAAAAATATGAAAAGTTAAATGTTACATTTTTTTTTGAATGAATGTAAACTGTTTACGAAGGGGAGGGAAAAATTAAGCGAATCAGGGTCCCCGAAGAATGTTAATTATGGACGGAGTTTCGTCGACGGGTGAATAAAGGTTGACCTCTTGGAGATTCATTAAAACTCCATAAACAATTTGCTAATGCCCTGAAGGGGACCGCGATTTCGTCCGAGAAATTATGAGCAGGAATTTTCCGTCAATTAAGAACACAAAACGATCGACTTTACTTCCCCCCACTCAACCGGAAAACGGGCCGTTACAGAAATCTTTTATAGTTAAAACAGCAAGGAAACAAAAAATAAATACGCGATTTTTTTTATTTCGAGACAGCCAGCAATCGCGACAAAATAATTGAATATTTGGGCTAGGTGGGCTGATATATCATTAACTCTTTCGGCCCTGACGAGCTAACTAAAATTTGGTAAATATATTCGGTATTTTTCATTTAAATATACATACATGTATGAATCAGCTGTAACTATTCCAATAATCGTTTGTTTTTTAAATAGTTTAATTTGAAGTCTTAAACGAGTGTTTTCCACTCCCAGATTAAGCATGAAGTAAATTTTCAGGCTTTTCTAAACTCGAAATTTTACTTCATGCGCCACGCGTACAAAAAATTGATTTTAGGTGAAGTTCAGAATATTCTACTGAAGCAGTATGCTAAAAACGTGTATTCTGAACATTACATCACATTAGTGTTTAGTACGCATGGCGCATGTAGTAAAATTTCGAGTTTAGAAAAGCCTGAAAATTTGGTTTGGCCGCTCCGCGCTACGTGCTACGCAACCAAACTAAATTTTCAGGCTTTTCCAAACTCAAAATTTTACTTCATGCTCAATCTAGGAGTGGAAAACACTCGTATTAAAGTTTAATTTGAAATATATGTAAAAACAACGAATATCTGAAGATTTACAGCGTATACAGTAATTGAGATATATATACTTTAAACAAAACCTCAAACCTGTCTGTATATTTGAGATAATAACAAATAGTATACAACGGTTAAAACAATGTTTTTTTTTACTAGAAAAATTCTGGTGCTGAAAGGGTTAAATGCTTTATAATTTCTTGATGTCCAGGGAAGAAGGTTGCAAATCATAAATTTTAAAATTATGAGCAAAAATTATTCGCGAAAACAGTAATAATTTGTATTGAGGAAAGTCTTGAAACTTAAAAAAACAAAAAAATGTCATTCTGCATTCCAATGCAACGTAGGCTGTGTGTATTGGAGGGTGTGTACCGTAGAAATAGGAAAAGGAACACACTATGTGTATCAGAATTTTCCACCTCATTTAATCTAATAAGGGCTCGGTCCGGATTGTGCCCGGATAAATCCACTTTATGCTTGCGAATGTATTTTAGATTCAATTTAGAATATATTGCGACGGCATAGAAATGTTTATATATATATAAAAATAGAGCGAGAGAGCGAGAAACAGGCGAAAGGAGACAGAGAAGAAAAAAAGTGCAACCCTATCTGCGGAAGGCAATATAAAATATTGCTTTTATCAAAACAACTCCGTCTGAGGAGAAGGTGGGGGTCCGGAGGAGGAAAGCAACAAAAAATACGTCCACTTTTTGTCCCCTGGGAACAGAATATCTCATAAACTATACATATATACAGGGTGCAGGATCAATTTAGAGCTTTCAATAGTTGTTTTTTAATTTCTTTATATTATAAAGATTTCGGGGTTTGTTTGAAGGTTAATTAATAGTAAAACATCCTATTAGTATTTAACCCCCAAACAAACCCCGAAATCTTTATAATATAAAGAAATGAAAAAGCAACCATTGAAAGCTCTAAATTCATCGTGCAACCTGTATATATATATAGTTTATGAGATATTCTGAGCATTTTTTGACATTTAATAAATTTGAACCCTTTTCTAAACTCGAAATATCTACTGCATGCTTAATTAAGTAGTGAAAGACCCTCGTTGGAGTAATATAGAGAACTTATATGAACACAGATTTATTCTGTATTTTGAAAGTTGATATTTATTCGAAAAATCGCTCTATCGGGTGTTCGATAATAAACGCCCAACGCTATAACCCTGTTATTTATTAACCGATTTTAATGAAGTAAAAAACGAAGTTAACTGTCGTTTCAATACTATAAATTGACAGTAATTATATATTTTTCCAAAATTAACTTCATCGCAAAATAATAGTCAACTTTACATTTTTAATGGCTGCATACACTTTTCTCGTTTTATTATATTAGACATTGATGTTCTGAATCCCATTATGCCCAATATGTTGATTCTAATATAATATTTATGCCAAAAAAATTATAATAAATCTTGTTTACATAATTATTTTGGCAATTATTGTATTATGGCCTGAAAAGGAATGCATACTAAATAAATTGTTTATTAATTTATATTTAATCCGTTAATTAATCTATTATACACTGCGTTTTATTTAAGTATGGCAACTTTTGTTGGGCGTACAAATTCGAACATTACATTTTTTCTACGAAATGCTAGGAGGACATAAACATGTTAGATTTCTTTATTTTCACTTTTAAAGTTGAAATTATTAATACATATAATGAAGCAAAAAAAATCAACTTGGCTTTTTTTATCGGCTATAAATATAAGTACTGAAGATTATCAATATAAAATATATGTTTGTGATTTATAAAGGTACAATTAATGATTAATTGCAATTTGTTTTGCTAAACTTGAAAGTTAAAATACAGAATTCTAACATGTTCATGTTCTTCTAACAATAAACATTTCGTAGAAAAGTGTTTGATTTATTAATGAAAACAAAACATTGTTTAAAATTTGGACCATGAACGTTACCATGGGGTACAATTTTTACCATGTAAATCCCTATGGCCATACTTAAATAAAACCCAAAGTACATTCACAGTTTGTAAATAATTTAAATGCAACTTAAATATTTAATAAACACTTCTTTACATAGAAATGGAATATTAACACATTATAGAGTTAACTCTGAAAGTTGATTTTAGGTAAAATTCTGCACTTCTTTTTATAATATCTATGAATGACTTATTTTATTACATACTGGGATTTTTTCTTTTGAATATACACAATGTATATGCTGCAAATGTTCAGGCATTCGTCAATTTTATAAAAGAGTTCAATTTGAAGTTCAATCGAGTGTTTTCACTCTCAAATTAAGCATGAAACAAAATTTACAGTTTAGAAAAGCCTTAAAATTTGGTTTCGTGTCGTAGTACTATGCGAACAAGCCAAATTTTCAGGATTTTCTAAACTCGAAATTTACTTCATGCGGCACGCGTATAAAACACTGAAATATTGTGAATCTAGAAATACACTTTAAAAATGAGGAATAATCGAAATTCTTGAATAATAAAATAATTATCATTTTTCTTCACACATTCTCAAACCTGACTTAAGAATATGTGAAATACAGTGTATCAAATTAATTTATTTAGTTAGTATTTAAACAATAATATAATAATGTTGCGTTATTGTATCAAAGGCGCTGAATGGGTGAAATTAATACTAGAACTACCTATTTATTCTATTCCACATTAATTATGCTACTTATTCTATCTTTTCTTAACAGGCAGTCTTCTACATTTAATCTATCAGTACATAGAACTGAAATTGGTCTAAAATCACCTGTCAGTATTGTATCCATATGTTTTTATAAAATGTCTTCGTGTGCTATATTTCACGATAAACTGAAAACTCTACTGACAGCCTTAGACCAAATACTACTACCATGAGTTGGATTTAATAAAATGTAAGTAATTGTTTGTAACATGTACTGCATACTCACATGGTTTTCATCTTATATTAATTATGTATTATTTTTATATATTTTATAATTCATTCACTTATTTTTTAACTCTATTGTCTTGTAATTAGGATATGTTTCCTGTTGGACAATAAAGATTTATTATTATTATTATGTTGTAACGTGGATACTTATTTGTTTGGTTGTTATTACTCATATTTGACATAACCTCACAATAAATTACATTTGTCATTTTTTACAAGGCACACTGATTATATTTTTTTTAAATATTATTTTAAATAACATAGAAGATTAATATTTTTTTTTTCGACAAGAGTATTGAACAAAAACCACAAATTAAGCATTTTTTATTAAAAAAAAATAATGTCTAATGTAATATATTCAAAAATTATAGGCAGCTATTTAAAAATGTAAAGTTGGCTATTATTTGCCAATAAAGATATTATTTAAAAAAATCAATTTTAATGTTATTTCTTAGTATTTAAAAGGCCATTGGGTTTCGTTTTTATTTTAATAAAATGGGTCAATAAATAACAGAGATATGGCGTTTATAGTTTTTATCAAACACTCGGCATATAAAGCCGTATTTTGAAATGTAAGTATTTAAAAAATGTTTAGAAGATAATTTCGAAATAGATTTCAAAAAGTAACTGAATTTCCGGTAAAATTGCTTATTTCCGTTTTTTTAGTCAAAATTGGAACGCTAATGAAAAAATATCTGATTAAACAAATGTAAGCAATATATGCGTTTTTAATCCTTTTAACTTACAGATTTTTGTTTTAAATTAAATGCACATTAAAAATCAGTTTTTTTTAAATGTCACTTTCTGTATTAAAGCCAACGTTGAAAGATTTCTAAAATAAAGAGAGTTTAGGATGATCATTCAAAACATTCCTAAATATATACAAAGAATCTACGCTAAACCGTTCGTTAAAAGTTTATGGGTTGCCATTGCATTAAAAATTTGAAAAAAATCCTTGTCATATGGTTGAATCAGTTCTCCTCATGTGAAATATTTTCAACTTTATATCACTTTCGGTTCCACGGGAAGTAGCACCAAATTTGTTATTTTAAATGGAACATCCTATATATTAGTCATTTTTGGATTCCTCGTTTAAATTGCAACATATTTTTTTCGAACATATGTACACTTATCTCTTATAGTTTTCAAGCAAAAAAATAATTCTAATATTTTGACCTCTAAAGGGCATCTTGAAATGTATCTGTAACTTCTCTTAGGAGTAGATAAAAATATGATTTATTTCTCTACTTGTACCTAGAGGATGCCTCTAAGAGTATGTTAATTGGAAACTGTCAATTTTGACAATAAGTGTTCTTAAAATATCAATATCGAACTACCCTCTCCAATATCTCGTAATTCAATTTTTTTAAATG
Organism: Philonthus cognatus; assembly: GCA_932526585.2. Taxonomy (NCBI): domain Eukaryota; kingdom Metazoa; phylum Arthropoda; class Insecta; order Coleoptera; family Staphylinidae; genus Philonthus; species Philonthus cognatus. Next base: position 60,582,385 of record OW052246.1, read on the forward strand.
AAATGATCCATTTTTTATTACATGATACGATTAGGGGGAACATTTCCTACAAAAAAGTATTTACAACTATACTCCTAAAGCAAGTGGTTTTCGAATTATTTCGAAGATTCGTTTTACGTCGCATTTATGCAGGGAATAATGCGCGCATAAGTCGCAACTCAATTTTAGTAGGCAAGTAGTAATGCTTTAGTTTTGTCGCGTATGTAATGCGAAATGTCAAATAATAAAAACAATTAGTACAAAGTTATACAGAAATCAACAAAATTAATAAATACACTGATCAACAAATTATCAATTTATTCTTTATACATGGCAACTGCGATAGAATTGTTACTCGAACATATAGAGTATTTAATGGAACTTATCCACATTTGCCGCCGATAAATAAGACAAGACTTAGAAGATCGGAATCAAATTTTGTTCAATTGGCAGTTGCCATGTATAAAGAATAAATTGATAATTTGTGTAATTATTCATTTTGTTAATTTCTGTAAAACTTTGTACTAATTGATTTTATTATTTGACATTTGCCTGCATAAATGCGACGAAAAACGAATTTTCGAAATAATTCGAAAACTACTTGCCTTAGGAGTATAGTTGTAAATACTTTTTTGTAGAAAATCCCTCCCCCCCGAATCGTACCACGTGATAAAAATTGGGTCATTCCGTTTAAAAAATTGAATTACTAGGTATTGAAGAGGGCACTTAGATATTGACATTTTAAGAACACTTATTGTCAAAATTGACAGTTTCCAATTAATTTACTCATAGAGGCATCCTCTAGGTACAAGTAGAGATATAAATCGTATTTATATTTTATTCTTAAGAGAAGTTACAGACATATTTCAAGATGCCTTGTATAGGTGAAAATTTTAGAAATATTTTTTTTTTCTTGAAATCAATAAGTGATAAGTGTACATATATTCAAATAAAATATGTTGCGATTTAAACGAAGAATCCAAAAAATTACTAATATATAGGGTCTTTCATTTAAAATAACCTATTTGGTGCTGCTGCTGGTGGAACTGAAAGTGATATAAAGTTGAAATATTTCACATGGCGAGAATTGATTTAACCATTTGACAAGGAATTTTTTTCAAATTTTTAGTGCAATATCAACCCTATAGTAATTACAATAAATAAATTTAAATTCTGAAAATTAGCTATTGTTTTGAACTAAAAGGCAGTTGGTTTGATTCACTTGTTTTTTAATTTCTCCAACTAGTTTCGAGTTATCGACAATCTAGCTAAAGAAATAAGTAAATCAAACCAAATCCAAGTACCTTTAATTTAAATCTAATAGAATAATATTTATTTCAGCCCGATTTTCGTGGATATGACATACTATAAAATCAATACGAATAAACTCCTCTTTGGATTTTCATTAAATTTGCGGTGGATTTTGAGATAACATTGTTCTTTCAGAACATGTAAAAACATTGATAGTTTTTTAATTATTTCTTGATAATTGTATTACTGTTTCATCTGATGCGCCTCAAAGCTCACAATGTAGATCAGAGCTGGCAAACCCGTGGCCCTCGGAGCTCTTCTGTGCGGCCCGCGGCTTCAAACACTATTATTTATTGCGAAAATTATTTGTCTTGTCAATTCTATTAATTTAGCCCGAATAAGTTAAAATAGAAGTAACCGACTCGAAAAATGCCAATGTCAAAATGGTTGGTTTGGTATTATTGAAAAAATGAAGTATTCTTTAAACTTCACTTTAAATCCGCGTTTTACACGACTAGCGCATGAAGTTAATATTTCTAGTTCAGATACGCCTGAAATATTTACTTCATGCTTAAACAAAGAGTCAACACTTGTTGCAAAGAAGAAAATACAAATATTCATATGCGCTTTTAACAAAATTAACGAGTTTATCAAAAATAAGTAATAATAATGGCGAATATTTAAAATATTTTGGGGAAATAAAAAAACTAAATTTAGTGAGTTTACTCAAAAGTGATTGAACTTTATCTTACTTTATACAGAATTAATGTGATAATAATATTTATTTTTACTATTTTCTTCTTCAAAGAAAAGTAAAAGTTTCAAGTTATTAGCATCTTCACGTAACTCACTCAAATTCATCCATTCAAAAATTCAATTATATTTATACATTTTTTTCATAAAGTGAACATTCTCTAAATTTGGTAAGCGTTTATTAAAATCTAAAAAAATCAACGTAAAAATCACTGAATTCACATAGAAACAATGAACCCATAACTTTTTTTATAAATAATTTAAATATCTCGACAAACTTTTCTAAGAAAAAAATGAAAAGTTTGAAATAAACAGAAAATTAGGATAACATATGTGCAAAATTAACAGATGACAACATAACATTCATTGAAATTACACATAATTCATTAAGTTTCAATATTCTTTATTGAAAAGTTAATTACCTTAACTGTTTTTTTGTTTTTTTTAAATTAAAATAAAGATTTATGTTAATTTATATTTAATGTTTGTTATTTTAGCGGCGGTAAATTATTTTAAACATTAATGAGATACTGTTTGTATATTTTAGCATGTGTTTTTTTATTTAAACAAGAATTATCTATCAAAAGGATAAATGTCATAAGGTTATGATTATGCTAATTCAAATATATAATCCCCCTACCACAACATTTTCGAAATATTTAATTTTTGTGTGTATAAAGATCCAAAAAAATATTCCCATTTTCTCGTACGTTTGAGATATCTAAGAAATTTGAAAATAGTCTATTTTAAAAATATTATTATTAATAATAACAAATATATCTCTAATACAAAACAAAGTCATTCACAACTATGAAACAAGAAGGAAATCAAACACCAGAACAGAATTCTTTAAAACAAAACAAGTTGCACATTTACTAACAACGGATACGATACAACATACAATATTAAATAAAAACTTTATTTTGCAAAAGAAAACTGTGGTGCGGTGCTTAAGACATTGTAAGTGCTAATATAAGCCTTGAAAGCAATTTGGGTTGGCCAGCCCTGCTGAGATCATTGCCATTCAATTTTTATAAATCATGTCCCGACAAATTAGATCTAAAATTCTAGGTATCTGATTTGATTGGAGTTTTTTTTTTTCATTTAATTAAAGTTGTATCTTTTGTTTGTTCATTTAATTTTTAAGACTTATTATTATATTTATGTACTCCTCTATGGATTATCTTTCTTACCGAAGCAGGTTAAGTGGAAGAGCAACTAAAGTCATACAGACTGATTGAACTTCGCCTGCACTACTGTATGTTATTCTCTTTTGTAATATTCCTGATTTTTTGAATAAAGACAATTTATTATTATTATTATTATTATAAATAAACACCTCTAATTCTATCATGTTGAAGATGTCAACATTTTAAAACTATTTCAAATGTATTACAAAAATATTTAGAACGTATGCATTAAAGGTGTTAATCCCAAAAAGTATATTTTTGATATTGAATCAATTTTATTTATTAATGTTGTTTACGCAATAAAGAATATGACTAAATAAGATTTTAACAATTTGTTTAACAGATGTTTTCTACTCCTTGTTTATACAGTAAAATTTCGAGTTTGAAAGTTTGGATTTGCCGACGCGAGCGAGTTGAGGCGCGCAGGTTTTTCTCGAAATTGTATTTCATGCTCAACCCGGGAGTGGAAAACACTCGCTTAAAACTTTTAGAAAAGCGTATGCATATGTACACTTAAAAGCAAAATTCCCTGTATTTAATTTTAACATGTTATCTTGTTCTATCTATGTTTTAAAAGTATTGTCTTCAATTGCAGATTCCGTTATAAATAAACAAATACAAATATAAAAAAAAGTCTACAAGAAAATCTATTATTTAATTTATTCAAATCTACTTAAGGGTCTTATAACTTTAAGACGTAAAAGAATTAAATATTTTTTGTGTCGAATATTAAAAGATGCTTATTTATTAGTGGATCTTGAGAATTTTAAATAAATTCGACTAACGATACGTTATTGGTATGTATTTAAATTCAAGTGTTAAATTTGGGTCTCTTAAAACTTAAATTTACGACAAAATATCTGTTTCTGGACTGGATAATAAAAAATGGTACTTTTTGAAAAATTTAAGATTTTTAGTTACATTATGTAAAAGTAAAATACCTTATTCTGAAAAAAATCAACTAAACTTCAGATTTACTTCTATGAAATTCACAAAAACTACTATTACTATTCTTTAAACGTTATCAAATTTAAAATTGGTGAAACTTCAAGAAAAAGCATATATGGTATGCCAAAAGTTGACTAAAACGGCAACTCTATTTATTTTAGTCATAAAGTTTAGAATAAAAATAACTGCTAAATAAGTATGATTGATCGTCTAACAAGTGTTTTCAATCCCAGAGGATAGCTTGAAAAGCCAAATTAGGAAATGGTTTTTAACCAATTAACAAGTGAAATACGTTTACTATAATATATAAAATTACGAAAAATCTATTCGTGAAAATGCAAACAGTGTCTTAATTAATAAGACAATTTAAGACGATAATATACGTTTACTATGACTATCATCAATAGTTTAAATGACGGGGAAAGTGCTATGATGAACACATCATCATTTTTTGTACTTGTTTTTGTATAACTTTAAAAAAATAAATTTATGAAATAAAATACTAACTCAAATCCCCTCCCCATCATAAAAATCTACCTACCTACCTACACCATTTTTGTTAATTAAAACTGGCAGCGATATTAAAAATGTTGATGTTACAAAAATCTCAAATTTATTTTTAAAGAGTTTAAATCCGTGATTTGAATAACAGGATTTGAATCTTTGATTCGAAAAAGATGATTCAAATCTTTGATTCGGATTCTATTTTATTCTCTTGCGAATCTTTGATTCAAATCATATTTTTTTCTTACAAATCCTTAATTCGAGTATTCGTAATTCGAATCATATTAGGTGACTCGGATTCGTGATTACTATCCTTTTTTTGTGGATTCGTTACAGCTGTGATACATCATCACGTATATTATGAACGTAGATAACCGGAGGTACTCAAAAACTGAAGACTACATGGAAAATTATGGACAATTAAAAAAAATCCTTTTATTTAGATTAGTATTAAATGTAGTATTCTATTTGTATTGAAATCAAATAAATTGATAATTGTTTTATTATCAATTAAACAGAAAATGTTAGTGTTTATAGTTTCGAATAAACCTCTTAAATATAGGAAACTTTTGTTAACAAACAAACACCCCTAATCCGCAACTAACGATTTCATAAAGAACAACTGCGGCAACAACAGGAAGTAATCAGTAAACTTAGTCCATAGTTGTAAATTTGTTAAATCCGCCAGAGTCCCCTGGTGTAAATTGCAAGTTTTTCAATTAACTAATTCGCAAGGGGAGATGAAGCGAACAAGTGAAATATATGTTTTCGGTCGTTCGTGGATTGATGCCGGGGCCGAAGCAAAAAAGGATCGCGTCTGTAAATCATTACTGAGTAAACATTGTGCTTGGGCGCCGAAGGCCTCGCAATAACACTAAATACTCTTGGGCCTCACTAATTGAATCGTACGGTTGTGTGGGCTTCGGAACCTGCATATTTCTCATTTTCGAATCAATAACCTCGCCTCCCACAGCAAAACGATCTCCATCTCCTTCGCTGCACCATAACCATCTTTTACAATTAAAAATGTTCCCTCTTTATGTATTTATATGTACGGGGCATTGTTAGGCGCTGGTATTTATATCAAAGGACTTATTGAAAGGCTAAAGGAAATTTGCTCTTGAATATCATTTATCGGGACAATTGTCTCTTTTGCTCTCAGAAATTCATTGCACTGAGGTACACATTTGCATTTACATTGATTTGTCTTTCTCAGCGCGATATTATACTTTACTTCAGATGTATCGATTATTTTCATGATTTTTATGGGAACATACATACATGTCTATAATTTGCTTTGCGGGTACTGCTTTGCAGATCCCTGATATACAATGATACATCTAAGAACTGTTTATCTCGTCTATCCATATCTTGTGCTTTTAAAATTCAATCAATTCAATTAAACATATATGACTTACGAAACAGAAAATCTAAATCTTTATTGAATCAAAAATTCAATTGCAAATTAACAGCATTTGACAACTTTTTAATTATAAAATTATTAAATAATAACAGTGTAATCTGTTCATTATCCTTTTGGGATTACAGAACACTTTTCAATTAAAGTGCTTTTTGACTCAAAACATTTTAAGAATCATTTGTCCAAATCGATCTCCCGAATCAGTAAATTGGCTACTTAACAATATTTTAACGCTCCAGAATGAACATTCTGCAATATATCTTTTAGCGTCCTCATTTTCCTCACTTAAGTTATTTTAAAAAGTGTATTCCAATGTTAATTGAGGAGAGGTAATAAGCGCTGCTCTTTTCCACCGGAATGAAATTCGTGTCGCGTAGAGGCCACAAATTCGGAGCGGCGTGCGGCGCAAGAAAAAAAACCGGCGAACACAATCAGCTAAGTACACGAAAATGCGAACATTAAATAAATAAAGTGGTACCGTTTCGGAGAGATGTAATCTCGCCGAGGGCAATAAAAACACTCGATTGTGGCATTCCGGAATGGACAACTATTGCCTTCGCCGTTGCCACATTAAGAAAAACCAAACACACCACAACTTCAAGAGAGACTCTCTCTCTTTACACGCTGATATTTTCTTAACCTCCTTGAGTAAACACACACGTTCACACACATACACACACACACCATAATAAGGTATTTCTGTAGTTGCTTAGCTCGGATAGCACATATAAGGTACAGATTACTGTTTCTTTGCAGTGCGTACATATGTGGTTCTAACTTAAGGATAATTGACCATCTTTTAATTCAAACGTATACAACTCATGTTATAATTATGTAATGTTAACAAAAAAAAGATTTTTTTCACCTTGAAGGGAAATACTTTCAGATATTTTAGGAAATAATAAAAACATTTTCACACTCAGAAACAATAAGGTAATGCTTTAAGTACTGCATCAAAAATCTATACGAATATAATATCTATGTAATTGAGATACTCTAAACCAGGGACTGATGAAAAAACAGTACATTTTCCGGTGGGCCGTTGGCTTTGTTATCTAGCAAATATATCGATTAAAAAATTTGTTGATGATCAACTTTTTATTACAATAGAAGTAGAAGTTTTTAAGTATTATATTTGAAACTAGTTCGTTTTACAGAAAATGCCCATGGCAACCAATACTATCGAGGCCCTTCAAAATATTATTTAAAAATATTTATATTTTTTACTTTCCCCCATATGCAAAACAAGTGCTGTGCCAACTTGACAAGAGTTTGAATTACATTATTACGAGATCGCCATGTTATTGTTTTTCTTTGTGACAGTTACGATACACATTTAAACAGTTGTGATGTATTTTAAAGTAACGAGTGTCTTCCACTCCCAGACTAAGCATGAAGTAAAATTTCGAGTTTAGAAAAGCCCCGCGTAGAAAATTTTTCGAGGGTCGCGCAGCGACCTGAGACAAATTTTCACGGGGCTTTTCTAAACTCGAAATTTTACTTCATGTGCCACGCGTATAAACCACTGATTTACAGTAAAGTTAAAAATATACAACACTTAGATGTGATGGTGATCAATATTGTAGATGTAGCGAAAAAACGAAAGAATTACTTTTTTGTAAATAGTTTTTGAAAAATAATAATAAAAGTAGAATAAATTTAGTTTGAGCAACTTTTCCATATTGTTGATATTTTAATTATCATATCTTAGACAGGGAAAGTTCAGAATTGCCCGATTAAACAAAATTTTAAAGGTTTTTCAAACTCAAAATTTTACTTCATGCTCAATTAAGGATTGGAAATCAATCGTTAGAATGATGTTGGGGACTTCGATAAAAATAGATTAATTCTGTTTTAGTGATTTTAATTAACCGTCCCTATATTATCGCTACAATCCCGAGTTTTTAGCCCTAGTCCTGAATTGTCTCGAAAAAATCAGTAATATGACAGTTAAAAACGAAAGGCCCCGGAATTGTTTTTTAGTTTTACGAGACCATCTCTATTTCTGTGTGAAAATTATATATCCCAAATTCGTTATTGTCAGAAACTTACTATTTAGCCACAATTTGTATTCAAAGTTGATTTTTTTTGTAGGGATTGGGGCTAACAATTCAGGACTGTAGCGATCACTTCGAAATATTAAAAAATTATGATTATGTTTTGTTAAAATTTTATAATAGTTTCATTCCAATATTTATTTATTTCAAGTTTGAATACCCCTATAATATATCGGAGAAATTTAAATTGTCTATATACTTTTGTCCATTACTGTACAGGGTGGCTCAAACTGAATGTTTTTGTAGGGTATCTCGGTAACCAGAAGAGTAAAAAAAATCTGATATACACGTCATGATCTCTTTTTCTGAGAAAATAACGGTGACGGATCATCGCTATCTTGATTAGTTTGGAAGATATTGGCTGATTTTCAATTGACTATTTTAAAATTCGTCTTTTTCTCAATAAATATGAGATATTAAAAAAAAAAACAGTTTAATAGTTATTTGTGTAGTTTTTATGGTGGAATTCAGTGGCATACTTATTTTTTTATTCCGACTTTTAATTTAAGAGTTATGACACAAAGTTGCATTTTTTTAAATGGAACATCTTGTATATTTTTATATAATTGAGAAGCATTTTAAATTAGGTTTACATTGATATAGCAAAGTTAATAAAAATTCAAAAAAATAGAAGAACAAAAAGTGTATTAAAAAATTAGGTTCAATTTAATAATTAATTTTAATCTAACTACAAACTCAATAAAATTAGTAGTATAAACTTTATTTTAAAAATATCAATTGAACTGTATTTTTCTATTTTTTTATAATGATAACATGTGTTTTGTTTATTTCTCTTACTTTGGCTTAAGAAACACTTTTTTTTAATGTGAAACGCAGTTCATATTTGTTTAAAAAATAAACACATATATTTAGGTATAGGTATAGGGTTTAGGTATATAGGTTATTTGATAAGATGTAGTATTTTAAAATGGTGTAAATATACCGAGTGTTTGATTAAGCGTGGCCACCGGCTGTATCTCAGAAACTATGTAGCGTAGCATGTTGGGGTAAAAAATTGCATAATGAACGTGGCCAGAAGAAATAACTAAAAATTAGTTTTAAGTCCCCATCTCCCTCGCTAGAGAGCGCAGCATCTATCGCTAGATATAAAAACATATTTTTATCAAAAAACTGCTGAATTGAGCTAGGTTAAAAATATACAAATCGAAATCTACGCTGAATTTAACTTAATTTTAACTACTCACTTATTTCTTTATCTCGCACATATGAAGCAAGGGAGAGCGGGAAAGTGTGATTATTTAACTGCGTGAAACTTTTGTTAGGATTAACTGAAATTAATCAAGTTAGTCTCATTTGATAACTAAATGAAAGCACTCTAAATCACTGTTTACTCTCGTTTAATTTAGTTCTTATAGAAAGTGCAAGAGGGCGTTTTTTGAACAACCGACATATTTTCTAGATTTTCTTAAAAATTCAAATTATAGCCTGTAGTTCTCCTACGCTAATTTATTACAGGTAGAAAAATGGTTAAAACCTCATACTGATATCTTTCAAATCTCTCAATTTTAACCGCGTACCATATAAAAATATCACTTAATTAAACACAGTTATATTTTATTCTTCACTTTTATTTTTCTTGCTAGATGTACATTTCGGGTACTAAGTACCCATTATCAATAGCTAACTAAAAATAAAACGATAAATGTTTACAATATATACCTAGTCGGGTTAGGCGGAAAAACCAAATAAGTAATTTGAATTTTGAAAAGAATGCGGTATCTTGGAAATGGGGGTGTTAGGGATTATTCGGCTTCGGACTTAGGAGGGTTCACAATGGTGTTAATGAGGATTATCTGTTGGGTAATACATTTATTAAGGGGATGGGACGTTTCATCGCCGGGCCAGTTCATCGCCGGGCCAGTTCATCGCCGGGCCAGTTCATCGCCGGCCGTTTCATCGCCAGGCCAGTTCATCGCCAGGCCAGTTCATCGCCAGGCTAATTGCGATAGGATATGTCAGGATAGGTTTGGATGGGTCAGGATAGGTTATGATACGTTAGGATAGATTAGGATAGGTTAGGATAGGTTAGAATAGGTTTGAATAGGTTATATTAGGTTATGATAGGTTAGGATAGGTTAGGATAGGTTAGGATAGGTTAGGATAGGTTAGGATAGGTTAGGATAGGTTAGGATAGGTTAGGATAGGTTAGGATAGGTTAGGATAGGTTAGGATAGGTTAGGATAGGTTAGGATAGGTTAGGATAGGTTAGGATAGGTTAGGATAGGTTAGGATAGGTTAGGATAGGTTAGGATAGGTTAGGATAGGTTAGGATAGGTTAGGATAGGTTAGGATATGTTAGGATAGGTTACGATAGGTTAGGATAGGTTAGGATAGGTTAGGATAGGTTAGGATAGGTTAGGATAGGTTAGGATAGGTTAGGATAGGTTAGGATAGGTTAGGATAGGTTAGGATAGGTTAGGATAGGTTAGGATAGGTTAGGATAGGTAGGATAGGTTAGGATAGGTTAGGATAGGTTAGGATAGGTTAGGATAGGTTAGGATAGGTTAGGATAGGTTAGGATAGGTTAGGATAGGTTAGGATAGGTTAGGATAGGTTAGGATAGGTTAGGTTAGGTTAGGATAGGTTATGATAGGTTAGGATAGGTTAGGATAGGTTATTATTCAAGGGATATTTCTTTTGGGTGTATATAACTGTGAATTTTGAGCCATTCGTTGTTTTTGTATTTAAGCTCAATTTGATGCTGATAACGAGTGTTTCCACTCCCCAGGCTAAGCATAAAGTCAAATTTCGAGTTTAGAAAAGCCTCAACGAGTGTTTTACACTCACAGACTAAACATAAAGTAAAATTTCGAGCTTAGAAAAGCCCCGTGAAAATGATCTGTTTAGATATCCCTTGTTTTTTTTACAGTTCAATTTGAAGCTTTAAACGAGTGTTTTCCACTCCCAGAGTAAGCATGAAGTAAAATTTCGAGTTTAGAAAAGCCCGTGAAAATTTGTCGAGGGTCGCGCAATATTTGAACTTTTATCATTAGATATGATCTTTCTTTCAAAATTTATTTTATAAAAATATTGGCGATGAACTGGCCCGGCGATGAAACGGCCGGCGATGAACTGGCCCGGCGATGAAACGGCGGCGATGAATCGGCGGCGATGAATCGGCGGCGATGAAACGTCCTAGACCGATTTATTAAGGGGTTCGTTATTGAGCTTAAATCGAAATTGAGTAGTTCTGTCTTATTTTTCATCATTTCTATCGCTTCCAACATGTTTAATTGATAACTGCTAGATTCTTTTAATAATTTGTCTTTATTTATGTTGAATTTGTGGCCTGTTGTCAAAGTATGATGAGCAATTGCTGATTTGTCAGGGTTCTGGCTTTTGATGTGGTACATATGTTCTTTGAATTTGATGTTCTTTTAGTTTGTCCAATATACAATTTAGTACAATTTTTGCAATTGACTGAGTAAATCCCTGAATTCAGCAACTGGTCTTGTTTTTCAAAAGTATTACCCAATAACATTTTAAGTTTGTTATTGGTGTAATGTGCAGGAATGAAGTTGTATTTTTTGAATATTTTATTTAAATGTTGGTTGGTTTTTGGCTCATGAATTATTTTTATATATTTCTTATTGTTGTCTGATTCTAAAATTGGTTCTAAAGTGGTTGTGGATTGGATGTTATGATGTCTAATGTGTCCGTTGATTAATTTTTGAATTGTTCTCTTACTATATATTTATATTATATTTAATTTCTGGAATTTTAAATATGAATTTAAATTCTTTTTTCCTATTTTCTTTTGAAATTGGGAGTTTTGCTACTCTGTGCTTCATGCTAATAAATGAAGCTAATTTATGTTTAAATGAGCTATGTGAACTTGAGTGAATGTGATTGAAGGTGTGTGTGTGTGTTTTTGGAAAATATTGAAATCTAGTTTATTTTTGTTTGTAATTACTATTAAATCTAAAAATGGAAGTTCGTTGTTGAATTCTAATTTAAATGTAAAATTAATACTGGGGTATAAGTTGTTGAGGTTATTGACAAATTGTGTAATATCTCTATTTGGTTCAATAATAGCAAAAATATCATCTACATATCTGATCCATATTCTAGGGAAATAATCTAGAGTGTTTTTGGCCTGATTTTCGAAATGGTTCATAAAAATGTTTGCTAAGAATGGTGAAAGCGGGTTACTCATAGCGATACCAAATGTTTGTTTATAGAATTTTCCGTTAAATTCAAATGTATTAAAATCTATGACCATTTAGGTGAGTTTAATGTAATTATCTATTTTGTCTTTTGGGACGCAATTTTCAATTAATAAATCTTTTAAAATGTTTATGGTTATATCAATAGGTATACTGGGGAACAGTGACTCTACTTCAAAAGTTTACGAGTTTTACGAGTTTATGGACAACTATTTTCGATTTATTTTATTAACTTTATTATATCAATGTAAGGTTAATTTAAATTGCTGTTCAATGACATTGGAATATACAGAGAGTTCCGTTTATAAAAATGCAACTTTGTGTAATAACTCTTAAATTAAAAATCGGAATAAAAAAATAAGTACGCCACTGAATTCTATGATGAACACTTCACAAATAACTATTTAATTATTTTTCTGTATATGTTATAGTTATTGAGAAAAAGACATATTATAAAATATCCAACAATCGAAAATCGGCTGATCTTATCAAGTTAGCCGCGATCTGTTAAGGGCATTGTTATTTTTTCATAAAAAGAAGTCATGACTCATGTGTTTACAGATTTTTTCTAACTCTTTTGGTTAGCAAGATACCCTACAAAAAATTTAATTTGGGCCACCCTGTACATACCAGGCATATGCAACACAGATTTATTTTTTAATAAAAAAAATACCCGTTTCATATTTACTTACCAAAAGTTGAGAAAGTGGAGTTACAGGTGTGAAATAAAAGTTGAGGATATTAACCATACTCTTAGAAAAAAAATTGTTTAAAGGGCCTGGAAAATATAAGTGAATCGTCCCATTTTTATTTGAAATTCAACAAATAAAAATTGATTTATATTATTTTATTCGGATATTTTAAAGATTTTTCATTAAGTGATTAATAAGAACATAGTGAAAGATTAAAGAAAATTGACTTTTCAAATCATAACTTTTACGTTTCCATTATAACAGACACTTCACACCATTATTGACATTCTATAATCGTTAACATAAAACATCGATTCGGTTTATAATTCGTTTGGGCTTACGAATGTCGGGTTCTCTTTCGTAAAGGTTTTCTTATTGGTTTATTGTCCTTTGTTACCGGCGTTTTACCGCAAACGCCGGAACTTTGATTTAATCACCATAATTTAATAATTTTTCGGGCAACATAATTTTTTATTCATTTTTTTACAGCGGCACCCATTTCTTTTTTTTAATTCTTTTAAATCAGCTTCATAAATCATAATAATTATAAAATAAGTAAAGTCCGTATTACATACATTGAAAGTTGAATTTGTATATTTTGTATATTTTAATTTTAAGTTTACATAGGTGTTATTTTTTTCTTAGGATTAGTAGGTTTTTCCCCATGTACAATTTGCACTCGCGTCAATAATCCGCACGTTACGCCCACAACGCTGTACCCGAAATTTTTCTCCAGAATTACCCCAGGTACCAGTTACGCCCCGCATTTTATGTGCTGGGAATTTTTGTAATCCCTCTTTATGACGCCCGGGTATTCCAAAGACCCGGACTATTGTTAAGGGTAATAGAGGGAAAGTACGCGCAAACACGCGAGAGGGTACAGCTGCGGGATTATTTATTTTTTGATATGTGTGATATTAACCTAATTAATAATACCAACTAGTACCACTCATACAGGGAACATCGGCGATTAATTTACCAAACATGGTAAAAAGCCCTACTGTTGGTACGGCTGCTGCAACCAGAACATGCAAATATATTAAAGCTGTAAATACAATTATTTTGCAATAATTTTAATTTAATTATGTGGTTATACATCCGTACTGGTTCCCGGCGGTAAGCAATTCGCTGAGCGAAGCGCGATCTGCGTTTACCCCCAACCCCACGGGTCAGTCAATGGGAAAAGCCCTAGCCCTACCAGCCTCTCCCCCAACAAGTTGGGAGTTGGTAGTGGTTAGTGGTGAGTTGGTAGTTGGAAGTTGGAGTTGGTAGTTGGAAGTTGGAAGTTGGAAGTTGGAAGTTGGAAGTTGGAGTTGGTCGTGTGGAGTTTACGAGTTGTTTTTTTTTCAAAGTTACAAGTGCTGTTTTTGTTTTTCCCCTTTTAATTTTACGACGCACATTTAAGTCGTGTCTGTTTACGCGAGTGCGACATTTTTTTTCCCTTATTCCAATTAGTTCTTGTCTTTTCTTTCGTTTTTTTTGTTTGTTATTGTAAATATTAATTATTACTTCTATTTGTTTTGGTTTGTAAATAAACCACAGTTTTCTTTCATGAACTAATTGAATTCTTTTTTTTTACTATATTTTATCCTCAATCATTCGCTTACCCCCGTTACCTCTGAAATTGATAATAGACAAAGTAAAAGTGTTTGTGCCAATCCAGCGAGGAAACATCCAGAGGAGAGAAGACTTCAACTCTAAGTCGTATACTTTAGAGCAACAAAGGTCAGAAATAACTAACATTATTTTTTTCAGCTTGCCGATCAAGTGAGCCATGCCGGAGGTTAACAGTGAGCACCACTGCTTATTTTGTCAAACTTATTTTTTTGGCCAAGCGTGAGTGCCCTCCTGTTACACCTTGTTTAGTAAAAATTCACGGAAAAAAAACTGTCTATGTGGTGTATCAGATGAAAATTGTCTACGATTGACGTCTACAATTAAAACAGAAATTGTGATGCGAAGAACGACATTTAAAATACAAATTATATTTAAGATAAAGATTAACATTTGTTGCGTTTCTACGATAATAATTTGAAAAAATGACATAATTGATAGTTTCTGTCTTATGGGCCTACGAAAAGCATTTTCTAGGCCGCTAATGTGCCGTCCATTCGCCCCTGAAATAAACCAAGTTTATCTCACTTTTGAGCAACACGCCTTTGAAATTATTGTTTAAATTACACAAAAACCCAATTATTTATAATCGAATTACTATTGTTTTTTTTTAACTCACCATCATTATTGAAAGTGGGGAGGAGAAAAAAACAGTATTGTGTAATTTCTGTGGCACAAATCCTTAAACGAGTCCGTTTTGAAGGGTATTTACACCATTCAGAAAACTGGAAAAGTTGGCGTTTTTCTTTTTTTTTTTATTCTTTTGCTCGCGGAATCAATGAAACTTTCGCGCATTGTGCGGTGTATTGTGCCCGCCAAAAAGTTTCCAAATGCGGCGGAAAGTTTCCGATTAGAAGGGGGAAAGAAGAAAAACTGGAAGTTGAACCCGCCGAATCCAGGACTCGAGGACTTATCGAACATGCCTTTTAACACCCAGTTCCAGATAGAAAATAATAAGCAATGAAAAATCAAGAAAATGTTGATCTCATGTAACAAGAAAGATGTCGTTAAACTGATGATCAACGTTGTGTTCAATGGAAATTTATGTCATGTGATTAAAAATCACTTATATAATTTGTTCAATATTTGATGAAATATGTATTTATTATTGTGTAATGTCTAGAATATCAAGAATTGCTAATTTAAAAACAGATATTGGTATATCGATACGTTTTTAACTCTAATATCTTGTTTACTTTTAACCTAGAATGGGTGTCTAATAATGGGTATTGTACAAATTTTTATTAAGTATTATTGTTTACGTTGTGTTGTATATGTAGTAACCCTTTAATATATTTACTAGGTTCGTTGTTTGTGTTAATATGCATTATCGAAAATACTATGTCTTTGTTCCCTTTTTAATTTGACTAGGAGGATGTGTAGACAATAAATAAATCAGGATATGAGCTTAACGTATGCAAAGTTTATTGACCTTTCATGTATTTCTGATGAATTATGTTATTTATATTCACAGAATATTTTATCAAACGTCTGTGCTTAAAAGTCATGTGCATTTAGCTAGACTCAAAAATTGTATGACTCTACTTGTGGGAGCAAAATTATCTAGCCCCTACATTTGCATTGCGAGATGAGAAACCCACAAAAACCACCCCGGAGCTAGCATCACACACTCAACTCACATGCGATTAGTTAGTGGGACAATATCTTACATCGGCCCTACTCATCAATCGCACATACATTCTTGATTGGTGAGTAGAACGACCTTTCACCTCGGTCCACTCATAATCGAATTCGTCATTCTTGTTATTAGTTAGTAGGACATCATTCGCAATACTAACTCAAATTGGCCTTACACATCAATCGACTGGGTCGATTAATTAGTAGGCCATACCTCTTTTTCTTGCTCAAGTCGGCCTAACACAGCAACCACCATACATCCCTCATTCTTATCTTTAGTTAGTAGGACATTTATCGCAATACTAACTCAGATTGGCCCAACGCATCAATCGACTGGGTCGATTAGTTAGTAGGACATATCTCGTTTTCATGCGCAAGTCGGTCTTACACATCAACCACCATACATCCCTCATTCTTGTGATTAGTTAGTAGGACATCTATGGCAATACTAACTCGGATTGGCCTTACACACCAATCGACTAAGTCTATTAGTTAGTAGGACATACCTCGTTTTATCGCCCAAGTCGGCCTTACACATCAACCACCATACATCCCTCATTCTTGTGATTAGTTAGTAGGATATCTATCGTAATACTAACTACTAACTACTAACACATCAATCGACTGGGTCGATTAGTTAGTAGGACATACCTCGTTTTCTCGCTCAAGCCGGCCTTACCCATCAACCACCATACATCCCTTCTGCTTTTTAACCATTCGACCCTTTCATTATTTACACATATATTCTGCGCACTTCTTTCTCTCCCCCATACTCCCCCTTTTACCTGATGTTTAAATTATTTCGCCGGTTTTGTTTGTTTGATTTTAACTTAGTCGGTTTGATGTAGAATTAAGCTTACTCTTACGTATTTCTTACGCCACCCCCCATTCTCTCTTTCTTAATGCCACGCCTAGCTCTTTTATAGTGGAACCAGCCCTCGTCATAAAACTTAAGTGGATCCCGCCCAACAATTGCTTTACATGATTAAATAGTGGAACCAGCCCATTGCTTCGCCTTTATCTTACTTTTCTTTGTTAGGTAAGCTCGACACAATAACTGCTTTACACAATTGAACAGCGGGATCAACTCTCGCCTCCATGACTTATGTAGGCTCGATACTGCCCCCATTAGTTGATTTGGTATAGAAATAATGTTACTCTTACGTGATGGTCCCTCCAAAGTTGTTATCATTGTAATCTCCAACTCCATTATTAATACATCACTTAACTGTTTTTATCAACATTAATTCACTAACTTAAATCCGACTGAAACTTCAGATCCTCAACTGTACCCGTTTCCATTAAAATACCGACTGAAACTTCAGATTCTCAACTGTACCCGTTTCCATCAAATACTGACTGTCCTCATCCTCGTCCAAAAACGAACTCCTTTTTAGAATCGTTTCTTTGCTGCTCTCAAAGTTCTCCCCTCCCCCGATTTTAGGTTTAGACTTTATGTGTTACCCATATATGGTCACAAAACTCATCCCTCTCTGATGTCAACGGAATTTCTTGACTTAGCACATTTGCTGTGTTTGCGTTCGTTAAACCCTGAACTGAATCTTTCTATATATGGAGCATTTCTCCATGCGCCGGAACTTGTTTATTATTTTAAAGCGATGCTGCATCTGTTATTTCTTTCACATACAAAAATGTTGATCGACTAATGTTATTCTCGTATTAACTGGATGTTAACTTTTCTTTATTATTTTCTTGGATGATTGTTGTATTAATATTTTAATTTAATTTCGTCACAAATAATATTTGCACATGACCCCTACTGACCCATTACAGGTGGAATTGAATTTAGTTATGGGTATGAAAGTGTGAGACGTTTTCTTTTTACTTGCGATGGATTTAATTTATATTATAAAAGTGTGAGACTTTTTTGTTCTAAAAATTTTACTTCATGCCACGTGTTTCCAATCCTTGATTAAGCATAAAGTGAAATTTCTTGTCTAGAAAACCCTGAAAATTTGATTTGGTCGCGTAGCGAAACAGAGTATTTTTCTTCATGCGCCACGTATATAAAACACGGAAATATTATGAAATTATAAATATACTGCTAAATCAGTACAGATTTGTCTAAAAATATTTTACCTCTTATACGGGATTGACTTATTTTAATAACATAATAACACTTCACTTCAAACACTTCTGGGATGTCCACTGTTTCCTTTAATTGTTGCTTACAGACCCTGTACGCACAAATTTCTCATGCAGTGAACAGACACCATGAATACGAAAAAAAAAAAAGAAGATTCAGAGCAGGCCTTGACTACTGCAACACGATTGGCAAGCCTGCTTTCAAAATGCAACAGTAGATTAGAGGTTATCTAATCGATTAAATACAAGAAATGTCAAAACAATTAAAACAAAACAGTATTTATATTTAGGGAACAAACTGAAAACTACAACTACAAGCTTCGATACATCTTATAACTCTTCGTTTCATGTTATCAAATGCATTTTGGTAATTGCATCCATAAGTTCTTGTATCGTATGAAAAGTCTATTTTTAAATTGTGTTTTTTAAAAAAGAGAAAATATAATAGTCCATAATGGTTAAATCAGAAGAACGCGGAGGAAAAGATACAATTCGGTCGTCAAAGAATTCCCGCAAGAACCTTATTGTTTCACGACTTGTGATCGCAGTAATTTGCTGATAATATGCGTTTAAGAGCTTATCGTTATCCAGTTGTTCAATGTAAGGTCGTATGAAATTATTGCGATCTCCTTATGCATTAACTGTGTCGTAAAAAAGTATAGGGTCAATAAAGCGTCTTCGTGACATTGCCATCCAAACGCCAACCTTTTGAGGGTGCAAAAGACTCTCTACCAACTCGTGGGGATTCTAAGCAGACCACAACCGCATATTTTATTTATTAACATATCCCGAAAGAGTGGACCATGCTTCATCTGAGAAAAAGCTGTTGTCGAGGATATCATCATTATTTAAATGATTTAGGAACCATTGACAGTACTCGGTTCTTCTAGGAAAATTTGTTGTAAATAGTCTTAATTAAACTGTTTTAATAGACCACTAAAACTGGAACATTCTTATAAGCCGTTCCAAAAGCGCCTACATTACGTTAAAACTGCACCTCAGGTATATCCTTTAACAAATACTCTATTGAGGCAATATATGTTGAGTATGCTCAACAACCTACAGAGGTCAAAAACTTGGAATAGCTTCATGAACTGTTGATTAAAGTGTTTAGTAAATTTCCAGGAATTTGTTGATTTATTATATGTCCTTATTTAAGCGTCAGACGAGTGTTTGCACTTCTTACTTAAGCACAGAGTAAAATTTCAAGTTTAGGATAGCCTGAAAAGTAAGCAGTATATTTTAAACGTCACATTAAATAGGTGTTTTGTACGCGTGGCCCATAAAGAAACATTTTTAGTAGAAATCCTGAAAATTTGGACCAAATTTGTAGGCTTTTCTAAAATAGACATTTTACTCCATGCTTAATCAAGGAGTGGAAACAATCGCAAGAAGTTTTAAATGTAACACAGAACCAAAGAACGCCTTAAAATATACATACGGATATGTAAATGTAAAAAAAAATCCCTGCATGATATAATTCTCGTAGTAGGAGAACTTTTTATATATTTATATAATTCTTTAAAAATAATATTAAATTTTATGCGAGCCATTAAACTGAAAGGCTATTATTTCTTTTAGCGGTGCGTGCATTTTCCATTCCCCCGGCCATTGTAGTGCGCCAGGAGGAGAAGGGGGAGTAATTTCTGTGGATTTTATTTTCGCAAAAGGAAAAATCTTGAAGCCATTCGCCTATATATCCTGGACCGTCGGCCGTTTTATCGGCTCAGTGGACCGAAAGTCAATTTCGGTTTGATGTGATGTGAATAAAATTGAACGGCAGCCTTGTCCCTATCATCCCCCCTCATCGACCATCCCATATACACTCATACACACACACCCACACACCCAGATTGGAGAGTCTTCGTAGGGATTAATACTACTATTTATTTACACTTTTATCAACGAGCTAACAAAAAATAATTATTAAAGAATGTTGAAAATAGACTAATTACAGTAACTAAAAATGGGGGTCATAAGTACTGAATTGGAAACAAATCATTGCAATATGAGCATACTATATGCTCTGAAAATATCAAAGCTGTTACGTGTATAGGGGTGGTGCATTCTGAAAGTGCCACATATGGAACACATTTTAATTTGAAGAAATATTGAAAAACCGTTTTTTCGAACCAGGGTCCCATTTTGTGATTAAATCAATAGTGAAAATAAAATAGATCTATCTCTAACTGTTTCCGTGTTTTAACTGAAAATCAATAAAATGTCGAGGGGCGGGGGGTGGGCCAAGAGTCAAAATGTTTGTTAAAAACTTATGATATGTTAATTATTTTCGATTATAATTGTTTTCAATTATATGATTACTTGATTTCTTGGTGGCAAGTGCCCCCTTTGGCCACACCCATGAACTCACCTTAAATTTATTGATTTTGCATATTTTTCTAAATAATTACCTAAATATAGCCTTTTTTTATACACCAACACAGAATACAAAAATTATCAGTCTAAAAATGAGCATTAAAATTTATTTTACAAACCGCAAAATGGAAACAATAATGGAATAGAAAAAAGAAATCAAAATAATTCATAAAATAAAAAGATAAATAATAATAGAACATCTAAATAGAAAATACCAACATTCTCTGTTATTATAGAACCGTTAAATGTGTAACTTCTAAGGTGGGTTTCCACCATTAAGAATGAAGTAAAATTTCGAGTTTAGAAAAGTCTGAAAATTTGGTTTGGTCGCGTAGCGCGCGTAGCGCTATGCGACCAAACCAAATTTTCAGGCTTTCTTAAACTCGAAATTTTACTTTATGAGCCACGCGTACAAAATACTGATTTCAAGTGAAGTTCAGAATAGTAGACTCTGCTTGATTTAATAATTGATCTTACATAATAAATTATTCCACATTTTCGGGATTTTCTAAACTAGAAATGTTACTTTATGCTTAATCAAGAATTAGAAACACTTATTACGATTTTCAAATAACTAAATTCTTTACAGCGTAGACATAGGGATTTATATACACAAAAGAAACATATGTCAAATAACATATTGCTTTCGTATTTTTACAAACTGCCGATCCCTCTACATAACCTAGTACTTAACCCGACGTTTTCAACCATTTAACATTTTGTAAACATTTTACAAATTAATTATTTCGTGTTTTTAATCATTAAATTTGATCTTCTGTTAGTTCTGCTTACAACTGATTCTATTTGGACAAGATTTTTAAATATTACTCTCAAAGCGCACAAGTTAAATGAGCAATTTGCGAGTGCTGTTTGGTTAATCGCAAAAAAACAGTTGAATTTGGGCATTCGAATTAAAGTTTGCGTTCGCGAATACATTTTTTATTGAAAAGTCTTTTGCAAGTGCATAATTGCGTGCACGAATAATTATAAATAATCGCCCCCAGGTTATAAAAACTTATACGGTAAACAGCAGTGAGCTATTTCTAAATGCGTTGTTATTATGTCGTAGCACAATCCAGTTGATAGTGCTCAACCCTTTCATGGGCACGAGACTATTTTATACAAAAGAAAATCATCACACCGTTTAGCAATTATTAGGTCTTATTTATTTACATATAGTTATACTCTAAATTTATTTCTTTTGGTTTCAGGTTCTCCGGAAAACAGAGCAGAGAGCTGCTAAACGTTGAAAATACTACCTACAGTATGTAAAAATATAGAAAGAAGATATTTTTTAAGGATTGTAATATTGGGCAGGAACTTGGATTACTAGGAGACTTTGTTAAAAAAATAATAGTATATTAGGTAACGAGAGTGGTATGCAGCATATTACATATGAGCGGACATGTTGCGCACGAGCCGCGCAGCGGCGAGTGCAGTATTCCGCGAGTATGTAATTGCCAGACCACTCGAGAAACGTACGATACTTTACCTACGCCCTAGCAAAATAAACAATGAACATGAAAGAACAACTTATTTATTGCAATAATTTTCAATAGTAACATGACAATGATGAAAACTAAATTACTACTTGATCAATATACAGGGAATTTTTCTTTTAGGTAAATAGCTGTACATTTTCCGACATTTGATCTTTTTTAATAGAGTTCAATTTGAAGCTTTAAACGAGTGTTTTCCACTCCCAGACTAAGCATACAGTAAAATTTCGAGTTTAGAAAAGCCCCGTAAAAATTTGTCGAGGGTCGCAGCGACCCGAGACAAATTTTCTGGGCTTTTCTAAACTCGAAATTTTACTTTATACGCCACGCATATAAAACACTGATTCCAAGTGAGGTTCAAATATACATGAAGTTCACAATATTTTAGTGTTTTATACGCGTGGCGCATGAAGTAAAATTCCGAGTTTAAAAAATCCCAGAAAATTTGTCTCGGGTCGCTGCGCGACCATCGACAAATGTTCACGGGGCTTTTCTAAACTCGAAATTTTACTTCATGCTTATTCTGAGAGTGAAAACACTCGCCTAAAACTTCAAATTGAACTCTTAAAAAAACAACGAATAACTAAAGGTTTTAAGAAAATACGCTGAATTTGGATTACGTATACTTTAATAAAAATCTCCCTGTACATCAAAGAAATGTCATTTGGTTGTGCGGTAAGCAATCAGCTGTCAGCACGTAATGTACTTGTCAAAGCTATTACGTGCATGTGTACGTAATGTCAATCATACTTGTCAAGATGACAGTGTGGTATGATGCGGTAACTAGATAGGGCGTAGGTATAACTTGTTTTCGGCTAAGTATATCTCTGAGTAAATTTTAATAGCTTATTGTGACCTTGTTACTGGCTATGCCTCGTACTAAAAAAATGTATTTTCCAGTGATAAATTGAGAAATAAGCATGATTAATTATTTTGGTAAAAAAAATGGCAGATGCGCATTGTGTGTTTCTTTAAGCATAATTTTGTTGCTTTATTGATTTCAACGGCAAATTAGTAAATATCTGGACTAGGTTATAGATATAAGCATGTATAAGTAATATTTTTTGTGTTGTCCAAGTGCGTGCTATTGGATATTTATCCGTGAACCCGAGCATCCCGCAATCCCATATTTATGTTATCGTGTCTTGGAGATATTTAGTGTGCTCATTCCCGGTAGTCCCACGCTGTTTTCAGGCAGCATACATTACTCACACAATTGATTGATAAGCACCAGCATCCATCCCTGCAGGGAATTCCTATCCATCACAACTTGTTATTTATTCTTATTTCCCAAAAACCCATACCGCCACACCGCACCGCACCACACTCGCACACACAAAGTATGAACTTATGCATGTATACAAAGGCGGCAAGTTTTAATTGCGAATTCTTGAAGGGAGAGCGGAATGCCGAAGATGCGGGTGTATCTCGGGATTTAAATCTAAACAATACACCCCCACAACTCAGCACAATGCTGAAGATATGCAACAAAGTAGTTCTGGTGTGTATCACAGCCATTGCACTCGGAATAACCTAATTACATTCAACGCTGCACATCTAGAACAGAACATTCCCGACGCTCAACCCCCCCTTACAGAGCCAACCCCCCTTATAAAATTATTCACACTGTGATAACTCAAGTTACGTAACTTATTCCAACCATTGCCAACTATACTAATCTACAACATTGTTTTTTAACATGTACAAATTCAGAGCTTCAAGGCTTATTGCCCTAATTTAGGACATTTAAATAAAATTCGAAATCGTGGTACCAAGGACGTGTTTTAATTTAATAAAAGCAATAAACATGGATCACAAAGTAACTGAGTCCACAATAAATCATAAAAAATATTCTAAAATTAAAGTTACAGGAGTTAAAAGTGAACATTATAGTGTGAATCTTTAATGAAAATCGCTCGGCTTTTATTTAAAGAGTTGCCAGAAATGAATCGATAGGTCAAATTACTTAAAATACAGGGTTTACTGAATTACAGCTTTAAATTATTTTCTGGATCTGCGTTCGGCTTATACAACGTTTTCACTGTGTATAATGAAGATGAAATGAATAGCCTGACTCGTGCACGTCTTACTCAAAAAAACATTATTTATTGACAACCTTTTTTTGTTTTTCAAAAACTATTTCATGTCTATAAAAAAAAAGTAACAAATTCGGGAACGGCCGGAACATTCCGCCACCCTTAAAAGATAGTGCCTGCTTTCAACTACTCATCGGTAGAGGGCACAACTTGGCGAATGAGCGAGTAATCGTCCCTGTACCCGTTCTTAGGTCAGCCACTCTCGCTATATTGTCTCGTCCCTTGTACAATTTTATTATTCGCCCTATATTTCAGTGGCACAGTGGGCTATTATTATCCTTTACCAGCACGACCATGTCTTCTTTCAATTCACCCTTTGAAGACTTCCATTTCTTTAGTTCTTGCAGTTCTGATAACTTTTTCTTCGCCCAGCGTTTGAAGAATAGCTGCCTCGCCACCTGAATTACTTCGTAGCTCTTCAATCGTAACGGTGAAATTCTTGCGAGGTCTACTTCAGGCACCATTTCCATTTTCCTACCTATTAAGAAATGAGATTGTGTGAGTGGTTTCAAGTCATTAGAATCGTTTGGTAAATAACATAATGGCCGAGAATTAAGTATACCTTCAATCTGTATGAGAGCAGTTTCTAGTTCTTCAAACGTAAACTTTGTGTTTGCGTGTTTTTTCCATTGTCAGTATGCACATGCGCAGGATAACCTCAAGTAAAACGCCTAAATGCGGCTAAGAAAGTTTCAGTGCTGAACTCGCTAACAGTTTCAATATGAATCGCTTTTGTTGCGAAACATACAAACACTGCGAAATATGCTTTACTGGTCTTTACCACGACCTTTCTTGTTTTTAATTAATATTGGGCCAGCATAGTCAATTCCGACAACGGCAAACGGATAATTAACTTTTACTCTATGATCTGGTAAAGTACACATTATAGGTGAAGCTGTATTAGGAATGCACTTGAAACATTGAACACACTCATGTACTACCTTTCTAGTCAACGATCTACCTGATAAAGGCCAGTAATGATCACGTATATTAGTTAGTAAAGCTGTTGGTCCTAAATGAATATGTATTTTGTGAATACTACGAAAAATCAATCTGGTAAAACCGTGCTTACTACTTAAAAGTGCAGGATATCTTTTCATAAAAGAATACACGGTCGAGTTAAGGCGACCGCCAACTCGAAGAATGCCATCGTTGTCTACAAAAGGATTCAACTTCTTTAACGACTCCCGAAATGGCCTTTCTGCCTTCATTAGCAGCAATTCAGGCTTAAACGATTCTTATTAAGCTAATCTGGTTAATAAAATATCAGCAGCATTTAAGTTTGCAGGTAATAAAGGGCCAAAATTACGATTATCTGCCACATTTTTGCAATTTTCAATGAATTTTAGAATAAAAGCAGTAACTCTGACTAATTTCATATAATTAGAATAGTCATTAAAATGTATCACACCATTTTCAACATTCGTTTGCAGCATAAAAACAGTCTTTTTCATTTCTGGTGGATTAATATTGAATTCTAAATAGGCCATTTTTCGTGGTCCTCCTGTAAGCATGAGGGGTCATTCCACCAGAAACTACAGTTTAACTCTGATGGTTGCACCCTTCTAGAAATAATGTTAGCAGGATTATCAGACGTGCTTCTTTTTGCAATAATAACATTTATAACCTGCCTTAGTTACAAATGATCTTTCAGTAGAAACGTTATTTGGTTTTTTTGACTCAGAACGCCCTAATAATGTTTCTAACAATTCTGCCTTAGACTCTAAAAAGGAAATGAATGCAGCTACAGGTTTAATTGACTTTGCTGTTGCTTGAATTTTCTTGCCTTCCCAATCTTGAGCTAATGACATATCTAGCTTGCCTGTAAATATGTATAGCAAGATGGTGTCCCAACTCTTTATTGATTCACCCAACGTAGATAAGCAATGTTAATGCTTGCTAGCCCTGTCAGCAAAATTAATTGATTGAATCGTCTGTCCAATTATTCCTAAGCTGTCTTATATTTGGCTGCATGCAGTAGCCGAACCAGTAAGGCAAGAACGCAAATAATGACATTTGTCAGTATCTGTGATTGAGCTATTATTATGAATCGTTGATTCATACCTTGTCTTAAATTCCAACCACTTATCGAAACTTCCTGAAAACTTTGGAAGTTCAATAGAAGGTAATTTAAAATGTGACTAATTTGAAGAACTGCTGGTTTCACTAGCAGTAGAATGAATACCAATATCTGACAGAGGATTATTAGTGAAATAAGAGTCAACAGACGGTTCATGCTCATTACTAACAGTAGGTTCAAACTCGTTAGTAACGCCTACACTATTAGGTGCAGCTATTAAATTAGTGCTTTCTGTTGTTGGGATTAAAGCAGGTTTCAATGCTTTGTTTTCAATATCTCTAGACTGGATTATTGCACTGACATAAACTTCTTCCACTTCAGTCCTGTAGTCAAGCGTTTCGTCTAATTCTGCTTCTTCTACTAACTCCTCGATCTATAATTGAATTAAATTAAATTCGGGTTTTCTCCAAGACGAAATACTATTTTTGAAAGTTTGCTAGCGGAACTGGAAGTAAGCGTGTGTAGTACGCACAAATCTTGAGATAAAGTTTTTTCGGAGACTTACCGTTTAGCCGCAAATTGTATTATAAGTTCCAATTTTGAGGTTATATAGGTTGATATTTTAGGGTAAATAAACATATTACAGGTATAAATTGTACACATGATGAAATTATTTCCAAAATTATGACGTAATTAATGAACATTGTAGTATTATCTTCATTTATACAGCCAAATTCACGATATTTATTTTACACTAAATATGACGTGTACTGACGTTTATTTTAAATAATGGATACATAAACCAGATCCATTAGTAAATTACAAGTATTTTAATTGATTAAATTGTATTATTGTAAGAAAATTGTAATCTTATTTAATGACTTACCGTTAGCACCTTGCAACCTACTTTACCGACCGAAAGAAAGAAGTTTAAAATGCTTTTGTTTTGGTGTTTATTATAACAAAATATTTTATTTTCGTGTCATCAAACACGTAATTTAATTTTAGTCGTGCAAAAAGTGTTAAAACGGCCCTTTTAAGTGGACAATTTTGAATTGAAAGTAAGTTAAACCATTTTTTTTTTGAAAAATAATATTCAATTTAATATTTTAATTACTTGAGAAACAAGTTTTACACCAATTGTTTAGCATAATTATTCTGCATAATTTCAATTACTTACATATTATAAATTCAATACTACTATTCTCATAACACTTTGCAATATTTATATCCTTCTAAAACTTAATGTAAAAGCAGGAAATAACCTACCTAATTTACCATATTTGTCTCGACTTTACTTTACACAATATAATATAGATTCACACTGGAGTGACATATATCACCAATTAAAATCAATAAATTCACTACGGAAATGATAAAAGTTCACTTTTGTCAACTTTGATATTTTGACTAGAAACTTCTATAAAACCTCACTGATTGCTGTTAACCATTACAATCTTTACTGGAGACATTGGGGAAGTCGAAAGAAATGTTTGTTAAAGACTTCAATCTAACTTCAACTCAAAGTTAGATTCAACCGGTTGACGATTATAGCACATTAGCACATTACATTTGGACTTATATGGATTTATAGAATAACTAACATGAATTAATACACTCTTGGAAATTCATTTGGGCTGAATTCTAGTTTGAGTCAACGGCTATATTTTTCCGAAAAAAAATGTTTGCTCACGTTGAATATTCCACATACTTCTAGGTTAGGTTAGGTTAGGAGAAAGGTTTGCAATAGAATAAATTGCGTAAATCTCTTTGCGCACGATGATTATTTTACATACTGCCAGGACTCAATATTTTCAAAATTTTCAAACTATTTTTTTTATTTATTTAACATTTCCGGCCGAAATTAATTGCATATCTAGATAGTGCTCGTCGAGTACTTTCAAATAATATCATTTTTATCTAAAATACCGACAGGGTGTATAGCAAATTCTTACCCCATATTTAAATAATATTTTTATAGCATAAAGTATTTCTTTTGTGAGGACTACACTTACTAGAAGTGTCGCAAGGAGGCCAGCGATGAAGGGGATGATACCTCTGTGTCTGATCAGACAATTTGTTAAATTTCTAGTAAGCAGATCTTTTTTTAAATTTGAATACACCTTGCACAGTCTATTTTTTTTATACCAAAAGTTAAAATGCTCATAATCTAAACATGAATAATAATCAATCTAGAATTATATATTTAGTTTAAACAGTAGACGTCACATTTAGTGTGAAATTAATATCGTGATTTTAGCTGTATAAATGAAGAATATACTACAATTTAGATAAATTGCGTCATAATTTTGGAGATAATTTGATCATGTGTACAATTTATACCTGAAATATGCTTATTTACCCGAAAATACTAACCTATATAGCCTCAAAATTTAAACTTAAAATACGATTTGCGGCTGAACGGTAAGTCTCCGAAAGAACTTTATCTTTACATTTGTGGGACTCTTTTAAAAACCAACGAATAATAATGTTTGATATCTTGTACGGTTTTGCTACAAAAATATAAAATATGAATATGGTATCCTCAATTTCCTTGACAAAATCCTAATACAAGCAACATACAGTGAATTATTCTTTTAGTTAAACATATGCCAAAGCTGTAAATTTTCCGACATTCATGTTTTTTAAAAGAGTTTAATTTGAAGCTTTAAACGAGAGTTTTCCACTCCCAGACTAAGCATGAAGTAAAATTTCGAGTTTAGAAAATTTGTCGCGCAGCGATCCGAGACAAATTTTCTGGGCTTTCCTAAACTCGAAATTTTACTTCATGCGCCACGCGTATTAAACACAGATTTCAAGTGAAGTTCCAATATACATAAATTTCACCATATTTTAATGTTTTATACGCGTGGCGCATGAAGTAAAATTTCGAGTTTAGAAAAGCCCAGAAAATTTGTCTTGAGTCGCTGCGGGACCCCCTCGACAAATTTTCACAGGGCTTTTCTAAACTCGAAATTTTACTTCATGCTTAGTCTGGGAGTGGAAAACACTCGTTTAAAGCTTTAAATTAAACAAAAACAAGAAATATCTAAAGAGTTACAGAAAATAGGCTGAATTTGGAATACGTATACTTAATAGAAAAACTCCCTGTATTTGTTTGTTCCGGAGAAATATGAATATTTCTAAACCACAATGAAGATAACTATTAATTCTTAAAAAAAACACTCGTTAATTAGTGTTATACACAATTGACGTTTGTTAAACAATAGCGGCCACAAAGAAAAAGCATGTATTTTAAATCACCCGAAAAACTAGATTTGATTTTTACTAAATAATAAAAAATAATGTATTTGTATTTTAATTTTTTGTTGCAAACCTGCACAAGATATTAAACATTATTAAGAGACATAGAAGCTTTTAGATATAGATAAGTTATATTAAATCATCATATTTTGATCCCAGGAATCTATAGTCAAGCCATTTCCCTACATTAACGATACACTCTGTATATTTCAATATAACAATTTTTAATTATCCAATACATGACATTTTTTATTATCCAATTCAGGAATCTGTTGAATATTAAAGTTATAGGACTTAATTTATTGGCAATATTTGTTATGAATTTAATAGAAATCTGAGGTATTGTTAAAAGTGCAATTATGTTTCACGCGTTATTTAAGGAAATGGACAGGATTGTTACAAACGTTATCTGTCAGTTTTATCATTGTTGTCATACTCTGAGTAAACCTGACAGGTATTTGATTTATTATAAATCAATACGATATCAAAAACTTCTATTATTACAGAAAATTGCCAAAATTGGAGTTCAGTATGTGAAATAAAAGTAAATGATATTGATAAGAGAAAGACCTAATTGTTTTGAAAGAATATCCATTTTTGAATAAAATTTAGAAGGGAGTCAAAAATATTAGTCTTCTAATATTACCCTCACATTTTATCTAGATATTTATTAGGTATATTCATTTCTACATTATAGGGTGTAGTAAAAACGTATAAACTTTTGTTAGATGTTATTTTATTTTTATTATATAAAATAGTAGAAGTTGTTAAATGTGGCCATTACAATGGCGATTCGAGGATTAGAGAAACTTTCTTAAATCCGCAATAAAGTTGAATCGGAATCCAGCCGGATAAATAAAAAGGAGTAAAAAGTTAAATTACGCCACTGTTAAACTTGGAAATCCCTTGTTAAACCTTCCAGTGGAATCCCTTTGTATGCGCCGCGCGGGGCGAAAACTGGGGATGAGGCGTGCGGGGAGGAGGAGGAGGAGAAGAAGAAAAAAGATAAAACCGGCAATAACCGCAAATTTCATTGCAGCCAGAGGTATTCTTTAATGAAATCCAATCAAGGCTGGGAGCAGGAGCCCGAGCCGGCGTGGGAGTTCCATCGATCCTTTCGACAGCGTCGGAATTCGTGTCTCAAGTGAAAGGGTGAAAGGGTGCGTGTGTAGTTAACGGATTGATGGCTTGTTTCAGCTGAGGGTTAGTGGGTACAGAGGCATTAACATGCTGCTTAAACCGATTTGGGTTACGAGGTGTGCGTATTGATTGGAATTCAACACCAGCCCACGCTCACATACTTATCTACATAAATTAATCCAGTTGCTACTACTGTTCAATTCAAATTACACTAAATCCCATATGTATGTACACACAACAAGTCTAATGTATCTAAAAGTTATATACTGCCCTAAAATATAAATTAATTTCATCTCATATTATTTTACCCATACAGTTCTATTAAATATAAAAACGTACATTTACTATTTTACTGTTTTATGTTGTAGGCGTTTACTTTGAGTTACATCTTAAATACACCTGTAAATAAAACACTTTTTTACTTTGTTTAGCCACTATATTGCACTAAATTCTGTGACTATCTAGTAGTCATTCTCGAACCACTTTTGGTTGGATTGATTACTAGATAGTCGAAACTATAGTCACAGAATTAAGTGCAATATACAGTGGTTAACCCTTTCGGCAGTGGCGGTGGCATTTGCCACCACTAAAATTTGGTAAACATGCTAGGATTTTTTTTAAATGTATGCATGTAACTTTATTAATAATCGTTTGTTTTTTAAAATAGTTTAATTTAAAGTTTCAAACGAGTGTTTTCCACTCCCAGATTGAGTAAAACTTTAAGTTTAAAAAAAGCCAGAAAATTTGGTTTGGCGCGTATTCAGATTTTGTCATTAATGCACTGTATTTTCACTATTGCAATATTATTACTGTAAGACTTGGTTAGCTGTCTTTTGATTATAATGTGATTTTGTCATTAAATCACTATATCGACTTTATTTTTACTATTGTGACCTATATTAACTGACATTAGTCTATCGTGTCACCTTGACTTAAACGACGATAGTCGGTATTTAGTCCATTGTGTCAACTTGACATGAGTCGCCGTCAGCCGACATTTGTCTATCTTGTCAACTTGAAATGATATTGAGTTCAATGTATCAAACTTGATACAGGCCTCTGAGCTTTCCGAAATTGCCTCGACCTGAAAGACCTTTTGTAATTAACCTTGACTTACATGAGTCCCTCAATGTCTGGACCTCTTGCGTGATCTACAATAACTTGAGGGTTAATGTGTACTATGTCATCCGGCTTTAAAGTGACCGATGACAGGTAGTTTCCTCTTTGAAGGGACATGGCAGAGAATTCACAAAATAGGTGCTTTGCTGTTTCTTGTGCCTCGTTGCAGAATCTGCAATTGGCATCAGTTGTCTGACCCATCTAAGTGAGGTGGTATTTCAAAGGACAGTGTCCGGTAAGAAGGCCGGTTATAAGCCTTAGGTTGCCCTTGCTTAGCCTGGGAAACTATTTGGCTCTTAGGCTCTTTACGCATATTTATGTAACCGACATTAGAAATAGTCTGCCTGTTTTCTTAGAAATATTTAATAATATAAACTTGTTTACTTTTTTAAACAATCTCTGCAGAAGAATTTAACAGATTTTTTCAACAATTGCCCATAAAATTGTCAATTCTTTACCTGAATCAAATCTATATATTTAATGTGTACAAACGCTACCAAGGGCAACCAATATTTCAAATTTACTGAAGTGTCTCTACGAACTGTCAGAGAGATCATAAAACAGATATATACGGCATCAGTTCTAATATTATAAAATCAGTAGCAGACCTATACTCTCACCTCTAACTAAGGCTATTAATATATGTATCCGAGAAAACAAATTCCCAGGAGTTTTAAAATGAGCATTAGTTATTTTAATACACAAATTCATAACATGATACAAATAACTATCGCCCCATTTCATTACCTCAAATTTTTTGAAAAATATTTGAAAAAATTCTGCAAATCCAGCTATTTAACTTCTTCGAAGATAAAAACTTATTAAGCAATGAGCAATTTGGTCTCAAAAAAAGGAAAGTCTACAATATTCCTCTCAGACAGAACGCAATGTGTCTCGTGTAATGGTAAATTATCAAACGGTTTGCTATTGTAGTATGGGGTTCCGCAAGGGTCAATCTTAGGACCCCTACTATTCCAAATATATATAAACGATTTACCAGATACCATTAATTCTACAAAAATAGTTTCATATGTAGATGATACTACATTGATTCGACTTGGATAAAGCTAGGAGGATGCGCGGGGATTTCCAAATTCTTGCTGACAAGTGGTTTGTTAATAACAAGTTAAAACTAAATAAATCTAAGTCAGCCACTAACACTAATACTAACATTCTCACTATCAGCAAAATATCGGAAGAGAGACACTGTAACATTTCTTGGGCTTTATATTGACAATAAATTAACATGGACGTCTCATGGGGATATTTGAGCCATCACACTATGTTTCTATATATTCCTGTTACGTAGACTTTCCAAACTGTATCAAATACTTTTCCGCATACTTTTCTTTAATTCAGAGTGACATATCATATGGGATTATAATATGGGGTAACTCCACGATTTTACATCGTATATTTGGACTGCAGCGAAAAGTCATTCGAATTATAGCTGGAATTGGTTTTAATGATGATTGTCGGCAAGCCTTCATTAAGCATAAAATATTGACTTTACCATGCATATTCATACTGCACTGTCTCAGTCATGTAAGGAAAAACATACCCGATAACGATGTAGAGTCGAATAGTCACTGCTATGAAACTAGATTTAAGTCAAACTTAAAAATGAAACCATATAGATTAACAACATTCCAAACTGGCACAAGGTATCATGCAGTCAAATTCCGCAAAGAAACTCGAAGCAAAACAATTCTTTAAACTGATCAAGAATATTCTTTTAGCGGAGGCTTTCTATAGTTGGAATGAGTACCTGAACCACGATTTTAGGGTCCTTGCACAGGAATACAGCCGATTTTAATTTAATTTTTTTACACTTTTATATTTAATATTTTGTATCATCTCTTTTTTTATGTTTCTTAGGATACAATGTCCTTAGTTTTTATAATATTTTAAACATTAGTCTTAGTTTTAGTTATTATTGTATGACACTTTTATAATAACGTGTGTAAAACATAGTATGGTACTAGCACCAATAAAATTATTATTATTTGAAATAAAACAACGCAGTTGGGAGGGTTTCACTTTTATTTTTGAACACTGCAACATGTTTCACCACACAGTGGCTTCATCAGGCAGATGAAATAATGATTTTACAAAATAAGTTAATAGAAGGGGGGGGGGGAATGAGGTAATTAGGCTGAAACTAATACAAACAATTTTGAGCGACTAAATATTGATTAGGGGTGAATTGTTTACTTCTATTTAATAGAATACCTTTTTTGTTATATTTATTAATTTCTAATTCTTCTAATAAGTTTAATTTACGACTTTTGTTACATTCGTGCAAAATTTTGAATTTAGGGTTAAAGTTATGTTGGTATTCGATTAAATGATTTGCATATAAGCTTTTACCTGTACTTTGTAAAATCATTATTTCATCTGCCTGATGAAGCCACTGTGTGGTGAAACATGTTGCAGTGTTCAACAATAAAAGTGAAACCCTCCCAAATGCGTTGTTTTATTTCAAATAGTATTATGGAGTTTCATCATGTATCCGCCTCATCAATTAAATATTTAAAATTATTATTATTATTTGTATTAAATATATCGCCTATATAAGTAAAAAATACAATATTTTTTAGATTAACAGACGATAATTTATTTTGTACCAACAAACGAAATAAACCTATTCTTAGAACTCAAAGAACACATTGATTTTCGAACAATAGACATAAAAAACAAAGGAAATCCTAGATTGTAGATACTTCCCGAAACGCGTCGCATAAAACACCTTTAATTAACGAAAAAGAATGGGCCGGAATTAAACGAAAAAAAAAAAAAAGAAAAACAGACCGATCTGGATCACTAGATTTAATTCGCTCGTAACTTGTTCCAAGGGGACGATAAATTTAATCGCAATTTGTCATTATTTCGGGATGTTCCGTTACCAACACACACACACATACTCAAAGAAATAATTAACAAGTTTCCCAACACACACACATGCACACACCTCTTTCGAGCCGCGAGAGGATTTATATACAGGCGACCATTGTGAAAGAACAATAAAAATTTATTGTTTGGCACCTTATACTCGCCCAATTAGGCCCGCGTGTGGATGGGGGACTCGATGTTAATGGTGGCTAGTTTTACACGATTGATTTGATTGCGCTGTAAAAAGACAAGGCATTAAAACCGGACACTTGTTACGGGTGTGTATTATTAGATTGATTAAATGAGAGATAAATGTTTTTTTTGAGTTTGTGTCGGTTATTATTTCCGTGCTTACTGGTAAATGGGGGGTTTAAAATGATTAACTCTGTTTTTTTTGTATTTATAATATACGTTTAAGTGTATTTTCTTAAATATGACGTGTTTGAGGCTACAAAAATGTAACATTAAATAATGTAAGCTACTATAAACTAAATGATGTAGAAGCATCCACAATACAAAGTAACATACAGGGGATTTTTGTTTTAAATATACATACAGAAAGTTTTCTTTACAGGTTTACACATCCCAATTATGTTCTGTAAGTGTTCGTTGTTTTTTTAAAAGAGTTAAATTTAAAGGTATATACGAGTGTTTTCGACTTCTAGTATAAGCATACATTTTAAGCCTACACTTGGAGAACCACGTGGCTGATGGGTTTATAAATTCTTGGAGAGAGTTTAGGGTTAAGGCTAGGGTTTATGAATGGGTGATTAAGGCAGGATCATCCGCAAACAGCAGGGGATAACAGGTTGAGTCAATAAAGTTGAGATTAGGATTGTATAAGTCGGAGCAATATATGTTGTATACTAGAGGGGATAGAGGGGAGCCTTGAGGAACACCTTGTGCGGAATAAAATGTCGAGGATAAGGTTTGTCTTATACGGATTTGAAGTTCGCGGTTGAGAAGGAAGTTTGGATTAGGTTGATGAGGTAGTAAAATTTCGAGTTTAGAAAACCCTGAAAATTTTGTTTGGTCGCATAGCTTTGAATTTTACAATGTATTGTATCATAGTTTTATTGTAGCTTTCATAATAACAAATTAAAAAAAATCTTGAATTTTATGTAGAATGTAGATTGCACATTTTTCATATTATTTCTTTCTAAAATATATTTTAGACATTGAAAAAGATTTAAAATATAGGTGAATATTATACAATATATTGATATATGACATACTTCAACAATAGGTTTTTTTTTTCTGAAAAAAACAAAATTATAAAGTAACATTTCATAATAACAATACTTGAGAAACAAATGTAAAGAGAGTGCCTTCGAGGCCGAATAAATCCATCATTCAGCGAAGAGCGTACCTTCTCTTGATGCTGGTACATTATTTCTTTGGTTTATAGCGTGGACGCGACCATATTTAAAGCAACCCCAACAGACACGAAATTACACGGCAATTACGACCACCGCGAAATTTATTTATTATCAGCGCTCCATGACCATCATTACATTACCATGCGGCTGATATGCAAATAAACCATATAATTATCGACCCGCACAGGAATCGATGACGACAAAAATTGATTGTACAATATATACACAAACACACACGAGCACGCATAATCTTTACATGAATTTATTATAGACGATAAAATTATAAATATGCATATTTTTTACAAACTCTTCGCTTTGTATATTTTTAAATTACTTTTCAAAACATATAAGCAATTATATAAATAAAGTAGTTTTAAAACTTACTTAAAAATAGTAACCATGCTTGTAATTCACACATTAAAAACATGTATTTATCTAAATTTTGAAACCACTTTTTCAAATTGTGTACTGGGTGTCCGTATTTCGACAGAATGTATGGGTATCTCGGTTATTTGAAGAGATAGAGAGTTGGTTAAATTGGAGCAAAATTAATTTAGATCTTTACTCTATATAATTATATACAATAATATTCCACTTTAAAAAACATAACATTAAAAATCTAACGTTTAGTTTTGTACACCTTGTAAATTAATTTTGTGATTAAGTGAAAAAATGTGTACATTTTTACATACATGGATTAAATTATAACACACTTAAATTTATTGTACATTTGATGTGTAAAATTGTATTCTTTTGATTTTTGTAAAAAGTGTCTTATAAACAGTTGAATAACTCATTTGTTTGACAACTCCTAGGGCCCAAAAAGTGCCTATAATTTGCTTACATATCACTCTTGAGGAGCTGATTTATTGCTGTACTGATATACAAGGTATTTGTTTATAAACAAAATATTGATAATTGTTATGCGTTAGTGTTACTCAGACCTATAAAAAGCTAGATTTTTCAATAAAGTGTAATATAAAATTTAAAATATTCATGTTTATTTACATAAAATGTATACGTTAGATTTGCAACGTATGTCCAAAAATTCGATACAAAGTCAAAAATGGTTTACAATTATTCATCAACATTTATCTGAATTGAGTAGCGCTATAACCTAATTCTGACGCATAGATGCACTTCAAATTCGTCCTTTTCTGTGTGAATAATAATAAACTTTTACCTACACCCTATCTAGTAACCGCATCATACCACACTGTCATCTTGACAAGTATGATTGACATTACGTACGCATGCACGTAATAGCTTTGACAAGTACATTACGTGCTGACAACTGAACTGATTGAGCTGATTGCTTACCGTACAACCAAATGATATTTCTTTGATGTACACGGAGTTTTCTTTAAAGTACACGTATTCCAAATTCAGCTTATTTTCTTTAAATCTTTAGTTATTCGTTGTTTATTTTTAAGAGTTCAATTTGAAGCTTTAAACAAGTGTTTTCCACTCCTAGACTAAGCATGAAGTAAAATTTTGAGTTCAGAAAAGCCCCGTGAAAATTTGTCGAGGGTCGCGCAGCGTATAAAACACTAAAATGTTGTGAACTCTATATATATTTGAACCTCACTTGAAATCAGTGTTTTATACGCGTGGCGCATGAAGTAATATTTCGAGTTTAGAAAAGCCCAGAAAATTTTCACGGGGCTTTTCTATACTCGAAATTTTACTTCTATGCTTAGTCTGGGAGTGGAAAACACTCGTTTAAAGCTTCAAATTGAACTCTTTTTAAACACAACGAATGTCGGAAAATGTACAGCTTTATTCCTGATCAAGTAGTAATTTAGTTTTCATTACTATTATGGTACTATTAAAAATTATTACAATAAATAAGTTGTTCTTTTATGCTCATTGTTTATTTTGTTTGGACGTAGGTAACGAATCGTACGTTACTTGAGTGGTATCGCAATTACATACTCACGGAATACTGCACGAGCCGCTGCGCGGCTCGTGCGCAACATGTCCGCTCATATGTAATATGCTGCATACCACTCTCGTTACGTAATATACTATTACCTACGCCCTATCTAGTAACCGCATCATACCACACTGTCATCTTGACGCGTATGATTAACATTACCTACACATGCACGTAATAGCTTTGACAGGTATAATTCATGCTGACAGCTGAACAGCTGATTGATTACCGCACAACTATATGACATTTCTTTGTTGTATATTGATCAAGTAGTAATTTAGTTTTCATCAATGTCATGTTACTGTCAAATATGATTGAATAAATAAGTTGTTCTTTCATGCTTATTGTTAATTTTGTTAGGGCGTGAGTAAAATATCGTACGTTTCTCGAGTGGTATGGCAATGAATTACATACTCGCGGAATATTGCACCAGCCGCTGCGCGGCTTGTGTATATGTAATATGCTGCATACCACTCTCGTGACGTAATATATTATTATCGTTGCTCTTGATTTAAACAAGACACTTTTTTACTTAATGTTTCGTGTGATGATCGTTACTTAGTAATACAAAAGATTGACAATTATAAATTTATTATGACTGCTAAAATTGAATGACTACTGTCAGGACTTTGTTAATTAATAGATATGACATCATTGTTTCCAAGGCACTCTTTACAAAGAAGAATATATTATAGTTTTAAATATCAAATCTGAAATAAACTGTGATTGTCATACATCACTTAGTTCAGAAAAAAATACTGTTTTCAAAAATATAAAAATCCAAAACGGCGCCTATACGAAAAACCAATAGTTGGCCATGGTTCCCGA
The DNA here is from genome assembly GCA_932526585.2 of Philonthus cognatus. Classification (NCBI taxonomy): domain Eukaryota; kingdom Metazoa; phylum Arthropoda; class Insecta; order Coleoptera; family Staphylinidae; genus Philonthus; species Philonthus cognatus. Next base: position 60,621,273 of record OW052246.1, read on the forward strand.
GTAAATATTATAGTTATCTTAAAATAAAATATGCTACCAGATGCCTCAATAAACAGTGCCTATATACTGTCAGAGGTATAAATATCTATACTCAATAGATTTTGAATAAAAAATAGAAAGGAAATTTTAAGAAATCTGTTTTTTTCTTAGTGATATCTCGAAAACAAAAATAGATATTTTAAATTTGTTTTCAGATTATTAGTGGGCTCTATAATACGCAACCTTGTCTCAGTTTAACCATCTCTCTATCTCTTCAAATAACTGAGTTCCCCATACATTCTGTCGAAATACGGATACCCTGTATATGAGTTTTGAACAAATTAATCCACACAAATTCGCGTGAAACTGTAAATATAAACATGATAGACTCTCGCCCTCCGTAATTAATCAAAGCCGAGGGTCCGCAATAAATCCCCACCCGAAACTCGCAACAATTCGGGATTTAAATGCTCCGAGACCGGACCCCAATTAATCCCACAAACGTCTCGCAAGGAAACGATAAATAAATTCGCTTTTGCGGCGAATGCGAAGTAAACGCGTTTGACATATTTCCCCGGCCGGTCAATTTAATAAATATTACTGGCCCGCGATAAAGCCCTTATTTATTTAAGGAGAGAACATTTCTCCGACGTAAATCAGCGGACGCGTTCGTACGTCCGCTATAAATAAATAAACAGGCCCCGGCCAATGGTCCAGAAATTGATTATGTGACATTTCGGCACACATTAAATCCCATCTTTACGGGCTATTGGGATTTCAAAGAAAATATTTATACGCCTACGGGGATGATGGTACTATATTACAAGAAAGGGAAACGAAGAAAGAAAAACAATGCCCGGAGTAAACATTTTTTATTTGAAAAACAGATACAGATATAGTGAGACAATAATCTTTGTAAAATTTCTTATAAATCCTTTATTATTTGTAGTTTTATCAAACCGAACCATAACCATAAAATTAAATCCGTTCTCTGTTAAATTATGAAAATATTATATCAACACTGGCAGAAAATCACGCCTGCTAAAGAAACATATAAAATAGAAGAATGGATCAATGAGTCCGTAACTTTTTGAATGAAAGACAGTTTTTTAGGTACATTGTCACTTTAGGCCAAATCCAAAGGATAGGGCAGTCCAATTTATAAAATTTCGAAGTTTCACACGATTGCGTTTGTGGTCAATTGTGATCAAACGCGACACCCGTCTTGCGGATAGATTTCTAAAACTCAACTGATTATAGAAAATGGAAACCACTGAGCCATATGATATACCTATGGCTTCTACAATCTCGTACACTTTAATTCTCCGAACGGCCAACATTAGATGTGGATTTTTTTTCAATTGTTTTGGGTGTGCTTGTGCAACCACAATGAAATTCAGAAAACCACTTTTTTGCCGTTGAAATTGCTACAGCGCACAATGGACAAAAATAAAAAAGTAAGCATTTAATTTTAAGGATTTTCATATTACCACAGTAAAGTAAATAAGCCATTACTCCAAGAATTCCATTTTACAGCTACCTGAGTTTCGCTAATTTCTTATTAATGTACTCTCAAACCGAGGCAATGATCGAGCGGGTACTTGTCTTTAATATCAGTTTAATTTTATCAATTGTTCTAAGCGTTATACTACAATTGTTACGAAGTGTTTTTAAATAATTTATGATGGATTCTGTAGCCCAGAATATGTAATTTAAGATATTATTTAAAGTTTATCATTTGGTGTACAATTTACTTTACAAATAATTTTTAAACAAACTCGTAAATTTTGTATAAAATTTATGCGATTACAAATTTTGAAGAGACTTAAAAAAAAACGTATCAAAACGTTTTGGGGTGTTAACATCCTCTTATTAGTACATTAATATACTTCAAAATGTTATAAGGACCATGATTTCTTTTTTACAATTTATGATTTTTTTGTAGAGAGAGGTACCGTCATAAAAAAAAGATCTAGCAAATATGTGGTTAAATGCTCAGAAAAGTGACCATAAACAGTGTGTATTCGACGATACATGTTTGCGTTTAAATATTGCGGCTTGTGATGGTGAAATACGTAAAAATATTAAATAGCTATTTTTACGTTAGTTTACCAATATTATTTATATATAATATTACTAGTAATTACTTGTACGTTATAATAAGGTAATACTAATTTAAACACATTAACAAACGCGCTTAAGGAGTTTATATCGCTTACAGGTGTCCAAAACGTTTATATCAAATATAAAGCTCAATTAGAGACTGGGATTTATGAAAAAACTTCATGGAGTTTTTCTTTAAAGTATACGGATTGCAAATTCAGCTTATTTTCTTTAAATCTTTATATATTCATTGTGTTTTTAAAAGAGTTCAATTTGAAGCTTTGAACGACCTGAGACAAATTTTCTGGGCTTTTTTAAAATCGAAATTTTACTTCATGCACCATGCGTACAAATCACTAAAATATTGTGAAATTTATGTTTATTTTAACCTCACTTAAAATCAGTGTTTTATATGCGTGGCGCATGAAGTAAAATTTCGAGTTTAGAAAAACCCAGAAAATATCTCCCGGGTCGCTACACGACCCTCGATAAATTTTCACGGGGCTTTTCTAAAGTCGAAATTTTACTTCATGCTTAGTCCGGGAGTGGAAAACATTCGTTTAAAGCTTTAAATTGAACTCTTTAAAAAAAAACAACGAATATCTAAAGATTTAAGGAATATAAGCTGAATTTGGAAAACGTATACTCTAAAGAAAAACTCCCTGCATATATTAGTCACTTCTATCAGATTGGTATATATAAGATTTTGTGATGGGATCTAGAACACACATAGAAAATTTCAAAATTTTTAAAGCAACAATAAAAAAGTTCATTTTTTGAGCACCGGTAAAACCCCTTTAACTATAGAAAAATATATTTATGTAAGTGTTAAATGATAAGAATATATCTTTATTATTAAAATATAAACAAATAAAAAAATTGCAACTACTAAAAATTGTTTTATAGATTATTGCCCTATGCCGCTAGATAATTGATCGGGTTGACAAATTTATTTCACAAAAAGTGTAAGGCATTTATTTAAAACGTTTATTAATCGTTGACAGTTTTATTTATTATTAAATAAGCTTTGATCTGATGAACAACACATTTATTAAACTTGAAAATTATCCTCTGTGCAAGCGCATAAAGTTTAATTTTCATAAGTTCTGTAACATTAGCATAATTTTAAAAGTTGATAAATCAGTTGAAAAATTTGTTTAGAGATTCGAAAAAATTCATTTTCGGAAGAAATATAACCATTTTTAAATTTCACAATTTTCACAGGATTTTTTGCTATTACTATTTTAACTTATTTATTACTTACAATTTATTGGTAATCTTCAGCATCAACTTTACTTGCAAAAAATTGCTTTCCGTACATAAACATTAAACATCAAGTGCTGGATTTTTCAAATAGTTACCTTTTTCTGGAATTGTAAAACAAATTTAAAAACATTTAATACGTTTATGTATTATAATAAAATTTATTTTGATTTATTTATTCATGAAAATCCCCTTTTACAGAGTATATTTGCAAAGTGTTCACAAAAAAAGATTCACCATTCACAGTTGATGTTTCCAGTTTAAAGAAATAATAGAAATATATCGTTTGTGCTCTCTCTAATTTTGACACAAAATTAGTAAGTTGAAATTTTGTTAAATAATCGTCCGATTTATGACAATACTTATTTGGCAATTTTATGAAAATTCAATATGTTTTTAAATAACTTTGAATTCCCCAGATTTTAACAAAAAAAATTGATTCAATTACTTTATCTTGCTTGGTTTTACTATAATTTTTAGTCAAAATTAAAATGGTGTTCGTGTCAACATGGCATTTTCATGTGTTCCAACTTCACTCCAATTAAATTTGAAGTAATTTAGAAGTGATGTTACACTGTTTTCGTTTGTAAACAAGTATTTTATCTGCGACTTAATCAAATTTTCAGGCTTATCTAAACTCGAAATTTTACTTTATGCGCCACACGTACTAAACACTGATTTCAAGTAAAGTTCAAAATATATTGAGTATGTATGTACATTTACAAATCATAGCATAAATAAATATGTTTAATTGATTTTTATGCATTTGGTTATAGCTATTCTATTAATTTTCAATTGCGCCGCTAAAAAATTTTAATTGCCTCTCTGTTGGAAACCACTGTTCTGTTTATCCAAGTGCCGCGACAAATATATGCACAAAATAGGGGCTTCGTCAGCGTACTGTAATAAATAAATAAATGGAAAATCAGAATTCCAGGAAGGGTAAGTGCCCCCCCTAGCCCATATTTGCGGGCGCTTATGGCTGTCGACCACAAACGAAATACCACAGCTTGCTCAACATTCGACAGTAATCTATTGAAAATAGATGGTAGTTATTGCTTTTCAAATTAAAATACCGCGAATTCAAAGGTCTCTAGATTATTGATCCGCTCTGGTAATAACAAACTAAACCAAGAAAATATACATATGGGCGGCTTGGCTGCCAAGTAGTGTAACTCCAAAAAGAATAAAATGGACACCTTTTTTTACTACTATGCATTCTACGAAATCTCCAAGTGGTGTGCCTCCTAGAGTAGAAGTAGGGTACAACTTTAAAACATTAGACAAGCCTAGCTTCATTTCTTCCTAACCCATTTGAATCTAAAGGGTCGTGTGCAAAGCCTTGTGATTTTTATTGTAAAAAAAAAATAAATAAATCAAAAGCGAATTATGAATCTTGAATCTTGTCACTGTGTACTAAATGAATAAATTTTTTCTAACTTATAAATTAATAACTTTAATTAATTATTAAAAATTAGTAAACCGGATTTTCAAAACACGCCATTGTTTTGCTGAGAGATTACTGTAAGCAGAATTATTCCATCTTCAATACCAATTCCGTGAAATTCTTAATCTGAAAATTTCCAGACGTTAATTTAATTACGTGCACAAATTCGGCTTAAACTAATAATTCAGTTTATCCAACTTAATGTATTTCATTTTTTTTTGTTTGTTCAATCGTGTTCTCTCTAATTTTTTAAATTACCTATAACACTAAGTAGTTATTGAATGATAAAAATACAATTTTAATAATTAAATAGTGATGTTTATTTTATATTAACAATGAATCGTAAAGAAAGTAAAGTAAGTGTGCAAAGAAGAATTCTATCGAAACAGTCGAGCAGCTAAAAGTAGCATCGACACAATTACAAGATGTAATCAGCATCACTTACGAAAGTAGTTGTCCATTATAAAAAGGGATGTCGTTAGAGAGGTGTCCTAGTAGAACAATAAACTCGCTAGTCTAAAAGCCAGAACAAGGCGTACTTCCAATAGGGCTAAAGTCTCCGAACAGTAAGAAGGGCCTCTCTTACTGTTCGGAGAGTACAGTAAAAGTACAGTAAAGAACTCAGAAAATCCAAAAGCAAAACTTGGAGGACTTTCTGCGAGGGAATAGATGATCTACCTCCTACACAGCGCCTCCAAAAAGTACTTGTAAAGGATCACACAAACGGCATTACACTACTAGAAAAAGTCCAACGGGGAATACACTGGAACACTAGAAGAAAGTCTAAGAGTACTCCTAGAAGCTCACTTTCCTGGCTCCCATGAAATAAATAGTTAAGACTTACCTGCCGTTGGCTTTGAGGTAGAAGAATGCCCTCTACCAGAGAAAGCAAAAAACTAGCAAAAATAATCTTCACTCCAAGCATAATAACATGGGCGATCAACGGTTTCAAGCCCTTCGAATCCGCGGGTGTATATGCCATTTTTCCGGCCCTCCTGCAGTAGGGAGGGAAGGAATTACTGCCACATCTCACTCAAATATTCAGAGATAGCTACTCTCTTGGGTATATCCTCAAACAATAGAGCATGGTGGCGGTGGTGTTTATTTCAAAGGCTGGCAAACGCCAAACTGACGAGGCTGTCATATTGCCTCATAAGTCTCGCCTCTTTTTTCCTAAAATTGATGGAGAAAATCATTGATAGAAATATCAGAGTAATAGCGCTCCAGTCCTTTCCCCTTCATAAACACCAATTTCCCTATCAAACAGGCAAATCAACAACAAATGTCCTTCACACACTAACAGTAATAGAGAGGAGCATCGTAAGCAAACAAGTAGTTCTATGTGCATTCTTGGATATCGAAAGTGCTTTTAAAAATACCTCCTATGAATCCATAGGTACGGCCACACTAGCAATAGGAATTGATGCCTTCACATCCACGTGGATCCAAGCTATGCTCAAAGGTCGTAGGATCACACTGTCTATTGGCGATGAGTCGGTAACTGTGTTCGCGGTAAATGGGTTCTATCGCCCCTGCTGGGGTCACTAGTTGTCAATGAACTAATGTCAATGTTATCCAACGACGGATTTGGCATACACGGCTAAAAATTAACTTCATGCTTAAACAAAGAGTGGAAACACTCGTTAGAAACTTTAAATTAAACGCTTTTATTATATCACTGAATGCCTGAACATTTACAGCGTATACAGGGTGTCCCATTTTAATCTTAACCTGGGAATATCTCGAAATGAGTGCGTCCAATCGAGAATATTGCCAAATTAAAAGTTTTGTGGTTCGGAGGGGGACATCCGATTCTTCCATAAATTTCTCCCCCCGACCCTTAAGGGGGTGGATAATAGGGGTAACTTTGGAATCTTAAATAGGAACTCCCAATTTTAATTGCGGATTCGGAAAGAGCATAAAAAACTAGGTAGGTTTTACCTTAGAACTTATTTGTTATTTGCAACAGGTGGCGCTGTAATCAACAAAATTTGAAAATTGGATTGTTTCCGATTAAACATAAAATTAATATTTGGCTGATAATTTATGATTAAAAAATTTACAAGCCATTGAAAATAAATACATCTTTAATGTAGTCTCACAAAAAAAATATCTGGCGATGTCAAATAAGGTGATCTGGGTGGCTCTTTAAAAGCAATTAAAGTTTTGTCAGTCAGTCGTTTTTAAGCGTTTTCGAAATACCGTACCCTATTTTTTCGCAATGTCGGATTATTTACCGAACGAAGTTATCGATATGATGATGTGTATCGGTCACACGGAGGGAAACTACCGTGAGGCTGAGCGTGAATATCGGCGTCGGTTTCCGGATCGGAGATGTCCATCCCATGTCACCATCCAATTACTCGAACGATGTGCTCGTGAAGGTGACTTCGGCCGCAAGAAACAAAAGACGGTTTTTGATAACGACAATGTTGTTTCTCTCATCTCTCACTTTTCTCACTTATTCACAAGATGTGAAGGTCAGTTCATGAAGGTGAATTACGTATTTTTCGAACATAGCCCTTGCCCTAACTTTACTTTGTCATTTTGATTTTTAATGAAAAATTATTGGTTTCTTTAGAGTCAACAAACTTTGCTCCTTTCCCCACCTACATGGGCGTTCATTTTAAGTGACTTGAGAATTTTCTAAAAATAAATTGTCTGCCACACACTAGTTTTATGTTTTATCGAAGAAAATCAAATTTATCAAATTTTGTCGATTACAGCGCCACGTGTTGCAAATAACAAACAAGTTCTTAGGTAAAACCTACCTAGTTTCTGATGCTCTTTCTGAATCTGCAATAAAAAGATTTTAAAGTCACCCCTATTATCCACCCCTTGTGGGTCGGGGGGTAAAATTTATGGAAGAATCGGGCGTCCCCCTCCGAACCACAACACTTTTCATTCCGCAACTTTCTCAATTGGACGCACTCATTTTGAGATATTCCCCTGTTAAGATTAAAATAAGACACCCTGTATACGTGTATTAGGGTATGTTACTTAAAAGAAAAATCCCTGTATGGTAGAGGTTAAATACATATATAGTTCATTGATCAAAATATAGTATAATATAGTTCTAATTTTTAAATGATGGTATAGTAAATTGGGTAATATTCATGGTAATAAAAGGTAATTTAAAGTTAAAGTTAAAAACAAAACCCTTACAAGAAAAAAATGTCGTTTTCACATGAATTGTTAAATTTATAAAATTACAGAGGCTTAAAGCTGACCAAAATTATTGTAAATATAAAAAAAATGTGTATTATTTTGATACTCTTACCATATCAAAGAATGCTAGAACAAAATTGAAACATGGGAAATAAAACTAGAGAAGTTTTAAGTTGTAATTTCATTTCCAGTCAATTTTGTATTTTGTTTGAATATCTGTTAGGTTTATAAAATAGTTGATATTCTGTTATTTATTATGATTAGTAAAACAACCACTTAAACTAATTCAATTTAAATTAATGTTTAAATGTAGGTAATCATGCTTACATGCACATGTGTTCAAAAAAGTATTGGAAATACTGAAGTATCAACGACAATATCTAAAATTTCCTAAAAATTCCTAGTTCTATGTAACTTTTAAAACGTATTAAGTTACATTAAAAACATGCGTTGCACAAGAAGAATGCTCATCGTCGCTTGTGCAAGATTCGTAAACGCATACGGACAATTAAGGCACCGAAAGAATGGATCTCCCGGTGGACACATTTCTAAATGGAGCCCGGTTATAAATTACAGGAGGCAGCGGGCAGATATTCGAACAATGTCACGGTACAACTTTCAAATCAATAATTAAAGACATCGATATTTCCCTTGTCACTTCGCGTACAACGCCACATCTCTCATTTACCCATAACTGATTCCAATTACTAGCGAGTATTTTTGTCTCTCTAATTCTAATTTATTCCGCTATTATAAATATTTATGTAAAACACGCTAGGGGAATTTGTTCACGAACGTGCACGATTAATATTCTCTAGGTGCATGCGCTTAAAAATAAATTACAAATGCCTTAAAGTTCAATTAAAATAATTATAATCGTTTGATATTATGTATGTTAAATTAAGCTTGAGAAATCTTTACAGGTAATAAAAAACATGAATAATATTAGAATATAAAAGTAGGGAAAAACATTAATCAACTATTATTGCTCAGTGGGCGAATAAATCCACTAATTTGCGCTACGCAGAAATTATTTTAAAAGTTCCTATCAGGATTGTTATGTTTAAAACACGTTGTTTTAGAACAGTGTTTTAAACATGTTTAAAAACAGCCGTCGTGTTTTAAGTGGTTTTGTTTTAAACATGGTTTAAATGTTAAATTTGTTTAAAACATGTTTTAAAAGTTAAATATGTTCAAAAGGTTTTTTTATTATCTTAAATTAGTTAAACAATATTTTTTACTACTTTATTAAACATTTTTTGTTTATGTTTTCAAATTTAAGTTAAATTCAAGAAGACAATTCAAAAACCATTATTAATTTGACGAATTAACACTGTGTTAATCCATTGATAATGGTACCTTTGTGTCCGAAACGTACATTTGGTAATTCAAATAAAAGTGTGAAGAAAGGTTATTAGTATTTTATTTGTCAAATTTATTTGATCTTCATGTAACTCACAATCAATTTATTTAACCATTATTAAAAATAAAATTTTATCATATCACAATTATCTGTGCATAGGTGTGTTTTAAACATGTTTAGCCGATACGATACTAACATATCGTATTAATAGAGCAAAATCTAAATGCTATTAGTTAGTTTTGAAATAATGATAAAATTAACATGGCAACATTACATTTTCATGTGTTCTAACTTCATTGTAACCAAGTAATTTGAAATGTAGGTTACACTGTTTTTTATGTTTGTGAAAATGTCTAACGAGTGTCTCCACTCCTAGACTAAGCATGAAGTAAAATTTCGAGTTTTGAAAAGCCTGAAAATTTGGTTTGGTCACGTAGCGCTACGCGGCCAAACCAAATTTTTAGGCTTTTCTAAACTCGAAATTTTGCTTCATGCGCCACTTCAAGTGAAGTTCAAAATATACATTTATGATTTATTGCAGTATAACGGCGGTCATAGGTCATTTGGTTGCAGTTATAGGTGCATTTGATTCCGTCGTTATACTATGAATCTTCCCACAGGAAAACACAAGAAATGCAGGTACTTGGGGAGTTTTATTTATACTTAACTATGTCACGTACAAAAACGAACGTTTGCACGCGTTATTCTCCAAAATTATTTTTTTTAATTATTTTTTGTGTCCACGGCAACCTTCCTATCTCTCCCCGCCGTCCGGATTATTCTTGTTCAGGCGACACCACATTACCCCCCACCTAGATTGAGGAGGAAAAGGAAACAGAGGAAGAGAAAGTTACACGTTTAAAAGATTTAGAAGAATGATTTGGTCCAGAGTGTTTAAGGATTGATTTAAGAGATGTGGTGTATGGAATAAAGGAATTAGAGTGTAATTGTTTTCTAAAGGAAGTAATTGAAACTTGTGGTGTATAGCTAGGTTTAAGTCGATCGATGGAAACGCAATCGTTTCTGCCGTTAACATTTACCGTAAAAAATTTAGAATTTCGACTGATAATTTTGAAAGGGCCATCGTAAGAATTTTGTAACGGATACCCAGTTACTCGGATCGTTACTCATTCTGATCGAGTCTTTAATTTGGCGATTGAGCCGCTCTGCCAAACCGTTACATTGCGGATGGTAGGCGGTGGTGGACTTATGCGTGATACCGAAAATGTTGCAAAATTCCATCCAAATGTTGGATTGGAATTGCCGATCAGTAATAATCGTCGATGGAATTCCAAAACGTGCAATCCAACAATTTAAAAATGCTTTGGAAACGGAATCTGCAGTAATTTCGACTAGTGGTTGGACTTCAGGCCAACGCGTAAAACTGTCGATGCAAACTAAAAGGTATCTGTTAGTGTTACAAATAGGCAAAGGGCCGATGATGTCGATGTGTATATCGGTGAAACGGTCGCCAGGGTCCGGAAAAGTAGCGATTGGTGATACAGTGTATCGTTGAATTTTAATTTGTTGGCACTTCAAGCATGATTTGACAAATTGTGCAATGTCTTGATTCATCCGTGGCCACACAGCGAGATGTAACCAGACGTTTCATTGCACGGACGCCAGGGTGTGTAAGTCCGTGAAGAGACTGTAAAATGTTAGTTCTTAGGACTGAAGGGATATAGGGTCGTCTTTGAGCAAGAGTTATGTCTGTGTATATAGGTGTGCTAGTGCCAGGCGGAATGTATTGCTCTAGCTTAAGTGAAGTGGTGCCGTTATTCAAAAGGAATTTTAGTTCGCCGTCTTCGGATTGTAATTTTGCAAGGTTAAGTATATCTAATGAGTTAATTTCGACTCGCGATAATGTATCAGCAACGCTGTTTTCGGTACCTGGAACGAACCTGATGTCAGTGGTGAATTGCGCGATGAAGGTGATGTGTCTGTTCTCTCGTCCTGAAAAACGATCCGAGTTCAAATTTATAGCAGAGATCAAAGGTTTGTGATCTGTAAAGATGATAAATTCGCGACCTTCAAGATAATATTTGAACTTTTTAATAGCCAAATAAACAGCAAGCAATTCACGGCCAAAAGTACTGTATTTGCGTTCTGTTGTTGAAAAAAATTTGGAAAAGAAAGCGAGCGGTCGAAGAACGCCAGAATTATCTTTTTGCTGCAAGACCGCGCCAGCAGCGGAGTCAGATGCGTCTACCATAATGCTTAACTCCGCAACAGGATCTGGTAAACCAAGCACAGCACAGTCGGCGAGTGCAGCCTTAACTGTCGTAAATGCTTGAAGAGCGGGTTGGGACCAGACCAGTGGTTTGTTGCGTGGAGTTGTTGCAGCATGCTGGTTGAGCGATGCTAGGATACTCGAGCATGATTTTATGAACCGATGGTAAAAGTTCACCATGCCAAGAAAGCGTTGCAATGCTTTTTGGTCAGTGGGTTGTGGGAAGGACAAAATCGCATCGACCTTGGACTGTAGAGGTTTGATTCCCGAATCACTAATGCTGTGACCTAAAAAGTCAAATTTTGTTTCACCGAAAACACATTTGTCAGAGTTAATTTTTATTCCAAAAGAAGTTATCCGCTCAAAAATTTGTTGCAAGTGACGAACGTGTTCATGTTCATCCTTGCTGAAAACGAGAATATCATCGATGTACGCGAAGCAAAATGATAGTCCGCGTAATACCGAGTCCATAAACCTTTGAAACGTTTGAGCGGCGTTTCTTAGACCGAAACTCATCCTAGTGTATTCGTAAAGTCCAAAGGGTGTTGTGATTGCCGTTTTCGGAATGTCTGCAGGATGAATTGGAATTTGGTCATATGCCTTTACTAAATCGATTTTTGAAAATAACGTGCAACCACAACAATTGTACGTGAAATCGTGAAGAATAGGCAAAGGATATCGGTCTGGTATGGTAACTTTATTGAGTCCACGGTAATCGCCGCATGGGCGCCAAGAGCCATCTGATTTAGCTACCAGATGTAGCGGCGTCGCCCATGGGCTGGAAGAGGGTCTCACGAAACCGAGCTGTAACAATTTATCAAACTCGTTTTTTGCAATTTGTAATTTGTGAGGTGGTAATCGTCGCGGTTTGGCAAAAACTGGTGGTCCAGATGTTTCGATGTGATGTTGCACATCATGCTTGACGGGTTTAGCTAGGTCAAAAGGGGTTGTTAGTTAAGGAAATTGTTGTAATAATTTCGAATAAGGTAAATTTTGGGTAGACAAGGAACAAATTTTGAGGTTTTCTGATGGGCCGAATACATTCCTTACGAGACGTTCGTGGGCAATGTCAACAATGATGTTGAAATGCCGAAGGAAGTCGGCGCCCAGAATGGAGTGATTAACGTGTGCAAGCACGAAATTCCACGCAAGTTTTACGTCCAGACCGATGTGTACTGTTAATTTTGAAGAACCAAACGTGGGTATTAAACTACCGTTAACGGTGGTTAACGAAAATTTTGATTGGCGATGAGTGTTGGCGACGAGTTGATCCACCGCCAAAATGCTAACCTGGGCTCCCGTATCTACTAAAATTTTGTCCCAGAGTTAGTGTCACGCACGAAAAACAACGGGCCTGGAGAGACAGCGGAGGAATAAGCCGACATTAGCCCCGCTGTTCGTCGTTTCCCCACTGGCATGGTGGAGTGCACTTCCGTACATCACCACGAAAATTGTGATGGTACCAGCACAGTTTGTGTTGCGGGTCATCGCCTAATTGCCAGCGTTTTTTTGATGCTGACCGACTTCTGTTCCGAAATTTGTTTTTAGATTGCTTCGTCAAAGCGGTTGTTAATGAATTTAAATTTTGTGTCAGCTCAGAAATTTAGGATTGCAGTTTTAAAATTTTAGTGTTGTAAGATGTTGGATGTTCAATTGCCGAGGTGTGAGAAACGTTGGTGTTATTAATGATGGTGGGTGCCGAAATTTCTAAAATTTGATCTGCCATTTCTGCCAAGTTTGTTAATGAGGTGGTTTTTGCAGACACTAGAATTTTTTGCACATCTGACGGTAAACGATTTAAAAAAATTTCGCGTAGGAGATTGTCGTCTATTGGCGTTGTTCCCAGCAATTGTTGCAATTTTCGTAGTAGTTGTGAAGGCGTTTGGTCGCCGAGCACTTCCGTCGACAACAATTGCTGCAAACGCTTTTTTTCGGAAATGGTGGTTCGTTTGATTATCTCCACTTTGAGCGTCTCATAAGGAAGGTCAGCGGGAGGTTCAATTAGTAAATCCCTAACTTCGATGGCAATGTCTGGGGGTAAGGCGGCCACGACTCGATAACACTTGCGACTAGAATTTGTAAAGCGCGAGTTCAAAAATTCCGCTTCAATCTGCACGAACCAGATTGAAGGGTCAACGCGGAAAAATGGGGGCAAATTACATCTTACGGTGCCAACGGCAGCATATAATTGTTCTTCCATGATGTGTGATTGAAAATAGGAAAGGTAAGGAAAGTAAGCAGAGTAGTAGAGAGATTAAGGTTGAGAAAATAGTGGAAGTATTTTTCTCGAATGACGAGGGGGGGCTAGTAAATGTCACCTGTCACTTCAAAATCCAAAATCCTGGTTGGGGGTGGGTGCTGGCGGCAAATGGCAAGGTTGCAGGATGTGTCGGCTCGGTACCCTGGTTAGGAGCGGGCGCCGCGGCCGGCGGCTGTTCACAAGGTCCGGTTTTCTGCACTTGAAACAAGGCTCCGTCGTTGATGCTCGATGCAGTCAGGAATTCGTCCGAAAAAGGGTCCTTGGCGTCGACGTCTGATGCTGGCGGGTATTCCTGTAGTCAGCTCGCCTTGTAAATCCTGAATCTTGATGATTCCCGTGGCGAAGATCGTTGTGGAAAGATCACGTCGGGGTCACCAATTTATAACGGCGGTCATAGGTGCATTTGGTTGCAGTTATAGGTGCATTTGATTCCGTCGTTATACTATGAATCTTACCACAGGAAAACACAAGAAATGCAGGTACTTGGGGAGTTTTATTTATACTTAACTATGTCACGTACAAAAACGAACGTTAGCACGCGTTATTCTCTAAAATTATTTTTATTATTATTTTTGTGTCCACGGCAACCTTCCTATCTCTCCCCGCCGTCCGGATTATTCTTGTTCAGGCGACACCACAGCAGTATTAAATATTCTAATTCTATTCTAAATAACCCTATTTTGTTATGGCAATTGAGGTTATGTGTAAAACTTAAACTAAAGCTATTAAATTATTAGTTGCACACTAACAATAGTAATCTACTAAAACGTTTTTTTTAATCCGAAAATGTCAATATCATCCTTAGAACTGTATAAAAGCTGTATGCTATGTCTATTAATAAGGCTGGTTATGTTTTATACACGTCTTAAACACGTTTTGAAATGTTAGTGTTTTAACCACTGTTTCAGTGAAAAAACACGTTTTGTAAAAAAAACTATTCGTTTTAATTAAAATTAAAAAACGCAGTTTTTACAACCCTGGTTCCTATTATCTTATTTGATACTGTGGATAATAAATTCTAGCTGTCATTCTTGTTTCTTTACTAATTGAAAATGTATTACTATTATTTACTCAAGTTTATTGATTTCAAAAATGTTATATTTTTTCTTTGGCTAATAAAGCACTTATAACCTTTCTTCACACTTTTATTTGAATTACCAAATGTACATTTCGGACACAAAGTGACCATTATCAATGGATTAACACTAAATACAAAACAGAAATTTTAAACTATATATAGACAGGCAGATTATAATACAAAAGCGGTGGGAGTGCAATAGGGAAAAAAACGTAAATTAAGAGGTGAGCCGAAGGAATGAGGGTGGCGGTACAACCAGGTAAAGTGGATTAGGGAAAAAACACAGATTAAGGTCGTGCAATTAAATCTAATAATGTATTGTGAAGTGGACTTAAATCAAAATTCAATAATTTATTTTCATGTTTTTTATTTCAATGGCTTCTAACATGTTTAAACGATAATTTGATGATTGATTTAATAATTTTATGTTCTTTATTGTGATTTTGTGGCCGGTTTCTAGTAAGTGGTTAGCCACTGCAGATTTTTCGTAATCAAGGTATTTGGCGTGTGCTAAGTGTTCTTTGAATCTGGTATTTAGATTACGCTGTGTTTGACCAATATAAATTTTATCACAATTACAACAATCGATTAAATAAATACCAGATTGGTCTAGTTCATCTGGTTTGTTGAACGTGTTCCCTAAAAGTTGCCGTATATTAGAATTAACATAAAACGCGGGGGTTAGGTTGAATTGTTTGTATAATTTGTTGAAATGGTTTTCTGAATTGGGGGAATAAATTAATCTAATGAAGAACAATATCTTTCCAAACTTCATTCAAATGAAAACTGCAAAACACAAATACAACATCAAAAAACTAATAACCGATTTTAAACTAAAATTATTAAAGTTCTAAATCGGCATTTTACATGGAAAAAGAACAGATTTGGAATTAAATGCGTACGAATAACATTTGCGCCTTAGCAAAACTATTACTAAAAAACTTGGGACGATTTTCAAAGAAACATGCACGCGTTTATTAAGAAAAAAGTGAAAAATAAATCTATCATCATAGAAAAAAATCTCAAATCTCTGTTGTTGAAAAAACAACGAGAACAAATCTCACATAAAAACACTCTGAAACTCACGTAAACATTAGTGATTAATAGAACCAACATGACGTTCACCGAACAAGATCTTGATACTTTGTGCTACGGTTTAAGACACCCAATCAGCACGAGGTTCCCCATGGAGGATATCATTAATGATATTGACATTGCTTCAGCCCGAATACCACCTGATCAAGCTGTAGAATTCCAGACAGCAGCTAAGGAAATTTTGAAGAAAAACAAGAACAGGAACACCCAAAAACAAGAAGGAAAGAGTGTAGTGAAAAAGTTAAAGGAAAAATAGTGTTTTTATTTAAAATCTGATAAAGGCAATAGTGTCGTGATTATCCATAAAACTAATTATAGAAATAGTGTTCACGAATTATTAGAGTCAGGCTCTTATATAGTTCAGCAAAAGAACCCACTCAAAACATACATTCGAAAAATCAACGAAACTTTGAAGTGCTCAACATGTTTAAACGATAATAACCTCAGTTTGAAATTAAAACATTAATATCCTAAAATGCCACAGTTATATTGCCTCCCAAAACTCACAAAGACGGTAACATATTTAGACCCATTGTTTCAAATGTAAATTCTTCAACTTATAAAATAGCTAAATGGTTAGTCACTCAATTTCAAGGTTTACAACTCAAAAATAACATGGCCGTTAAAAAATCTCCAGAACTTGCCGATAGATTGAAAAACATAGACATTTTAAATAATATATAAATCATAATTGCAAACACACTAACAGCTTCTATTTTAGAATACCCTCTATCTTTCTTGGTCATAATGAATATTTCATAATGAAAAAAATCATACGCCAAAACAAATCACTCATGAAATACCTTTCAGCATCCACCAACGTTTTTTTTGCCCTTGCGCGTTTCGTTTGTATAAATCGAGAGCTAAAGACGTATCCAGTTCGGGCGTTTTTTTCCCTGTGCGCGCGGTTGTGACATAATTAAAGTATATAGTGGAACAATGAGCGATATTTTTGCGTCCGCCTCTTAAAAAGGCAAGAAAATGCCGTTTGTATTTCAGACATGTGGCGATTTCTTCTTCCTAATGAATTTACGAGCTCGTCCAGATCATCGCGTCCCGCGCAAAAAACGGAAATGCCATCGCCACCATTTCGTTTCGATGGGTCCATGACCCGACCCGCTGAAGATCTTCAAGTTGGAACTACAACTTTTTATTCGCGTTTCGCGATCGTTTCGCTACAATACGAAGAATTTATTGTTTGTGAGGTAATTATTACTTTTAAAAGTACCTCTTCTGTAAAGGTGATCTGGAAAGGGAGGAAGAAAGATATTGCATCTTTATATCTCTAGAATGTTAAATTCTAGATGAGAAAAACTAACACTTACCTTTTTATTGACGGTTTATTCTCTTATATCTTTTTACAACTTTTTGTTATTTATGTTTCTAAGTTACAGATCCTTTTTGTTAGTTATTAGTTCAAAAATAATCTAGTATCCCTTATTCCATTATAACGGTGTAAATGGTGTACTTAACATACTCCCCCTTGCTGAAATACTTATTTCAACGTGTAAAGGACAAATTTTAAAAATAACACATCTCGCAGCATAAATTACAACAAATAAAAATTGAATTAATATAATTTGATTTAAAAAGAGTATTTTTAATTATTAAAAAACATCAGAAACTGAGTTTATTAATCCATGCAGTTTAAATATCTCGCTTAGTTTGTCTTTAATTTTAAGTTATAATTCATGTCTAATGACTCATTTTTAGGAAATACTTTTTGTAAATGAAAACATTTATACATTTATTTATTATTATAAAATAAGGTTTTATTGATTTATTTACAAGAATTTATTTTTACAAAATATGATAGAAAAAAAATACAGCATTCAAAGTTGTTGTTTAAAATAAATGCAGTTTAATAAAATTATAGAAATATACAGGGTGTTCCACCGAAACCGCACATTAAAATTTCATGGATTTTCTAATTAATGTTTTGTAATGAGACTTATTGAATTTGTATAGCTAAGTGTACTCCATCCAATGAAAATATTTTCAGCTGTAATATAACAAGTGGTATGATTATAATCGATAATATTCATGAATGAAACCGAGCTGCAGATTCAACGAACCCGAAAGGCGAGTTGAATGTGCTGCTCCGGTTTCACGAATAAATATTATCGATTATTAATCATACCACGAGTTATATTCGATGAGAGAATATAACGATATCACTATATTTCCCTCTTGGAAATCTAACCCTATTGCTTGGTTGACATTTTTATTAATCGACCGTCAGATTTGACAAATCACTTTCGTGGCAACGACCAAAACAAGGTAATAGGATTCTATCACCGCTGTGATAACACGTATCAATGGAAATAAGCGATTCCGATTGGAGGAAATGTAGTCATGTGACACTAGAGTTATATCCTCACGATTATATAACTTCCGGTCATACCGGGAGTCAACACCAACTTCCTTATTTTAAACAGAATGCTATACTTTTTTCTGAATTTACATTCTACATAAAATAATGACATAACATAACAACAAACTTTCCGTTTTACGGATATTTGATAATTATAAAAAAAGGAATGCTTTTTCATAATACCTTAAAAAATATCCGAACAACAAAAAATTGAAGGGATGCAATGTTGTCTGTAAATAGCGAATACCCGAAGGTATCCTATTTGTCTTTGAAATAATGAAACACAGAGTGTTCAAAATTTCATACCACATTTGGTCAACTTAACGGTTTAAAGTTGACCAAATATCAATTTCTCTTTTTTTAAAGAACACCCTGTATATTTTTATGTATTCGGCGCGAAATTAAATCCTGCATTGATCTATACTAGCATTCTCTATATCTAGCTTCTTTTGTTTTCGTAATATTTTCATTTAAATAAGACTAGTGACAATAATACGAGGTTTCAATAAATTTGTCTTCATTATTGGTTTTTTTTTTGGAGAAAACAAAGTTGCAAAATATTTATATTCATAATTAATGTAAATGATATAATTTGAATGTTGAAAACAATTAATGTTTATTATGTATCGGCATTCTTTTTTCCGCGCACATCTAGCGGGGAATTTAGGCCAGTCTGTGTCCATCCTCTGAATACGTCGTTTTGCAAATAAAGTTTATTTTAATTTATGTTTATGTGCGTTTTATATAAAACAATTTAAACACAACATAATTGGCGATAAGAATTATAAGTTTATGAAACAAATAAATTAGTGATTGATATAATTAGTAAAGGCTTAAATTAAATTCGCGTAAAAGTGATTTAAAATGACGAGTGCCGGAAATTGTGTTCTAGTGGGACAATTGCGAATGTTTGACCCTCAAAGTTCCGATTGGACACTCTACAAAACACAATTCGATAATTTATAATAATGAGATAGCGGATGGTAGAAGAAAACGTGCATTTCTGTTAAACGCGCTATCCGAAGCAGCCAATAAATTGATTTACAGTGTCTCAGTTCCAAAATTACCTGAGCGTAACACGGAGTTAATAGAAATATTAAATGAACATTTTCAACCATGTGAGTATTTGCAACCAGATATAAATTTTTTAATGGAATCAAAATGGCTTCGGAGTCTTGAAAGGATTGGACGGCACTTGTCCGGACGTTAGCGGTTTACAGCAAATTCCAAGAAGGGGGAGTAGATAGTGCAATGAGGGATCGGTTAAATATTGGTTTCGAAAAAGGAAGAGTGCAGGATCGACTTTTCGAAGAAAGTTTATCGATGACTTTTGCAAAATGCATTGAAAAGTAGCGGTTAAATTCAACACCGATTTGCAGACCGAAATTAAACCGGAACCAGGAGTATATCACGTGGCACAGCAGCGACAAATGGGGAAGCAGCATTGTGACATCACGAGGACCAGACCAATCAGCAGTCACCAAGGAATCCACGTGACATCATAAAAAGTGAAGAGCTTGTTGTTTGAGTGTTATTTCCGATATCGCGCATATCTTAAATGCAAAAAGAAAGGACGCATTGCTCCTGTTTGTGCCAAGGTAAATAGTAATGAATCTGTACATAATAAAATACAACATTTAGAAGAAGAGATGTTAATTTTAACTACGTTTATCATGAAATTGATGACTGAAAATAAACCTTTAACACTGGAAGTTTTGATTGAAAATATTTCATTAACTTTCAAATTGATACGGGGTCAAGTGTTATAGCTATTTCAGATCAAACTTATAGAAAACAGTTTTATAAATTAAAGTTAAGATTACCAGATAAAAGGTTATATTTTTAATAACGGTGCAAATATTGTACCAGTTTGTATCTGTACATTAAATTTCGTCTATAACAATAAATCATTTCCTATTAATGTGTATATTTTAAAAGATAGTGCACAAATGTAATTGTTAGAAACAGATTTCTTAAATAAGTATAAATTAGGCATTGCACAAATAAATTATACACATTCTTTAACTGAAATGGATAAAGTAAAGAACAATTTTTAAGAATTATTTACACCAGTACTTGGTTCATTTACCAAGGGAACCATTTTACTTGAATTAATAAATGAAAAAGTCACTCCTACATTTTTTGTGCTCGACCACAACCATTTGCTGTCAAATAGGCAGTCAAGAAAGAATTAACTAGATTACAAAATGTAGCCATTATTAAACCGGTTGATTTTTCAAACTAGGGAACTTCTATTGTTCTTGTTTTGAAACCAGATGGTACTGTTCGTATTTGTGGTGAATTTAAAGTAACTTTAAATTCTGTATTAAATACGGAAAAATATCCGCCGCCCCGCATTAAACAACTTTTTACTAAATTACAAGGTGGGGTAGAATTTTCCAGGATTGATCTTTCACAAGCGTATCGGCAGTGTTGTTTAGATAAAAAAAGTAAAAAATGTGTTTTCTTCGCCTGAAGAAGCCACAGTGTAGCGAAACAATTGTAGCGCATGCACAATATCAGCCTTATCAATCAATTTAAAGAATATGTGACAGTTTCGACACACAAGGGGTTATTCGCCTACGAAAGAATGCTATTTGGTATATCGTGCGCTCCCAGTAAATTTCAAAAAATTATGGACAGTTTATTTGAAGGTTTAGAGGGTGTCACATGCTTCTTGGATGATAATTAGTTGCTGGCAAGGACCGTTAGCAGCATTTGAGAACGTTATATGAAGTTTTTAAAAAGTTAGAATCAGCAGGTTTAAAAATTCAAATGGCAAAATGTGTTTTTTTTTCAGAACAAGTAAATTACTTGCGATATATTATACATAGATAAGGAATGTCTACATGTCAGAAATGACAAAATTAAAGCTATTTTAAAAGTATCTAGTCCGCAAACAATTACACAATTAAGATCCTTTGTTAGACTAGTAAATGGTTATAGGAAATTTGTGCATAATGTATCAACTATTCTTAATTCTTTATTTAATTTGCTGACGAAAAATACTAAATATGTGTAGGATAAATCTTGCAGAAAATCATTTTTACAAATACAAAATGTTAACGGAGGCAGATGTGTTGGCTCATTTATTTAACTACGGATGCATCTAACAATGGGTTGGTGCTATCCTCTCTCACATTATGACTGATGGTACTGAGAAGCCAATGGCGTACGCTTCACGTACGTTAAATAAATCAGAAAATCAGTACTTACAAATTGAAAAAGAAGGTCTATCAATTATTTTTGGAGTTATTAAATTTAATCAATATTTGTACGGGAAAACATTTACGTCTGTAACTGATCACCACTGTTGGCTATTTTGAGTCCTCAGAAAGGAATTCCACAATATTCTGCCAATAGATACATCGTTGCGCAGTTATCTTGTCAAATTATCAATACAACATAAAATATGTTAAATCGAAAGATAACCCAGCTGATTGTTTGTCCCGGTTACCACTTAAAAATTGTACAAAAAGCACAGTAGAAGAATTTAAAACACAAAAAAGTAATTAAAAAGATTTAAGTATTATTTGATTAACGATTTGTTTTAAACATTTTGTCTAATTTTGACACTACATTAGTAATTAAGTTGATTTTTTTTAATAATCGCCCAATTTATAAATATACTTATTTAGGAATTTGATGAAAATTCAATATGTTTCTGAAAACCTTTGAAACCCTCAGGTTACTTGTAATAATTAGTAATAAAAAATGTAATATCTAATTTGGTTTTAGTGATTTTTTCAACCAAAATTAAAATTTTGTTCGAGGCAACATCATGTATTTCAACTTTACTCTAACAAAATGTCAAGTCATTCAGAAGTTATGTTACACTGTTTTTGTTTATGAAAATATGTTTCATCTGCTGAATTATTTAGTTAATATTTACTTCTAGCAAGTGTTTCCACTTCTTGATTAAACATGAAGAAAATTTTAAGTTTATAAAATCCTAAAAATTTGGTTTGGTTTCAATTTAAAGTTCGAACGAGTGTTTCTTTGGGGTTGTTGTATTATATTCAAGGGAATAGTTCGTTGGTTAATGTCTTTATTTACAGTAGTGCGTATTTGCAATGGATTTATTTACACATTTATATGGATACAGGTGCTGCGCTTCAGCGGCCCTCCTGCTCCTCGTTCGGACGCTGAATCTGCGGGGGTCCTGTAGGCAGACTCCTAGCGGGTCGATCTCGGTGTAGGGGTAGGCCGGTGTCCTCGAGCTGTTCCTGTTGACAGTCCGATGAGGTGGGGGTCCCTCCGCGATCCTCCTGCGTGCCTTGCGGGGTGACGGAGGTATCGGAGAGAGCCACCAGGTATAAGGAGGTCCTTCGCCTCCTGTGTGCCTTTCGGGGTGATGGTGGCAACAGAGACAGCGGCCGCGGTGCCACCAGGTACTTGGCCGATCTTCTGATCGCATTCTGGAGCCTCTTGTGGAAGCGGGCGTGGGGACCCGGTTCGGAGGTTGTTATGGGTGGGGCAGAATCCGGCATTACCGTGTGGATTCTGTATTGGCCTAGTGTGCTATGGTGAGCTCGCTTAGCCTGTTCCTCTACTTAGCTAGCTAGAGTAGAAGGAACTGATGCTGTTTGTGAAAGAGCCTTGCGGTCCGGCTCTTTCGTTCCCGCTCGTACCGCATGACGTAAGGGGGGACGCGTGCGTTCGCTCGCCGCAGGGTGGTGAGTCACCCTACTGGCGAGCACGTTTCGCGCGCCCGAGCATGCACTGACGTGTCTCCACATATGGAGACAAGGCTCTTTCCTAGTGATAGAGTCACTGTTGGAAACGTATTGTCTTCTTGACTGTCCTCCCGGACCGTGTTTTAGTTGCTGTTTCTGCTTCGATTTGTCTCCCTGTTACGGGGTTGTTTGCATTTTCGAATGTCTGTTCGGAAAATGCAGGTTTGATCCTTTCTGTAGAAATTGATGACTTCGTATGGGCCTTCGTAGGGTGGTTGCAATGATTTTTGCATTACGTCTATACTGACAAATACGTGCGTGGCGTTTTCCAGATTTTTGAAGACAATTGGTTTCGACTTGCTGTGGTGTGTCGTCTGCGTGGGTTTAATTCTCTTCATAGTCTTCTTGAGTCGTTCTACGTAACTGTCGGGTTCTATCCTCGGTATGCTAGGATTCGTGCTAAGCATTTCTCCGGGGAGTCGCAGTGTTTCTCCGTACACCATCTATGTTTCTGTGGCTTTAATGTCCTCCTTCCAAGCCGTTCGGATTCCTAGTAGAACGATAGGTAATGCGTCGGTCCATGGCTCGCTGCTGTGGCACATTAGTGTGGATTTCAAATGTCTGTGAAATCTTTCCACTTATCCATTTGCTTGAAGATGGTATGCTGTCGTTCTCAACTGGAGAAACCTATGAGTTCTTCCAGCCTCTTTAATAGCTGTGATTCGAATTGCCGTCCTTAATCTGTTGTGACTCTCAACGGTGCTCCGTATCTAGCTATCCAGTGTGTGACAAACATGGCTTCTGGCCATCTGGTGAACCGGGTGATGCAAGTTAGGATGTATTTTTTTCCGTTTGCTTCCTTCAGCGGTCCTACGATGTCGATGTGTACGTGGTCAAATTTTGCGGATGGTAGTCGAAATGTTTCCGCTTCTGGTGTATTGTGCCGTGGTATCTTGGCACGTTGACAAGTCAGGCATTGACAACACCATGTTTTGCAATCTGCTCGTATTCTGGGCCACACAAATTTCTCTGTGACGAGTTTGGTTGTGGCTTTTCCTCCGGGGTGAGGCAATTTATGTATGCTGTTGAAAGCTTGTTTTCTAAATTGTTTTGTAATAAATGGTCGAATTACGTTGGTCGAGATGTCACAATATATGTCTGTATTGTACTCTGGAAAATAGATTATCTTAAGCTGATTGGTGCTTCTCTCGTTTAGAATGTGTTTGAGTTCCGAGCCTGTTTCCTGATCTTCTCCTAATGCTGTGAAGTTGAGCTGAGTGTGTCGGTTACTACATTTTCTTTCCCATTTATATGATGTATATCCGTAGAGAATTGTCTGATGTAATCGAGATATCGAAATTGTCTCGGTGAACATTTGTCTAGCCTCTGCGCAAATGCGTATATTATTGGCTTATGGTCGATGAAAATGGTGAAAGTTTGTCCTTCCAGCAGGTGCTGATACTGTTTGATTGTCGCGTATAGTGCCAAGAGTTCTCTGTCGTATGCTGCGTGCTTCTGTTCTGCTGGTGACAGTTTGCGTGACATGAAGGCTAGTGGCTTCCATGATTCCTTATGTCAATGTTTTTACTGCCAGCTTGGCATTGGGTTGTGGATGCGCCAGCAATGTTGCTCTGGCTATTTGCTGCTTGCATTTGTTAAACGCTTCTCGTGCTTCTTCGTTCCATACAATCGGTTGGTTGCCTTTCTTTTTCCCTTTTAACAAATCGTTTAGTGGTGCTGTACGCTTGCTGCTCCTGGGATGAAACGGCGATAATAATTTATCATCCCGAGGACTTGTCGTATTTTTTTTCCTGTCTGCGGCAACGGGAATTCCTCGATGACTTTTACTTTGTCGTTCAGGGGTTTTATTCATTTTTGTGGTACCATGTATCCCAAAAAATAAACATACTGTGCCCTAAATTTGTACTTTGTTGGGTTTATTACGATTCTGTTTTCGTCTAATCGTTGGAAAAGTTGCTTAAGGTGCTCGGTGTGTTCTTTTTCCGATTTTGATGCTACTAAGATATCATCTATGTATACGTAGCAGAAATCGAAATCTCGCAGTATTCTGTCCATGAATCACTGGAAAGTCTGCGCGGCGTTGCGTAACTCAAACATCATGTATGGGAATTCTAACAGTCCAAATGGCGTGGTTATTGCTGTTTTCGGAATGTCTTTTTCGGTAATCGGGATCTGATAATATGCTCTGACTAGATCGATTGTTGAGAATATCTTTTTTCCGTGTAATTGTTGAGAAAAATCTTCGATGTGCGGTACTGGGTACTGTTCTAGCGTTGAGAGCTCGGTAATCTCCGCATGGTCTCCACTCTCCATTCTTCTTAACTACCAGGTGTAAAGGTGAAGATCAGGTGCTCTTTAATAGACTCGCTATTCCCATTTGACACATAGTTCTGAATTCGTTTTTTGCGATTGCTAGTTTATTGGGCGTGAGTCGTCTCGGCCTGCTGTACTTTGGATGTGGTGCTTCGTTTCATGCCGTGGAAAGATTGGTAAACCGGCTGGCTTGCAAATCCTTGGAAACTGTCGCAACATTTCGTGGTGGTCTATAATCGCTTTGTGTATGTCGGCTACTACAAATTGCCATACGAAATTTCTTCGTAGCTTGAGGTCCAAGTTTAAATTTATCGTACCGTATGTGTTTATATCCGTTTCGTTTGCTGCATATAAGTTTTACCTGCCTGCCTCAATAGATATCGTGGGAAAACACAAACATCAGCTCCCGTATCGATTAGGAATTGTACTTTCCTCTGTTGATCTATGACGTGTAGGCCGCGCGATGTATTTGGCATGACGTCAGTTGCCGCTTCTATTGACTGTCGCATTCGTTACCCGTTTGTTCGAATTTGCAGAGGGGTTGACAATTTTGTAACGAAAATGTATCGAAAATGCGACCTTTTGATTGGCTTCGTTCTCATTGTCCTCTCCTATCCTGCGATTGGTTTCTCTGTCGGGGTCGTTGTTAAGTTTGGCCGTCCTCAGTTGTGAGAGAGCGGACGTGGCACCACCAGGTATGACAGCGGCCGCGGTGCCATTAGGTACTTGGCCGACCTTCTGATCGCGTCCCGGAGCCTTTTGCGGAAGCGGGTATGGGTACCCGGTTCCGAGGTTGTTATGGTTGGGGCAGAATCCGGCATTAACGTGTGGATTCTGTTTTGGCCTAGTGTGCTATGGTGAGCTCGCTTAGCCTGTTCCTCTACTTAGCTAGCTAAAGTAGATGGAACTGATGCTGTTTGTGGGGGGTGTGCGCCCTATTTAAGCCTTGCGGTCCGTCTCTTTCGTCCCCGCTCGTACCGCGTGACGTAGGTGGGGACGCGTGCGTTCGCTCGCCGCAGGGTGAAGAGTCACCCTATTGGCGAGCGCTTTTGCGCGCCCGGGCGTGCACTGACGTGTCTCCACAGTTTCTAATCCCAGAATAAGCATAAAGTAACATTTCGAGTTTAGAAAAGCCCCGCGTAGAAAATGTTCACGGGGCTTTTCTAAACTCGAAATTTTACTTCATGCGCCACGCATATAAAACACTGAACTATTGTATAGTTTAAAAAATACTAGCTTTTATTTTGTTCGGTTGATTGACAAATTGTGTTGAATCTTCTGAGCTAATTATACTAATTCTATTTATAAATTTTGATCAGTTTTGACACGGGGCTTTTCTAAACTCGAAATTTTACTTGATGCGCTACGCGTATAAAGCACTGATTTCAAATTCAAAATATATTGATTAGCAATGTACATTTATAAATCATAGCATAACTAAATATATTTGATCGATTTTCATGCATTTGGTTATAGTCATTCTGTTAATTTTCAATTGCCCCCCTTAAAACTTACATTGCCCCCTCCCCCCATCATGTTGGGAACCGCTATCTACTGTCTACTGTGTACTGTCCATTCAAATTCGCCATTCCATTAGCGACAAATTTATACATAAAATAGGAGGTCGCAATTAAAAAAGTTTTCTCATTACTGAACAATTAATCATGAACGTTTTTAGGTTTTTTTTAAATTCTATTTTTCATTTATAAAATAGTTTTAACAAAAATTCTACAAACAATTAAATATATAGAAAAATTGAATTTGTCAATAGTTTGCAGAATGTTTTATGTACCTGTTTCAACGACATACTTTAACATTCCTATAAGTTTTCTGTTTATTTTAATAATTTGTTTGTATTAAAAGTCTAAAGCTGATGATGAGGCATGAGAGATAAATCTCGAAACGAGTCTATATAATTAATAATATATATTCATTCCCTGTATTTTTGTCAACTTATTTCAATTTCGTATTGGTTTACTTAATTTGGTGAGACTATAGTTTGACCTGATGTTGCATTTTGCATATAAATTATGCATAGAACAACAGTAAATATACCGAGTAACTCAAATACTGATTTTATAATTGAATATCTGTCGGGGTATTAGCTCGAGAAGTAGTTGTTTCAATGAATATTTGGAGAGGTCTCAGCAAGACTAAACAATTTCTGCAGAAAGTCGATATTTATTTTAATTCGTTTTTATATTTTAATAAAATATATCCCAATACGCGAATTATAAAAATATATTTCATTGTATCAAATATTTAATTTCCATACATGTGTAAACTAAAACGTAAATAGTTTATCAGAGACGCGTGGGAAAACGAGCAATTTGTCCGGCATGGATTTCCCGAAACGCGAAAATTATTTCCGCCGACAGAAAAAATAGATATAAAAAATAAAAAAATTAAAAAAAATATTGCGCGCGTGTTAATCCGGCTGAATATATTCATCGTTGCGTGTGCATTGCGGATCCTCGGGGAATACAAATTTCATTTTATTTACATTTATATATGCGCACGATTTTATAAATAATGCAGAATTGGATTTACTCTTGCAGCGCGCATGCATGATTGGGCCTGAAAAATGCATACGCGCTATTCATAATTTTTCGCGAAATAAAAAAAAAAACGTTATTCGCGAGATGAGGACGATGATGCATAATGCAATAAAGAAAAAAAAATACCATGGGGATTTTAATATGTAAGGGGGTTTATTAACATAAGTGTTCGTGTTGATGTTTGTGTATTTGCGTGTGTAATTACTATGGAAATAAAATACGAAAACGATGAAGTATGCAAGTTTTGAATTAAAGATTATTTTTTTATTTTTGTAATAAGAAACAAAAAATTGGCATCTTGTTGGCGTTTATAATTATTTCAAAAAGTAATGCAAGGAATAATTAAATATATTATACCCAGTGATGTTAGTGGTAATTTTACTGGTAATTCACCATAATTTATGGTATATTACCCGGCGGTTCAAAGAACTTTGGTAGTAGCATTCGTTTCTTGTGTATTATTTCAGTGTTTAAAAAATAAAATCAAAAAAACGCTAAATTTGGATAAAATCAACAAAAATTGGTGAGAGTTGAATAAATTACATTTATTTAATTAAATGGCTTATTGTAATAACGTGATATGCCACAAGTTGAGAAAAATTAGTTATTGGAGTTTAAAATATAAAAACAAATGTGTCAAATGTATTACTATAAAATTTAAAATAAAGCATTTTTATTAAGTTTATTAGGTATCTTTTTGACAAATATGCTTATAAAGGGGATACAAAAATGTAATTGTCTTCTAAAAAGCAATTTTATTTTAAATTATTGTGGTTTATCAGGTTATTGCCTACAAAAACAAGTGTAACTGTTTTTACAAGAAAATATGTAATTCTCTATTGTTATTATTTGCCACCACACAAATCTGTATCAATTGTTAAAAAAATGGTAAGTACTGGTTTAAAATTGAAGTTCAAAAGATACGTCTTTAGCAAACTGCTTTAGTAGCATACTGTGAATTTCACAATATTTCAGTATTTTATACGCGTGGCGCATGAAGTAAAATATCGAGTTTAAAAAAGCCCTGTGAAAATTTGTCGAGGGAATATCTTAAGATATACAGCATATACGCTGTGATAGGAAAATGTATATTTAAAAGAAAAACTCTCTATATATGGCTCACATTCAAAAATACTCTAAATTTAGAAGACTCATACAAAATATGTCAAATTAATATAGTTGTTGGTATTCAGAAAAAAAATATATTTTCACCAAGAAATGGAAATTGTACTTTTTTATTTTAGTCTCCTCATTTCAGGCTTTCATTGGGATACAATTGCTTAAAGAACATGGAGTAAAGTCATTTAAACCGAGATCGTTCAATCAGGATCCATTAGAAAACCTTTTTGGAGCCATTCGTTCTGGTTGTGGGTGCAATAATAACCCAACAGTGCCTCAATTTATTAGTTCATCTAAAATACAAGTTTTAAATAATGTGGCCAATCAATCATTTAAAAACACTAATTGCGAAATGGATGACTTTTTGTTATTGTTTAACTTAAGATCACTTTCAGAAAGAAATTCAAAACAAGATTCACAAATTAGTTTAGATGAGCCACGTTTGTTCTCAATTTACTCGTGACAGGATATCATTAGATATTGAAGGATTTGTTGAAAATGGAGCAATGCTTGTCAGTAGCTTATGTTGCCGACTAAGTATAGTCTAAGTCGATTTTCCTGCGATATTTGTTTAACCGTGTTATGCTCTGATGAATTCGAATCATGTAATAAATTGATTTATGCTAAAGAGCCAAATCAAAACAAGTCAAATTTCACTACTATAATAATATTAGTATTTGTATTTGTTAGTTGGTTTGAAGAGAATTTCACCCAAACGTTACATATACTTTAATAGAGCGTTATAACAAATCAAATTAAATAAGATTTTAAATATTTCTTTGTATAATTCAATATCCGGAGGTGTATTTGCACGGGAAGTAGTTGTTTTAATGGAAATTTATCGTCTTAGGTTGTCTTATTAATTAAGACATTGTTTGTATTTTCACGAATAACATTTTCGTAATTTTATATATTATGTTTAAAGTGTGCAAACTATAAGAAGCGTAAGTTTATTTTCTCGAATTGAAATAGCTTTGAATTTAAATTTATCTTAATTTTCAATGTCATTTTAGGTAAACTTTTCTAAAACTATCGCAGGTTCCTGATTGCAACCACACAAAAATTGCGTTTTGGTACAGGACATTAACAATACAGGATGTACGCAGATTTCATAAATCATCATTCTATGAAAACAAAGACAAAGAAAGTCAAGATAATTTTATACTCAAGCACGAATCAACACAAAAAACTAAAAGAAGACGTCCAGAAAACATTAAAAATGCAAAACAAGGTTTTCCTACTAAGTATTTTTTTCGCAATTGCAAAAAACGAATAGTGAAAGTGTGTCTAAAAGCATTTCTGAAATGTTTAAACATTTCTCGATTCAGATTAAATATTTTAACAAAATAAATCATAGGTCTCAGGAAATGCCTAAGGAAATGAGGGGCGGAGATAAAACAGGGGACTATTTTAAAGCTAGAAAGGAAAATCTTATAGAATTTTTAAGCAACTTAAAATGTGACGAAAGACATTATTGCGCTAATAAAGCAGGTAGGAAACATCTAGCTGCAGAATTGAATATTTAAACATTGTGGTGATTTTATATAACTACAGTTATAAATTTTGAACAACTACATCACGAAGAATTATTCTTTCAACCCATTTTTAACACGAACTACAATCTAGGACTTGGTTCACTCCGTATTGATGTTTGTTCATATTGTTTGCAGCTGAGTGAACGAATTAAAGTATGTCAGAACCAACAAGAGAAAATTACATTGATGACGAAAGGAGAGTTTACAAGGTCAAGCCTTTAGAAAGATAAACAAGAAATGCTGATTATTTTATTCGACTTCCAGAAGAACCTGAATATGCCAAATATTTCTGATCAAGCCACTCATTATAGCAGACAGATTTATTTAAATAATTTTACAATTTAATCTAGTCATTCCAAGGCAAAAATGAGCCTAGACAACGTGATGTCTTTTATTTTAACGGAAAATGAATATAACAAAGATTCAAGACCACTATTTACACAATAACTCTTAAGCTCCCTACTCCACCATCAAGTTTGTCTGTGATGAATGTAGTAGGCAAAACAAAAATACTATTTTGTTAGTTATGTTAAGCTACTAGTTGTTGAATTGGAGTATTCAACAACCAGTAGCTCAACATAGCTAACAAAATAGTATTTTTATTTTGCCTACAACATTCATCACAGACAAGCCCGATGGTGGAGTAGGGAGCTAAAGACTTATTTTATAAATAATGGTATACACATGACAATATCTCGTTGAAACCTAATATAAAAAAGTGCAAGTTGTTTTTTCTGTGACAGGGTATAGCTACATTCCACCTGACCGTGTATTTGGCAAAATACTCAACTGTAAAAAGACTTGGCGAAAAAGTAGAAATTAAGAATTGGAAGGGAGCAGTAGAAGACAGAGTCAAAACAGCAGGTTTGTGGAACTTTGGCGTGAAGTCTTGTGAAAGAGTTGTTTTTAACTAGATCGCGTAAAGATCAAGGAGTTCTTTTAGAGATGAGACAACCAAACATACAAAATAATGGAAAATATGGTACAGGCATCACATAAAGAATCAGTAAAACAGGGAGGCTGCACTACATCATGAGCCAAAATTTCCAAAAAAATAAATACATACCTAAGAAGACAAAACTAGCTATTTCCTGAAGCCTTAAACTACAACTTACGTAACAATTACTATCAGCGCGTCCTTTACTCTGCAGTGTTGTGCATTATTAATGAAATGACCCTCGTAAGGAACAACTGTTGCCTTAGTCTCGCTTTGGTTATTATTTGCATGATGAAAATTATACGGAGACATTGTTTAGAGTGACCATTTCTGCTCCTAACCCCAAAGCTTCAGCGAAAACCATTTATAGAATCTTAATTTTAGCAATTAAATTAAAAAAGGTGCAAGAATTAATAATTCGCACCGCGATGAAAAGTTGATACGTGCCAGAATGCCGGTGCCGCGCCGGCGAATTCCAATGACGACACTTCTTGTCGAATTAGAGGCCTTCAACAATGCATACCGGCGGCCGTCCGGGGCGCGAACGCTTCAATGAAATGCGATAAATTACCCGGCCGCAGAATGTCACAACCCGACTCCGAAGAATCATCCCGACTAATTTCTTAATTATTCCCAACAGGCGGCATCTCTCGAAATATTAAATCCGATGTTCCGCGACATTTGGATCCCTCTTGGCACTGGCCCGTCCCGGCTATTAATACGAATCCAGTCGCGATATGTGTGGTCGACCTAATCACCTGTAGCTGTAGCTTACCAGCTCCTGAAGACACACATATGCTGCTGGTTATTATATATTTAATACGCGCATGTCGCCGGCTGACATCTGATTTGTTTGCTTGCTTGAGATTTTTTTGAACAGTCAATTTCTGAGGGAGGTGCGCTAAAAGGCCGAAACTCGTAAATATAGAACGCAACGCCGTTTAATAACGAGCTGTTTGAGTTGGAAACTACAAATATTTGCTGTTTAAACATTCTGCCGCATCTACAACTGGGAGGACATGGTGTGTGGTCGCTGGGAACGCAATTAACTAATCTGCAAGGGTTGTTTTAGCACGAAAAAAGGCTTTTGTTGTTGATTGTTAATATTATTTTTAGTTGATTGCCACTTACCAATATAGCCTAAAGCAAATCAGTTAATATATGCATGTCATCCGTTAATAAACAGATTTCATCAATAAAATTAGTTCAAATTGATACCTGTTGAAAATGTGATTTTTATGATTATAAAATGAAAACACTTCGTTAAATTTCACTAATATTTTATTTTTTTATTCCAACTAGCTTCGACTTTGATTCATTCTCAAATTCGAAACTAGTTGGAATAAAAAACCAAAATATTAATAAAATTTAACCAAGTATTTTCTTTTTTAAATCATAGTTAAATATGATTCACCACATGAAAGATGAGAAACTTGTTCAAGATATGTAATTTTTAACTTCGACGGCTCAGAGATAAAATAAACTAAATTTGTTTAGTGCAACTGACTTTTAGGTTATAATATTGTAAGGACTTTTAAAAGCAATTGATTTGCACCACCAAAAGATCATACATCTAATGTAAATTGAATTCCGAACTTTAATAATGTCACTGGCTTTTTTTGCAACACAGGACTTATTAACAATATTATGGAACAAATTAGTTGAAAAACAGATTTCATCTTAAAAATGAGTTCAAATTAATACCTGTTGAAAATGTCATTTTTAATTTCGACAATTCAGAGATGAAATCAACTAAATTTGTTTAGTGTAACTGGCACCTTAGGATGTAATATTGGAAGAAATTTTAGAAGCAATTTATTCGCACTAAAATGAATTTTAAATTTCATGAATATTAAAAGAACGAGTGTTTTCCATTCCAAGACTAGCATATGTAATAATCACTTCATGTAAACTCAAAAACATACACTTAGAAAAATTCGATTTAAAATAAGGGGTACTGGGGAAAAACTACTTTAGTCCTCACAAGTGATTAACTCGAGACCACTGATTTTTTTGTGATGAAGTATTTTTGAAAGCGTTTCTGACCTTTTTGTTTCTAAATTACAGTTTTATGTAATGTTTGTATTTTGCTTCCAATTGCCTACGTGAGTATTGAGTTAGAAAACATTGATTTTCCCTATTCTCCAAATTATATTTTCTGGGCTAAGTTTGTTTTCCCCCTGGACCCTTCATAAAAACTTCTCACTTGACACTTGGTTAAACATGTGTTGTGTTTTTTAATTATATTTTATATTTATAGTTTTAATCATATTTTAAAATGTTATATTTATATAATTAGTTGTACAAAAGTACGCACTCCGTTAACCTATTAAATAAATAAATAAACAATTAGGCAAATAAAAATTAACAGCGTATTTTTAAAAAATTACTTTTGCTTGCATTTTTCGCATTACGACAAAAAACGTATTTGTCTGTGCCAATATTATCAGAATTGTGCAATTGTATGGTTTTACTAAACTTACAATAAAACATTGATTGGCATTACGTTATTCATGATATTAGTCAAATATCTGTGATGTTATTTTCAGTCGTTTATTTTCAGTTTTCTAAATCGACCAATAATCGGAAATTGATGAACAATTGTCGAAATTTTGGATATTTACAAAAGCAGTTTTAGAAATTAACAAAAATCTTGTAATTTCACGCAAAGTGTCAATATTTTAAAAATTGACAAATAATCTTGTAAATCCATTAAAAAATTTAATAAGAATTTAGGAAATTCTAGAAAACTGCCAGGATTGAAAAATTGGCGAAAATTCATGAAAAGTGTAAGCATTTGAAAAATTAAACATTTTTTAGTATGGCCGTTAAAATGATGAAAATCTTGGAATTTCATTAAAAACACAAGGTTTTAAAAATCGTCTAGGTTTTAAAAATCGACTAAAAACTTACTGTATTCACAAAAAAATGTTCGAGATATTGAAATT
Organism: Philonthus cognatus; assembly: GCA_932526585.2. Lineage (NCBI taxonomy): Eukaryota > Metazoa > Arthropoda > Insecta > Coleoptera > Staphylinidae > Philonthus > Philonthus cognatus. The sequence goes on from OW052246.1 coordinate 60,655,740, forward strand.
TTAACATTAATAAATAAAAATTTAAGAAATTCATTTAATTGATTTTGAAAAATTAAGTTAAATTTAAATAAAATGACTAAAAACATGAAAGTTTAAACTTTTAATATTAAAAAAAACCTTGTAAATTCATAAAAAAGTATTTTTTTTATAAATTAATGAAAAGTGCAAAAATTAAAAAAAAAATTACAAGATTTTATAATTGAGTGAAAATCTTTGAAAAAGCTATTAATAATGCCCGAACGTGTGTCTTTCACTCCCAGGCTAAGCATGAAGTAAAATTTCGAGTTGGGAAAAGCCCCAAGAATTTGGATTCGGACGCGCCAGCGTCCAAAACCAAATTCGGGCTTTGTTAAACTCAAAATTTTCCTTCATGCGCCACGCGCATAAAACGACTGATTCAGTGTAATGTTCGAAATATAATGTTTATTTTAAATTTAAATTCTTAATCGATTTTTTATATTATGTACTGAGTTTTTCAATATTTAGAGATTTTCATCAATTTGAAAAATGTTCATGAAATTTATAACATTTCGATATTTTTGTCGATTTATAAAAGTTTTCTTTAGATTATCATCATTTGAAATCATTTTCAATATTTCGAGATTTTCATCAATTTAAAACATGTCCATGAAATTTCCAAAAATTCGAGATTTTCGTCGATTTAGTTAAGTATTCTTCAGATTTTGGTAATTTAGTAATTTGGTAATTTTATACGCGTGAATACTTTAAACATTGACAATATTCTTAAAAACTCATGAAAAAATTTTATAAAAATTTTGGAAATTCACGAAAACTGCTAGGATTGAAAAATTCATGAAATGTGTAAACATTTCAAAAATTAAAGAAAATTTAGTATGACCGTTAAAATTATGAAAATCTTAGAATTCCATTAAAATCACAAGGTTTTGAAAATCGTTAAGGTTTTAAAAATCGACCAAAAACTTATACTATTCACGAAAAATACTCGAGATATTTAAATTTTAACATTAATGAATAAAAGTTTAAGAAATTAATTTAATTAATTTTGACAAATTATATTAAAATAAACAAAAAACGACTAAAAACATGAAAGTTTAAAGTTTTATTATTGACGAAAATCTTGTAAATTTATGAAAAAGTATTTTTTTTTATAAATTAATGATAATGATGGAAATTTATAAAAACCGCCAAGATTTTATAAACGGATGAAAATCTTTGAAAAAGCTATAGTTAATTCCCGAGCGTGTGTCTTCCACTCCCAGACTAAGCATAGATGTTCGACACCACTATGTGCGAGAACGAGTTCAGCAGGGACATCTCATCATCGAACATATACCGGAGGAGTACCAAATAGCAGACATAGTGACAAAACCCATTCATCGAGACCAATTCGAGAATCTACGTGACCTTGCAGGGTAATTTATCTTCTTTGTATCTTGGAAAACAAAAGTTTCGTACTACGATTTCGGAGAAACTAACTAAAGTGTTAGGGGTGGTGTGGTGGAAAACGTTCATTTAGTTTCAGTTCCTATGTCCTGCCTTTATCTCACTCTTAAACACTATCTTTGTTTTTGTTGATATTAAAAAATAAAACGTTACTCAATCGCAAATAAATGTTGGAAATTTTATGAACATTTTTTAAATTGATGAAAATCTCGAAATGTTGACAATGATTTCAAATGATGAAAATCAACATCTTTGAAAAAGCTATTGTTAATTCCCGAACGTGTGTCTTCCACTCCCAGACTAAGCATGAAGCAACATTTTGAGTTAAGAAAAGCCCCAAGAATTTGGATCTTATTAAAAAATAAAACGTTACTCAATCGTAAATAAATGTTGGAAATTTTATGAACATTTTTTAAATTGATGAAAATCTCGAAATATTGACAATGATTTCAAATGATGAAAATCAACATCTTTGAAAAAGCTATTGTTAATTCCCGAACGTGTGTCTTCCACTCCCAGACTAAGCATGAAGCAACATTTTGAGTTAAGAAAAGCCCCAAGAATTTGGATCTTATTAAAAAATAAAACGTTACTCAATCGCAAATAAATGTTGGAAATTTTATGAACATTTTTTAAATTGATGAAAATCTCTAAATATTGACAATGATTTCAAATGATGAAAAATCAACATCTTTGAAAAAGCTATTGTTAATTCCCGAACGTGTGTCTTCCACTCCCAGACTAAGCATGAAGCAACATTTTGAGTTAAGAAAAGCCCCAAGAATTTGGATCTGGACGCGCCAGCGTCTAAATCCAAATTCTGGCTTTCTCAACTTAAAATTTTACTTCATGCGCCACGCGTATAAAAACACTGATTTAGTGTAATGTTCAAAATATACTGTTGATTTTAAATTTAAATTTTTAGTCGATTTTTTATGTTATATAGTGAGTTTTTCAATATTTCGACACTTTCATCAATTTAAAAAATATTCATGAAATTTCCAACATTTCGAGATTTTCGTTGATATATGAAAGTTTTATTCGGATTTTTATCATTTGAAATCATTTTGAATATTTCTAGATTTTCGTCAATTTAAAAATAGTTCATGAAATTTCCAACATTTCGAGATTTTTGTCGATTTATAAAAGTTTTTTTCAGATTTTTATCATTTGAATCATTTTCAACATTTCGAGATTTTCATCAATTTAAAAATGTTCTTGAAATTTCCAACAATTCGAGACTTTCGTCGTTTTAGTAAAATTTTCTTCAAATTTCATCATTTGAAATTTGGTAATTTTATACGCGTTTTTTTTTTACAAGATAACACAAAATGTTTGCACTTTAAAGAATATATACTCTCGATTTTCAGTTTTCTGCCTTAAACACAAGGTTTATTCGTTTGTTAACAATATCTGTAACTAACCTTGTGCCCTACTGGTGCACGGTCACTCCATTAAACTGACATTTTATTGATTGATGCATTTACAATTATTTAAAAATTAAACAACAAAAATGTACAGATTTTTAAGTAGCATAATGCTATTTTGAATTATAGAAATAATGTAAATTTGAAAAATCTGATTAGAATAAAATTATATCGCGTTGTTCCGTGAAATGACTCTATATATCGTGGAATTAAAAGTAAACATCATTAACTACCTAGGCATTTAATGACTCTTACCTTCTACATTGTACAATTAATGTTGTTCACATAGAAGAACACTAATAATAAATATGTATTTATTGAAAACCTGAGTAAAACTACAAACCCTTGATCCAGTTAATTAAATAATGAAATTTTGTAAAATATGCCGTTGATCAAATATTAAAATCAATAACACAGCGCAGTGCACACGTACAGAAATAACTCATTTATAGGTTATGAATATTTATGGGATTAGCTTTTATTGGTGCATTATTGGTAATTGAATCGGTCCAGACTTAACGCCCTAACCGCATATCGATATTAATTAATATTTCGAACATGTTGGGGGGAAGGGGCGGCAAGTGCCCAGTGGGCAGGCCATACAAAAGGGCTCGTCGCAGTTAAATATATTAATTCCGGAATTGCGGTTTCCGGTGATGGATTCCTCCCCGCGCCGACTCTGGGACGTCCGGATTGGATGCTGATTAAGGTGAAAGCTGGCCACTATAATTAATGTGGAACTGGACGTTGATGACGAAAAAATAGAGTGCATTTCTAGAAAAGAAATATATTTAATCTAATAATAAAATTATAGAAATTCTATTTGAAACAACTCTATTTGGAAAAATCTAAATGCACACGGGATTTTATTTAAATTTATATATACTTCTGTCTTTGCATATGAAGGGTTATCCAATAAGAGGTTTCATTTTGATATTTAAAAAAAACGAGTATATTTTAAAAGAAATCAATGGATATTTATTTTATTGTAAAGAGAAAGGTATGCCATTAACGATGGAAAACGATATCAGCCAAATGGCCACCACGACTACGGTCAACACCATATTCTTTTCATGAAATTTTCCATGACCAATTCGCACATTTGCGGCTGTATGTCCTCGATAACTTCACGAATTCCATCTTTAAGGTCTTGTATCGATTGTGGAGCATTATCTTTCACGTGGCCCCAAAGAAAAAAATCTAAAGGTGTCAAGTCACAAGATCTCGGGGATCAATTCTGATCACTTCTTCGCAAAATAACACGGCCAGGAAACTTTTCTTGCAAAATTGCGATTGTTTCGTTGCTTGTGTGGCACGTAGCGCCGTCTTGTTAAAAATAAACGTCGTCCATATCAATATCTTCCAACTCCGGCCATAAAAAATCATTAATCATAGCTCGATAGCGCAATCCATCCACCGTAACAGTTGCACCAGCCTCATTTGCGAATAAGTAAGGTCCAATCACACCGCCAGCCCAAAAACCGCACCAAACAGTGATACGTTGAGGATGGAGAGGCTTTTCAATAAGCATTCTTGGATTTTCCAAGCCCCAAATACGGCAATTCTGCTTATTTACGTAGCCTACCAGGTGAAAATGGGCCTCATCACTGAAGATGATTTTTCGATGAAAATCCGGATCATTTTGATGCATTTCAGGGACCCAATCAGCAAAGATACGACGTTGCTGGTGATCGACCGGCTTGAGTTCTTATGTTAACTGAACTTTAGAAGCCTTCAAACCTAAGTCTTTATGCAAAATACGGTGTAATGTCGTTTTTGGAATGTCTAATTCCAAAGATCGACGAGGAATCGACAAACCTGGGTTTTCGTTAACACTATTGGCTACAGCAACAATATTCTGAATAATTCTTGAGCGATTTCAATGCGTCGTTAAAGCGTCTATCGTTGCATTTTTACTAATGGCATAGTTTTTACTTGTCAAGTGTCAAAAAATGACAGCTGCAAAAGTGATAGCTGCCCAGATAGCGGTCTACTCAAAATGAAACCATTTATGGGGAATAACGATGACTGTCGGTTTTTTATCCGATTTAGAGATATTAGCATTAATTCTTAACTAAGAAGTTGTACTATACAAGGTGGCTAGAAAATGAGTAAAAAGCTTAAAGTAGCGCGATTTGTTAATTAATTTTGAGCACAAAAAAATAAAAAATAAAATTAAAACCTAAAAATAAAATAAAAATTAAAAAAAAAACAAAAACAGAATAAAATTAATGTATGATTATTCAGTAAGTCTCACGAAGCTATTAGTATTAAAAATATGTGACAAGAATTTGTTTTTACCATTTTGTATAAAATGATTGCCATTGTCATTGAAAAATTAGAACTGTAAACATTTAGACAAATTGACAAAATTATAAATATTTACCAATTCAACAAAAATGTACAATTCTAAACGAATAATTGATTAGTGGAATTTAAACTAAATTTTAAAACTTTCTTTAAACGATAATTGTAATGCTGAATTGAACAAAATCCATGCAATTATGCAAAAAAATATATCTCATATTGTGAATATGTTAAAAGAGAAATTCTTGATAATTTGTTTTTACTTTTGCTAAGTTCAGGCAGTTCAGTTTAATACTTATTTTATAATTATTTATTTCTACAATGTAGGAAGGTGAAACGTCTAATCGTAAGAATGTGGTATTGACTTAAAGTCTCTCAATTTGTTTGTTTATAGCGTTTTATTAATCACGATTAACAAAGTATGCAGTGTAATTAGAAAGGCATGGCGACAAATACATATACGAGTGTAAGCTATCGATTAACTTCATTAAGTTTATTTATGAATCTCAATGTTCGCAAATAAATTTGTTATCAATTTATCGTTATTTTATTTGTTTGCAGTTTGTGTACTTTCTCGTAAAATAGCAGGTGTGGTATTTAATATTGTTACAAATGCAGCGGTCGCAGCGACCCGAGACAAATTTTCACAGGGCTTTTCTAAACTCGAAATTTTACTTCATGCGCCACGCGTATAAAACATAGATTTGAAGCGAAGTTCGAATATACATCAATTTCTCGTAAAATAGCAGGTGTGGTATTTAATATTGTTACAAATGCAGCGGTCGCAGCGACCCGAGACAAATTTTCACAGGGCTTTTCTAAACTCGAAATTTTACTTCATGCGCCACGCGTATAAAACATAGATTTGAAGCGAAGTTCGAATATAAAAATAGCAGGTGTGGTATTTAATATTGTTACAAATGCAGCGGTCGCAGCGACCCGAGACAAATTTTCACAGGGCTTTTCTAAACTCGAAATTTTACTTCATGCGCCACGCGTATAAAACATAGATTTGAAGCGAAGTTCGAATATACATCAATTTCACGATATTTTAGTGTTTTATACGCGTGGCGCATGAAGTAAAATTTCGAGTTTAGAAAAAAACAAAATTTGTTTCGGGTCGCTGCGCGACCCTCGGAAAATTTTCACTGGGCTCTTCTAAACTTGAAATTTTACTTCATGTTTAATCTGGGAGTGGAAAACACTCGTTTAAAGCTTCAAATTGAACTCTTTTAAAAAACAACGAATGTCACAAAATTTACAGCTTACCGTATACTCGACCGCCCTTGGAGCGACATCATTTTCACGGGGCTTTTCTAAACTCGAAATTTTATCAGATTGTTTCTATCGACACTAGTTTTTGAGATATAACACAGAGATGCTCACAGAGAACATAAAAAAAACTTACCCTGTATTTTATGATTTATTTCCGACTAGTTTCGACTATTGGTCATCTTCAAGGAAGATGACCAATGATCGAAACTAGTCGAAGAAAATATAAATTAGTGAAACAAACCAAGTGTTTTAATTAAATATCCAGAATTAGATTCAAACATATTTCATCACGGGTTAAGTGAGAAATTAATTAAACATATAAATGATTTTATGTTTGATTCTACGTTAATAACTGTTACAAATTATTATTCTGTCTAACTTAATTTGGCACGATCAAAATGTGAGCACCAGGAGCAGTTTGATCCAATTGTTACGCTCATGGAGATTACTCTTTAAACATGTCATCAACTTATTAAGTCCATGTAGCATCAACGTGTGAGGTAGACTAATGAAAATTGCTGATAAAACCTACCGCATTCTTCTCTGAATTTCTCGTCGAAAAGAGATAATAAAAGAAAAGAAGTATCGAAAATAAAAGCAAATGCACCCACATAAATATAAAGAAGACGTAACGCGGAACAATGGGCAACATAATTTCGAAAATAAACGTTTACAGGGGGCCCGACGGGCAGGAACAGTGACTCGGTGTCGGCCCCCCGGGGCTGCCCAACAAAGGCGACAATATTTAAGAGCGCCGAGGGGGTGTGGGCCCCGAATAACACTACAAAATAAACAAAAACGGAGAGGACAAGGCGCGTTATAATTTACACCTCGGGATCGCGGGGGGCTATTTTCCATTTCTACTTATACTCTTGTGCATATCCACATCTCCTCCACTCGCTGCTCACAGTCTTTCTTACCGATAAATCACCCGAACGGAGATAATCACTGGTACTCAAATATTGTATCTTGCTAATGATTATTTGGACATTTCAGCCCACACACAGCATAGGGCTCAATTATCATGCTATACAAATTCCTACTATTTTACTAAAGATCTTATTCTGAGAAATACACCTAGGTATCTGTATGTACACCTTTTATATCCAATAAATATTTGTCTATATTAAGGGTGTTCCATTTCAAGAAAATAGATCGAATCAATGTATTTATATCAAATAATGTATAGAATACCCAAACATTTATTTGATACAAGCATCTTACATTTATCTAGGCAAGACATTAAAACATATTTTACAAATTAGAACAAGCAGTTAGTTGAAGTAGAGTACTAATACGTAACACGTATATTAGTTCCGGAATTGCGGTTTTGGTGATGGATTCCTCCCCGCGCTGATTTCGGGATGTCCAGATTGGATGCTGATTAATGCTAAAGCTGGTTACTGTAATTAATGCGGAACCGGACATTGATGACGAGAACTTTGTCAATAAAAAAAAACGTATAAAATTTGTATTTATATCAGATAACGTAATTTACATTAGCGTTATCAGTAAAAGCCAGTAGAGAATTTTAAGACTGTCGTAATATTACAAGTATCTATCTATCCTGTATTCCACTTACTTCTAAACGCTGTTGAACTGTTCTGCTCCTAATACCAGTGGTCCTAAGTGTCTACTTTTAAAATAAGGTAGCCATGAGATAGTTTAGTTTAGTTTAGTTTATTGACGGTTTATTGACTAATTGTAATATAGTCAACCCAATTTACACTCTTCTGGGTGCGATATTATTGGCTACGATTTTTAGTAGTTCTAATGCAAATTAGGACTAATGCAAATAGGTTACACGTAACGTCAAAATAAAATATGTCAGTTATTAAATCTTGTGCGTTTATGGTAAGTGCAGTGTGTGGGAACATGAAAAATACTTTGTTGCCCAAAGCAAAACATCTGCATTTCAAGCAATCAAGATTCATACTGTCGTGAAACATATCTTCAATTCATTGTAAGTTATGCAGTCAATAAAGTAATAAATACACCTACATTATCTTTATTGAGTATAATGTAAACAAAGAAATGAAAATTGAAATGTTTGCCAAATGAAGCAGCACACCTAATACCCCAGTGTTGTTGTGCTGCCAGCAGACCTAGGGGTGGTACTAGCAAACATTTTAACCTGCCTCGCCACGCTCTTCAAATTTGGAATATTTATATTTTAATCTGCCGTAAGGCAGTTTAGTAACGGCATTTTTACTGGTACACTCGAACAACGTACCTTAGGGTGGTCCTGGTCAAATGGTTTATACAATACGCTGAATTGAACTTCTTAATAATCTCCAGTAAAATTGAAGCAATGTATAAACTTATCTTAAAATATTATCAAACGGAAGTAACAGAAATCTGTGTTTCTATTATTTTTGTATTAAAGTTAAATCTGTTCTCCTCTTTCTTATTCTTCTTTTCTGTTTAATATTAACATTCGATTAATGATGTAGGCAATTAATGAATGACACATTTTATTTTGACGTTAAATGTAAGTTGTGTTAGAACTACTAAAATCGGAGCCAATGAAATCTCACTCAATGCTTTGATGCGTCCCAGAACACATCGATCATAGGACCATTTACATTGAGTACATTTTAGCATGTTCGGTGTTACATAAAACTCTCTGTATATATAGAAACTAAATTAATGTAATCTTAAGAATGCACATTTATACTTAATAGTATTCAACAAAAGTTATAGGTAAAACTAGATAACCACTAATAGTAGTAATTTAAATAGAAAAAATAGGAAAAATAGGAAAGAAATGGAAAAAATTGAGTTATTAATAATATAATAAAAATAAAATAAAAGAAATAATGTAAAGATAATAAAGTGTAAAGGATCAGTATTACAAACAAATATTTAAATCTATAAGCCGAAAACGATTTTTAAATCTAATAATCAAGTCATCAAATACATCAAAATTGGGATTAGAATTTAAAATGTTACAATACTTCATAATTCTATTTATAGGACTATACATTGCATAATTAGTGGTATGCGGCATTAAGCGAAATAATGCGTTGGATCGTATAATCTTCGTGGAACAAAACCATTAATTAATCTACAGCCATATGATATATCATATATAATCCGCCTATACTTTAAAGATGTTAAATTTAAAGTTTGTAACATATTTGAATGACTAAAATTGACGTAAGATATTCCTAACTTAAATGAAATCATTCTCAAAAATTTACTTTGCACAGCTTCTATTTTGTTAGAGTGTATAGCGTAGAAAGGATTCCAAATTATCGAACCATATTCAAGTTGACATCTTACTAATGTGATATATAAGAGTTTAATAGTTTGAATTGAAAAATTAAATGAATATCTACTTATTGCACCAATGTCTTAAAAGCTCTGTTCGAAATTGAAATGATATGAGAAGAAAAGGTCAATCTACAGTCAAAAATAATTCCTAAATCTCGAACTTCATCAACACATCTAAGTTCAGAGTTATGCATGGTGTAGGTAAATTTCAACAATTTGCGACGACTAAACGAAATTGATAAACATTTTTTAATATTTAAATTAAGTTTATTTACACTACACCAAGTTGTAATGTTGTTAATGTCATTTTAGAGTGCAATACTATCATTAACATTTCGTATTATCGAGAACAATTTCAAATCATAAGCAAACATAAGAAATTTATAAAAGCGGATACAGTGGCTGATATCATTAATGATAAGTAAAAAACAAAATGGGCCCGCAGTGGAAACCTTGAGGTACCCCTGACGTAACATAAATCACATTAGATAAGAAGTTGTCAATTTTCACATACTGCCTACGAGATGAAAGGAAGCGTTTAACCATTGAACTAATATTTCGCTAAAGCTAAACCCCGATAATTTGTTTAGTAATAACTTATGGTTAACACGATCGAAGGCCTTAGAAAAATCAGTATAAATAACGTCAACTTGGTATCCTTTCTCTAACGAGTTTAACAAATAACATTGGTATGACAATAAATTACTAATCGTAGATTTTCCCTCCAAAAAACCATGTTGTTCATCACTAATAGTATGCCTACAAGCCCACATTACTTGCTTTGACACGAAGTAATCTAATATTTTTTTAAAGTAGACTGTATGGTTATACCTCTGTAATTTTTTATGTTTGCTCTATCACCATTCTTATGGAGCGGATTAATAAATGAATCTTTTCACAAGTCGGGAACTGTTCCAGTATCCAGCGACCTACTAAAGAGAATGTGGATAGGTGAAGTTAGAGTGAACACACATCTCTTCAAGAAATATGGAAGCAAAGCATCAGGTCCAGCTGTACAAGAATCATGCAGGGTAGATAAATAATTAAAAATGACAGCAATATTAACGACTATTGAGTTGAAGGAAATAGAATTATTATTATTACTAATGTTCATAAGAGAAGGCGTGTCATCACTACAATAAACAGTAGAAAAATAACGTACAAATAGGTACGTTAAAACATTTGCTATGAAAAAACTCGTATTTTTGTACATTCATTTACATAACTCCAAAAATGTTTTATCCTATACTATCTTGAGTATTTATGATATATTGTTTATAAAGTGAGTGACTTAAAGTAGCACACTGAGTTCTCAGTATTTTAAATATATCATAATCACATAACCTACCACTAGCTTTATATGCAGCATGTGCCTTCTTTTTAGAAAACACCAACTGTATTAATTCAGTATTAAACCACATAGGAAACGTGGAGTTTTTTTGCGTTTTACAGGTACATGTAAATTTAACCCTATATTTAAAATATCATAAAAATGTTTTAAGGAAGTATTTATATCAGAATCAGATAAAATAAATTGCCAAGCTGTAGATGCAAAAAATATGTTTAAGGAATTATAATCAGCTAATTTAAAGTCATAATAAAATTCATCACTATGTAGACGTTCAACATCTGGAGAAATTTTAATCACAAAATACCCTCGGGGGGATCCTACCCCTACAGGGCGCGTCCCCAGGTGGCGGATAGGGGAATACCGTTATTCGTTGACGGTAGGAGGATTGACCTCCCGCGGACCAACATGGAAGGAGGGAGTGAAGCGATGTTAAGATATCGTCTAGGTATCTCTAGCCTCTCCTCCCTCAAGACCGGCATGCGTGGTGACGAGCCACACCCGCGCCCTAAAGGTGCAAACATGTCTGATCTAGAGGAGTAAACCTCGATAAAAAATCCGTAATCCCCGGTGTTATACGTACCGTGCCGATGGGATGAATGGCACTACGTTAGTGTGTCTACTAACGGTGACCTCCGGATACCTGGTGACCTCCGGTTGTATGTAGCCTTTCATCGGTAAGGGAGCACTGCCGGTGACGACTCTTAGTTCTGCCCTACTCGTGGGAACAAGATGAATATATCCATTATAAACAAAAACCAAAACTCGCAACTGACGGGGGAGCCGATCCCCCGGTTTTTGCTTGTTTCGAAAGTCGAAGGAAACTTCGATAAGATCAGTCCTTTTTTTGATAGATAAGGCTTTGTATAGTTTTATTGGCGCAAGCAAATCTATAAAAAAAGTGAAAGATGTATTACTCGTAGAGACCATTAGCAATGGTCAATCTAAAAAGCTAATGCAAATGGAGCAGCTAGGCGAATTCAAGGTGACTGTGAGTCCACACTCGACCTTGAACTATAGTAGAGGTTTTGTTTACTGCAAGGATTTCTTTAACTGAACAGTTGAGGAAATACAAGAGAATCTAAGTAGCCAAGGGGTTATCGAAGTGCGCCGTATGAATACGAAGCGGGATGGTTTGGTGCAGGAAACACCAAACCATATTTTAAAATTCAATAGGGCAACACTTCCCGCCACTGTTAAAGGAGGGTTCCACAGTTTACCGGTTCGTGCATACATTCCCGCACCCATGAGGTGCTTTAAACGCCAAGTCTTAGGTCCCACCGCAACACGCTGTTCTAAGGAACAAGAAATTGCCCTCAATATAAAATTGAAATGGCAATACAAGCGATCAAAGTAAAAGAAAAGATTAGCTACTTCGAAGCTAAGAAGAGGGTGGCTTCACGGACTCCGGTTGCTGGCGTGTTGTATTCGCAAGCGACTGCAGCTAGGCCAGCATACATGGAGCTGATGGAAAAATTATTGCCACACCTGAAGGAAGCTATTTTAAAGACGGTGAAGCAAGAAATAAATAGCTTGATGCCACAGAAGGAGGCAAGTAAACTGCCTCCGCGAAAGGAGGCAAGTAGACTGCCTCCACCTAAGGAGGCAAGTCAAATGCCTCCACCATCGGCGATCGCATTGACGCGATCGTCAAAACAGGGGAGCACGCCATCCCCATCACCTGAACAGCAGGGGACTGCTACGCTGTCCTCTGCCGTTCAAAAAATCTTGGCGGCTGCAGCGACCGGAACATCGCCGGCAACAACACCGTTGCCAGAGGGCTCCAAGAGCAAGCAGCCTCCTATTATTGATGTAGACGGCTACATGTCGTCTACTGACATGCCCGGGAAGAGGGGAGCCTCTGAGGCCTCCCTCTCATCGACGGACGATAGTACCGTCGATGAAACGGGTACGGCCACACGAGGGAAAGGTAAGAGAAAACCCGGAGGGCAGAAGGGTGTTCCTAGAAAGCAAGGTCTCTAGGAATAATCCTTCCCATGTCTTTGTTGTTTATTTTAATTATTTATTTTACAACTAAAGTATTTTACAACTTTAGTATGGTCTGTGATATTAGATTTAAGGGTTTTGTTCTGTCTTTGTCAACACCGGAGTCCTTTACAACTCCGGTGTCGTCTGTGATATTATGTGTTATTGTGTTCGTTCTGGCATCGGAGCCTTTTACAACTCCGGTGCTTTTCGTGATATTAGTTTTAAGAGTTTTTCTAGTATATATTTTGGTATCGGAGTCATTTACAACTCCGATGTCAACTGTGATATTAGTATTAAGGCTTTTTGTTGTATTAGTCCTGGCACCGGAGTCCTTTACAACTCCGGTGACATCTGTGATATTAGTTTTAAGGTTTTGTTGTTTATGTCATGGCATCGGAGCATTTTACAACTCCGATGACACTCGTCTTTGTCGTCTTTGTGTTATTTATTATTCATATTTATTATCTGTGCTCGTTTTAATTTTAAATAAAAATGGTTGAACAATTAATTCAGTGGAATTGTAATGGATGCAGAAAACACTATTGCGAGTTAAAATTACTCTTGGCAAGATACACTTCCTTTTGTGTGTGTCTACAAGAGACAAATTTTAAACCTGAAGACATGTTTCAGCTCCGTGGATTTTCGGTTGTAAGAAGGGATGTTGTGCCTGACGTACGAGCCAGGGGCGGAGTCGCCATCCTTCTGAGAGAAGACCTCCCTTATAAGGAGGTCCATCTTAGAACGGGACTCCAGGCGCTGGCAGTCAGTATAGCCCATCCCGTAAAAGCCACGATCTGCACCTTATACCTCCCTGAATTTGACTGGACAATTGAAGACATCGCCGAGCTAGTCGATCAACTCCCCTCGCCTTATATACTTGTGGGCGATTTCAACGCCCACAACCAACTATCGGGCTCCCTGAGGAGGGACCCCCGCGGTCGCTTGATTGAAGACTTTCTTGATCAATGTGACGCGGTCCTCCTTAACACGGGATCCCCAACACACTTTAGTGCAAGAAGGTCGGAGTTCTTGGCGATCGACTAATCTCTCTGTTCCCCCCGTTTAGACACAAGTCTGTCATGGCAAGTCATTAATGACATGCACGGCAGCGATCACTTTCCGATCGCTGTTAAAACCATCGCTCGACGAGTAAGACAACCTGTCCCTTGGAGATGGTGTCTCGACAAGGCGGACTGGCTGGGTTTCCAAGCCAGCCATACCCCGTCTGCGTCACACAGTGACGACGTCGAGACTGCCGTGCAAGACTTCACAGAACGGGTGATAGAAGCAGCAAATAGACACATCCCCATGTCTAGTGGGATAATGGCCGGTCCACCTGTTCCATGGTGGAACCGAGAAGTTAAGGTGGCGATAGAGGAGAAGAAAAAAACGTTAAATAAGTTCCGGCGAGGGAGGACCTAATAGCTTTCAAGAAGCGGCGGGCTATCGCGCGCCGCACAATACTTGAAAGCAAAAGGTTATCGTGGGAGAGCTACGTGTCGGCGCTCACATCGACCACATCTGTTGGTGAGGTGTGGAGAAAGGTGGGTGCAATAGCAGGGAAGAAATTCCCTGCGGTAGCACTCATCCTGAAGGTCGATGGGCGGGAAATAACCGACAAACTAGAAATAGCGGATGCAATCGCATCCAACTTCTACTCCGCTAGTAGCTCTCAGAACTACGAAACATCGTTTCTGGGTAACAAGGGCAATTTTGAAGTCGCTCTCGATTTCTCCTCTAGGGGTCCTTATGTTACAATGCTGAGTTCTCACTGAAAGAACTTGAAGAGGCACTGAAGTCAATGGGCGAGTCAAATGCGCCAGGTCCAGACCATATCAGATGGTCCGACAACTCCCCTCGCATATGAGGGGATATCTGTTGGACATATACAACATGATATGGGATAGGGGCGTCTACCCCAGCCGCTGGAAGTTAGCAATAATAGTGCCTCTTTTGAAACCTAACAAGGACCCCACAAATGTCAAAAGTTACCGGCCAATTTCGTTAACCAGCTGCTTAGGGAAGGTATTAGAGAGAAAGGTCAACAACCGTCTGGTATGGATGCTGGAGACAAACGGTCTCCTAGCGAAATATCAGGCGGGTTTCAGGAAATTTCACAGCACTGTTGACCAGTTAGTCTGTCTGGAGAGCTCCATCCAGGATGCCTTCCTAGAGAGAAAACACCTCGTTGCGGTGTTTTTTGATCTAGAGAAGGCATACGATATGACCTGGAGATATGGAGTTCTCCAAAAATTATATGAATGGGGATTCAGGGGCCGTATGCCTTTTTTCATCGAATCTTTTTTGTCCTGTCGATGTTTTAAAGTCCGAATCGGATATACCGAATCCACACAGTTTGTGTTGGAAAACGGGATTCCCCAAGGTTCAACTATTAGCGTAACCCTTTTCGTAATCGCTGTCAATGAAATCGCTGCATCTGTAAATTCCCCTGTAAAAAAATGTCTTTATTTCGATGACCTGGTAATATATATGGCGGGAGATACCATCCCCGCCATAAATCGCGAGCTTCAAGCAGTCATCGACAAGGTGAACAGTGATGCTGAGTCTAGAGGTTTTCGTTTCTCTGAAACTAAAGCCTCATGCGTCCACTTTTGTAGACTCAGACGTCCACACCGTGACCCCGGGTTGTCTTTTCGGGGTACTAGGATACAAGTAGTAGATAGTATCTGTTTTCTAGGGCTGTGGTTCGATAGGACTCTTTCCTATCGGACCCACATCGATAAGCTGGTCCAACGCTATAAAAAAGCGTTAAATATTATTAAATGCTTGGCCAGCATCAACTGGGGCGCTGGAAGAGAAGTACTGCTGCAGCTCTACACAGCTCTGGTTTTATCCAGAGTTGACTACGGCTGCGCAGTGTACTCTTCGGCAAGAAAGTTCCGGTTGAAAGCCCTAGACACTGTTCACCACGCCGGTCTTAGGTACGCCACAGGTGCTTTCCGGACGAGTCCCACACCGAGTCTCTGCTGCGAGTCGGGTGTCTCTCCACTGTCCGCACGCCGCCACCGCTTCGTATTACAATACGCGGCGGCAATGCGTGCGAGGAGGGGACACGCTAACCGACGGCATTTTATTACGATCACAGAGCAGCAGAGAAAATACGCTAGAAAACCTACCGTCAGTAGGCCGGTGTGCGTCCGTGCGAATGAGCTGATGGAGAGTCTTAACATTAGGCTCCCAAGGGTATTCGAGGTCGGATTCCTGGAGGTACCTCCTTGGCTTATGCCCAGGATTAATTGCCGACTGGATCTGACCTCATTAAGGAAAAGTGATACGAGCCCATATATTCTAAGGGGCCTCTTCCTGCAAGTTCTCGCTGAATACCCGGACTCTCCGCGGTTGTACACTGACGGCTCGAAATCCGATCACGGTGTGGGCTCTGCCGTCGTTATCGACGGAACCCCACATTCGTGGTCACTCCCCGAATCGGCCAGCGTGTACACCGCCGAATTGTATGCTATATATCAAGCTCTTCGCTACACGATTATGAATCACCATCAGAAGTCTTTTATTATATGTTCCGACTCCTTAAGCGCCATCCAAAGTATATCATCGATGTACACAGTGGATCCTTTGGTTCAGCTCATCCAGTCCTCGATATTTGAAATGTCCCGGATGCGAAAGACGATTGTTTTCGCCTGGACTTCGGGGCATGTAGGTATCGAGAGCAACGAGCTGGCCGACGAGGCTGCCCGTCAGGCAGCTGACGCGGACTCCACTGATGATATACCAGTAAGAGCCGATGATGTCAAAGGGTACATTAAATATAAACTAAGAGAGAATTGGGAGCAAAATTGGAACGGCTCCGAGAGCAAATTAAGGTCTGTAAAGCTCTCCGTGACTCCCTGGCAATCGCCGGTGAAACTTACGAGGAGGGAGGAGGTCGCCCTGTGCCGTCTTCGCATAGGGCACACCAACTTAACCTCTTCGTATCTACTTGCCGGCGATGAAGCGCCAGAGTGTCCATCTTGTCACGACCGGTTAACAGTGGAGCATATTTTATTCAAATGCCCAGCTTACGCATTACAGAGAAATAGGCTGAAGCTTGGTGGTGATGTGGCGTCCATATTGGCGAATAGAAAGGGGTCCGTAGAAACATGTTTATCGTTTCTACGTGAAACAAGTCTATTGAAGCGATTATAGCGATTTGTGTATGTTGTTTAAGTGATAATTTATTATTAATTTATTAATTGTCTTTATCTCGTTTGTGTATAGTGGCATCGAAGTTCCTTTACAACTTCAGTGCCAGCTTTTAGTTTGTGTCCGTCCGCTCCAGAGTCCTTTTACAACTTTGGAGCACGTATTGCATATAGTTTTTAGGGTCCGGCATCGGGGTCTATTTACAACCCCGATACCATCAGTCTGTGACATTAGGTTTAGGTTGCGTCGTCCGTTATATGTTGGGTCCGGCATCGGGGTCATTTACAACCCCGATGTCGTCCGCTCTGTGATATTAGGTTTAAGATGTATTTGTCCATTTTATGTACGATCGGTTACAGGGTCTTTTACAACCCTGCCACCACAATGGCTGTGATATTAGGTTTAGGGTTATTTATTCTATTTATATTTTACTTAGTGTTGTTTATTTTAATTAATGTATTGTTTGTTTTTTCCTTTTTCTTCTAAATAACACGAGCAAACCGGCTAATGACCATGCAGTCGAAGCCGGTAAGTGGGAGGGGTTTTTAGTCGGTAGTCCTCTAGTTTGGAGGGAGTCCGACACTTCGTCCGTAAATGGATTTTCCCCTCCTACACAACAAAAAAAAAAAAATAATAAAAATCACAAAAGAATACGAAATGTGATGATAACAATCACCAAATAATGTATCCAAGGACTTAGAGATATGGAAATCATTAATATTTGACAAAACTAAATCTAAAAATATATCACGAGGATTTGGGATAAAACTCATCTGTTTTAAACTATTGAATGCCAGGCAGTCACACAAACACTGCTCACAGCTCGATATATTCATATTTTCTTTATATACGTCAGAAAGTGAACAGCGTATATTATAATTACTGCAGAATACATATTTTAAATTAGGGTTTTCCAAACATATTTGATCTAACGAAATAATATGCCATTCACATAATAAAACATGAGAATTGGGTGGTATGTAAGTAGCACCAATCACAAACTTATTACAAATTTTAACAAAGACATGCTCAATATTATTACACGCGGGTTCTAATTTAATACAATTTAAAGATGATTTAACAGATACGAGAACACCCCCACCTCTAGAGTTACTACTTGTTAAAGCTGATCTGTCAATTCTGAATATATTAAAGTTGTTAAGTTTTAGCTCAACATTATCAATCAAATTGTCAAACCAAGTTTCAATAATTACAATTACATCAAATACAGAACAATTCACTAAATTATGAAACAAATTAAGTTTTTACTTTAGACTACCAACATTTTGAAAAAATACATTCAGTTTTTTGTATTCCTTCGGATCACTTTACCATTAACATTCGCATAGCCATTAATATTTCTAGAACCACCTGCAGAAACGATCGCTGGATTACCACGAACGTACTTAATGATTAGGTCAGGTTCACTATTCAACTTACGCCTACTTAATTCAAGATTTAACGATTTTAAGTGATCACGCTGGTTTAGTGTTAAATCCATCTTAAAATAAAATGCTTTCTTCGGCAGTAATCGGGATGCGTTTAATAAATCCACCGTAGATTGACGATCATGAAAACATAATTTCAGGGATCTAGGTTTATTAGATTCTTTGCCTATCCTAAATAATGTTTTAGGTGCAAAGAAAACTGCAGGTTCAAATAACACACGTAAGGCATCTTTATCTTTCTGTATTTTTGTGTTAGCTGGCCCAGTTGATTCCGGAAGATTAAAAACCATTACATTCATGGATCTGCGACGACGTTCCTCAACTTCCTGTATAACATCTTCTTGACTGAAATTCATATTTACGGAATTTGAAGATTTAGCATTTTTTTCTAGAATCGAAATACGCTGGTCCAAGTTACTATATCTGGAATTTATCATTAGAAAAATCTCATCTCTAAATTTAGCAAAGTACTCTTATAAGGTTTTATTAAATATATCCAAAGTTAAATTATTATAAGATTCTAAATAGTGGAGGCTTCAAGTTTAATATATTTAGTACCAAACCATTTCAAATTCGTATAGTTATTAATAATTGACAAATCAGCATCCCTTAAATCTGTACATATTAAGTGTATAAATTTACGATATTTCCCTGAGCGTTTGATAGAAGGAGTATTCCACATTTATTAATTGTGATTCGGTAATTACATAATCCACATTTAATAACCATCGTAAATGTGAAATAATGTAACAAGAATTCAATTAATTATAAGGAATAAACAAGGGCTACATGCTTCATACTACGGTGTCAATCGTAGTGACTAACAAAACAAACAAAAAACAAATAGGAAAGTAGACCTCGGTAAAAAAATGTAGGTTACAAAAAAGGGCTAGAAACAGTAGGTAATCAAGGAAGTGTGTATAAAGTTGTATATAATATAATTAATTTATACTAATTCAACATCAGTGTGAAATTATCATTCATTGTTTATTTGATATTTGGTAACTTTAATCCAAAATCACTCAAAATAAACGCCAGTTACAAAAATATTTTTCCTATAAAAGTTTCTTATTTTTCGAAGACCTTTTGAATGATACCACTTTTGACCTATCATGCCATTTGAAAATCTTGAGCTTTTGACATTTTTAAGCGGAATCTCAGGGATGCCAACCTTTTTGTTAAAAAACAATTTCACCATTCGATTCTTCAATATGGCTTAGGGAATAATTTTTTTTATCCCAACTCTCTAAGACTAGCCGTTTTCTCAAATAATGCCTGATACGGGTGGTCTGGGACACCCTGTATATTCTGATTTATGTAAACGTTAAGGCATTTGTTAATTATATTTTAATTGGAAACTTTGAACAAATTCCACTCCCAGGATAAGCATGAAGTACAATTTCGAGTTTAGAAAAGCCTGGAAATTTGGTTTGGTCGCGTAGCGAAGCGAAGCGACCAAACCTAATTTTCAGGCTTTTCTAAACTCGAAATTTTACTTCATGCGCCACGCGTATAAGTGATGTATAGTGATTTATAGTGAAGTTCAAAATACATATTTGAAACTTCACAACAGTTCAGTGTTTTATACGCGTGACGCATGAAGTAAAATTTCGAGTTTAGAGAAGCCTGAAAATTTGGTTTGGTCGCTTCGCTTCACTAAGCGACCAAACCAGGCTTCAGGCTTTTCTAAACTCCAAATTTTACTTCATTCTTAATCTGGGAGTAGAAAACACTCGTTTAAGCTTAAAATAAAACTTAAAAAAAACAACGAATGTCTGAAAATATGCAGTGTATGCATTTATATACTTAAGAGAAACAGATCCCTGTATATTTGTTTGTAGGTAATAAAGAAACGTCGATAATTTAGAAACTCGTTTTGGTTCCAAGGTTTTATTTTAATATACAGGGTGTCTACGCTAAACCGTTAGTTAAAAGTTTATGGAGTTGAAATTGCACTAAAAATTTTAAAAAAATCCTTGTCATACGGTTGAATCATACATGGTGCGTGCAGAAGGGGCTCACTATCAATCCCAACAAGACTGTAATTGTCCCATTTACAGGTCGTAGAAAATTAAATCTTAAGGCACTAACCATGAATGGGACACTCATTGGGCTTTCCAACACAGTTAAATATCTCGGCCTCACCTTTGACCAGAGGCTAAACTGGAAAACCCATGTGGATAACATCACTGCCAAAGCAGTAAGGGCAATATGGGCTTGCCGCAGGCTATTTGGCAAACGATGGGGTTTACACCCCAAGATGATATACTGGCTTTTCACTACGGTGATAAGACCAATAATCACCTATGGTTCCGTTGTCTGGTGGACGAAGACAACGGAGATCACAACCCAAGCAAGGCTCAGCAAGGTTCAACGGCTGGCATGTTTGGGCATCACAGGGGCTATGAACACCTGCCCTACTGGAGCAATGGAGGCTATGCTAAATCTCACACCTCTGCATCTGCACGTGAAAAGGGAAGCAGCACTAGACGCATTAAGAATAATCCAGACAGACACACCAAAATTTGGATACCTTAACGGGCACCTAAAAATCCTCAACACTGTGTGTGAAAGAGCGATATACATGCCCAAAGACTACATGTCAACTGACTACGACTTCGACACAACGATTGAAATGGCCATCCATGGCCGCCATGATGTTGGAGCGAGGGTCAAGCAGTTACAATGCTCCTCGATAGTTTGGTTCACTGACGGATCCAAAACTGAAAACGGAGTCGGAATCGGTATCACTGGCCCTCGATGCGAGTTATCAAGGGCCTTGGGACGATCCCCATCGATATTTCAGGCAGAAATCGAGGCCCTGAACACATGCGCCCACATATGTTTAGACAGGGGATACAACAACCAGAGGGTTTGCATCTGCTCAGACAGTCAAGCTGCATTAAAGGCAATAAAATCGCCTACATGCAAGTCTAAATCTGTCTGGGAGTGCAAGCTATCCCTAAAGCAGCTGGCTAGGAACAACAGAGTCAAACTGGTCTGGGTTCCGGGACACGCAGGGATCAAAGGCAATGAAATTGCCGACAACCTTGCCAAGGAAGGGTCCAAGACTCCATTTGTCGGACCAGAACCTTACAGTGGAATAACTAAAGTCCGCATCAAGGGGATGATCCGGGAATGGGAAGATGCTGCCAAAAGTGCTCACCTGAGAGACACACCTGGTCTGCGGCAGGCGAAAAGATTCATCGCCTTCTCTGCCGTAAGAGCCGGACAGTTTCTCAGGTTAAGCAAGGGCAACCTAAGGCTCATAACCGGCCTTCTAACTGGACACTGTCCTCTGAAGTACCACCTCACCAAGATGGGTCAGACAACTGATGCCAACTGCAGGTTCTGCAACGAGGCACAAGAAACAGCAGAGCACCTACTTTGTGAATGCCCTGCCTTGTCCCTTCAAAGAGGGAACTACCTGTCATCGGCCACTTTAAACACCGAGGAACTGGTACACACTAACCCTCAAGTTATAGTAGACTTCATAAGAAGTCTAGACATTGAGGGACTCAAGTAGGTCAGGGATAGTTACAAAAGATCTTTTAGGTCGAGGTAACTTCGGAAGGCCCAGAGGCCACACGACCCACCGACCCCATACCATACCATACCATACCATACGGTTGAATCAGTTCTCCTTATGTGAAATATTTTCAACTTTATATCACTTCCGGTTCCACCGGAAGTAGTACCAAATTTGTTATTATAAATAGAACACCCTATATATTAGTAATTTTTTGGTTTCCTCGTTTAAATTGCAACATATTTTATTCGAATATATGTACACTTGTCTCTTATAGTTTTCATGCAAAAAAAAATATTTCTACAATTTTGACCTCTAAAAGACATCTTGAAATCTGTCTGTAACTTCTCTTAAGAGTAAGATAAAAATATGATTTATACCTCTACTTGTACCTAGAGAATGCCTCTATGGCTATATTAATTGGAAACTGTCAATTTTGACAATAAGTGTTCTTAAAATGTCAAAATCGAAGTGCCCTCTTCAATATCTCGTAATTCAATTTAAAAAAAAAAATGAATTTGTGTTCAGTATTCCGGCACCAGGTACCCACAGACGCGTTTCGGACTTCAAGGTCCTCTTCAGTGTGGTCCCGACCCAGTGCTGAGGAATACTGAACATTTCTGACTATTTCAAGCCAATATGTGAAAACTATTAATGATTTCGATAGCTAACGCCATCTAATGCTTCATAGTGGCATCGTCAGTGACACGAATGCACAAAGTGCATATACAGGTCACTGTTTCGTCCACGAGCGAGCAGAACTCTGTTTGTGAAACCAGAAAACAAATATCAAAATTGAATTTGTGTTCAGTATTTCGGCACCAGGTACCCACAGACGCGTTTCGGACTTCAAGGTCCTCTTCAGTGTGGTCAATTTTTTTAAATGGAATGTCCCGTCTTTTATCACATCGTACGATTGGGGGGAAGATTTCCTACAAAAAAGTATTAACAACTATATTCCTAAAGCAAGTGGTTTACGAATTATTTAGATGAATAAAACAAGATTCAGAAAATTGGAATCAAATTTTGTTCAATTGGCAGTTGCCATGTATAAAGGATAAATTGATAATTTGTTGATTTGTGTAATTATTCATTTTGTTAATTTCTGTAAAACGTGGTATTAATTCTTTTTATCATTTGACATTCCACAATACAATCGCGACAAAACAAAGGCATACTAATGGCCTACTAAAATTGAATTGCGACTTATGCGCGCATTATTCCCTGCATAAATGCGACGAAAAAAGAATTTTCGAAATAATTTGAAAACTACTTTCTTTGGGAGTAGAGTTGTAAAATACTTTTTTTGTAGGAAATTTTCCACCCAATGTAAAAATATTTTAAACTTTATATCACTTCCGGTTCCACCAGAAGTAGCACTAAATTTGTTATTTTAAATAGAACACCTTATATATTAGTAATTTTTCGATTCCTCGTTTAAATTGCAACATATTTTATTTGAACATATGTACACTTATCTCTTATAGTTTTCAAGAAAAAAAAGATTTCTAAAATTTTGACCTCTGAAATCTGTCTGTAACTTCTCTTAAGAATAAGATACAAATATGATTTATATCTCTACTTATACCTAGAGGATGCCTCTATGAGTAAATTTATAGGAAACTGTCAATTTTGACAATACGTGTTTTGAAAATGTCAACATCTAAGTGCCTTCTTCAATATCCAGTAATTCAATTTTTTAATGGAATGATCCAATTTGTGATGTGATAAAAATTGGATCATTCCATTAAAAAATTGAATTACTGGATATTGAAGAGGGCACTTAGATGTTGACATTTTCAAAACACGTATTGTCAAAATTGACAGTTTCCTATAAATTTACTCATAGAGGCATCCTCTAGGTATAAGTAGAGATATAAATCATATTTGTATCTTATTCTTAAGAGAAGTTACAGACAGATTTCAGAGGTCAAAATTTTAGAAATCTTTTTTTTCTTGAAAACTATAAGAGATAAGTGTACATATGTTCAAATAAAATATGTTGCAATTTAAACGAGGAATCGAAAAAATTACTAATATATAAGGTGTTCTATTTAAAATAACAAATTTAGTGCTACTTCTGGTGGAACCGGAAGTGATATAAAGTTTAAAATATTTCACATGAGGAGAACTGATTCAACCATATGACAAGGATTTTTTTCAAATTTTTAGTGCAACGGCCACCCCATAAACTTTTAACGAACGGTTTAGCGTAAACACCCTGTATTATAAAAAAACAATCTTGAAAATATATACATCTAATTGTTATAATTTAAACTTTACCATATAAGAATATCGTGAATTTGGAAACAATATGCAACATATTTAGAGTTTTGCACAGAAATGTATGAATAGCTTTAATATTAATAATAATATAGATACGATTTAATTGGTAAAGTTGTGCAGGTTTTTGTGCATACTCAGATTCCATTTAGGAAATAATAAAATTTCTCCAAGTTAGAACAATATATTTATATTTCTTTCCTAATAATCTTTGATAATTATAACAAAACAAGACGTTTTGTTGATTGTCTGCGATTTTTTTTATAAGAAAACATAAATTATCAGCACTTTAGAAAAACAATAATTAATCAATTTCAAACATTTTTTTTTTCGATTTTCAGTTTGTGATGTTCCAAGGTTCTATGTGCATATCTACAACTTTTACTATTAACTAATAGATGATAGCACAAGCTTGGTGGCTTTGAACATAAGTATTACATAGTTGTATGTTATGAGAGGCTGTTTATATACAAATTTTCAGTATTGAAGTTACATGTTAAATCAAATGTAATAATATTATATCTAAATAAAAGGAAAGGGAAACATTTTATTTGTTTAAATTCTTCACATTGGTAACTGACAGCTTGACCCAGTTTTGCAGAGTAAACTTATTTGAAATTAGTAGAAAAAAATCAAAAATATTTACCTTGATTTTCTCTAAACCCTGTTCTTCTCACATAGAACCTTGTAATATTGAGGTTGCTATTTGTCATTTTTATTAAATATTGACAAACAAGGATTTTTTCTTTTAAATATACTTTCACAAATTCCATATAATCATTTGTAAAATTACTGAACATGTGAACAACCCTAAATTTCGAGTATAAAAAAGCCTGAACCAAATGTTCAGCCTTCTCTAAACTCGATATTTTACTTCATGCTAAATCTGGGATTGGAAACACTCGTTGGAGGTTACAATTTTCTTAATAAAATAACGAATATGTGAAAGTTTACATAAAAACATCGTAATATGTACAAATAAAAGAAAAATTCCCTGTATTTATCTTTTCATGTTATTGATTTCAACATTACTATACTATTTTTATTAATATTTTTAACTTATTTTTTTTTTAATTTTAATACCCATTTTCAATAAAATGTTTGTATTTTATATTGAATATGGATTTTGAAAATAAATAAATCAATGTATGTTGATCTATTTATAAAAAAAATTACATATATCGAATAAATTATAATTGAAGGGGTCCGCCGAATAACGTTGTAAGCGTCAACTTTTGCGAAGTAAGGTTTTAATATCGGAAAATCCTATTGAATTTTCCTTTCATTTCTAGGTTTTAAATGGCGACCTTGTTTATTGTTGCCATTTTAAACCTAGAAAAGAAAAAAAATCAATACGATATTCCAATATCCCGCATAATCTTACTTTGCAAAAGTTGTAGCTTACAACGTTATTCGGCGGATCCCTTGCAATTGCATTTGCATTTGAGATGATATTATCAACATTTACGAATTTGATTATTTCATTTAGAATTTGTTTTTTGACAATTTTTAGAAAAGACATATAGTAGGTTTTCGCCGTCAAGTTATCAAAAACATCTATAAACTTTTGAGGAAAAGCCGCAGAATTACGGGTTAAGGATCGGTTGTCGGAAGGCCAGCCGTAGCCGCGCCCACTTAGGCCAAGTTTTAGGCCCATTCTAGTCGGCAGAATTAAAAAATTATAGTTGTATTTTTTAGTCGGACATTTATTTTTATTTAGCCAATATTTCGCTGAACTTTTGTCATCTTTTTCAGGGCAAGTTAAAACTAAAATAGATAAGTACAACGATATTTTTTATAAAGAAATAACATAATTAAGAGGAGAAAAAGATAAAATTTTACACCAAAACATGATGAAAAATACTTATATGTAACTGGGCTTTTTAGATAAAATTAATTTTTTTAGAAATTGTATTATAATTGATTTTGATTACTTTTTAATATTTTTATTAAATTTCACTAGTTATCAATTCTATGAGTTTTATTGGTTTATAATAATACACGAATGTTGTTTCTTTCAATTTTGGCAATTTTTCTAATCTTGATTTGTTTGTATCAATTTTAGTGGTTTCTTTGTTGATATTTGTTGAATAAAGTAAAAAAATATCAAAATAAGAATGAGGTCTTGAATTTGTCAAACCTTCTATTACAATTCATTAGATTTTATCAAAATTCGTGTAAAAAGATTTTACTTTAGCTCGAGTTTAAATATTAATTTTGATTAAAATATGAAAATAATGAGGTAATCGAATTATAATTGTTGTTGATATTTTTAACATTACGTTAAGTTTTCAAAATATTGGAAGAATAAAATATCCATAATTGTTTTATTCAGTTGATTAATATTAACATTATATTTACATTTTTTATAAAATTAAAACCAAAACATTATTTTCTGTTTTTTCAATTAAAGTTTTATATCTTGTAGTTCTTTAAATAATTCTAGCTTGTGTAATTTTTTTCAATGCCAAATTTAAGTTGAATTCGAAAAGTAATTGTTTTCTTTTTTAAGTTACAAAATTTGTTTTATTTTACTTTATTGAAATTAATTCTGCAAATAATTCATAATTATTTTAAAGAACATTTTATTTAATATTCAAAGAAAATCGTAAACTGTTAACATTTTTCAAAAGTGTATGCCATTATTACTCCATGGATATGCCGTTCAACGCTGCAATGATTAAAACTATTGAGTAGCGAACCCCAAACAGATTCTTGAAAACTCAGGACCCGATCAAAACATCCACAAAATTTCTCGGAATACCCACGAATGATATTTTAACTTATTACCGGTCGAACAATTGTAAAGTTAACCTACAAAGTTAAATTTTGGTAAAATTCTGCACTTCATTTAATCCTATTTATGAAGGAGTTATTGTATTACATACTGGAAATGTTTTTTTATTGGTATATTACGTAACAAGAGTGGTATGCAGCATATTACATATGAGCAGAAATGTTGTGCACAAGCCGCGCAGCGGCGAGTGCAGTATTCCGCGAGTATGTAATTGCCATACCACTCGAGAAACGTACGATACTTTACCTGCGCCCTAACAAAATAAACAATGAGCATAAAAGAACAACTTATTCATTGTATTAATTTTTAATAGTACCGTGATAATTATGAAAACTAAATCACTACTTAATCAGGAATAAAGCTGTATATTTTACGACATTCGTTGTGTTTTAAAAGAGTTTAATTTGAAGCTTTAAACGAGTGTTTTCCACTCCCAGACTAAGCATGAAGTAAAATTAAAGCCCCGTAAAAATTTGTCGAGGGTCGCGCAGTGACACGAGACAAATTTTCTGGGCTATTCTAAACTCGAAATTTTACTTCATGCGCCACGCGTTTAAAACACTGATTTTAAGTGAGGTTCAAATATACATATAGTTCAGAATATTTTAGTGTTTTATACGCGTGGTGCATGAAGTAAAATTTCGAGTTTAAAAAAGCCCAGAAAATTTGTCTCGGGTCGCTGCGCGACCCTTACAAATTTTCACGGGGGCTTTTCTGTAGTCGATATTTTACTTCATGCTTAGTCTGGGAGTGGAAAACACTTGTTTAAAGCTTTAAATTAAACTCTTAAAAAATACAACGAATCACTAAAGATTTAAAGAAAATAAGTTGAATTTGGAATACGTATACTTTAAAGAAGACACATTTTCTGGGCTTTTCTAAACTCGAAATTTTACTTAATGGGCCACGCATATAAAACACTGATTTTAAGTGAGGTTTAAATATACATAGAGTTTACAATATTTGAGTGTTTTATAGGCGTGGCGCATGAAGTAAAATTTCGAGTTTAGAAAAGCCCAGAACATTTTGAATAAGTATACTTTAAAGAAAAACTCCCGGTACATCAAAAAAATGTCATTTGGTTTTACGGTAAGCAATCAGCTGTTCAGTTGTCAGCACGTAATGTACTTGTCAAAGCTATTACGTGCATCTGTACGTAATGTCAATCATACTTGTCAAGATGACAGTGTGGTATAATGTGGTTACTAGATAGGGCGTAGGTAAATATACATAATGTATACGCTGTAAATTATTAGGCATTTAAGGATTTTATAAAAGCGTTCCATTTAAAGTTTAGAATGAGTGATTCCACTCCTAGATTGAGCATGAAGTAAAATTTCGAGTTTAGAAAAGCCTTTAGCAGAAATGGTGAATGCGCCGGGCAACGCATACATTTTATGTGCCAAATAACTTTTCTTACAAATATATATTATCAGGCGGATAAACACAAACATAACTGAAGATATTATTCTATACCAGAATAAATAAGCATAAATGCTACTTGATAAATGGTTATCGATCTTATACAAATTCTACAAGTTTTATCTTCCACCCGGAGTTTTCTTATTTATCAAATAATTATTAAAACTCTTTTCATACATTATATATACAAGAATGAATTTTATTTAATACAAGATGGATTTCATTAACAATTTATATAAGCACTAATGGACAATTTATCAATTATTAATTACGCTAAAAGGCATTGTTAATTAATTAAAATATTTTAACTCGTACAACAAAAGGTATAGTTTTAAATTATTAACAAGTAAACGTTCTGTAATTAAATTAGTTTATAATGTTTTCGAATATATTTATGTAATTTTGTTAATGAAGATAGTTTAACTTTTCAAATAATTCCGCAAACTGTATTTCGGAGCGGCGCTCGGCCTCAACTAGTTTCACGAAAGTCTGAATAACTCCGCCGGTAATGAATTATTTAATGTTTATATATACACGTTTTACGTGACATCAGAAATTGTGTGTTCACCCAACGAAATTTATATATACATTTTGAACTAAAATACAGAATATTAAATGTAAAATAAAATAAATGTAGACTGATAAAATACATAAAAGAGTTTAATTTCGTTTAAATAACACACTATTTATTAATTTATACGTAACTACAGAGATACAAATAGTTTGTTAAAAAACTGGATTTTAATAATAAAAACGTTTCAACTTGTAGAGGTATCAACTTCGTTATACATGTTAATTTATCAATGAAAAACGTTTTAAAATTGAATTTGTGTTCAGTATTCCTACACCAGATACCCGCAGACGCGTTTCGGACACAGGGGCAATTTAAGAATCAGTTAACTTGTAGCTGTTGTCATATTTTTAGTATTATGTGGCACATAAAGTAAAATTTCAAGTTTAGAAAAGTCTCAATATTTTCCCACAAGACGTGAGCTTCAAGTTGGGAACCGCTGATTTAGTGCATGTACAACAATTTATTTCAAACTTAATAAATCTCTATGTATTCGCTGTTTTTATAAAAGCATCCAATTTGAGACTTCTGATAAATTTGTCCACTCCTTGATTAAACATGAAATAATATATACTTTGAGTTTAGAAAAGGCTAAAAAGCACTACTGCCTAACAGTAACTACGCCCCTCGTAACTAGGAAAATACATAAACATTTCTGCTAATTCTTACCAATTTTTCAGGATTTATGCGAAAAAATAATCCTCACTCGTTCAGTCTTATTCACTTTTTTTTCTAAAGAAAATCCTCAGAAATATAATGGATGTGTATAATCAGCACTGATTAACGAAATAGTCTGGCTGATACGTTGCCAAAGGCACGAGAAGAGGAAACGCGGCATTTTTCATACGCGGAAGATTTATCGCCGCAATAAATTCCGAGGCCAATTTAGCGAAAAAGCGTCCCGCCGATTTCTCGCAATAGAAAAAAAACACGGGTAATTGCGACAATTAAATCGCAATTTTCCGGATTATCCCGCCGTCACATCCGGACTACTGCTGGATCGCCCCGGACAAAACCGCGACGGCCTATCCAATTTGTCCAATTTACACGGACGCCCAAAATTCTATTAACATTAATTACATTCCCGCCGTTTCCAATCTAATCGCACACACGGATCTCTCTGCTGATTCTTTTAATCCGTTTTTTTTTGTCGGCGATTAAACAAGAATTTATTTAAATTGTTTATGTCAGCGTGCGAACGGTTTTTAATTTTAATTTACCAGAGTGACAGATTTAGCACAAAATTAATCTTTTAATGAATTAAAAGGATATAAACAAAAATACAGTGTTTCAATGATTACATACGTGTTTATTTTTTTGTGTCCATTCAATTTACCTAAACCGTTGGTCTTTCCGCCTGGAATTATAAAGTTCTGTCCTTGTCAGTTATTGTGTAGGAAATGTCTTGATTGCTACTGTCGTCCATTGTCTAGTCAAATGAATTTAATTATCGTGATCACTAGAGTTATGAAATGATGAAATGAAATTATGAATTGTGGAGGTAAAACGTTTACTTTTGGGAGTGATATTATGGTTTCGAGGAATGCATTTGAGGCAAATTTAGCGTCTAAATAGGATAGGCGGGTTTCAATAGGGGTAACTTTTGTTAGTTCGTACAGCTGGAGGTTGGAGGGGTTGTGCAGTGGGTTCTGAGGGTGACGGATTTTGGCAAGCACTCTTGTAAATGTAGAAGTGTAGTAGTCAAGTATGGGGCGGCATAACATCTCATATATATGAACGGTTGTTTTTGTGTCAATGCCTTGTCGTTTGAAGGTCAGACTTCTTAAATAAGCCACCCGATTTTTGGTTTTTGCTTTAAGGATTGTGGAGTGAGCTTTGAAAGTGAGGTTTGGATCAAAGAGGATACCAAAATATTTGCAAGTGGTTGAAGCAAGGAAAACTTGATTGTTTATAGAAATTGAGAATGGGGAGTTGTTTGCTCGGTGAAAAGGGATTAGAAGCTGGGATTTATTGGGGTTTATGAAAATTCGCCTTTTCGCAAACCATATTTAAATAGTGCCAATAAGGCCCTGTAGAGTGCTGAGGGAGTCGGCGTATAGGAGAGGGTAGGCAGATGTATCTAAATAGTTAGGATGTGGGTTGTAAATGTCATGGACGAGATGGTTTTAAGAAATGGTGATAGAGGGGATCCTTGCGGCGGGCCTTGCTCCAGAGTAAAAGCGGTGGAAAAGGTGTGGCATATTTTAACTTGGAGCGATCTGTTGTGCAGGAAACTGTCTAAGAGGTTGATTAGGGGCATATAAGGGTATATTAAGGGAGCTGCACTTGAACAGCAAGCCCAGGTGCCAAACGGAATCAAACGCTTTTTGTATGTCTATGAATAATATGGCAGGTTTACGACCTTCAAGGCTTGCTGTTTGACAGTTGGGCATGAGAATGGATAACGGTAGAGTTGTGGAGCGGTGTTCAAGGAATCCAAACTGGAAGGGAGAGATAAGATCAGCTATTCAGGACATCAGTTTGTTTTTGATTATGATTTCGAATAATTTTCCGAGAACTGGAAGAAGGGATCTAGTGGGTCATTTCCGGGTTTGGGTATACAGGTAATTATACCCCGCTCCCACTCTGACGGTAAAACCTGGGTAGAGTATATATGATTAAATATTTTTATGATATAGGTGTGTATGTTTGTTGGAAGAGATTTGAGGATAATTCTAGGAATGTTGTGATAACCGGGTGCCGTGTTTTTGCCCTTTTTGAGGTTTTTAAATTATTCTTCCTCCTTTATAGCATTATTTGGGGAAATAAGTGTTTGAGTGGTTTTAAAAGACGTATAATAGGAGTTTACATTGTCAAGGAATTTATTGTAATTTTAATTTAATAATATATATTATTCAGTTAATGTGTTTCCACATTTATCAATCGATACGAACCTTTGGTGGAACGTACAATTATTATCATATTATCGTTTTTACATTTGTCGACTTGTAGATGCCAGTTTTCCTCACATAATTTTTAAATGGAATGTTGTGTTTACGAAACATAATCGGACTGGTTTTGTAAGCGAAATATTAATTCAGAGCTAGCCAACCCAAATTGCTTCAAGGGCCGAAAGCAACACCTTAAATGTTTAAAGGGCCGCACCTTAGAAATATTTAATTTTGTAAAATCAATGTTTTTTACATACAATTATTTTTACCAAGACTTATTTTGATATTCTTTCAAAAGTTCAGGAACCTTTAATTACGTTTTTTCAAATATATGGGGATTTTTTTATTCATATTTCAACACGTATGCATTTTGAGGTGTTCCTTGTTCGATGTTGAATTTGAAGTAAAATTTCGAGTTTCGAAAAGCTTGAAAATCTGATTTTTCTCATGATATTCTACTGGAATTTTGTGAATTTCACAATGTTCCTGTTTAGAAGTACATTTTTTCATACTAATAGCAATATATATTGATTTCGATTTTTAAGTATTCGTTGTTTTCTTAAAAGAGGTCAATTTAAAGTTTAAACAAGTGTTTTCCACTCCCAGGTTTAACATGAAGTAAAATTTCGAGTTTAGAAAAGCTTGAAAATTTGGTTTGGTTGCGTAGCGCGGATCGACCAAACCAAATTTTCAGGCTTTTCTAAGCTCGAAATTTTACTTCATGCCTAACCTGGTAGTGGAAAACTCGTTCTAAACATCAAATTAGCACTGCTATTTATAAATGTTGAAAATAATGTTTCAATATACAGATGTATTTATTTTTCTTTATAAAATGAAAATACTCAAACAATAGACTTTGATGTAACAAAGTTTTTCAAAATTCTACATATTCGTATTATAATTGAGCAATTAAAAAAATAAAATTACGGTTCAAAGTCCAGTAAAGTCATAAAAGAGAAAATTGCATTTAATTTTGCTATCGTTTAAAAATCATTAAGTCCCAGATTGTTATTGAAATTAATAGCAACTATTAAGGAACTTTTGAGCTTTTAATTCTATAACTAAATAAAAATTAATAGAAAACTCAAAAATTAAATAGAACTATTGAAAATTATATAGAAGTTAAATACTGAATAGAATTATGAATTCAAAAATGAATTACGTTTGTATTTTATGTTGGTGTTTACAAACAAATTTGGGGTCGTCAAAGATGTGTATACAAATTGTTCGTAGATGGTCTAACAAATTATTAAAGTTTGTAGACGAAGTTTGTAGACGAAGAGAAATATGCGAAACTTAAATCGGGAACCAAATAAGAAGAGCTAAAATTTGACTCAAACTACACTGGTCGGCATGAAAATCGGCCCTGACACCATTCCTGCTGATTCTTATGTAAAATGACCTCCTGAATCCGAATATGATCCCCGTTTTCCCCCCATCACCCACCGTTTTCGGGGGAGGCCCCCCCCACCTATTTTTATCACTTTTCGATAATTTGGAGGGATGAAGCCTTTACGTTTCTTCTGAGGGGCTAGAGAGGTGAAAAGTTCCAAAACATGAACATTTGTAGCAAGGAGGTAGATTTGGGAGGGGGGATTAGCCCCCTTAAATTGTAAAAAAATCCTTAAAAATGATCGATTTTTACGATTTTTTTGCAGTTTTTTCACTTATTTTCTACATATTCCAGCTTCCATCCCCCCTCATCCTCCCCCAAACACCCCCAAATAATAAAAATATATTGCAACAATATATAGCAACAATAATAAAAATATATAGCAACAATAATAAAAATATATAGCAACAGTTCGGAAGATTCACTGTACCACGCTGGCGCTCTCAATACTCCCCCCGTTTCCCCCATCCATTGGAGGGGTGAAAAGGATTATTTTAGCTGTAAAGAATAATAAATAAAAAGTAAAATAATAAATGTAAAATAATAAATGTAAAGAATAATAAATAACTAAGATAAGTACCTTCATTTGGTGCTTGATTTCCTTTTATACCCTGAGGTAGAAGTTTCTACTATCAAAAATCATTGATCATTTTTAATGATTTTTTTACAATTTAAGGGGACAAATCCCCCCCCCTAAATCTACCTCCTTGCTACAAATGTTCATGTTTTGGAATTTTTCACCTCTCTAGCCCCTCAGAAGAAATGTAAAGGCTAAAATAATCCTTTTCATCCCTCCAAATTATCGAAAAGTGATAAAAATAGGTGGGGGGGCCTCCCCCGAAAACGGTGGGTGATTGGGGAAAACGGAGGTCATATTCGGATTCAGGAGGTCATTTTACATAAGAATCAGCAGGAATGGTGTCAGGGCTCGAAAAAAAAAATATTTTTGCAGACCAGTGTTATTTAAGATACATATACAATAAACATTCATATAATGTTAGTATTTGTTGTTTTTTGGTATATTCATAGAGTTTTTGAGAACATTTTAACATTATATTAAGGCCATGCTTTTTATCTAACAATCGACGTTAGTAGAATGCCGTAATGAACTATTTCACAGAAAGCTGTAGTAAAATTTAGTAAAGGTATAAACATTTTTGAACTTTTGTTTAGTTTTAAAACTTTCTACTTACGTTTAGTACCAACTATTAATCATAAAATTTGGTTTGGTTAACCATTAAACAATAAATAGTTAATCAATATGATTCACGAGTGCATTAATTCAAGTCAAGTCGAGAAATGATTTATTATTTCACAGACTAATGCAAAACTTTCGTTTTTTTTTATTAAATCAGTTTATTAATAAGATAGGCACACAATTTTTATGTATACAATTTTTATCTACAGGGTGCCTGTATTTCAACAGAATGTATGGGGATCTCGGTTATTTGAAGAGATAGAGAGTCGGTTAAATTGGGGTAAAGTTGTGTATCTTAGGGCCTAATAATAACTCGTATAAACCACTGATTAACAGTGGTTTGTACGCGTGGCGCATGAAGTAAAATTCGAGTTTAGAAAAGCCCCGTGAAAATTTGTCTCGGGTTGCTGCGCGACCCTCGACAAATTTTCTGCGCAGGGCCTTTCTAAACTCGAAATTTTACTTCGTGCGCCACGCGTATAAACCACTGTTAATCAGTGGTTTATACGAGTGGCGCATGAAGTAAAATTTCGAGTTTAGAAAAGCCTAGTGAAAATTTGTCTCGAGTCACTGCGCGACCCTCGACAAATTTTCTGCGCGGGGCCTTTCTAAACTCGAAATTTTACTTCATGCTTAGTCTGAGAGTGGAAAACGCTCGTTCTTAGGAGTTTCAAATTGAAGGATCTCTCTAGATTACTAAGTTTATTACCATTTTACAAAGGCTACAACTCGAAGGACCAATCATGGTCTTCGGAGACCGAAATACTACAGAAAAAAGTTTTTTTACAAGAAAACAACGAATATCTAAAGGTTTACAGCATGGATAGGAAAGAAAACATCCAGTTTTGAAAAAAATATCGAAGTTGGTTTGGTTTTCAGAGCATTTCTAACTTCACTTTAAATAAGTGTTGTATACGCGTAGCGCATAAAGTAAAATTTCGAGTTTAGAAAAGCCCCTTGAAAATTTGTCTCGGGTCGCTGTGCGACCCGAGACAAATTTTCTAGGCGGGGCTTTTCTAAACTCGAAATTTTACTTCATGCTAAGTCTAGGAGTGAACAACACTCGTTCTTAGGAGTTTCAAATTGAAGGATCCCTGTAGATTACTAAGTTTATAACCATTTTAAAAAGGCTACAGCTCGAAGAACCAATCATGGTCTTCGGAGACCGAAGGACCACGGGGAATTGAAGTTTGTTTACAAGAAAACAACGAATATCAGAACTTTTACCGCATGGATAGGAAAGAAATAATCCAATTTTGAAAAAATATCGAAGTTGGGTTGGTTTTCAGTGCATTTTAACTTCCCTATAAATCAGTGTTTTATACGCGTGGCGCATGAAGTAAAATTTCGAGTTTAGAAAAGCCCCGTGAAAATTTTCTACGCGGGGCTTTTCTAAAGTCGAAATTTTACTTCATGCTTAGTCTGGGAGTGGAAGACACTCGTTTCTTTAAAATACATCACAACCGTTAAAATATGTATCGTCGGATGCCCGTCTTTAGGGGTGATATGTAAGCAAATTATGGGTCCTAGGAGTTGTCAAATAAGTGAGTTACTCAACTGTTTTTAAGGTACTTTTTACAAAAAAACAACGATTGAAATTTTACATATAAAATGTACAATAAACTATTAGTGTGATACATCATTCAATTCTGAAAAAAAATATTCTTTCAAAAATATGAAAATCCAAAATGGAGCCCATAAGAAAAACAGAAGTTAGCTAAGGTCCCAGGGTAAATGTTATAGTTATCTTAAAATGAAATATGTCACTAAATTAATCGTTAAAAAGTGCCTGTATAGTGTCAAAGTTGTAAATGTCTGGATTCTATAGTTTTTGAATAAAAAAATCAAAACGAAATTTCAAAGAATCCGTTTTTCGCTAATATTTCAAAAACGAAAAAAGATATTTTAAATTTGTTTTCAGATTATTATTGGGCCCTAAATTACACGATTTTTTTCTAGTTTAACCGACTCTCTATCTCTTCAAATAACCGAAATTCCCATACATTCTATTGAAATACGGACACCCTGTATACAGTATAAAGAATCTAGGTACATCATATAAACAATTTACACCAAAGCCAGAAATTATTCGGAGTCAGAATCCTCTGGTAAAGATGCTTGTTCTGGTTCTACTAATAACTTTAACACCTGTGTTCAATTTTTGAATGGTAAGCGGTAGAGAAACCTTTGGATTTACTACTAGAACATACAGGTCGGGGCCCATTTGGTAAACCTCTAGTATAGAGCACACTTATCTGTTTAGCCACTTAGAATATTCATTTTTAAAATTTAAAATTGTTCTGTGAGAGGTTTGCCATTTGATTGTCAATTGTGAAAATTATTTATTTTATGTATTAATAAACCTAAATTTTCAGTAAGCAATACAATTTCAATAATCATAATGTCAATTACAAAGAGATAGACTGCTTTATTTTTTGTTCTAGCGTTTCTTGAGCGCGCCAAACATCGAATAATGTTCTCCGAGAAATTGTTACGCTACCTAAAAAAAAAATCACTGCTTGTAAACGAGCAAAAACGGGCAGCTAAATATTATTTATATATTCAACTAATTAATTATTCTGTATAAAAAACAAAGATTTATTACTAAGAACGGCTAAGAATGTATACTTTAACCTTTTTCAAGTTTAACTTTGTAAAATTTTATAATAGAATTTAAATTAGTATATCTATATGTTGACTAAAGTTATATGCAAAATATTTAAAACTATGTTGTATATATACCACTAGAATATATATTCATTTTTAAATTAAATTTTTCACAAAACACAAATGTAAAAAAAGAAATGAAACTTGGGCGTTTGGAGCGCGTAAAATCCACAACTGAACGACGTAAACGATGCGTGCACTTTGGGTTTTCGGAGGGGTTTATCACTTTACCTGCGCACCCTCTGGACATTAAACTGCTCATATTCCCAGAAAAAATCTATTATCTAAACAGTTGATTTTCGGCGAAATGTTCAGCTAGAATAAGCATTTCGACCAGTGTGCGATCTAGCGAAAAATGCAAGAATTACTTTTTTTGTGAATAGTTTTGAAATAATAATAATAAAAGTAGAATAAATTCAGTTTGTGCAACTTTTCCATACTGTTGGTATTCAAGCCATTATATCTTAAACGGGGAAATGGGGATAGACACATGGGCATATTACCATTGTTTTACTATATATTTTGTGTGATAATCGATGCTTACTATTATTATTACAAAAAATTTACAGCTATTAATTAATTTCGACTGCTAACAATGATTGACTGCAGTCAATATTTTATTGATTAAAAGATATGACGTCATTGTTTCCAAGGCACTCTTTGCAAGAAAGAAAATATTATAATTTAAAATGTCAAATGTAAAATAAATTATGAGTGTGATACATCACTGAGTTCAGAAAAATAAAAATCTTTCAGAAAATATGAAAATCCAAAATGACGCCCATGAGAAAAACAAAGGTTGCTTATGATTCCCGGGTAAATGTTATGTTACCTTAAAAAAAATATGCTACTAGATTCCTCATTTAAAAGTGCCTGTATAATGTCAATGTTCTAAATGTCCAGATTCAGTAGGTTTCGAATAAAATAATATAAACCATTTTTTAAAAAACAGTTTTTTGTTGATATCTCGAAAACAAAAAAAGTTATTTCAAAATTGTCTTCAGATTATTGTTAGGCCCTAAAATACGCAACATTGTCAGTTTGACCGACTCTCTTAAAATAACTGAGATCCCCATACATTCTGTCGAAATACAGACACCCTGTATATACTTACGGTCTTTACGTTTTATTTTCTCTGTGAACAGAAAACTTAACATAAAAAACTATTTTTTTAAGTCCAGGTATCTAGGAATTTGTATTTCCTTTTCTTATGTTACTTTACTTAGCGTGATATCATTTATGTATTGTTTGTTTCAGAATACTGCGAATAAAAATTCAGCACATTAAAAAGAGAGGAGTCAAATTGAAAAATAATAGTTTCTCAAAGGAAACTGTAAATAGTATCATTTTTTTAACGTCACTAGGTATATTTGGGTTATTTTTGTCTGTATATTAATTAAGGAGGAATACTTGTTAGTAAATTCCAGAGGATTTTATTTGAGCGTAAACAGACCTGTTAACTTGTCCGGGCCGAGAAAAATCACTTGTGGTCCCCGTTTACCAAAAACTGGCGCGGGGTTTAAATTAGAGCGCGTGGCGATGAGAAGACACGTCTTCACCGTAGGAAACACAACACTGTTCCACTTGGTTTATAATTAAACCCGACTGCGATAAATAATCCCATCTTCACCCAAGAAGCATACGACTCGAATTATTTATGGGAACAATTTTAGAACTCATTTCCATAGATTGTATTTCAGTACCTACACAAACACTCACGGTGTTTTACATTTTCGATACCTCTTCCTTTCACTTTATCTCAAATTGATTAGAAAACGACTGTACTTAAAAATGGTATTTTTAAGTTCAAATACTCTTCCTTACACTTTATCTTCAATTCATTAGAATACAAGAGTAGTTAAAAATTGTATTTTTAAAATTAAATTACTGTTCCTGTTTATCTCACATCTGTTATAAAACTACAAGAGTCCAATTACTCTTCTTTACACTTTATCTTAAAATAATTGGAAAACAACAGTGGTTTAAATGGTTTGTTATATTGAAATTACTCTTCCTTGCACTTTATCCTAAATTTATTAAAAAACTGCAGGAGTTAAAATTAGTTCAATTACTTTTCCTTGCACAGAAGAGCAAACTCATATTCACTTTATGTCGTAGTTCTTTTAGTTAATTTGTTAATATTGTTTTAAAAATTAAAATTTTCGAATTAATTAATTTGAGTACGTGAGCTATTGCTAATAAAGTCGTTTTTGATTAATGTTTTGTGGAAAACTGAAAACATAAGTGACGCTTACGAACAAAGTTTAACAGGAATAAGAAACATTTGTTGAAAAATAAGATCGGTGAAAGCTCAAGTATCTATCATGGGGGAAAGTACTGTAATAGACATATCAATTTTATGTATTATTATATTACTACCATTCTACAAACATAATATTCATTAAATATAAAAAAAACGAATTAAAATTAATATCGACTTTCTGCAAAAAGTTTGTCTCCAAATATTCATTGAAACAACTACTTCTCGAGCTAATACCCCGACAGATATTGAATTATAATATTCATTTAAATTAATCTTTGATTTATTATTTGTATAAACTTTATTAAATTATTCTAGTAATTTTCTAGAGTTCATTTTATAAAAGTTTTCAATGTATTTAATCGAGTGTTTTTCACTCCCTGATTAAGCATAAAAATGTGGAACCAATTTTTCAGGTTTTTCTTAGCTTGAAATATTTACCTAATGCGCCAAGCGTATGAAACACTGATTTAGGGTGAAGTTAAAAACACTTTGTCGGTATTAATAATAACACGAAACCAAATTAAGCTATTGAGACATTGATAATTTCAGAGTTGATAAATTTATGATTTCAATTTCGATTCTTATCGTTTGAAATGATCACACGATGATGTTACATTGGAATGCTATGTTTAAAATATAACATGTTTTTATTTTTTATTTACCATATTAGACCATATTTTAAATATATCTATAACTTTTAAATAGATAATTAAATAATCCTTACATATTTTTGTAAGTAACTGACGAAAACTTAATTTAAAATTATGAAAAAATCGTGACAAATTCAGTGTATTTAAACCGATTTCAATGAATTTTAACATTCTTCAAAGAAAAGTTAATTATCTCAACTAGTACTTTTTTAATTGGTTTAATTTCTTCAACCTAACTAGCAGAGAATTTACGTCTTTGCGTTGTTAAGTTTTATTTTAATTAAATCAAAAATTAAACTTATTTCAACTAAGTACATCGCGGACGAGTAAAATATATGTGCTTAATTAAATAGTTTTTTAAGATATTAATTATGCATATTTTTCAAATATCTAAGGGAATTGAAAATTGCCAATCATATTGTACATGTAATGTGTTGAAGAGAACAATGTAATGAATTAAATCATGTTTAAAAAAATATATTAAAAATTGGATTA
Source organism: Philonthus cognatus (assembly GCA_932526585.2). NCBI lineage: Eukaryota > Metazoa > Arthropoda > Insecta > Coleoptera > Staphylinidae > Philonthus > Philonthus cognatus. The sequence continues at coordinate 60,696,555 of OW052246.1, forward strand.
CTTTACTAAATTAATAACATAAACATGGATTTTCAAAAATTAAGTTAGTCCATTAATAAGGGTCACTTTGTGTCAGAAATGTATATTTGGTAATTTAAATAAAAGTGTGAAGAAAGGTTAATAGTGCTTTATTCGTCAAATTAATTTGATCTCCACGTAACTCACAATCAATTTATTTATATATTAGTGTTTTTTAAACTTGTGCTCCAGAATTTGTATAAACAATTCAACGAGATATCAAATTATTATCAATAAATATTATTTATCAATCGGAATTACTATTTTTTGAATATTTTACAAAATGCAGTCAAATTTGATGGCGTCTTCTTCTACTAAGTTTTAAATATATGGATTTGTAAAATCTTAATTGGTTAATTCTTCAGGAATTTTGTCTCATTGATTATTATGTGCAGGAAAACATTTAAAATTCACATCTGTACATTTTATCAATGAATCTAAAGTTGGAATATTATTCTTATTTTATGAAGACACGAAACTACGAGTATCTATATCTGTGTTGAAATATTAAATTAATAATTTATTTTTCAAATAGTAAACTTTAAGTAAATGTTTCTTTGTTGAACAGTATCTCCTTTTTACAAAAAATATACTAATCAATCTTACAATTGTAAATTTAAACATAACTAAATAAACAAACAAATGTTATCACTAGATATAAAAAAAACTAAGTTAACATATTAACGTAAAAAAACAATGAAAAATAAAACAAAAATTGATTAGCGTATATCCCTATTAAATAAATCATACAAAATACATAACAGAATAATTTTACTAAGAAAATGCTATTAAATCAAATACAATTGATTCAATTGTCCCATAAATTGTCCAAGTGATTTATTTATAGTAATAAACAGAATTACTTTCAATTACAGAGAAATATACAGAGAGTTTTTCTTTCAAGTATACATACCCCAATTATGTGTTGTACATTTTCAGATATTAGTTGTTTCTTTTTATAAGGGTTCAATTTGAAACTTTAAACGGGTGTGTTTCACTCTCAGGTTAAGCATGAAGTAAAATTTCGAGTTTAGAAAAGCTTGAACATTGTCAGGCTTTTTCAAACTCGAAATTTTACTTTTTGTGCCACGCGTATTAAACACTGAAATTTTGTGAAGTTAGAAACACACTTAAACATACTTTTTTAAAATAAGTATTATGGAATATTTACATTTTTTTACAAACATTCTGAAATCAGGTCAAATAATATCGTATGTTCAATAAAATTAAACCTCTAGAGTGCCATGGAAAATATAGTAGGTTGGCAACTCTGAAATTATACATTTTAATTATTATGTCTGAAGTTTTATATGTCAATTCCTAAAGCGTGTAGCCAACTTAAATTTAAAAAAAGATAAAATCATGGCACTATAGAGGTTCTTTTTTTATTGAACATACGATACAATGTGTCAAATCAACTTATTTAGTAGTTTAATTAACAAAATATTGCGTTATTGCATCAATAATAAGTGTTCAAATAAATCAGTCTCAAAGTAATAAATGTTGAAGCTCTATTTAAAAAGCCCAAGAATGTATTATTTCGTAACAGATTTCAATTAATGAAAAAAAAGTTTTTTAATTCCATATATGTTTCCCGATGTATATGCGATACATTTTGAGATGGTGCATATACAGGGAGTTTTTTTTAATTATACATGTCCCAATTATAGCGTATATGCCTTAAATCTATAGATAATCGATGTTTTTTAAAAGAGTTTAATTGAAAACTTAAAATGAGTGTGTTCCACTCCCAGACTAAGCATGAAGTAAAATTTTGAGTTTAGAAAAGTCTGAAAATTTGGTTTGGTCGCGTAGCGCGAAGCGCCGAGCGGCCAATCCAAATTTTCAGGCTTTTGTAAACTCAAAATTTTACTTCATGCGCCACCGGTACAAAACACTGACATATTACGCAGTTTAAAACGCAACGCTAAAATCTACATTGCATCAGTGTGCTGTACCGGTGGCGTATGAAGTAAAATTTCGAGTTTAGAAAAGCCTGAAAATTTGGATTTGCCGGGCTCGCTTTGCTCCGCCCGGCAAATCCAAATTTTCAGGCTTTTCTAAACTCGAAATTTTACTTCATGCTTAGCCAGGGAGTGGAAAACACTCGTTTAAAACTTAAAATTGAATTCTTTTAATAAACCGAGCGTCGGCAAATGTACAACGTACGTTATAAGAAAACTTCTTGTTATAAAAATGTTGTAGGTATACTTAAAAGTAAAATCTCTTCATTTTAAACTTGAGAATATATCAGTGTTTTAGAATTTAGAAAAATCTGAACATTTTGATTGATCGCTCCGTTTCTCTACGCAACTAAACCAAATTTTCAGACTTCTTTAAACTCGAAATTTTACTTCATGCCTAATCAAGGAGTGGAAACTCAAAATCAACGAATGCCCCAACATTTATAACGTATTTATCTGAATATGTATACTAATAAGAAAAATGCTCTGCATAAATCTGTATTAGCAGATTAAGAATTTTATAGAAAATTAACATGATAGTAGAAACTGTACTATGAAATGAATGCCGCCAAAATTGAATGGATTTAAAAAGTTAAGGATTGTTTAACTGGGTATTTTGAAACTGACTTGAATATTTTTATTTACTTGTAACAATCGTTCGGTAATAATGCAATAATTACGAATTACGTTGGGTGCTTATTATATATTTAAGATTTGATCTCGGATGGTCTCGTTACATTCGCGCTCGCACCAAGGCACTTATCTCGACGACAATAAATTCCAAATTGGAGGGAAGATATGCACGAGGAAATATATCATCGTACTAACAATAATTATTACCCTCTGATGCATTACCGCCAATAAATTAAACGCTAAACATTGGCCTCCACCGCGAAATGCCGGTCTACTTTGCGCCTTAATCAGATTAATACCCACAGTCGAGATGAAGAGGATTGTTTCTTAAATATACACCATCTATGTTCTTAAAACCAGAAATATAAAATGCACAGCGTGCATTAAACTTGCCTTATTCTTGTTGTACAAAATGCTGTGGTTAATAAGATATTATTAAAACTTTAAATTAATGTCAAAATTAATGCGGTATGATCGACCCTAACGACAACCAATTTTTGAAGCTACACTCATATGATCTAGATCAGCGCTTTCCAAACTATTTTATGTGGTGGACCGGTATTTTTGGTCCCAGTTTGTCACCGACCGGCATCCGCAGACACAGCAAAACAGAGAATTGGGAGGGCACTCCCCCCTCTGGACATTAAAAAATCATACATTTTTAAATACAGGGAATGTCTTTTAAGTATACATATGCATACGCTTTTTTAAATGAGTTCAATTTGAAGCTTTAAACGAGTGTATTCAGGCTTTTCTAAACTCGAAATTTTACTTCATGCTTAACCTGAGAGTAGGAATACTCTTTTGAAACTTCAAATTGAACGCTTTAATAAAATTGAATGACTAAAAATTCACAGCGTATATATTATGCATATTTGAAAGAAATATTCCCAGTATCTAATATAATAAGTCATTCATAAAAATCAACAAAGAAATCAAATAAGTGCAGTGCAGAATTTACCTAAAATCTACTTTTAGAGTTAACTTTATAAATGTTCGGCTGTAAATAGGTTTATAAGTCTCCAAAAAGTGTAGAAATTATTTATCTCTCTTTTTTGTTATTATAAATATATTAAAATTCGTTTTGGTAAGCCACACACTAATTAATTGTAGAGATCTCATCGAAAACAATTTACTGGGTGTAATCAGTATTGCCAAGTGTAGAGGTAAAACATCCGTCATAATGTTAATATATTTACGCTAGAATTCCGGTTAAAATATCCTTCTCATCAATTAATGTAGTCGTATGAGTTACGTGAAGGTGTTAAGTCACTTAATTAAACATAGTTATATTCCTTTCTTCACTTTTATTTTTCTTGTTAGATGTACATTTCGGGTACTAAGTACCCATTATCAATAGCTATTGATAATGGGTACTTAGTACCCGAAATGTACATCTAGCAAGAAAAATAAAATTGAAGAAAGGAATATAACTGTGTTTAATTAAGATCCTTCTCATCATTGAAATATGGTATGGAATAAAAATGGGTATAATCAGTGTTGCCAAGTGTAGAGGTAAAATATCCAGAATAAAGTTAATATTTTTACTTACGCCCTATTTGGTAACCGTATCATTCCACACTGTCATCTTGACAAGTATGATTGACATTACGTACACATGTACGTAATAGCTTTGGCAAGTACATTACGTGATGACAGCGGAACAGCTGATTGCTTACCATACAACCTAATAACATTTCTTTGATGTACAGGGAGTTTATCTTTAAAGTATACGAATTCCAAATTCAGCTTATTTTCTTTAAATTATTAGTTATTCGTTGTTTTTTTTTTTTTTATTGAATTTGAAGCTTTAAACGAGTGTTTTCCACTCCCAGACTAAGCATGAAGTAAAATTTCGAATTTAGAAAAGCCCCGTGAAGCTCCGAGACAAATTTTCTGGGCTTTTCTAAACTCAAAATTTTACTTCATGCTTAGTCTGGGAGTAGAAAACACTCGTTTAAAGCTTCAAATTGAACTCTTTTAAGAAACAACGAATGTCGGAAAATGTACAGCTTTATTCCTTGTTTATTGATCAAGTAGTAATTTAGGTTTCATCATTGTCATGGTACTATTAAAAATTATTATAATAAATAAGTTGTTCTTTCATGCTCATTGTTTATTTTGTTAGGGCGTAGGTAAAGTATTGTACGTTTCTCGAGTGGTATGGCAATTACATACTCGCGGAATACTGCACTCGCCGCTGCACGGCTCGTGCGCAACATGTCCGCTCATATGTAATATGCTGCATACCACTCTCGTTACGTAATATACTATTACGTTAGAATCCCGCTTAAAATATTATCCTTTCCATCATTGAAATATGGTATGGAATAAAAATGTTAAAGACATTATTCAAGCATTTAATTTCAATTACATTTTTAGGAGTTGTAAGAAAAACCAACTTTCATTTGTGCAATCATTAATAAATCACATTACTTCAAATTATAAACAAAAACAAATTAACTTTATGTTGTTTAAGCACACTAGAATAGTACTGTGGCAAGTCAAAAAAACTTGTATTTTAGTTATCCCTGTAGGTAGATAGATCTCGACAAGATCTACAAGAATCATTATTTTCCTAATTTTAATACGCTTGGGAGCGGTAGTTACTGTGCTAGATGGGGAGAACGGATCTAACTGGTAGACAGATGAAGGAGTCGGAGCCGGAATATACAGCACAAAACCCGAGACAAAGATTTCAGTCAGTCTGGCGAGGGACACCACCGTGTTCCAGATAGAGGCGATCGCGGTCCACCTCTGCATTAGAGAAATAGCAAGGCAAGACAACAAAAGTCGATCAGTAGCTATTTTCTCGGACAGCCAAGCGCTGCTAAGGGCACTAAGCACCACACAGGTCGATTCCAAGCTAGTGTGGGACTGTGTAAGCGCTCTCAACGAAATGGGCGTTCGCAAATAAGTGACAATGGTATGGGTCCCAGGACACAAGGGTCATCAAGGAAACGATAAAGCAGACGAACTGGCCAAACAAGGCTCGTCAAGCGCTTTCATTGGCACGGAACCCTCCTGCGGTATTTCAGTCAGAAAATCCATAAAAACATAGACGGAGAAACAAACTCAAACATTGTGGACGAACACACCAGGGCAGAGGCAGGCGAAACAGTTCCTCAAAAAACAATCCGGCTTTAACGACCGATCTTCTCAACCAAGAGAGAAAAACGGTTAAAGCTATAGTACGTCTATTGACAGGACACGGTAGGCCCAACAAACACATGGGCAAAATAGGTCTGGCAGAGGAAACAATATGAAGATTCTGCCAGGAAGAAGAGGAGGATCCTCTCCACATCCTGTGCTAATGTGAGGCCCTAGCAAGGGTTAGATACCTAAAGCTGGGCAACACTAAACCAAGCGCAGAGAGCTACACCCAAGGCTCACTGTCATTATTAATAGGGCTAATTAAAGTGGCGAAGCTCGAGCACGTTGTCTAGGATAATAGGGATCCACAATAGATCTGCAAAGGTCACGGTGGTACAGGCCAATGAGGCCACCCCTACGAATATCTATCTATCTACTGTGCTACTCTACGCCAGGGAGGTAAGAACCCTACGAATGGCAGGGTTATATTACTAAGCCAGTAGTTGCGACTAAGTTTTTCCAGTTTGTAAAGTTTTTCAAATACATACTACATACGCATAAATAATTAAAAGTTGAAAATTTGTTTTCCATTTTCCCCATTTTGTATATTTTTTATTCCTTGTCGTTGCTTTTTTTGTAAATGTTCAAAGAAATAATGACGTTTTTTCGAACTATTATAGATAAGGATAGGGTGACAACTTGACGCAATAAATCAAATTTCCAAGCTAGTACCTACTGTGATAACTAGTCTTTTTTTTCAAAAATCATTCCAGAGCTTTACTTAGGTTTTTTTTGTGCTCATTGTTGGTGGAGATGACGGCTAGATTCCTTAGAAATTGGTGGTTGTAAGTCGTTTAAAAAAAAAAGAATAATAAACGATTTTATAAACAATTTTCGAAACCTAAAACTTCAAAATGCGTTTTCCCTAAATTTGTGATTTTTGACTTGTCACAGTACTATTCTAGGGATATGCGACATCATAAAAAAACATAAATGAACCTAATTTTCTAAAAACTATTAATTTACATTCTATGATTTTTGATTTTTGAAAATGACTCAAAGTCGTAACTAGTTGGAATAAAAAATCAAAATATTAGTGAAATTTAACCAAGTGTTTTCTTTTTTAAATCATAGTTAAATATGTGTGACCACGTGCAAGATAAGAAACTTGTTCAAGATATTACATGCTATTTAAAGAATCATCAAATCTTGCTCACACATAAAAATATCATATTTTTATAGAAAGTCCGAGAAAAACAATAAGCTTGTACTTTGTGTAAACAGAATTACCTGAAAAATAAATATCAGACGCTGAATTTCAAAATAAGAAACAATAAATTTATGTTGCGTTATTAGTACATTACGTAACAAGAGTGGTATGCAGCATATTACATATGAGCGGACATGTTGCGCACGAGCCGCGCAGCGGCGAGTGCAGTATTCCGCGAGTATGTAATTGCCATACTACTCGAGAAACGTACGATACTTTACCTACGCCCAAACAATATAAACAATGAGCATGAAACATAAACTAATTTATTGTAATAAATTTTAATGGTACCATGACAATGATGAAAACTAAATTACTACTTGATCAATATACATGGAATTTTTCTTTTAGGTAAACATTTGCATAAAGCTGTACATGTACAATTCAAAGCTTGTTTTCCACTTCTAGAGGCTACTTGGATATTAGAAGCAATTACATTAAAAAATCAGCAGCTCTTCATAATGGTGAAATCAAGGAAAAATACCATTAAATAGTAACCAAAACAATTGATTTTTTGATCATCGATGCAGTTCATTTACATGATCAAATTCTGTAAATTTCATTAAAATCGTCCAATAAATACTTTGTGTTCTGATTTTTTTAAAAGGCAGTATATATAACACAATGTTCAGGTTTAGTTTACACTCGGTATAAAATATTTGTGTACAAATGAGTTAATTAATTTAAACTATTTATACAAAAGATTAATTTTATCACCTATGTTCTTTAATTAAGGTACAATTTATTGAGGCAAAATATAATATCATTATATCCTCGCAAACAAACAAAAAAATTAACAATTTGATTCGTAAATGTTTGTTGTGTCCAGTCAATATAAAGATCTTCGTGTGTGTCGCCGGTGATTTCGAGCAACATCTGCTCGTTAACGGCCAGGTAAATTGGACCGTAAAAGTCACAAAATTTTATTTTACCTTGGCGGCCAAATGAATTTCCTCTACACATGCGGTCCTCTTAATGCCGTCGTACAATTTTTTTTAATTCAATACAAACACACAAACGCGCTATGTATAATTATCGTTTAAACTTTAACATAAATTAAGTCACTCGACGTTTAATGCGTTTTATGGGATTTTTAATCTTTATTGCGCAAAAAAACTCAAATGGCATATATTTAAATGCGACTTGTTGATTTGCAAATATAATTAAACTAAAAAAAAGACAACCCATAAAACATTAAATTAGGATGAGCCTAGTACACAATGCAAAACTTAATATCATATTTTTTAAAAAATAATGATTTTATTTACCTTTATTTAAGAAATGAAGAACACAATAATTTTATATACTCCAAAGCACTTAACATACATAAAGCTACGCCACTGGTATTTATGATATTAAAGCGAAATTTCATGTGCCAAGTAGTAGTAAAACATTTGAAATTAATATATAAACTTGATATTTATGGAAAACCGTACTGTATTTTGAATAGAAGTTTCATCATTGAATGTGTCAAATTTATTCGGTTTAGTTGACTGAGTTTTAGATACAATTTACACAACTAGTATTTACTGTCTACATATTATTTAGATTTCAGTGACACACAATTGTAGCAGATTTTCCATAAATTATATGCTCCACATATAACAGGCAGTGAATTAAATTACTGAGTAATTTATTTTCATGCAATAACTACTAATCACAAATGGAATATACAGGGTGTCCCGTTAATGTAGGGAAATGGTTTAACCATAGATTCCTGGGGTCAAATTATGATGATTTAACATAACTTATCTATATCCAAAAGTTTACGGCTAAGCTGGAATTAATCTTCAAAGTTCAAAAAAATATTATTAATTTTATTTATAACAATTGAACGCTATATTCGAGCTGACTAAAACTTATTATGGTTGATTATCATAATATAACAAACCAATTTAGTTATAATGGTCATCATTGATTGACGAGAAGTATAAAAAACAATAGTACCACAATATTAAATCTAGAATATTTTTTTACTGACGCAACTTATAAAAGTTTTAAAAATACATCTTGAAAGATTAGTTCATTAATTAGCTATTTTGTTTCTTAATAATGTTTGATATCTTGTACGGGTTCGCTTCAAGAGAATAAAGTGCAAATAAATTATTTTTTATTATTTAGTAAAAACGCAATCTAGTTTTTCGTGTGATTAAAAATACATGTTTTTTCTTTGTCGCCGCATTTGTTTAACAAACGTCAATCGTGTATAATATTAATGAACGAGTATTGTTTCATTGTTATCTTTATTATGGTTAATAATTATTCATATTTCTCCGGAGCGAACAGTACAGGGAGTTTTTCTTTTAAGTATACGTATTCCAAATTCAGCCTATTTTCTATAAATCTTTAGATATTCCTTTTTTTTAAATTCAATTTAAAGCCTTAAACGAGTGTTTTCCACTCCCAGACTAAGCATGAAGTAAAATTTCGAGTTTAGAAAAACCCAGAAAATTTGTTTCGGGTCGCTGCGCGACCCGATACAAATTTTCTGGGCTTTTCTAAACTCGAAATTTTACTTCATGTGATACGTATATAAAACACTGAAATATTGTGACATTTATGCATATTCGAACTTCACTTGAAATCTGTGTTTTATACGCGTGGCGCATGAATTAAAATTTCCACGGGGGCTTTTTTAAACTCGAAATTTTACTTCATGCTTAGTCTGGGAGTGGAAAACACTCGTTTAAAGCTTCGAATTGAACTCTTTTAAAAAACCACGAATGATGGAAAATTTATAAACTGTAAATTTACCTAAGAGAAAAAAATCACTGTATATTGCTTGTATTAGGATTTTGCCAAAGAAATTGAGGATACCATATTTATATTTTATATATTTCTGGCAAACCCTTACAAGATATCAAACATTATTAAGAGACACAAATCTTTTAAATGAACCAATCTTTCAGGTAATATTTTTTTAAATTTTTGTAAGGTGCGCCAGTATAAACATATTTTAGTTTTTATGTTGGTGTACTACTGTTTTTCCTACTTTTTGTCAATCAATGATGACAATAATAACTTAATTGATGTGTTATATTATGATAATCAGCCATAATAAATTGTATTTAAATCGAATATATCGCTCAATCGTTACAAATAAAAATAATAATATTTTTTTGAACTTCAAAGACTAATTCCGGCTTAGCCGTAAATTGTTGGATATAGATAGGGTGTGTTAATTCATAATATTTTTATTTTAGGAATCTATGGTTAAGCCATTTTTCCACATTAACGGGAGGCCTTGTATAATTTGTTATATCTCCTCATTTTTTATTTTCGCACAGGTACAGGAGATTTGAAGTTCGTCTTGAATTAAAAAAAAAATGTGGCCCCTCGAGAGCAAAATCCGTTATTGAGAACAATCGTATCTAAAAAAAAAAAAAAAAAAAAAAATAGTACACCCTTCATAAAATTTGTTAATTTTCAATAATATATTATTCTTAAATTTCCACGATTTTAGTTAATTTTTAAAATCTCGACCATTTTCAACGTTTTTGTCAATTTTAAAAATCTAATGCGGGCGGTCTTCGTGAAATCCAAAGATTTTCGATAATATTCAAAATCCAGACACCTATCATGGTTTTCTAAAGATTTTCTTTAACTTTTAAAATGTAGAGGGTTTTTGTGAATTTCCACGATTTAAACTGGCCAAAACTTTTAATCATAATTAAAATATGCAAAAAGTTGTTTTACAAATAAATTTCTTAAAACATTTTATGTGTTAGTTTCGGCTCTCGAAGCAATTTGAGTTGGCCAGCTCTGGTTATCGAGATCATAATAGTGAGCACAATCAATTAAACAAACGATATAGTTTTTACCACTATTTGTATTACATAGATGAATACTGATACACTTCATTACAACAGGAATTACAACTTGTGTAACGAAATATTAAAGCCCATTGTATAATAAATAACATCTACTGGATTTAATTTAAACGCAATGAGAAATAAAGAATCCAAACAGATCGAGTTTATGATTTAAGCACTGGATTACTATTGAATTGAATATACGCTTCGGACGCATTTCAATTTAGATTTCCACAAATGGCCCCGACACCATCGATCAGCGCCGTTTCCAATAAATATGTTAATAGGATGGCATTCCTTCAACAACAACAATTAATTGTGGTCTTAGTGTATTCCCGTTTATGAAATCGATACCGCACACACATACACGTGTATGCGAGCGCATGAATAGCATTAAAGAGGCGAAAAAAACTGATTTGAATTGAATGTAATTGAAAAGCCGAGAAGGATTAGGATTGGAAGCTCAGAGAAGATTTAGTTTTACCATATACATACAAACAGCGCGCTGCTTTCTGTCCGACGTCAGATAACGAAGGATGGATGCGATAAAAAAAAAGGGGGGAAACTTGTGCTGTTTTGTAAAAACGAAAGTGTGTTTGTAAGCTTGATGTAGCGTTTCGAACTAAAAGCTTAAAGCGAGCAATAAATTTTGTTATTAGAGTTCGTAACTGCAATAATCAATAGAGTTGTATGAATAGTGAACATATAAAGGGTTTTCCAATTTTAATGATTTAAAAACATTTCTATTTTTTTTTAAATAGTGCCAAAATATTTATTTCAAAACAAAATACAAACTCCACAATTAGTTGTGGAAAATAATATCTGGTGAATAGCCACCTAGGCTTCTTCTGAGAATACCTATTCTTTTGAGAATGTTTTGCATCACATTTTTGCACAACTCTGACTCTATTTGACCAATAACGGCTCGAATATTTTCTTTGAGCGTTTGAATTATTTGTGGGCTATTAGCGTAGACTTTTTCCTTCACTTTGTATAAATAAAAATCTGAACAACTTTTTGATTTTTAAAAAAGTGTGTTTATTTTCATAACAATTGTTTCGCAAATTTATTGCTTCTTCAGGTGAATGAAAGTTTACAGTGAAATTAGAAATCTTAGAACTATATGTATATACATTAACACTCACTATTGGCACTATGGTAGGGTGGATATTTTTAGTAGTAGGGAGTTTGACAGTTCTGTTTGTTCGTTGAGTAGGAGGCCGGTTTTTTCGAATCTGTTAATTTCCAAGTTTTCCAGTAGATTTAATTTCTTTCCTTTTTTCTCTATATGGAGGATCTGGAATTCCTTGTTGAAGCTGTGGCTTTCAGAGAGCAGGTGATTCGCATAGGTTGAGGTGTTTTTTTGTTTTTCCCATGCACTTTTATGTTCTGTAATCCTTTCTTCACAGCCCCAAAGAAAAAAGTATTCACGTTATAAGCATGCAGGCTAAAATCCTTGTGCAAAATGCGATGAAGGCTGGTCTTTAAATTGCCCAACTGCTGTCAATGTCTTGATGATATCTGGTAAATGGCCACCTCGGCTTCTTCTGAAAATAGCTAATCTTTGAGTAAGTTTTGTATCACATTTTTACACAACTCTGGCTCTATTTAACCAATAACCGCTCGAATATTTTCTTTGAGCGGTTGAATTGTTTGTGGGCCATTAGCGTATACTTTTTCCTTCACAGCCCCCAAGAAAAAAATCCTCACTGTATAAGCATGCAGGCTAAAATCTCTGTGCAGAATGCGATGAAGGCTGGTCATTGAAATGCCCAACTGTTGTTTAAGTCTTGGGAAAGACAAACCCGTGTTTTCAGCAACACTTTGAGCAACAGCGGCAATGTTCTCAGTTGACCTGGCGATACGAGTACGAACTGGCAACTTTACATCAGTAATTTGTCCATTTAACTCAAAGTTAGTGATAGGTTTTACAATGACACGGCGAGAAGGTGATTCATATTGACCGAAAAAACGACGAACGCTGCAATCTGTCTGATCGAAATTTGGACCTTATTAATAATGAATTTTCACTATTTTTATATGTTTTTGGAGAGTTTATCTTTTCATTTTCTCAAATTGTACACTATTCACTGGACGAGTGTAAAAAATCAAGGCCATTTATTAAACAGTTTAAAACCGCCAAAGAATTTAAAATGGGACATCTAAATAAAAAAACGCACATTTATAAGTATATAACGTAACGAGAGTGGTGTGCAGCATATTAAATATGAGCGGATATGTTGTGCACGAGCCGCGCAGCGGCGAGTGCAGTATTCCGGGACTATGTAATTGCCATTCCACTCGAGAAACGTACCATACTTTACCTACGCCCTAACAAAATAAACAATGAGCATGAAAGAACAACTAATTTATTGTAATCATTTTTAATAGTACCATGACAATGATAGAAACTAAATTACTACTTGATCAATACACAGAGCATTTTTCTTTTAGGTAAACAAATGCATGAAGTTGTCCATTGTTTTTTAAAAGAGTTTAATTTGAAGCTTTAAACGAGTGTTTTCCACTCCCAGCCTAATCATGAAGTAAAATTTCAAGTTTAGAAAAGCCCTGTGAAAATTTGTCAAGGGTCGCGCACCGACCCGAGAAAAATTTTCTGGGCTTTTCTAAACTCGAAATTTTACTTCATGCACCACGCGTATAAATCACTAAAATATTGTGAAATTTATGGATATTTGAACCTCACTTGAAATCAGCGTTTTAAACGGCGCAGGAAGTAAAATTTCGAGTTTAGAAAAGTGCAGAAAATTTGTCTCGGGTCGCTGCGCGACCCTCGACAAATTTTCACGGGGCTTTTCTAAACTCGAAATTTTGCTTCATGCTTAGTCTGGGAGTGGAAAACACTCGTTTATAGTTTAGATATTCCTTGTTTTTTTTTTTTAATTTAAAGTTCAATTTGAAGCTATAAACGAGTGTTTTCCACTGACTGACTAAGCATGAAGTAAAATTTCGAGTTTAGAAAAGCCCAGAAAATTTGTCTCGGGTCGCTGCGCGACCCTCGACAAGTTTTCACAGAGCTTTTCTAAACTCGAAATTTTACATAATATATAAAATTACGAAAAAACTATTCATGAAAATGCAAACAATGTCTTAACTAATAAGACAACTTAAGACGATAAATATCCATTGAAACAACTACTTCCCGTGCAAATACACCTCCGGATATTAAATTATACAATGAAATATTTAAAATCTTATTTCATTTGATTTGTTACAACGCTCTATTAAAGTATATGTAACGTTTAGGTCAAATTCTCTTCAAACCAACTAACAATATAAATTTAAAATGAATGGAGAGATAGCAACGAATTTGAAGTGAAAGGACTTGGATTAAAACTAATGTCTTAGGCCATCTATAGACGCGTTTCGAGATTTATCTTTCTTCAGTATAGCTTTGCTTATGACGTTTAAACAAATTAGGGATAAAATTAAAACAAACTTACTTGGAAAAAGTGGTGTGTGTGGAATGAACAGGTACACAGAAATGGAATGAGTGAAAATGATGGTCGGTATTTTTAGGTAAAAAAGGGGATTATGTCATAAGCAGGTATGAAGAATGTGAGACCTTATTATTTACCTTACGGTACAGTTCAAACAAGATAAATTTAAATTCAAAACTATTTGAATTCGAGAAAATAAGCTTACGCTTCTTATAGTTTGCACACTTTAAACATAATAAATAAAATTACGAAAAAAGTATTCGTGAAAATGCAAACAATGTCTTAGTTAATAAGACAACTTAAGACGATAAATATCCATTAAAACAACTACTTCCCGTGCAAATACACCTCCGGATATTGAATTATACAATGAAATATTTAAAATATTATTTAATTTGATTTGTTACAACGCTCTATTACGGCACGGGAAGGAGTTGTTTCAATGGATATTTATCGTCTTAAGTTGTCTTATTAATTAAGACATTGTTTTGATTTTCACGAATAGTTTTTTCGTAATTTTATATATTATGTTTAAAGTGTGCAAACTATTAAAAGCGTAAGCTTATTTTCTCGAATTCAAATAGTTTTCAATTTTAATTGATCTTGTTCGAAATTTTACTTTATGCGCCACGCGTAGAAAACACTAAAATATTGTGAAATTTATAGATATTTTAACCTCACTTGAAACCAGTGTTTAAAACGCATGGCGCATGAAGTAAAATTTTGAGTTTAGAAAAGCACAGAAAATTTGTCTCGGGTCACTGTGCGACCTTCGACAAATTTTCACGGGGCTTTTCTAAACTCGAAATTTTACTTCATGCTTAGTCTGGGAGTGGAACACACTCGTTTATAGCTTAGATATTCCTTGTTTATTTTATTTAAAGTTCAATTTGAAGCTTTAAACGAGTGTTTTAAACTGCCAGACTAAGCATGAAGTAAAATTTCGAGTTTAGAAAAGCCTAAAAATGTGGATTGGCCGCGTAGCGAAGCGGAGCGGCCAATTTAAATTAGGCTTTTCTAAACTCGAAATTTTACTTCATGCGCCACGCGTATAAAACCCTGAACTATCTTAAGGTAAAAAATATACGGCTTTAGCAAACTAATATGTAAATGTTATTAAAACGTGAGTGAAATTCTGTGCTGAACCAATTGTTTAAAGCAGTGATTACAGGTAACCCAATAACTCTAACGTATATTGGGTTGCCTATAATCGTTTTTGTGTATGTGTGTTTTTTTAACTTCACTGTAAATCAGTGTTTTAAGGCGTGGCGCATGAAGTAAAATTTCGAGTTTAAATAAGCCCCGTGAAAATTTGCCGAGGGTCGCGCAGCGACCCGAGAGAAATTTTCTGGCCTTTTCTAAACTCGAAATTTTACTTCATGCGCCACGCGTATAAAACCCTGAACTATCTTAAGGTAAAAAGTATACGGCTTTAGCAAACTAATATGTAAATGTGATTAAAACGTGAGTGAAATTCTGCGCTGAACCAATTGTTTAAAGCAGTGATTACAGGCAACCCAATAACTCTAACGTATATTGGGTTGCCTATAATCGTTTATGTGTATGTGTGTTTTTTTTAACTTCACTGTAAATCAGTGTTTTAAGGTGTGGCGCATGTAGTAAAATTTCGATTTTAGAAAAGCCTAATTTGGATTGGCCGCTCCGCTTCGCTACACGGCCAATCCAAATTCTTAGGCTTTTCTAAACTCGAAATTTTACTTCATGTTTAGTCTGGGAGTGAAAAACACGCGTTTAAAGCTTCAAATTGAACTCTCAAAATAAAAACAACGAATAACTAAGGAATTCAAAAAAATAAGCTGAATTTGAAATACGTATACTTTAAAGAAGAAAAAAAACTGTCAGCACGTAATGTACTTGTCAAAGCTATTACGTGCATGTTAACGTAATGTCAATCATACTTGTCAAGATGACAGTGTTGTATGATGCGGTTAGTAGATAGGGCATAGGTAAAAGTACTTTTTTATGGTTTATGTAGATACTACGAGCCCTAACACATAAATGTTCGGACACTAATTATTATTGTCAACAAATGTAAACTAATTTGACTATACGTAAAATTTAAACATATTTCTTTAGGCTGTATTACTAGAAGCAATTTATCTTGAATCAAATGTAAAAGTTTTATTTAAAACGTTGGAAATTTTCGAAAAAAAATAATTTTCTCAGAATATTTCTTGAATAACTTTCTCATTTATCACTTGGTGAAACATTTTAAAATAATATTAAAGGATAAATTAATAACACTTGGTTTGTTTCACAATTTGTTTCTTAGAAATTTATTGACACATAAATATTTGGACACACTTTAAAATAAACAAAACAACAATTTATCTTCAAATATCATAGTTAGCATTCTAGCATATAAACTATTTCTTGCTATGTCCGATTGCTTGTAATAAATAGATTTGTTACAAAAAAAAAAAACATCGCGGTGAAGCAACAGGCTTAAAAATTCTAAGGTTAATCGTAAATTTTTT
This sequence comes from Philonthus cognatus, assembly GCA_932526585.2. NCBI lineage: Eukaryota > Metazoa > Arthropoda > Insecta > Coleoptera > Staphylinidae > Philonthus > Philonthus cognatus. Next base: position 60,713,304 of record OW052246.1, read on the forward strand.
TAAAAGAAATACTGAGATGGATTGAGTAAACAATTGCAATCTGTCTGTGTAAGAACATGTACATAAATCAGGTTTACATTTTGTATACTTTATGCTAAAAACAAAAACTTTATTATTAAAATTATTTATTATTATTAAAACTCTTAACCATGGGCAAAAGAAAAGCTACTTATAACCGAAAAAGAAAGAAAGTGGCGATTAACTGGGGCTAAGAAATGGCAATGTTGAACATTCGAGGATTGAAAAAAAAAGCATTTATAGTGACGAATCTCTATTTTGTTTGAGTGTTAGAGACAATAGAAAAACTGTAATTAGAAGCAATATTGAAGCGTTTTATAAAGAGTGCCTCAAACGTATATTTGAGGTGGTTTCATGTTTCGGATAACATGTCAGCCAATCTACTTAGGAAAATTATACTCGACAGAGGGGATTATTAACGCAGAAAATTACGACTTATTTTAGAAAATAATCTATAACTTTCTATTCCGCAATTTTCCCAAGATGGAGAATTTATTTTCAAATAAGACAGGGCATTTCGCCACACTGCAAAAATAACTAAATAATAGTTAATGATCATAACATTACCGATATGGATTGGTCTGTAAATAGTTAGGACCTAAATATTGTAAAAAAAAACATATAGCATAAAATGAAACAAGAATTAAGCGATTACCCACAGCGTGGTGTTGTTGATTTACACAACAAATTATAAAAATTTGGTATTATTTTTTTTAATGAGCAATGTGAATCTCTTGTCAGAAGTATACCTGCTCGTATTGCAGCAGATATAAAACCCATAGGCGATTTACTCATTATTAGCCTAACTTAAGTTATACTTGTCTGAATATTTATGTCAAAGAAATGTGTTAGTATTACCACTTTACCTGTGTATTTAAGTTCTAATGTAGTTTTTAATGTTGTTTAACTATATAATAATGTTAAAAAACTATGTTTTTTATATGATAATAAAAAATATTTTATAGATTTCTCTTAGTTTGTTATTTAAGTTATAAGTTAAGTTAAGTTATTTTTATCCTGTTCAAAAGCGAGGCATGTTATTTTGAAGTTAAATATTTTGAATTTGGTAGTCAGTTTTTTTCAAATGTAAACCAAAAAAGATACATTATTTCTATATATGCACATATTTTTTCTAGAATTTAATTTACAGAAATAATACATATTTGAAGTGTGTTTACAAAGAAAGTAGTGTTTTTCATGCACTTTTTATAACGATCGAGTTTAACTGCGTGTATCTTCGTTATTAAATATTTTAGCATAATTAAAAAAAATGGGCCCGCCGTGGCCGAGCGGTTGAGCCGCCGGTTTCGCCAATCGGACACGGAGGTGATCTGGGTTCGATTCCCAGCGGAGGCGAATAATTTTTCTAACGAAAAATACTCGTCTCCGGTTCCATGGATGTGTGTGAATGTGTTGTGACGTCCAAATAGTCGAAATATATGTTAATATAGATATTATAAATCGTTAGTGGCTGAATGGTAATACCTATGCCAAACAAACCAAAAAAAAAAAAAATTAAAAAAATACATGATTACTAGAATCTAGTTCAAGTGTGATGCATTAAATAAAACATGTTATTTTGTATTATAAAAATTATAGCGTAAAATATGAGGAGCAACAATATCGGTTATTCCAAAACGGAATAAAATGAAACTTATATTAAGGTATGTGTAAATTTTATGTAATGAAAATTGATACCAAATTTAAAAAAAAACTTTAAGTATATTATTAAATTCAAGACATTTTTATCGCGAAAACAGTTTTCTGGCCGCAGAAAAAACGTTTTTATTATTATTAATAACTTGATATTTCCTTCAGAAATATACAAAGATACACAACACGGTTCACTAACATATGATGGTAATTTAAGTCAGAACATTAGTAAATATTTTTAAAAAAATAGCCATTGAAACACATAGCTTTTAAAACAAATAACACTCTCCAAAAATAATAAAGTACAATAAAGACAAAACTGAAAGAGGTGTCGAGTTTATCATTTGATGATAATGATGATTTGATAAACGAATTAATGAACACCATTAAACATTCCCAAATAAGGAAATAATAAGGAAACCTCAACATATGCTAATCATCTAAAAGACGAGCACCACCAAAGAATTTGAAATCCTCCGCATCGCCAGCAAAGGAAGAAAATTAAGCTTCATGGAAAACCTGGAAATAAATTTAATAAAACATTCATCAGGCCACTTGCTGAACGAACAGATCGAGCTGTCCAACTCTCCACTGCTCAGTTAAACCCCCATAACATAAAACTAAGTATATGTAATTTTGCCCATGGTTAATAATAGTTTTAATAATAATAAATAATATTAATAATAAAGTTTTTGTTTTTAGCATAACGTTAAACCCCCATGCCATAAAACTGTGTATATATAATGTAAATTTATCTGTAAATATCATCATTAACATTCTTTACCTGAAGAAGCTACAGCGTCGCGAAACAATTGTAGTAAAAATAAATACAAAAAGTTAAAAACCAAAAATAGTTTATTCATTAATTTATTAAAGTATCTTGAACAAATTTCTCATCTATCACGTGGTGAAACATATTTAACTATGATTTAAAAAAACTCCTTGAGAATGACTCAAAGTCGAAACTAGTTGGAATAAAAAACCAAAATATTAGGAAAATGTAACCAAGTGTTTTCCTTTTTTAAATCAGTAATTATGTATACATTTTTAGAATTATTTAAAAATAAATAAACAATTAAGCAATAATAAAATAAATAGCTGTTATTAACATAAAAAAATAAATCCAACACCAACAAAATTATTTTACAAAATCTGAAAAAGGCAATACAATCTAACCATAAATGTAAAGCATTATGTAAATAAAGTATAAGAATTTATGTCCGCAAATGAATTCAAGTGTCTAAAGAGCAATCCAAGTAAAAAATATCAAAAAAATCATAAAAAATGGCTTAACGAAATTCATTACATACTTTCAGAAGAAGAAAATATTTTTTTATCAAATATAAATCCTTAACTCCCAAAATTATATGATTTATTAAACGGAAAAATTATTGGTTTGTAGCTAGTAGTCAATTGCCAAAAAACCTAACTCCTTGTTAGTAGAATATTTAAATTTCAATACCAAACAAACATTTCAATACCAAACATTTAATTAGCATTTAATAAAATATAAACATTTTGAAGTGAAAGAGATAATAATAAATAAATAAATAAAAGCATAAAAACATCAATCAAGCAATATTAAATGAAATTGAAACACTCGTACATATTCATTTCACAAAATTATTTACAATTTAATCAGGCAATATTTTCACATGCAAATGGTCGTCTAGCCATGAGAAATCCCCTAAACCTTTATTGGCTAAAATATTCATGAACCACCTAGAAGAAAAAATACGCATAATAAGCCAATTCTATAGTTGCATTTATTGGTGATAGTATGTAGGTGACATATTGGTGTTATTCAAAGGGACAGACCGATTGTTAGATACTTTTTTAAATTACCCAAAGGAGCTAAATAAAAACATAAAATATACAGTAAAAATAGAAACTGAAAAAATCAATAAACTTTCTTGATCTAACAATCCAAATTGAATAAACACAAATTGTATATTTCATAAACCCACGCACACTGAATGCACAATGAATAACACAATGCGACACTAAATGTAGAAATTTACATAAGTTACATAAGTCGGCGCTAGCCGACATTTGGACTATAATAACAGTTGACATTAGTCAGCGGCAGCCAACATTTTAACTACAATGACAGTTGACATATGTCGTCGTAAGCCGATATTTAACCAACCGTGCCAACTTGACACAAATTTGAATTGAACTATAATGAGATCGTCATGTTATTGTTTTTTTCTTTGTGACAGTTACGATACACATTTTATCACTTGTGACATATTTAAAAGTAACGAGTGTCTTCCATTCCCAGACTAAGCATGAAGTAAAATTTCGAGTTTAGAAAAGCCCCGCGTAGAAAACTTGTCGAGGGTCGCGCAGCGACCCTCGACAATTTTTCACGGGGCTTTTCTAAACTCGAAATTTTACTTCATGCGCCACGCGTATCAAGCACTAATTTACAGTAAAGTTAAAAATATATAACGCTTAGATGTGATGGTGATCAATATTTACCAAGATGTAGCGAATATTTTTCTACGCGGGGCTTTTCTAAACTCGAAAATGTCGGCGACCGCCGGATTTATGTCAACTGTTGTTAGAGAGTTTAGAAAAACCTGTACATTTGGATTTTAACGTTACGCTTCGCTCTGCGTCCAAATCCAAGGAGTGAAAACAGAATTAAATTAAAGTTTCTTTTAAGTATACATCGGGATATGTGTATTTCAAAGAAAAATTCACTCTATGTAGATGATTTACGAAATCTTGGCTATAATATTTTATATAAAAATGATAGAATGAGTTTTTATTTCTATCGATTGTAGCAAATTAAAATCCATTTTCACTTTCTTTAAAATAATAAATTGATGGTAACTATAAACTGAAACCCATTTGGAAAGATAAGCCAACAAGCGGAAGAAATCCCTACGTAAAGTAAGTAATTGGTGTCCGGTGACTGTTGGCTGTTGGATTTATGCGGCCACCGTTCGCGGTGATAATTTATCGTTTTATTTAACACGGGCTCCTTCTAATTAAATTTGTTGTAAAGTATGTCCCGTTCAAAAGTCAGTTTCCCCATCCTTGTAGGCCGTACGTTTATCCCGCACCGGGAATAAATCAGTTACGGCCAGTCGAGTCGTCGTCGGATGTAAAGCAAGCGGGCTGCTGCAGCCGCTGTCCATGGACTTTACCATTCCCGCAAGACGAGTGGTCATTGCTTTTTAATCGGGAAGACCACCGACACGCACATTCATCTTCATAGTCGTGTTCGTGTTGGGGAAACGCGCGGTACAGTGCTTTGGAAAAATCCACAACGACAAGTTTATGCACTCCCAGGAAGTTACTTCCTCCATCTTATTAGAACCATAAAAAGATCTATGGTATAGAACTTATGTCGCTATAAATATCAATATATATATATATATATATATATATATATATATATATATATATATATATATATATATATAAACAACATGGTAAAGTAAGTCTAAGGCTAGGCTTCTGTGGCAGAAACGAAATTTGTGAAACCCATCAAGAAAATGTTTTGAATTAAAATCGCGAACGAAATGTGTACATCTAAGAATCATTGTCATTATTTGTTTTGAAAAAAAGCTTATAAGGTTAAACTTTGTAGAAATGTGTTTGTTTTTGACAAAATATCGAAGTATGCTTAACTTACACTCTTCATAACATCCAAGTCAGTGAACGTTTATTTCTTAGATCCAGTGGCGGTTCCTTCATAAATGCTGCGCCTCCGTATAATTTCAAAGTTACATATTATAGACGTATTGTAGTTTATATCTTTTTAGTAATTTATTTTCTTTTAGTAAAATATTTTTGCAGAAATGTACGATTAAGCGACTTGATGCTGCGACTAGACGCTGCGACCAACGCATGCGACTTAATGCAGCAATTAAGAATGCAGGAGATTTCCATTATTGCCAATTAAAGAGAATAAATATCAGGCAGAATGTCAATCTACTTAAGTAAGAATATCGATTAGTGCCTTATGATTAAATTTAATTCTGAAAACAACATAAAGTTATTGTATTTTCTTAGATTTCTTGTCAACATTTAACTTTTGCAATTGTGTTATTATTTAAATGTTAAATGAGGGTTTTTTATCAATCAGAAGTAACTGCAAAATTTATTACAATTTCATGAAGCTGTTACTATAGCTATCAATAAATCAACATTTTAAATTTCCATCATTACGAATCCCAGCACTTTAGCCAATCAATATAAATTCAAATTCAAAACTATTTGAGTTCGAGAAAATAAGCTTACGCTTCTTATAGTTTGCACACTTGCAAACTATAAAAAGCGTAAGCTTATTTTCTCGAACTCAAATAGTTTTGAATTTGAATTTATCATATTTGAACTGTACCGTAGGGTGAATAATAAGGTCTCACATTCTTCATACCTGCTAATGACACAATTCCTTTTTACCTATAAATACCGACCATATTTTTCAATCATTCCATTTTTGAGTACCTGTTCATTTCATACACAACACTTTTTCCAAATAAGTTTTATTTAAATTTATTTCAATTTTTTTTTAAAACGTCATAAAGCTATACTGAAGAGAGATAAATCTCGAAACGCGTCTATAGATGGCCTAAGACATTAGCTTTAATCCAAGTCCTTTTATTTCTAATTTTTTATTATTTCTCCGTTCATTTTTAATGTGTATTTGTTAGTTGGGTCGAAGAGAATTTGACCTAAACGTTACATATACTTGTATAAAGCGTTGTAACAAATCAAATTAAATAAGATTTTAAATATTTCATTGTATAATTCAACATCCATTGGTGTATTTGCACGGAAAGTAGTTGTTTCAATGGATATTTATTGTCTTAAGTTGTCTTATTAATTAAGACATTGTTTGCATTTTCACGAATAACATTTTCGGAATTTTATATATTATGACTTTAGCCAATTCTAAAATCAGATACGCCGAGAAAAAATGCGAAAATTTGCGATGCACGTTACTATAATATAATTTACTGTTCATTAACGTTTACGATCTCATATGTAAGTTTCTAGTAGTTGAATGTGTGCTCTTTATGATTTATGCTCTGCGCTCCACCTGTCGCATGATGGATGTCCCCCTACCTTCTTCAAATGTTGTTTAATTTTTTTTTCTCTGTTTGTGCGTTTTATTTCGAAAACGTTATTAATTGCGCACACATAAATTCCCAACTTAATGTCCCGTAACATGATGAATTTAAAGCGACGTTTAGTTTTTAGAGCTTCCTGTCCGCTCGTCGCGCGTTCGTATTTTTGTGATGTTCATTAGTCATAATTATTTAATTACTGAAAATAAAAAAAATATAATAGTAATAATGAGAGAAACAGACAAAAGACGTTTTTATGTGTTTGTCTTTTGGTTGTAAATATGGCAATCTTGCGTTTACGAATGACAAAGTGAGGTAACATTAATTATACAGAGAATGTTTCTTATAAGTATATATATTTCGATATATACGCTGTCAATTTTAAGGCATACGTTGTTTTTGTAAAAATAAATAACCTAAAGCTTCTAGCGTGTTTCCATTTCTTAATTTCCATTCCAAAATATTCCGCTTATGTTTGATCTCATTTTTTATAAACGTTTATTTTGTCAAACTGAATCTTGGACTTTTCAAATTTGAGCGTGGAGTAATTTGCTTTGAGGTATGTAATATATCCTCGACCCACAAGTGAAATCCACCAAGTCAATTTTTGGCTGTCATTAGTTAAGTCCACCAAGCTCTTGTACTCTAATTTTCTATATGCTGGTGCAATCCGCTAAATCTAATCTAACTAAGGACTTAGTGGATTGCGTCAGCATGTAGAACTTATGTTATGTTATGGGGTCGGTGGTTCGTATGGCCTCTGGGCCTTCCAAAATTACCTCGACCTGAAGGATCGTTTTGTAATTATCCCTGACCCACTTGAGTCCCTCAATGTCTAGACCTCTTGCGTAGTCTACAATAACTTGAGGGTTAATGTGTACCATGTCATCAGGCTTTAAAGTTAAATGACCGATGACAGGTAGTTCCCTCTAAGAAGAGACAGGGCACAGCATTCACAAAGTAGGTGCTTTGCTGTTTCTTGTGCCTCGTTGCAGAATCTGCAATTGGCATCAGTTGTCTGACCCATCTTAGTGATGGGTCAGACAGTGTTCGGTTAGAAGGCTAGTTGTGAGCCTTAGTTTGCTTGCTTAGCCTGACAAACTGTTTGGTACTTACGGCAGAGAAGGCGATAAACCTTTTCGCCTGCCTCAAGTCAGGTGTGTTTTTTTATGTGAGCACTTTTGGCAGCATCTTCCCATTTCTACATCATTCCCTTGATGCGGACTTTAGTTATTTCACTATAGGTCCAACAAATGGAGTTTTAGAGCCTTCTTTAGCAAGGCTATCGGTAATTTCATTACCTTTGATCCCTGCATGACCTGGAACCCAGAGCAGTGTAACTCTGTTGTTCTTGGTGGACTTAACTAACAACCAAAAATTGACTTTGCGGATTTCACTTGTAAGCCAACAATATGTAATAAACTGTATATTTTGATCTTCACAATAATTCAATGTTTTATAATAATTATCATCACAATTGTTTCGACCGTTACTACGTGGTAATTCATATTAAATTAAATGAAACTATTACTATGTTATTTACCACTGTTATTAATTCTATATATATATCTATATATATATATATATATATATATATATATATATATATACACAAACATTTTACTTGAATCAGTAAAATATTTGTGTATATATATAAATGTGTAATATATATATATATATATATATATATATATATATATATATATATAAATATATATATATATATATATATATATATACCAAATAAGAAATAACAGCGCATTAGGTCATGATGTAAAAGTTATTATTTATCAAGTGAGTGTGCAAGGAGGACAGAAGACGACGACTATCGTTTCGCTCTTTTTATGAGCTCCTCAGGCCGCCACATCCATCATCCCATACACACTCACTTGATATGTAGAAGTTGTATATATACTGACTTCGCTAACCATAAGCCGGTATTGACGTCAGTATTTATAAATGCTACTGCATTGATAAGGGCATTGATCTCATTTTGCTTCTATAGTTAGTGTCGGTTTTAGTTTAAACCATCGACTAGCATCGGAGCGGCGAGAAACCCGAACCAATGCGATGATAATATTCAGAACGCTGAATTAAATTAAATAAATTAGAATTAACGGCCTGCTTATAAGTACCAAATAAGAAATAACAGCGCATTAGGTCATGATGTAAAAGTTATTTTTTATCAAGTGAGTGTGCAAGGAGGACAGAAGACAACGACGATCGTTTCGCTCTTTTATGAGCTCCTCAGGCCGCTACATATCAAGTGAGTGTGTATGGGATGATGGATGTGGCTGCCTGAGGAGCTCATAAAAAGAGCGAAACGATCGTCGTCGTCTTCTGTCCTTGCACACTCACTTGATAAAAAATAACTTTTACATCATGACCTAATGCGCTATTATTTCTTATTTGGTACTTATAAGCAGGTCGTTAATTCTAATTTATTTATATATATATACAGGGTGGGCCACGAATAACGCCCATTAAAAGTTTTCGGGGTTCCTGACAGAGGAAAAATTTGAAAAAATTCTACATTGCACGGTTGAATGCGATCACCTCATGGAAAATATTTCGACTTTCTATCACTTCCGGTTGTACCGGAAATGGCTGCCAACTTTATTATTTTAAATAGAACATTCTATATATTATTTTTTTTTTAGATTCCCCGTTCAATTGTCTACCCTCTCATATAAATTTAAATCCACGTAACTCTTACAGTTTTTGAGTTAAAAATTTATTTGTCAAATATTGACCTCAAATAGACGTTTTGAAAAATGCCTATAACTTCTAGTAGGGACAAGATAGACAGATGAGCGGCATCTTGAATTGTTACTTATAGATCCATCTAGAACTAAAAAAATTGACATCTGTCAATTTTGACAATAGGTATTTCAAAAATGTCAATATTTCAGTGCCCACTTAAAAACATCATAATTCAATGTTTTCAAATGGAATGACCAATATTTTATCTCATATGGTGATTGGCAAGACAATTTGCAACATAAAAGTATTATGTCTCCCTATATCTAAAGCAAGTAGTTTTCGAGTTATTTCGAAATTTCTTTCCTTCCAGAATGTTTGCACAATTGAATAATTCCTGTACAATTCACACATGCGCCATACTAGGCTACTGTCAATATTCACTGAACCGAATCTAGAAAAATTCGTTTCCAACGTGTCAATATTTTTGAACACTTCGAGTAATATTATAATAAATAAATGTAGCAATCGAGAAATTATGAATTTGTTCGTCATATATGGCTAGTGCGACAGAATTGTTGTTTCAACGAAACTTATCCGCACTTACAACTTACAAACAAAACAAAAGCAAGAAGATTGAAATAAAGTAATTTTCAAACGAATAATTAAATGCAAGAACAGAAAAAAAAAATTATAACAATTGTTCGAAATGATGACCATTAACGTATAAGCACTGTGCAGCACGTGTTGCGACACCCTCTGTTGTTGCTCGCCTAATTTCTTCTGCACTTAATTCCGCGAATGCAGCTCGCACCCTTGCTTCCAATTCTTCTCGGGTATTGACGACAGTGGCATAAACTTTACTTTTTATACGACCCTAAAGAAAAAAGTCGAGTGGAGTAAGATCTGGAGATCTAGCGGGCCAGTTCTACGGACCTAACCTTCGAATCCATCTATCTTTGAACATATTCGTCAGTTGCTGCGATATTTCGTGTGTGCAATGAACTGGGGCTCCATCGAGCTGATACCATGAACTTATCCTTAAATTTAAAGGAAGTTCATCCAAAAAATTCCCTACAAAATTTCTTAAAATTTGTAAATATCTACCACTATTTAATCTTTCGTGGTACAAATAAAATGTAACACGCGTGTCCATCAAAAGGCAAAATACGTTGAAACTAAATTTGTGTTGGGATTTAAGTACAAGCGCTGCATGTGGATTTCCAGTTGACCACATGTGATTGTTTTTTCTATTGAAAATACCTTCACGAGAGAAATTTGATTCGTCGGTCCAAATAATTTTTTTTAAAAAGTCATTGTCTTCTTGATTTTTAACCACTGCATCTTGAGGAAATAATTCTTGCACCAAGTTAAATTTATAATTATGCATACGATATATTTTCAAAATTCTTCGCAGTGATGTTCTGCTTACTCCCAAATCCTCCTGGCAACTACGGGTGGATGCGCGTGGATTTGCTTGAAAATAAGCCAAAACATTCACTTGAACTTCCTCGTTCTGCGTTATTGGCTTTGGTTGATTTTTTCTGCGTTTAGTTTTCCAAATTGTACAAAATTTGACTCCAGTCTTCTAAATTTTCTTCTATCCATCGGCGGTAAGTGTGGGTAAGTTTTGTTGAAAATTCTGCAAGTTCTCTCAACAATTCTGTCGCACTGACCATGTATGATGAATAAATTCATAATTTCTTGATTGGTATACTTCTTCATTTTAATATTACTCGAACGGAGCGTTCAAAAATATTGACAGATTCGGTTCAGCGAATATTGACAGTAGCCTACTATGGTGCACGTGTGAATAGTACAGGAATTATTCAATTGTGCAAGCATTCTGGGAGGAAAGAAATTTCGAAATAACTCAAAAACTACTTGCTCTAGATATAGGCAGACATAATTCTTTTATGTTGCAAATTGTCTTGCCAATCACCACATGAGATAAAATATTGGTCATTCCATTTGAAAACATTAAATTATGATGTTTTTAAGTGGGCACTGAAATATTGACATTTTTGAAATACCTATTGTCAAAATTGACAGATGTCAATTTTTTTTAATTCTAGAGGGATCTATAAGTAACAATTCAAGATGCCGCTCGTCTGTCTATCTTGTCCCTACTAGAAGTTATAGGCATTTTTCAAAACTGTAAGAGTTAAGTGGACATAAATTCATATGAAAGGGTAGACAATTGAACGGGAAATCTAAAAAAAAATAATATATAGGATGTTCCATTTAAAATAACAAAGTTGGTAGCCATTTCCGGTACAACCGGAAGTGATAGAAAGTCGAAATATTTTCCATGAGGTGATCGCATTCAACCGTGCAATGTAGAATTTTTTCAAATTTTTCCTCTGTCAGGAATCCCGAAAACTTTTAATGGGCGTTATTCGTGGCCCACCCTGTATATATATATATATATATATATATATATATATATATATATATATATATATATATATATATATATATAATTAATAAAAATGGTAAAAAAGTAGTAATAGTTTCATTTAATATAAATAAATCAGTATAAAATGATTACAAATTTGTACAATGTAATCCTTTGCATTCCAAAAAATAGATAATCTTCACTAATAGAATAATTTCGCTTTTACATTTCTGTTTTGTTTTTGTTTCTCTAAGAAATTCGATGGTAATTTTTCAAATACATTTTTTAAAATTAGGTTTTAATTGTCTATATGAGTTTTTGTTTCTTACATTTCTACAATTTTATTTATTTTATTTATTTAACTTCGACCGATTTTAACTTTGTTTGCAGTAGACAAGTTTTATATTTTATAACATAACATTTTCGTTTGTTTTTACTTTTAGAAGAAATCAAATTTCTTTAATGTTAAATTTAATTATATTTCTTTAAAATTACTTCGAAACAAATCTTAGAAATAAATTTCCCTATTCACTGAAGAAATGTGCATCGGAGATATAAAAGAAAATAATACATGAGTAACAAAGTCATTGATAACAAAATATAATACAATAAAGAGTAAATATTAATATCACAAATTATAAGAGACAAGGGAATTCATGAAAATTAAATAAGAAAATATGCAAGGATTGAAGTTACAAGTTATAAATATAAGGCAAATGATACAACTTTCACATGAAATGCAAAATTATAGACGTTATTCTTTTTGCAAACTTAATAGCCTTAGCTATACATACTGTTGACTAACCACAGCAGTATTGAGGATATTGAAAATTTATAGGATACAGGTTGAAGGATATAGCTATATTTACACAGGTTTCGCTAGGAAGAAATTTACCTTGAAAATAAAGACAATTACATTAGTTATTGAATTAACATACATTCTTGTATATTGAAAGGTCATTAACAAAGAATAAGAATTGCGAAAGTCATATAACTACACAAAAGAAAATTAGTAATGAAAAATAAACATTCATTAGAATTAAAAACAATTAGGAATTTAAAAAATAAACTAGATAATAATAACTTGGTGGGAATTGACTACATTAAATAAACTAAAACATTATTAGATTCTAATAATCTTTTAATCTTATCCAAGGACCCCACGAATAAATTTCAATTAGATCTTAAAATGTATATAAAATCTTGCAAAAATATAATTTCTGATGAGAATAAATATCAATTAATAAAAATGAATCCTAGAGAATTATTATATTATACGGATTACTTAAATTACTCAAAGAAGGCATTCCGATGAGAGCGGTTGTGTCATATTTATATGCTGGGCTCCAAATTGTGTTTGCAAAATATGTAAAGGATATTTAAGATAGTGGATACATTGAAAAAGGCATCAACAATTTTACTGAGACAGTCATACAAAGTTTATGCAGGGAATTTTTCTTTAAAGTATACATACGTTTTCCTACATTCGTTAAAAAGTTCAATTTGAAGTTTTTAGCGAGTGTTTTCCACTCCCAGACTAAGCATGAAGTAAAATTTTGAGTTTAGAAAAGCCTGAAAATTTGGTTGGACGCTAGGCGAGCATAACTTTTCACCATAGGTTAATATTCTACAATTTATAAACCACATCTTAATTTTCTATAAATTATATTAACGTAATATCAAACAATAAATCAAGCTGAGATCTTTATTAAAGCGTAGTATCTATTTTGAACTTTTCACTAAAACAGCGCTTTATACGCGTGGCGAATGAAGTAAAATTTTGAGTTTAGAAAAGCCTGAAAATTTGGTTTCAAACCAAATTTTCAGCCTTTTCTAAACTCGAAATTTTACTTCATGCTTAATCTGGGAGTGGAAAACACCCGTTTAAAGCTTCAAATTGAATTATTAAAAAAAATGAATATCCGAAGATTGGCAGCATATACACTGTAATTGGGATTTGTTTACTTAAAATAAAAACTTCCTATATGTTTAGTCTACTTATGGGCAGAGATTAAACGCACACTGGGGTAAAACAAACCGAAAATTAGATCCAATGAGACAGTTCGTAAAAGCTATAGACAAAAATGGTCAATATTTTATTTATATAGAAAGAAAATGTTCTAGTTAGAGTAAGGAAGAAGTAAACGGTAGTATTTTCGAAGGGCCTCAGATCAGGTCTAATCAAAGACAATAATTTCGTGCTTTCCAATCTTTTATAATTATTAGCTTGGATTTCTTCTGTCGATTTCGTAAAAAAATTGTTTATTAAATCACAAGTCTGAGAATTATCCTGAACTAGCGCAAAATATGTCGGAGTGTATCAAAAAGCCCTGGTATAATATGAACCATCAAGTCCACCACCTTCACAATCATTTGAACAAATTTTCCGAAAGCCTTGGTTCTTACAGTGAGAAACAATGGAAGAGGTTCCACAGAGACCTAACAAAATATGGAACAAAGGAACTAAGGCCGTTGGAATGAGCACATGATGACTGATTATTGTTAGGGAATCATGCGAGATTATACTGATAAGTCTTACACAAAGAACTCGCTAAATCAAAGCTTTCTCTGTCTCCAATATTGAAATAAAAGGAAATAAATAATTGTAATTGTGTTTTTTGCACTTTCTCATTCCTCCTTTTCTAAACTCGTAATTTTACATCATGCCTAACTAAGGAGTAGAAACACTTTAGAAGCTTCAAATTAAATGCTTTCCAAAAACAACGAATGGCTAAAAATGCACAATATAGCGTGCGATGATTTAAATCATGATTTTGAGTAGGCTTTGAGTTTTTAACTAGATTGGCACTACTGATTGTGAACACATAGTTTACCATAGCCTCAAATGTATTCCAACATTCAATTAGCATTCTGGGAAACGTACAAAAAAAATGCCGCCTACTCTAAATCATCGCACGGTATATATCGAGGTGAGTATACTTACAAGAAAAATTCCCTGTATGTTGTATCTAGTAGCTTTAATATGCTTTTAAAACGTTTTAACTTATAAATAATTTATATCTATTGATTGTACATCTTTGATGGACAAATCACCTATTTTTATGTATACTAACAACAACAACACTAATGATATTTTAATAAATTAAACTATTCACAGGAAATAATAATTCGCAAACTTAAGTGCGCAATACCAGCTTGCAAAATTTACGACAAAATTAAATACCCGCGGACGTGCTCTCACCGAAAAATCCTAGAACTATGCTCACGGTTTATTCTAAGACCCAAGAATTTACAGTGACAGAGTTCATTATGCCGAATATTAATCGCTTTATTTCTTTGTTCCATTAAACCGTTTCACCTGTCGCGCGATAAATTCGCTTTTATTAAAGCTAAATTGGGATTTATATGAATTCCCAAAACGTACACATAAACACATACACATGCACACCAACGCGAATTAACGTATATAATACACATACTGTATGTCTATTAGTTTTGCTACAAACATAGCTGGCGATGATGAATATTTATGTCTTTACGCGACTCTTCATCATTCCGAATTAACAAGCGCTGCGCAGAGGAGATTTAATTACAGTTAAAAATATGTGGCCTGATGAAGTTGTTGTTTATTTATATATTTACTTGACTATGCATATGCTTTAGTATATGTGTAGTAGTTGGTTACAACTGATAATGAATTGGAATATGCAAGAATTTTTGGTTTTACTCAATCCAAAATCATGATGATTGTAAATTTCTACGATATTTTATTAAAAAACAAAAACATAATTTTTAACGAGTTGGCTTAAAAATATTGAATAATGTAAATTTTAATTAAAAATTTTATCAGTAAATTTATTGGGGTCTGAAAAGTGTTTGTAGATATTTTATTTGTGTTGTTGTTTCCAAATGTTTGTAAATGCCTAAATATTTTAACTTCCTTGTTAATGGGTAATTATATTTTGGACAGTTTTGAAATGTAGGTTAAATTACACAAATCAATAACTCGATTGGAATCTAACATTTTTGTTAATTAGGTAAATTTTTACATTTTTGTCCTAATTTTTGCAGTTTTCTAAAATGTGAGAATTGCTGGTTTTGACGATTTTATTTAAAATCGTAATATTTTGTTAAAACTTGTGGTTTTTGTTGAGTACTGACACAGGGATTTTTTCTTTTAAGTATACTTTTACATATTTTATATCAAAATTTGTAAAATTTATTTATTTATTTATCTCCCACAAGAAAAAACTTAACAAAATTATAGAAATTGTATTATACTAACTAACTTAAACAAAACATAAGTAAAAATTGTAAAATTTAGCGCACATATTACTGCAAACATAAAATTAGCGAAGTACAAATTCTGAATTATTTAAACAAAATATATCAATTTTATCCTGAAATTCATGGTAGCACCTTATCATGTGAAATAGCGGAGAAAAAGAATGCTGTATTAGTAAACATGTAAGCAAGCCTAAGCAGTATATTCTGAACTTCACTTTAAATTAGTGTATAATACGCGTGGCGTATGAAGTAAAATTTCGAGTTTAGAATAGCCTGAAAATTTGGTTTGGCCGCTCCGTGCTTCGCGCTACGCGACCAAACCAAATTTTCAGGCTTTTCTAAACTCGAAATTTTACTTCATGCTTAATCTAGGATTGGAAACACTCGTTAGAGGCTTTAAATTGAAATTAAAAGAAATCGTGATATGTATACCCAAAAGAACAATTCCCTGTATTTATCGTTTATTTTATTGATTTAAACATTCATCTATTTGTACGAAAAATAACAGATATGCAGAAAAATATAATTACATTTCTATTTTAGTTAAAATTTTCAACATTATCGAATATAAAATGTGTGTTTCCCATACGCGAAGCGCCCAAAAAATCCAAATTTTACTTCATGCGCTAGGCGTGTAAAACACGATTTTAATGTGACGTTTAAAAAAACACTTACTTTTTAGAATAATATGATCCAACCCAAAAATTATTAAATAATAAATTTTCCCTAGTTAATATATCGGCTTTTTCTATTTACACATAAAAGGACTGTTATTCCTTACTTCACTTTTTATTTGTATCGTTAGATGTACATTTCGAGACACAAGGTGCTCATTATCAATAACCTTGTGTCTCGAAATGTACATCTAACGATACAAATAAAAAATGAAGTAAGTAGTAACAGTCTCTTTATGTGTAATAATCACTTCAAGTAAACTCAATATCATACAGTTATTTCTATTTAACTTATTATGGCTAAATTCAATAGAATTTACAATACAAAGAATATTCATTCATGCGCAATAAATTTGAATTAATACATTGTCTTTTTACATCGTAATTTCTTTTTTTTTTAAACTTAAATCTTCAAAGTACTTTTGGAAAATATCTTTAGTCTGAAGGGTGTGTATCTGAATGTGTTTCCCTTTAATCCGGTTTCGTTAGGGGGCGGCTGATAATCCCGTTTTTATTCGAAAATTCCATCCATCCACTCCACTTAACGAATTAACATAGATAGGCTCCCCGGGGATAACGTGCTTCCTGCCCGTTTCCTTTTCAAAGTGGGAAAACTGACCCTCGACATCCCTGCAGGGGCGGCTCCGTTCGACGTGAAGGGACGAATAAATTAATTAGTAATGAAGGGATGGCGGACGGGCACGGCTTGTCCTAACAGGCTGCACGTTTTTTATCAACTGTCAATATTTGTTCATGTATTATATAAATTGTAAATATAAACTTGACTTTACAATGCTTGTTGTCTTTTATAAATGAATCAGTCATTTCCATTTAGATTTCATTTAATCAGATCCAGAACAGTTTGTTGACTACATTTTAAATCGAGTATAGTTCTAGCGAACTATGTTATTACAATTACTACCAAGTTAAGACATATTTCATAAGTAAGTGTCCGATATTACCCATTCAGCCAATTTTATTCATGCTATTAACATACATCGTTTACATTTGTCAGTATATAATAATAATTATACGAGTACAATACATACAGGGTGCCCGTATTAGGACAGAATGTATGGGGATCTCAGTTATTTGAAGAGATAGAGAGTCGGTTAAATTGGGGCAACGTGGCGTATTTTACAGCCTAACAATAATCTAAAAACAATTTTGAAATATCTTTTTCTATTTCGAGATATCAACAAAAATTTTATTTAAAAAAAATGTTTTCATTTTTTTATTCAAAAACTACTGAATCTGGACATTTAGAACTTTGACAATACAAGGCACTTTTTAATGAGAAATCTTGTAGCATATTTTTCTCCAAGATAACTATAACATTTACCCGGGGACCATTGCCAACTTTTGTTTTTCTTATGGGCGCCATTTTGGATTTTCATATTTTTTGAAAGAATATTTTTTTCTGAACTCACTGATGTACCACACTCATAATTTATTTTAGATTTGATATTTAAAATTATATTTTTTTTTTTTGTCAAAGAGTGCCTTGGAAACAGTGACGTCATATCTGTTAATCAATAAAATCTTGACACTAGTCAATCATTGTTAGCACTCAAAATAAATTAATAACTGTCAGTCTAAATTTATTCTACTTTTATTATTATTATTCCAAAACTATCTACATAAAAAGTATTTTTTGAATTTTTTGCTAGATCTCGGTAAATATTGATCAACATCATATTTAAGCATTATATATTCTTAACTTTACTGTAAGTCAATGGTTTATACGCGTGGCGCATGAAGTAAAATTTCGAGTTTAGAAAAGCCCCGTGAAAATTTGTCTCGGGTCGCTGCGCGACCCTCGACAAATTTTCTACGCGGGGCTTTTCAAAACTCGAAATTTTACTTCATGCTTAGTCTGGGAGTAGAAGACACTCGTTAGTTTAAAATGCATCACAACTGTTAAAATCTGTATCGTCGGATGCCCGTCTTTAGGGGTTATATGTAAACAAATTATGGGTCCTATGAGTTGCCAAATAAGTGAGTTACTCAACTGTTTCCAAGGCACACTTTACAAAAACCAAAAGATTAAAATTTTACAATTAAAATGTACCAAAACTTATAAGTGTGATACATCATTGAATTGAGTAAAAAATATTCTTAAACAAAATATGAGAATCGCTTATGGCGCCCATACGAAAAACAAAAGTTAGCTATGGTCCCTGGGTAAATGTTATAGTTATCTTAAAATAAAATATGTTACTACATTTATCGTTAAAAAGTGCCTGTATATTGTTAAAGTTGTAAATGTCTGGAATTAAATAGATTTTGAATAAAAAAATAAAAACGAAATTTAAAAAAATCCGTTTTTTGACAATATCTCAAAAACGAAAGAAGATATTTTAAATTTGTTTTTGCATTATTATTAGGCCCTAATTACGCAATTTAAACGAATCTCCCTATCTCTTCAAATAACCTAGATCCCCATACATTCTGTCGAAATACGAACACCCTGTATAGTGAATTTTTCTTTTATCTAAATATTATATATATATATATATATATACGTTTGCTATAAATTTTCCCAAATTCATTGTTTTTTAAAAGAGTTCAAGCCTCGTGAAAATTGCCTCCGGTCACGCAGCAACCCGAGACAAATTTTCTGGGCTTTTCTAAACTCGAAATTTTACTTCATGCGCGACGTGTATAAAACACAGATTTCAAATGAAGTTCAAATATACATAAATTTTACAATATTTTAGTGTTTTATACGCATGGCGCATGAAGTAAAATTCCGAGTTTAGAAAATCCCAGAAAACTTGTCTCGGGGCTTTTCTAAACTCGAAATTTTACTTCATACTTAGTCTGGGAGTGAAAAACACTCGTTTAAAGCTTCAAATTGAACTTTAAAAAAATCAAGGAATATCTAAAGATTTACAGAAGATTGGCTAAATTTGGAATACGTATACTTAAAAGAACACGCTGTACACGCTATTATTTATATATACAGGGTGTCCGTTTTTCGAGCGGCACTATGGGAAACTCGCTTATTTAAAGAGATAAGAAATCAGTTAAATGGGGGCAAAGTTGCGTATTGTAGTGCTTACTAATAATCTGCTTTTACATCATCAACAATCTTCAACTGGAGCGATGTTATTTACAAAAAAAAAAAACTTAAATTTACGATATTTTAAAATTGCCTATATCTCCGTTATTTTTAATTTTTCTCCAAATTTATTTGCATAACCTAAGTAAGCTGGTCCTTACGAACTTAAGTGAAAAAATCGCACAGCGAGGACATTTGCACCTAACATTACGGACATACTTTCGTAATTATTGTCGTTAGATCTAATTAGCTGCAGTCACATCAAATTGACAGTTTTAGAAATTTCTGTCGTATTAAAACAGGTAATTGTAAGTAAAATATATCGACTAATTCTTTTGAATTTAAGCATTAAAATAGCTAGCGACAGTGAGGAAAAGATGTGTACACCACCTGAAATGAACGAAAAAGCCAAAACTACTACAAACGATCTCTTACCAGAAAAATCGCGTGAAAGGTAAGAACTTGTCAACCAAATTACAAAATGGAAATTAAAATATTTTTGTTAATCTCTTTTTTATTTGTTTAATACTAAATAAATGTGGTCGTAGAAAATGTATAGTACTAAGCTCAAGCTGTAAAGCAATTACCCCCTTGTTGAATTACACACTCGTGCGTAACATGCTATTTACAACTCTTGTTACATAATATACTATTACTAGAGGTTGCAATTGAGCATACAAAAGTAAAAGAAATAATGTTAATGTGAATTAAATGTGGTCGCAGATAAAGTATAGTATTAAATTCGAGCTGTAAAGCAATTACGCCCTTGTAGAATTACACACTCGTTCGTAATATGCTATTTAAAACTCTTTTTACATAATATACTATTACTATAAGTTGCAATTAAGCACACAAAAGTAGAAGAAATAATGTTAATATGAATTAAATGTAGTCGTAGATAAAGTATAGTACTAAACTCGAGCTGTAAAGCAATTACGCCCTTGTAGAATTACACACTCGTACGTAATATGCTATTTACAACTCTCGTTACATAATATACTATTACTATAAGTTGCAATTGAGCACACAAAAGTAGAAGAAATAATGTTAATATGAAAATATCACAACGAAAAATAGTACCATAGATTGTCAATCTGTAATCATAGAACACCTCTCGTGAATTCTACGCTATATGTATTTTTATTTGAAATAAAGGGTTTCGCAGTAATGGGAGAGTTTCGCAGTAATTATCTACCTGTTGAGGCCACTGTGTAGTGAAACATGTTAATAAAAGTGAAACTCTCTCAACAATGTTGTTTTAATTTAAATAGTATCATTAGGCTTTTTATTACAAAAAATATCGAAATGCATTTCAAATGCGGTTTAGTAATAATAATAATAATAAACGGCTTTATTTAGGTTCAGTCAGCATGATCTGTTACTCTTTCTCCACTTAACCTACTATGATTATGCCAGTTGAATTTAAAGTTAATAAAGTGAGTATTTTTAAATGTATACAAAAAAATCTTATGGTTTCTAACTCTACCGATCTCAAAGCTCATTTTGGAATATTAATTTGCACATCTGTATTTTGAATGTTGAAATTTTCGCAGATTTTAGGTATGAGGAGATCATGTTGTATAACTTGCAAATATTATCAATTCTTAGAAATATGGCAGTTTTGTGTTTCGGAGGTGATATTAGCCCCTGAGAACTGACGTTAATATTGTGAATGTCAGTTCTAAAGACAATTATTTGGTATAAGTAGAGAGGCTTTTAAAGAATGATTATCTTATGATACAGAGTGTAAGAGTAAATTTTTCTTCGATCAGCCATATTCAACCAATTTAGTTCAGAACACTTGCCACTATCATCATATTATCAAAATTAATCGTTTACAAGAGTTTTGAACTATTTGTATAAGATCGTTCGTCACCTTGTCTAGGCAAGCGCTGTAACTACATTAGAAAAATGTAAGTGACTTTGTACTAGCGTATCACAAAGGATGCGTTCAGTGTTCTTATCTAAGATTTTTCTGTTCAAGCATATCATTCTTAAACTGTTGTAAGCTCTCCTAATACATTGCCTGATATGACTCTTGAAACGCAAATCACAATCTAGGATTAATTCCCTAAGGATTTTACAATTGGTATCAAGAGGTTATTGAGTTGAATATTTAACTACTGTCTAGCGTTAAAAGCAAGTTTCTTAAGGCCGAATAAACTGACAGATGTTTTAGTTGGATTAATAATGCTTTTTGGATATCGGGGAAAGATTATAAAGGTCGTGGTTTATATTACCAGTGGCCACGATCAAGTTGCTATAGGAGAATAAATATATACTGTGTGTATCATCAGCATACTGAACGCAAGAACAAAAGTTAAGAGTAGAGGGAATAAACGATGAGTAAATAGAAAATAAAAGAGGTCCTAAAATTGAGCCCTGAGGCATACCTGCAATAATACCTAGTTGGCTGAATGTGATAGAGTATATTCTAACCTGCTGCGGACGATCAAAGATCAAATTGCTGACTAAGTCTAGAGAATTTGAATCAAGGCAGATATATTTTACCTTTGCTAATAAGAGAGCGTAATTGAGAGTATCAAATGCCTGACTGTAATCAATTGGTATTAGACAAGATAGTAATCCTCTGTCAGTAGCATTAATTAGGTCGTCGGTTACCTTCAATAAAGCAGTTGGGCAGCTATATGCAGATCTAAAACCAGACTAGTTGGTAGGAAGGAGACAATTATTCTTTATAAAACTAGTTAACTAACCCTTCATTATAGTTTCAAGGATTTTAGAAAGTACCGGTAAAATGCTAATTGGTGTGAAATCCTTAAATGTAACAGGATTATCCTTTTTAGGAATTAAAGTTATTGTTGCTAACTTTCACGTACAAGGAAAGAATCGTTTTTCAAGGCAACAATTAATTATGTGGGTTAAATATTGAGTAATGTAAGGGTAACATATTTTCATCATTGCTGCGCTAAGACCATCCGAACCCACTGCATTTGTTTTGATTTTTTGTAGCAGATTTAACACTTTGTCAAATCTAGTCTAGTTTTTTATATGTTTTTATATATTTCCATAGAAAATTTTGATCACTAGATATCTTATTAGATAGGTTTTCTTTTCACTTAATAAAGCTGAGTTTACTATATTGCTAAATAATTTATAAGTGTTATATTTCTTATGTATATGACTAATTTTAAATTTCCTATATGCACGATCTCTGCTTACCATCATAGGTTTAATTGTAGGAGTTAACCACGTAGCCGGATTTTTTCTCACTGTTATAAGAGCATGAATGTCAAACAAAAGTATTAGGGAATCATTAAGATATGCTAACTTTTCATCAATGGTGTCTAAATAGAATATTTGATTTAGTTGTAATAAATTCAGGTCGTGTAAAAACAAATGATTATCTATATCAATCTGCGATAAGTTATGAAGTTAACAGGATTTCTTGAATCAATAGCAAACATACAATGGATTAATTCACGATCCGCAATATCATAGATTTTTTTGACGACACATTGTGTAATATGAGATTTGCTTAAACCTAGCATCAAATCAATTAGAGTTGCCGAGTTGGTAGTAACTCTTGTTGGCTTATAATCTGATGTAGTCCATAAGTTTCAATGGAGGTGGTAAATTTAGTAGTAGGATTAGAATAAATATACAATAGATTAATATTAAAATCAGTATGGAAGAATATAGCTTACAATTATATCAAAAGATTCAATAAACGAATTTATATTTAAAATTGGTGGCCTATACCGGGTGTTGACGGGGGGGGACGCAACATAGGAAATCCCATGTAAATTTTGAAATGTCCAAATTTTGGCTCCCCTATTTATTTTAGAAACAAAATGTATTTACCTTTTTTTGTAGAGGAAAAAATTCTGAATTGATTCATGTTAACGTTAACGTCAAAATGGCAAAAGATATCGCAGTCACTTGATTAAAGTAAATGTTTTCGAAATGATTTACACTATACAAGAAAAAATCCTCATAATAAAGTGGTATTATGCAGACCACAGTTATCACGATGTTTGCGTTTTGTTTTTTGTAGTTGATTAAGTAACAGCAATATCTTGTGCTATTTTGACACCCGCAATTGTTGTATCAATTCCATTGACTAATTTTCTGGGCTTTTCAAAACTCGAAATTTAACTTCATGTGCTACGCGTATAAAACACAGATTTTAAGTGAAGTTCGAATATACATAAATTTGACAATATTATAGTGTTTTATACGCGTGGCGCATGAAGTAAAATTTCGAGTTTAGAAAAGCCCAAAAAATTTTTACGGGGCTTTTCTAAACTCGAAATTTTACTTCATGCTTAGTCTGGGAGTGGAAAACACTTGTTTAAAGCTTTAAATTGAACTTAAAAAAAAAAACATAGAATATCCTCAATTTTTGTGTCAATTTCGTGGTATGTCATTATTTTTATAAAATCGCATTACTTTTTCTTAATTAATTTAATCTAGAGAAACGTAAAGTGTTACGTGTGAACATTCATAAATTTAGAATTTTTCCCTCTACAAAAAAGTGTATACATTTTGTCTCTAAAATAAATAGTTAAGCCAATATTTGAACATGCGATTTCCTATGTTGCGTCCGCCAAGTCAACACCCGTTATAGAACTCCTATAAAATTACGTTTAGTACCTAGTTAACATAGTATAAACAATTCTTCAAAACTAATATTAGTTTTAAAATCTGATACAATACCAAATTTTAAATTATTTTTTATACAAAGTGCTACATCACCACAACGACCAATAGCCCTGTCTTTATATAAACAAATGCGTAACCATTAATGTGTAAAGAGGAATAATTATTGGAGCTGTTAAGTTACGTCTCCATTAGCGCAACTAAGTCATAATTATTGGTTGTAACGTGAGCCCTGAGATTAATAAAGTTAGAAACCAAAGAACAGATATTTAAATGACATAACAAGAAGTGCATTAAACTATATAAATAACTTGTTCTTGCTAATATATATATATATATATATATATAAATAAACTTTGACTGAATTGTATAGCGCTATCATAAGTGATACTACTAAAATAAAATTCTGTGGTTTAGAGGGTATATAAATAATATTAATAATATTTGAAATAAACAGATTCTCATTGTAAGCAGATCTTATTTATTACTACATAAAAACAAAATAAAGCTATCTAAAAAAATTATTAATTGAAATAGAATGTCAGCATACATTATTAATAACTAGGAATAAGACTACTTTCATGCATGAGTTTGAAATAATAATTCGACTTCAGATTCTGTGGATATCTTGTATTTTACTACTTTTCCATTTTGGGTGCCTATTCCAAAGATTTGCGCATGATAATCTGAAAAAAAAATATAATAATAATTCTAGCAGCATATTTCAGCAATGTACTTGAGTATTGTGACTGAAGAAGTTACGAGTCAACATTACCATTTCCGTTATTTTTTTTTTTTTCTTAATTTAATGTTTATTTAAACTCAGTCCGGTTGCTTCATGTATATATTTAGTCATAACTGTATAAGTATATAATTTTTGCAATGTGGATAGTAAAATGTGGTCGCGGTTAATTTTCGGTCATTTCCTGTCGCACCAGGGGAGCGGGTAGACGCCGGCGTCGCGACGCCCACCCACGCACCCATACATCATCTAGTTACGGCCGCATTTATATTCGTCACACACTCTTTCTTGTCCAAACGTCCCTTCGTTCGGCAGACGGGGTTTTCCGGTCCTAACGGAATTACCGGGGCCCGGAGGAAACATTTACAAATGTCCACAAGGAACGCACAATTTATATCTCTGAAATATATCCAGTGAAGAAAAAATACTACTCATACGCACCTCTTACTTTTTATTGCTCCATCCGCAAGGGCACGTTTAAATAAAGTACCTGTGGTTGATAATATTTGTTGAAGATTGTTTAAAAAAGCAATTTACTAATATCTAATATGGTTCCTGATTCTGTAAGCAAAATGTTAAATATAACGTGTTATATGTTATTCTTGGACTTATATAACTGGATTAGTACTGTCAATTGTTTCAATCACTTTCCAAGTAATTAATTAAATTATTAAATTGCACTGGCCAGTATTTGACGATGTTATTGTGATTGATTTTATGTGTAGTTAATTATTATCGTATAACTACTTTTACATATAAATAATAAAGTCGCAACTCGTTCGTCAATTCTTGTCTGATATACAGGGTGTCCCGTTATTGTGGAGAAATGGCTTAACCATAGATTCCTGGGATCACAATATGATGATTTAACACAACTTATCTAGGCTCGACTTTATTTTACACTCCGTGGAATAACATGCATTATAAAATAGATTCACACTGTGTTGACATATATCACCAATTAAGATCAATAAATTCACTACGGAAATGATAATAGTTTACTTTTTTCAACTTTGAAATTTTGACTAGAATCTTCTATAAAACCCCACTGATTGCTGGTAACCATTGTAATCTTTACTGGAGATATTGGGGAAGTCGAAAAAAATGTTTGTCAATGACTTCAATCTAACTTCAACTTAAAGTTAGATTTAACCGGATGACGATTATAACACATTAGCACATTACACTTAGACTCATATGGATTAATAGAATAACTAACGTAAATTAATACACTCTTGGAAATTCATTTGGGCTGAATTCTAGTTTGTGTCAACATCTATATTTCGCCGAAAAAAAATGTTTGCTCACGTTGAATATTTCACATACTTCTAGGTTAGGTTAGGTTAGGAGAAAGATTTGCAATGGAATAAATTGCGTAAAACTCTTTGCGCACGATGATTATTTTACATACTGCTAGGACTGAATATTTTCAAAATTTTCAAACTATTTTTTTTTATTTATTTAACATTTCCGGTCGAAATTATTTGCATATCTAGATAGTACTCGTCGAGTACTGTCGAATAATATCATACTTATCTATAATACCCACGGGGTGTATAGTAAATTCTTACTCTTATCTATATCCAAAAGTTAACGGTTAAGCCGGAATTAGTCTTCAACATTCAGAAAAATATAATTAATTTTATTTATAACAATTGAACGCTATATTCGATCCGACTAAAATTTATGCGGGTTGATTATCATAATATAACACACCATTTCATTATCGATTGACAAGAAGTATAGAAAATAATACTACCACAACATAAAAACTAAAATATGTTTTTATTGGCTCACATAACAATTTCAAAAATACATCTTAAAAGACTAGTTCATTTAAAAGCTTATTGTCTGTTAATAATGTTTGATATAGTGTACGGTTTTGCCGTAAAAAATAAAAAGCGAATAAATTATATTTTATTATTTAGTAAAATCGAAATCTAGTTTTTCGGGTGATTTAAAACACATATTTTTTCTTTGTCGCCGCAATTTTTGAACAAACGTCAATTGTGTATAATATTAATTAACGAGTGTTTTGAAAATAATTGTTGTTTTCATTATAGTTTATAATAATTCATATTCCTCCAGACCGAACAGATACCGGAAGTTTTTCTTTTAAGTGCAAGTATTCCAAATTCAGCCTATTTTCTGTAAATCTTTAGATATTCCTTGTTTTTTTTAGGTTAATTTGAAGCTATAAACGAGTGTTTTCCACTCCCAGACTAAGCATGAAGTAACATTTCGAGTTTAGAAAAGCCCCGTGAACATTTTCAGGGCTTTTCTAAACTCGAAATTTTACTTTATGCGCCACGCGTATAAAACACTAATATATTAAGAAATTCGCTTTAAATCTCTCTTTTATATGGGTGGCGCATGAAGTAAAATTTCGAGTTTAGAAAAGCCCAGAAAATTTTCACGGGGCTTTTCTAAACTCGAAATTTTACTTCATGCTTAGTCTGGGAGTGGAAAACACTCGTTTAAAGCTTCAAATTAAACTCTTAAAAAAAAAACAACGACTGTAGGAAAATTTGCAGATTATGCATATGTTTACCTAAAAGAAAAATTCACTGTGTTACATGTTTTAGGATTTTGATAAATAAATTGAGGATACCATATTCATATTTTATATTTTTGTGGCAAAACCGTACAAGATATCAAACAATACTAACAGACAAAAAGCTTTCAAATGAACCAATCTTTGAAGTAATATTTTTTAATTTTTATAAGGGGCGCCAGTAAAAACATATTTTAGTTTTTATGCTGTGATACTTTTGTTTTTCATATTTCTTGTCAATCAATAATGACTATAATAACTTAAATAATGTAAATTCAAATTCAAAACTATTTGAATTCGAGAAAATAAGCACATTTGCACACTTTAAACATAATATATAAAATTACGAAAAAACTATTCGTGAAAATGCAAACAATGTCTTAATTAATATGACAACTTAAGACGATAAATATCCATTGAAACAACTACTTCCCGTGCAAATACACCTCCAGATATTGAATTATACAATGAAATATTTAAAATCTTATTAATTTATTCAATCAAATTAAATATGGTGGTAATTTAACACATTAGGTAAAACATAAGATTAATGTGAAGTATTTTCATTGGCTAGAGTTTTGTTCGATTTAATGCTCCAAACCGCGTTAGGCAAATTATAATCTCCACAAAATAGAAACTTACAGTCATTGAACTTACTACAAATACCATCTAAAGATCCTAATGATCCTCATAATACGATAGGCTTGCTCCTGGCGGAATATATGTAGAACCAATTATAATGTTCTTAGCTATATTACCAAATAAGTATTCTACTACTTCAGATGCAACCAAACGCTCGCTAGATATATTACGCCGCACCGCAATGAGTACACTATCACCCCTAGGCTTAGCACTGTTTGTCGGAGATCTATCTAATCTATATATTACATACGATTTAAGTTCAAGTTCTGAATCGTGAAAGGATTCGTCTAACCAAGTTTCAACTAAGACAATTACATCATAAAGTAAACAGTTAAAATTTAAAATAAAATCACGAAGTTTCGATCTTAATCCGCCGACGTTTTGGAAATAAATTTTTAGTTTTTTGATTTTGTTTGAATAGAAGTTATTTTTGGGTTTCCATTAAAAAACTTTATAGTGATGTTTGATTCACCCCTTTCTTTGCGCTGTTGTAATTCTTCACGCAGATTCCTTAAATGTTCGCGCTGCATAACTGTTAGATCATTAGAGAACTTGATGTTGCCTGAATCCACTACTCTGCCTGCCCTCAATAGTTGAATAGCTGATTCATTGTTAGCGAATATAAGTTTGATTGGACGAGGTTTCCTGTCTAATTTACCTATTCTCATAACTTTAATTGGATTAACAGAGATTTGTGAATCTACTGTGTTTTTAATTGCAGCCAAATCTTTGCTTATTTTTTCTTCTATTGTTCTCGAATTTTCTCGCACATCATAAACCATAACGTTGGCGGCTCTTTTGTTTCTTTCATTCATTTCCGCGATTAAATTAGCATTACTGATATTATTATTTGAATTAACTGCATTGTTCGAGTCAAGAATCTGTATGCGGTCCTTTAGTGAAGCAATCTCACTCTGCAGTTCTTGGATTGTATTCCTCAGCTCGTTTTTAAATAATGTGGGTAATTCCTCCTTTAGCACCTCTCGAATAATTGACGTCACTGAGTTTCGATCCATTCCATTAGACTGAGCGATAGAGACGCGCGCAGCTGCATTGCCGACTTCGGCAGACGGCGCAGAGCATACTGTGCATGTCCATCGATCTCCATCAGGTCTTTTTGCCTCCGATATAAAATACGCGATATCATCTAATGTCAATTCATTAATACAATTCACATGGAACCATACACCACATTAGGTGCAATGCAAGGCTTTGGAGCGGCTACCAATATTATTTTCACAAATCCCGCACGGACGTGCCATGAAACAATTAATTATTAGGTGTATTAAATTAAATTAATTTAAATTTGGCAACCAATATGAACACAGCACATGCGCACAATTTACTGTTAAAAAAAGCTGTTAGTGTTCAATGTTTATTGCACTAAATTATCAATGTTTATACACAAAGTTAATATGTTCTTCCACTCACCATAATACACTGAGAACGTGACACAAGTTTTAATTAATTATATTTCCATAGATCCACTAATTATTCACACACTAAATCGGCATTAGACTTGCGACGTTGCCACCTATTAATCCTTCAGTCTTTCTGCCCTTCTTATTTGATTTCAGCGGTTATTTATTTATTTATTTACCTTTTATTTAACTTTTAGTTGTATAATATTCATTACATTTCAATTTGTATTTTTTCACAGTACATTTTTTATGTTATATGGTTGATTATTTGCTATTTATATAAGGGCTTTTTATATAAGGTCTTAATTTATTCTATTATTATTTATAAACACCTTTTTGTTATTAACATCAATACAATGAAAAGGAATATCAGAGCTGAATAGGATTCGAATCATTCAGGATTCAAAAGATTTGAATTCTATTGGAGGATTCGAAAGAGAGATTCAAATACATTTTTGGAAAAAGATTCCTCATCCAGATTCGTGACAAAGCATGATTTTATAGTTTCCTCTTTTTACAATATTTATGATAAGTTAACATAAATATGGTATGTATGCACGAGCATATAATTAATAGGTTTTACTGTTTGAATAGAGGTGATAATATAACCATCAAACAATGAGCTTTACAGACCGGCCGTTGTTTCTTTGCACAATGGGCAGAGTTTAAAAAAGGTAAAATTCTATATTTGTAAAGTAAAGAATTTGAAGAACATTAAAACATCGAAGCCGTCGCCATTGACAAAGTGATTAAAGTAAACAATGCATTTAAATGAGCAAGCGGGCACGTTAGATAATTTAACGGTCAATTTAAATCAGTGCTCTGGGTAATATACAATCATTAAGCAACAACTCTGTCCGGCCTGTCCCGCGGAGACCAAATCAGGCCGTGGCAAAAATGCGCGTGTCTCTCTCTTTATGGTAGAGACATTTCGAACATAACCGCGACGTTATTTAAGAGCTCCTCGCATTGTGTTCGCGCACTTGGAATACCCGGTGCACCTTCTTCCACATTCGCATTCATCTTCGGACACCTCTCGCGACCAGCCACCATCATTAGACGCTAAATACTCGTACTCGCCGATACTCCGATATATATGCTCGGCTATTCCACAAGCGAAAATTACAACAACAATAAATCGCCATTACCGCGGACAAAGAATCAGCGCGAAGGCTAATGAACAAGCTACATGTTACATACTCCGACACTTTTTGCTCAATTCTAATTGCGTCCACTCTTCGCATTATAATTATTACGTTAGGCTATCACAACGGTATTTGTTCAGCAGATTATAAAAAATATACTCGAATTTTGTTGGAATTAGGCACATTTGTTCTTGTAGTAGCTTTCCAAAGAACAATTTAAGGAACCATGGCAGAGTGATTAAAATGACGTCAATAATTAATTTTCATTTTTTTACTTCTATCTACGCCCTCTTCAAATTGAATACATGGATGCAAGTTATGATAACACATATAATGTCATTTTTAATATGACCAATTAAATTTAACATTTCAAGAATTTAGTGGTGTCATGCAGGTTGTGTGTTCTAGGTTAGGACAATATTAATCACATGTTATGTTGTAAATCGACTTATAATTTGTAGGTTATGTGAAGGGAAATCTGTCAGTAATATAAAAATTCGATTCGCTCATAATAGTATATTACGTAACGAGAGTGGTTCTAGCATATTACATATGAGCGGACATGTTACGCACGAGCCACGCAGCGGCGAGTGCAGTATTCCGCGAATGTGTAATTGCCATACCACTCGAGAAACGTACGATACTTTACCTACGCCCTAAAAAATCAACAATGAGCATAAAAGAACAACTTATTTATTGTAATAATTTTTAATAGTACCGTGACAATGATGAAAACTAAATTACTACTTGATCAATATACAGGGAATAAAGCTGTATATTTTCCGACATTTGTTGTTTTTTAAAAGAGTTCAATTTGAAGCTTTAAACGAGTGTTTCCACTCCCAGACTAAGCATGAAGTAAAATTTTGAGTTTAGAAAAGCCCCGTGAAAATTTGTCGAGGGTCGCGCAGCGACCCGAGACAAATTTTCTGGGCATTTCTAAACTCGAAATTATACTTCATGCGCCACGCGTATAAAACACTGATTTCAAGTGAGGTTCAAATATATATAGAGTTCACAATATTTTAGTGTTTTGTACGCGTGGCGCATGAAGTAAAATTTCGAGTTTAGAAAAGCCCAGAAAATTTGTCTCGGGTCGCTGCGCGACCCTCGACAAATTTTCACGGGGCTTTTCTAAACTCAAAATTTTACTTCATGCTTAGTCTGGGATTGGAAAACAATCGTTTAATGCTTAAAATTGAACTCATTTTAAAAAAAAAACAACGAATAACTAAAGACTTAAAGAAAATAAGCTGAATTTGGAATACGTATACTTTAAAGGAAAACTAACTATACATCTAAGAAATGTCATTTGGTTGTACGGTAAGCAATCAGCTGTTCAGCTGTCAGCACGTAAGGTACTTGTCAAAGCTATTACGTGCATGTGTACGTAATGTCAATCATACTTGTCAAGATGACAGTGTGGTAAGATGCGGTTACTAGATAGGGCGTAGGTAAAATATATAATCAATTTAACAAAGATTACGATTACAAATGTACGATCAGTGAACATAAAATGTTGGGACAAATCGTAAATCCTATAATGTCAAATAATACCAAATTTATACCGGTTAAGTCAGGTTTTTTAAAGAAAAGTTATAATATGAAGTGACAGTAAAAATATGTAAATGAGAGGCCCAAAGTTTGACATACACTAATCAAATTTTACACGTCCCAACATTTTGTTTCCACCGATGGTACCTATCACCACCTTAAATAATTTGTATCTAATACCAATTTAATAAAGTGTCTCTGTGGATCACACAAATGCGTCTTGCTCAGAAATATCTGCCTTTTTCATTATCTGCCTATTTATATGTTTAATTTTTGAAAAAAATCTAAATACAATTTTCTTTTAGGTATGCATGTTACGATTTTGTAGATGTTCAGGCATTGGTAATCTCAATAAAAACGTTCGATTTGAAGACTCTAACGAATGTTTCTAATCCGCAAAGCGGAGCAGCCAAAACAAATTTTCAGGCTTTTCTAAACTCGAAATTTTACGTCATGCGCATCCGTATAACACACTAATTTAAGTAATGGTCAACATATAGTGCTTAGTTTTGATCACATGAATTAGTTTAACAAATGTTTATATGTAATACGTGACGGCATACTTAGAAGAAAATATCCCTGTATGTATTGTAAAGCTGCAAGTTGTAGCGTTCTCTTTTTTGAAACTCTCTGCCTCATGACAATTTATTTGACAAATTATTATTTGTCACTGTGTTTGTCATTTATAATCATTTACCAACATCTTAAAAATGTCTCCATAATTTAAAAACACAAGATTATGCAATTTATTAAATAATTCAAGTTTTAAAATAAAATACAATAAAATAGTTGTTGAAATATTTGGCGGGGACGCGTGTGCGTGCGAACGACGGACCAGCATTCATTCATGTAAAATGCAAGGGAGCGCACGCTCAGCTGCGGGGACCTAAGCCACTTTTTTGAGCAGGTGAACAAGAAAAGGAAAGCGGACGAAAGCAAATCAGACAATATGGAAGATAAATTAGACAAAATATTAAATAAATTAGAGCGTTTAGAATCTAGGTTTGAAAAATACGAAAAAAATATAAATGATCTAAAAGAAGACTTAAAGCAAAGGGAACAGAAATTGAGGGAGGAGAATTCAGCATTAATGAATTGAATATACAAATTGGAAAAAGCGGAGAAGATTAGAGACAAAGAGAAAAGGAGAAGAAACATTACAATTGATGGGTTGGAGGAAGGAGAGGATGTTAAAAGGGTTATAAAGAGATCAGCCTAGGAATTTAATCTTACCTTTAAGTATGAGGATGCAACCAGATTAGGAATAAAGGTAGCGGGTAAAAATAGGTCGATTCTACTAAAATCCAAAATAATAAGAAGAAACATAAATTAATAGCCAAAAAACAGCGAATTTAAAACAGTAAAAAGTACTATATACTTGGACGACGATTTGTCGAAAGAATAGAGGGACATTCAAATAAAAATAAAAGCAAGAGCCGGAGAAGAAATAATAAAAGGGAATGCTGTACAGGTTTTCTACCTAAAATGTAGACGAGATAAATGGTTTCGATGGGATAGTATAAAGGAAACGTTGGTAAGACAGGAGAAGGATGCAGAAAAAACCCTGGAAGAAGTATATAAGAGGGGTTTTAGCGGGGAATGGGGGAGGAAAAGAGAAAGCATGACTACAATATCATTTTGGAATATTGCAGGTTTAAAGAAAAAAAAAAACATGATTTTGGGAATAGGAAGCTAGAAAGTTGGGTGGGGGAAAAAGACTTCGTGGGGATAATAGATACATGGGTGGAGAGCCAAGAGTATGGGAAATTATAAAAGATAAAATGCCAAACGAGTTTGTATGGAAGTGTGCGGGAGCTAGGCGTGAAAAGGCTAAAGGTAGAGCCAAGGGTGGAATTATTACTGTTGTCAGAATAGGATACATACAATGGATCTACTAGATGGGGCAGTATGCAGCACATTCAGTAAGAGACAACAGAGTTGGAGAATAGTTACGGTGTACAACCAACAAGCAGGGAAGGATATCAGGGGGTATATATCACGGCAGAACGCGGTTGAGGCAGAGAACATAGTTGTGGGTGGTGATTTTAATGTAAGAACGGGAAATCTACAAACAAAGAACATATGGATTGAATGGGAAAGGTGGATTTCGAAAGGAGTAAGCTCAATGAAGCAACTAAAGGAGTCACTCAAGACAGCGGTGACGAGACAAAAGAAGTGGGTTGGTACATCGAGCAAAAGAGGGTGGTTCGATAACCGTTGCAAATAAGCGGGTTATGATACGCAACCATAAAGTGGAGGACAGGGAGGGGGACACAGGAGGAAATAAAGCAAGCCAAGCTCAATTACAAGAGCGTATGCAGGAGTAGAAAAGTGGAATGGATGAAAGAAGATATGCAGGAAGTGCAAGAAATTACAAGGGGGAAGCAGCTGTAGTCGTTTGTAAAGAAAAATAGTACAAAGGTGGAAAAAAGGGGAGAAGAGATAAAGATGGAACAGTGGAGGGGCTACTTCGAGGGACTATTGAGGGGAGAGGATGAGAAGAAAGGAGGAAGAAATAAAACAAGCAGATTTTACAGAGCGGGAGACTTAAAAAAAGGGGGAGCTAGGAAGAGTTCTCCAAGGAATAAAGGGATGTAAATCGGCGGGGCCGGACGGGATTCAGGGGAAGGCGTGGTGCAGTATAGACGGGAAGAGTAGCCCTTTTCTCATCTACACTGCACCATTTCCACGCCTTCCCCTGGATCCCGCCCGGCCCCGCCGATTTACCTTCCTATATTCCTTGGAGAACTCTTTCTGAAGATATTAAATAGTATATGGCGGGGTGACGAACAGTTCCCAGAGGAATGGAGAGTGGGATGAGAGGGACTTAAAATTTATAGGGGCATTACCTTGATAGACACGCTGTATAAGAAGACGATGTCAATGGTCAAGGAAAGATTGGAGGAGGAAGTGGAAGAAAAGGGATTGCTACCGGAAATACAGGCCGGGTTCAGAAAGGGAAGGTCAACAGTGGATCACATAGCTACTCTGAACTGGATAATTGAGAGGAAGATAGCGAGGAAAAAAGAAGTGTACTTGTTATTTATAGATTTAAAAACGGCGTATGATCCCGTTGAAAGAAAGTTGTTAGTAGAGTTTTTGAAAGAAAAGGGGGTATCAAAGTAGATTGTAGATTGGCTAAGTGAGATCTACAAGGAGACGTCGTGTAAGGTAAGAGTGTGAGTCAGAGAGGATCAGGTTAGTGCATGAATTGAGACAAGGATGTCCATTGAGCCCACTACTAGTCAACATGTTTGTAGCGGATATAGAGAAGGTTTTTGACGGGGACAGGTAGGTGGGATAGTGGGGGAAAAATGAATAATGGAACATGGCGTATGCGGCCGATGTTGTATTGATTGCTAGAACGATGAGTGAATTGAATGAGATGAAAGGGAGACTGAAGAGGTATTTTAATAAAAGGGAGCTGAGTGTGAGTGTGTTGAAAACAAAATAAATGGTATGTATGAACGCAGGTGGTAGAAGAAATGAAGAGGAATGAAGTGGATGGGAGAGAGGCTGGAAATAGTGAGAGAGTTTAAATATTTAGGGTTCATATTTTCGGAAAATGGAATAAACATGTAGAGTATGTCTGTAAGAAAGCGAGCATGGCAATGGGAAGAATGCGAAAGGTGTGGGAGGAAATGTTAGGGGGAAATGTACGGATGAAACTGGTATGGTGGGATGCGTGTATACGGGCAATAATAATGCATGCATCAGAAGTATAAGGAGTAATGGAGCATGAAAGAGTAGAAAGGGTACACCTGCAATACTTAAAAAGTATTATAGGAGTAGAGGTTACAACACCAAGTTATATAGTGTTGCAGGAATGCCAAAGAATGAATGGGAAACAGCAAGGAAAGTAATCAAGTTTGAAAGAAAGATAAGTATGTTAGAGGAAGAAAGGTTGGCAGAAGAAGCTTGGGGTGCGTGTTATAGGTAATGGCAGAGAAATACGAGATGTGCAAGGTGGATGACTAAGAGAGAGGGTTTATACAATAAAGTAGGGTGGTCGTGGCTAGTAGTGGAGCAGATAGTGTCTCGAGATGTATGGGGTAAGTGCAAGAGATGCAAAGCTGCAGATATGACAAGGTAGAATAGATAAGAGTAGCTCTAAACCACATTACAAAGAATTACAGGTGATGATGAGGCCTCCGAGTTATTTTCAAAGACTAGACAAAGAAAAAGCACGACTACGGGTACGGTTTAGATGTGGGAACAAGGAAAAAAAGAAGAAAATGGTGGATGGGAGAAGAATATATAAGGTGTTTTTTTTGCAGGGCAGAGAAGGATGTGATAACGAAAGTAGTAAATCAAAGGCCAGGGAGGAGTATCTAAGAAAAGGGGTGTGGAAAAAGAGGATTATTTATTTTTCATAGTGCGTTTAAGAACGTATTGTTAATTTTATTTTAAATAATTATAATTGTGATTGGTAGGCGTATATGCGAAATAAAGGTTATATATAGTTGTTTATATAATAATTGGACAGTCTATTAAAATACAATTAGGTATGACATAATTGGTGAATAATTTAGCGAAAACTTAAAAATGTATGTATTATCTCAATTTTTTTTAATAGAGTTACACTACTTTAAAAATAAACTTTGTGATTTTTTTCCTTCAGATCTTTATACATATTCAATATTATTATAACATTGGTTTTGTTATGTCTGATTAAATATGAAGTAAATAGTTTTAGTTTAGGGACGTCTGAACATTTAGTTTTGCCAGGCATAGTGAAGCGGAGCGCTTGTCAAATACAAATAATTAGGCTGTTTTAAACTCGAAATATTTACATCATGCGCCAGGCATATAAATCACTGGCTTAGTTTCTTCTTTTTCTAGTAAAATTTAATAAAATTATTTTTTTTTTAATTTTCAATATTCGCGTATTTGCAGTAAATTTGGTGAATACGAATACAAATACAAATATAGAAAAATAAGCGAATATTCGCCTCAACGAATACGAATACCGATATCGAAACGTCCGTAATACATATCAATGAACATTTTTCACGCTAATTTCAGTGATGTATTACATCGCCGTGACAATTACAAATTATTGAATGTGAGAAAAACCTGTTTTAGATAATTCTTGTGAGTTAAGAGAAAAATAAAATAAATAATTGACATTATTTCATGTGGTATTAAAAATAACTTATCGTATAAATATAATGCAGATATCAAGAGTTACAGTGATGGCTGATTTAATTTTTATATCTTCCCTCTTTGTGGAAGCAATTCGCCTTGTATTACTTTTGAGCTCAAAGCTAGGAAAAAGATTGACCCCGCAGAATCCGCGGGCGGCATCAAAAGAATGTTACCGATCAAAGGGTTGCAGACATGGAAATGGATGGATTCTAGAGGGTCGGGGTGGGGGGTGAGAGGAACGCTCGGGGGTGGTTAAGGAAAATGAGGACTCCTTATTGCGGACGGCACATCTCCAGAATCCGACGACCTGAATTCTAAATTCTGGATTCATGCTTTCATGCTCAATCCATTTTACCCCCCTTGCTCGAGCTTTTTGATGCAAGTAGTTCGAATGGGTGCAGCATCCCAAGTGGAAACCGGACCTGTTCATTACATTACAAATAAACCCGATAAAGTTCTTTGTTTGTAGGTGCGAACGAGTCTCATTTCGGGGATAATGTTGGGGATCGGTTCAGTAATCGTAGTTTGTGCTAATGTCCAGTTTCGGCACATTCTGCACTAATCCCAGCGGCGCGATGGAGCTTAATGCCGGATGATTAACCGGAAATGGGCACCCCTTTCTCGCGGATCCCGGGCATACTAATTCTGGCTCCCAACAATAAAACAGACACTAAATAAGAGCCCCACCCGCCATCATAACGAGCATAAAGACCACCATTACAGGTCTAATAAGGGGGCGACGCTCCGCCGTTACGTCTGCGAAAAGGGGGCTGCATTGTCTGAATGAAGACGAGCACCTCGTGCCTGATCCGTCCCTTAAGCCCGACTAATAAACGCACTTACACGGAATGTACACCCAATTAAATTGCCCTCTAGACGCCTAAGGGATGCCTAATCACCTAGGGAATGAATTATGCGACAAATTTACAAGGGTTTTTGCTTTATTATTTATTACCCGCGTAAATTCTAATTTTACTGTCTAAAAACTTTGTTTCAGCTATATTATGAAACTAAATCTTTAAGCACTCAACGATCACTAACATTTCATATTCCAGGTGTCTATTCCAAATTGCATTTAACTTGTTAATTAATTTTTAGTATAAATGAAATTGCCAATTAATTTTCAATTAGAATTAAAAGATAAATATAATTAACAAGAAAATGTAAACATCAACGAAATGTCAGATTTTATTAAATCATATAGAAAATGTAAACATTTCTGATTTAATTGTTCTGATTGATAAAATCAGTCGATAATATGTTTGATTAAAAGATTAGGTTTTCAATCAATTTTAATGTTATCCAGACTCCGGAGTCATTTATATTACAGATAATCATTTGCTTGGCTATAGGTACCAAAATAGAAAATCCCACAATTAATTGAAAAGAACGGAAAATATTACACAAACATAATCTTATTTAAGATTCCATTTAACAATACCGAAAAAACCGAATCGGACGGTTCCTTAATTACAAAAAAATTAATAAAAGAGCCCAGAGGAATCCGTTAAGATTGATCGAGCGGTGTTTGCGTAAATTTTTAATCGTAATTAATAAAACCGCGCTCGGTGATTATTAATAATAATTAATAACCGCGGAATGCGCTTTGGTAAATATTTGAATTTATTACGAATAGAGACAATAAATTACAGTATTCAGGCAACGCCGCGCTATGCAAGGCATGCCTTAGTTAAGTAACTTTTGTAATAAATTAATAACGTGCGGTGCCGCTACAAACCTGCTAATTAATTATGTATATTCACATATACATTCTGTATTGCTTTTTAATCCTAAATACTTCAAATATTCAATAAGTTATAAGAACTCCGTGTTTTATTTATTGAGTATATTTCAGATTTACAAATAGCAAACGATACCATAAAAGTGCAAAAAAGGGCACATTATTGAGTGGGACGTCTGTTTAATAAGATAGTAAATAAAGCTTTTTTTATATTACAAATAAGAAATAATTTTAAGATCTTCCATATTTTTGGAAAATTTCTATATATTTTACGAAATTATATATTCGTATCTAAATAATAATATGTTGTTATTAGCTTAGGTAGCATCGTCAATAGCTGGAAAACTATATGTTTCTATATAGCAATTGTTTGTCCACAAGAGGGCTTTATTTTATAGAATACAAATATCAAAAATATGAATTTGTGTTCATATTCATATTCTTGATAAATAAAGCTCTCTTGTGGACGAAACATTGTTGTATACAGACGTGTAGTTTGCCAGCTATTAACGATGCTACTTAAGCTAATGGACATTAGATGGCGTTTACGCTTTCGAAACATAGTATGTAAATTGCACAGGGTAGGGGTTTACTAGTAAAAATATTGTTTTTGCTCTTTCATGGCCGCTATTACGTATACAAATTTAAGTTTTGAAAACCTTTAAAAGTTTCATTCTTTACCGGGTGCCCAACGCGATAGCTCTGTTATTTATTGACCGATTTTATTGAACTGAAAATCAAAGGCAATGGCCGTTTAAATACTAAGAAATGACAATAATATTTATTTTTTTCAATTATAACTTTACTGCCAAATAATAGTCAATTTAAATTTTTTAACGGTTCCTTGTAATTTTTTATTTTTATTACATTAAACATTATTTTTCTACATCCTATTATGTCTAATATGTTGTTTTTAATAATATTGTCCTCGGAAATAAACTGAAATGAATCTTCTATTTTAAATTAAATATTAAACAAAAAAATAAGAGTTCCTTAGAAAAAATATTTGAATACATCAATTTTAAAAGTTTGGACTTCTCTTTGAACCAATGTTTTTTGCCTGTGGCGCATAAAGTAAAATTTCGAGTTTAGAAAAGCCCCGTGAAAATTTTTCTCGGGTCGCCCTCGACAAATTTTCTACGCGGGGCTTTTCAAAACTCGAAATTTTACTTCATGCTTAGTCTAGGAGTGGAATATTGTTGTCGAAACAAAATTAAAACAAACATTCTATTTAAAGCAGTTTACAATGCATTATTCACTTCAAATATTAATTACCCATCAGCCATATGGGGAAATACAACAAAGGAAAATAAAGCAAAAATCCAAAGACAAGAAAACAAAATCTTAAAAATAATATACATACTCGACAAAAAGACAACTACTAAATACCTATACGAATGCACAGGAGAAATAGATATAGAAAAAATAATTGTATATAAAAACCTATTGCTATTATATAAAATACATCATAACCTAATTAAAACAAGAATTAAATTCAAAACAAACCAACAAGTACACAATTACAAAACTAGACGAAAATCAGACCTCCGAACTGACAAATTCAAAACAAAAAAATACACACAACACCTGACAACAGACATAATACACAAATACAACAAATTATCAACACATATAAAAACACTGAAATTAGTTCCGTTCAAACTCAAAGTAAAAAAAACAAACTGATAAATAATGAAATATAATAAGGAAACTAATGGAAGACCAAAACCAGATATCCTTCAATACCGATAGCCCGGGATCGGGTTCGACCCATGCATCACGAGGCGAGGATCGAGGAATGGACACAATGGACCATTACAGAGATGATGCAAATATTGTAAATTGATCATGTAAATACATATTTTTGTACTAGCTCTGTAAATGTCAAAATAAAACACGTTTAAAATAATATATATATTTTTCAAAAAATATAATTAGAGTGCCTTGGAAAAAAAGTGACAAATGTCATTTATTGTAAGGTTATGTTTAACTATTCAGGTTTGACACAACACATCAAAGACTCCACATCGTTTAAATCAATTTTAGAGCTTACATCATCAAAATCTCGAGTGTTTAAATCAAATTTGAAGGTTACGTTTGTAAAATCTTGTTTGTTTAGATTAAACTTTGAGGTTATATTTGTTGAATCCAGTTTGATTACATCAAATTCAGAGTTTTGGGTTGTTAAATCTTGTTTGTTAACTTCAAATTTGTATGTTTGGTTCGTAAAATCTTGTTTGTTTACATCAAGTTTGTAGGTTGGTTAAATCATGTTTGCTTACATCAAATTTGTATCACATTAATTATTGTACAACAACAATTGTTTCGCCACACTGTGGCTTCATCGGGTAGATGAATTGTTGTAGTACAATAAATATAATTTTAAAACCTGAACAAATTAGGTGTTTTATTAAAGTGGTATTATGGAGTTTCAACAACTAACAGCCTCAACTATACAGTAATCAAATTTGTAGGTTAGGTTAGTTAAATCCTGTTTGTTTGCATCAAATTTGCGGGTTAGGATTGTTAGTTGATTGCTTCGCTTGCGTGCTCCGGCAAATCCAAATTTTCACATCTTCATGCTTAATCTAGGATTAGAAACACTCGGTAAAAGCTTCAAACTGAAAATTATTATGAATACATCAAATCTTTGAAAATTTACATCGAAAAATCGTATACCCTAAAGAAAAATTCATTGTATTTTAAAAATGTATGAACAATAAAAATAATTTTTAATATTTTGAGAAACTAGAAATTTCATTCAAAAAACTTATCTACTAGGCTATTCAAATCTGGAGCGTTATTTGTGATAACTGCAGACCCGCCGCAATCGGGTCTGCAAGGCCTGCACCGCACGCGGGCGCCTGGTCTAGGGGGGCGCCAAATTCATATGGCAAATATCTTTAACATAACAATAGGTAAAATAAAGGAAATTGACGAAGTTCTTCAAAAATTTACAACACTGATTAAAATTTTGTAAAATAATTATTGTTATTACTTTTCAAGATTTTAATCAGTGTTGTAAATTTTTGAAGAATTCCTCAACTTGTCAGTTTTCTTTCCCTTATTTTACCTATTATTATATTAAAGATATTTGCCACATGATTTTCACATTTCACACATTGCAAACTGATAAAAATAATAATAACTGACACAATATTTTAAACTTTTATGAAAATTTTAAAACTACGTAGAAAATTACGAACATTGTTTTTGTGAATTGACGAAAACCGACAGAATTCACAGAATTAAACCAACAAAAA
Source organism: Philonthus cognatus (assembly GCA_932526585.2). NCBI lineage: Eukaryota > Metazoa > Arthropoda > Insecta > Coleoptera > Staphylinidae > Philonthus > Philonthus cognatus. Next base: position 60,755,979 of record OW052246.1, read on the forward strand.
ATATTTATTTTAACCTATAGTCAAAATAGACGTTATTCACAGTGTTTCTTCTGTTCTGACAAACATCGCCCTAAGTAATATAAACGCAAATTTATTTTAAACAATTAAACTATATTGGACTTGGAATTAAATAAACTTATAATTGGTACAACTCACAAATTTTGAAGTTGAAAATTGTATTCTTAATGGACGCACAAAATAAATGAAATGTTAAAAAAAAATGGCTAAACATCGGCTTATTTAGAAATAAATATGTTTTTAAATAAAAGGTTTGTTTTAATTTGCTTTTCTAACGGGGATTTTCTAAACTCGAAATTTTACTTCATGCGCCACGGGCAAAAAACATTGGTTCAAAGAGAAGTTCGAACTTTTAAAATTGAAGTATTGGAATATTTTTTTCAAGGCACACTAATTTTAACTACTGACCTAACCTACAAATTTGATGTAGACAAACAAGATTTTACCAACATAACCTACAAATTTGATGATTTAACAACAATAAACTCTGAATTTGATGTAATCAAACTGGATTCAACAAATATAGCCTCAAAGATTAATGTGAACAAACAGGATTTTACAAACGTACCCTTCAAATTTGATTTATACACTCGAGATTTTGACAATTTAAGCTCTAAAATTGGTTTAAACGATTGATGTGTTATGTCAAACCTGAATAGTTAGACATAATCTTACAATAAATGAAATTTTTCACTTTTTTTCCAAGGCACACTACATTTTTTGAAAAATATAATTTTAAATACAAGGTTTGTTTTAATTTTGTTTGGCCTAAAATATTTTGAAAAAACAACATATTGCGAATTATTGGGTTCAGAAAAATAATGTCGAACGATGAAACCAGTGTTTTCTACTCACAGACTAAGCATGAAGTAAAATTTCGAGTTTAGAAAAGCCCCGAGTAGAAAATTTGTCAAGGGTCGCGCAGCGATCTTCGACAAATTTTCATGGGGCTTTTCCAAACTTGAAATTTTACTTCATGCGCCACGGGCATAAAACATTGGTTTAAAGAAAAGTCCGAACTTTTAAAATTAATGTATTGGTATTTGTTTTTTCAAAGCACACTCATTTTATTTTTAAAATATATAATTTTAAATAGAAGATTTATTTCAATTTATTTTCGACGACAATATATTTCAAAAACAATATATAAGGCATTATTGGATTCAGAAAAATAATATCTAATGTAACAAAAATAAAAAATTACAGGCAGCCGTTTAAAAATTTTAAGTTGGCTATTATTTGGCATTATTGAAAACAATAATTTTAATGTCATTGCTTAGTATTTGAACGACCATTGCCTTTGGTTTTTAGTTCAACAAATCGGTCAGTATATAACAGAGTTATCGCGTTGGGCGTTTTTTATCGAACATCCGGTATACGTGAATGACTACCGACCCATTTCGTGTCTGCCTACTTTCTCAAAAATTTTAGAAAAAATTCTATACAACCAGATGGTGCAATACATGGAGGAACATGCACTGCTTAATTGTAACCAATTCGGTTTTCGTGAGGGCGTCAGCACGTGTGATGCACTTTTATATCTGGTAAACTCTATTTTGGATTCATTTGAAGACGGAGGCTTTGCAATGGCCACTTTCTTAGACCTGTCGAAAGCATTCGACTGTGTGTCACATGATATTCTCCTAAATAAACTTGAATGTTATAACTTCAGTTCATCTAGTGTATGTCTTATAAATTCTTATCTCACTGGCAGAACACAAATGACTCGGATAAATGGTAAAACATCTGAACCAATAATGATTAAATTTGGGGTACCACAGGGATCAATCCTAGGGCCACTTCTGTTCCTGATCTATGTCAATGAACTGCCAGTATACATTCCTAAAGTAAACGTTATCCAATATGCTGATGATACAACTTTGGTAAGTGTTGATAAAGACCTTACCACAGTTTCTACTTTGAATGTCCGTGCTTCGGCAATGGCCTTTGAGTGGTTTGCAGGCAACCGTCTTCATCTAAATCCGAATAAAAGTGTAAATGTATTGTTCACTTTAAATAAAATTACTAACACTTATTCACCGCACGTCAAATTTTTGGGAATGTGGGTTGATAAGGAGTTGATCTGGGTTGAAAATATCAATCAACTTGCAAAAAAGCTGTGCTGCAGCATCTACCTTTTACGTAATCTGTCTCATTCAGTTTCCCTAGATGTTCTTAAAACAACTTATTTTGCGCATTTTCAATCTCGGATTAGTTATTGTCAGATTATATGGGGTCATTCTCCGGGGTGGCAGCGTATCTTTAAACTGCAGAGACGGGCGGTCCGCATCCTTGCTCGTGCTGCTTACAGATCAGACACAAAACCTCTATTCGTAAGCATGAACATTCTAACCTTTCCATCCCTATACATATATCAATGTTTAATTCATATAAAGAAAAATATTAGTGAATATCTCCAAATAAATGTTATTCATAACCATCAAACTAGACAAGAAAATAATATCCATATAGACATGATGCGCTTAACTAAATCTCACACTGGAGCTAGATATTGGGGACCCAAATTTTTCAATAATATCCCCGACGTTATTAAAGAATTGCCAATAAAAACATTTAAAGTTTGTATAAAACGATTTTTATTGGAGAAAGCCTATTTTAGCTTTGATGATTTTCTGAATGAATCCAATTTAAGCTCAATTCTAAAAGCTATCTAATATCTGAAGTGTTTTGTTTTCCAGAACATAACTACCTCATTTTAATGTGTTTTTAATGTTTTAACGACTTTTTCTTACATGTATTTATTGTACGTTTATATTTTTGTATTAGCGTAATTTCCATTGACCTGTGTACCACAATTATGTTTAGCATTAATAAAGTATTATTATATGGTCAAAAATGCGACATCGTTTACTATATTTAATCGATTTTTGAAAATAATGTAAATTTAATAAAATAACCTCAAACCGGGTATCAGAAACACCCTGAGTTAGGTGTCAGGATTATAGTGTTTCAGATACCTGATTGGAGGCCATATTAAAAATTTCAAAATATTAAATATTATTAATTTTTTTTAAACAGCCTTCAATCAGGGATCTGAAACACTATAATGCTAATACCTAGTTTGAGACATTTTTTCTTTATTTAAAAAAATCACCTCAATCCGCATATTTGAATCATCATGATCATGATACCTAGTTTAGTGCATTTTTTTATTATTTACGTTAAAAAATAGTATTGATCTCACGTTGATAAAATATTCTATAAAAAATCTGGCAAATCGGCAAAAATGCATATTTTTTATACAAAAGTTTATTTCATCAATCCTAATTTTGTGCCCTCAACTTATTGTGCATCCGCAAGTAATACATACACCGCAATTTACGGTAAATTACTACTAGTAATTTCCGTCTCAATTATCTCTAAATCATTATGTTCACAGATAAATAAAACCCACTTTTATTTTGTTTATGAAAAATTGCTTTTTATTAATATTTTTTGTTAGTGTAAAGTTTAAATCTATATTTAATCCTACCAACAAGTTTTTTTTATTGTTTACTGGCATAGAGCCAACAAGTTATCTTAATTTATTTATCAACCTTGAAGTTTCTAGTTAATGTATGTGTATGTGTGATGGTGTGTGTGTCTATGTAGAGGTATGAGATTAAGGGTGTTTGGAAAGATGTAATTAATAATGAGGGCGAAATTTCTCGTTCCACCCGCGGAGGAAAACATCGGGTACACGTAGCCAAGTGAAATATCGTCTCTTTGAAGTTCCTCCACTAAATAATTGACAAGAAGAGTGATTGTGCCATACAAGTACAACGGGTGCGGCTCCGATTTCACGTTTCTGGCATTTATTATGTTGTTGCTCGCTCTCGCCTGGCTGTTGCCGTTTTCCTGAGAAATCGCTTTCAATTACCAACAGACTTAATTAATTATAATTAACAACTGATTTTTTTGCTCGTTCACTTCGTTTCAGTACGCCCTAATCATTCTATCAAGGTAATTAATTAAAAAGGGATCGGCCTATTGTTTAATTATCATATTTATTTTGATTTAATTGGGATCATTTCTTTTGTTATTGAAGCCAATTGTTATTATTTCTTAATGGATTTACAACGAGATTACTGCAATTACATTTAAGGAATTGTTCCTGATACTTGTTGTGGTATATTTTTATTAAGTAAAGTTGAGAGATTTTTTTTACTAATATATAGGTTTTAAAAAACAAGCTTCTATCTAGGGATGCTCTGATCCCAAAAAAATGCATCCATATTGAGTATAGATTATATCGTATGGCAAACTATCGATACGGCAAAATATATTAATGAGAGTTACAAAATTAACGGCATTCACCTAAAAAAAAGACCTTTATTGGCACAATACCACATTACATCTACACACTAATCGCTACCCCCTCTCTTCCTCCTGCTTTCTCTCTCTTCCCCCAACTTATTCAGTGTCCTTACCCCGGCCCCATCGTCTCTAATCCATTACGTCACTCTTCACAAATCTCTCTTCCTCCAGATCCTATGTATCTGGGTATCTAGGTGTTGACCTTTCTTCCCCCAACATACGCTTCAGGAACCACAACTGCTCCCTCTCCATCCACTCATACCCTCTCGTCCCTCACACTTCCACCCCATAATTAACACTGACCTCATACACGCATCCCATACTTTACACGACACTCTTACATTGTTTTCCATCCATTTCCCCACTTTTCCCACGCTATCCCCCACGCCTTTCTAGCCTTCCCCTGCACCCACCTCACATGTTTCTCATACCCTCCCGTCCATTCTAATTCCTTCACCCTCCCTTCTCTCCCTTTATTTCTGAATCTCATCCATTTCGTTTTTCCTACACTCACGCTCAACCCCCTCTTATCCATAAACCTCTGCCCCTTTGAGCATATTCTTCATCCCTTCCCACTCTCTTGCCACTAGCACCATATCATCCGCATATGCCAACATTCACACCTTACTTCTACCAGTCATCACCTTCCTCCCGCCTGTCCTTTTCTTATCACCTCCGCCAATTCACTCATATAGAGGTTAAACAACATATGGCTCAATGAGCACCCCTGCCTCAGCCCCTCAACGTCCTAAACTTCTTTGACTCCCCCATTCCCACTTTTGCCACTGCCCATGTTTCCCCATACATTCCTCTAACGCACTCTACCATTCCATCGCTCACCCCTCTTCTCCTCAAAAACTCTAACAATCCTACCCTCGGTACCGAGTCGTACGCCGCCTTCAGGTCTATGTTACAAGCATCGCATTCCCATCTCTTCCATCACCTTCTCTACCATTCTTGCTAGGGTAAAGACCGACCCCTACCCCTCCTAAAACCCCCCTGCGTCTCCGGCAGCGGCCCCTTCTCTTCCACCTCCTCCTTCAGTCTATTCTTCACCACCATCATGGCTATTTTGCATCTACTACTCATCACCGTTGGCCCCCTATAACTATCCGCATCCTTCTCCTCCTCTTCTTTGTGTACCGGGCATTCACCTAGAAAACAGCTATTTGCATGAGGTTTATTCGTCTCCTTTTATAATAATAATAATAAGTACATCTATTTGTACTTTACTTTAAATCAATGTTTCATACGCGGGGCGCATTAAGTAAAATTTCGAGTTTAGAAAAGCCTGAATTTGGATTTGGACGATACGCGTCCAATCCAAACGTTCAGGATTTTCAAAACTCTAAATTTTACTTCATGCGCTACACTGACAACACTAAAATATTGAGAACAAGTGAATCTGACTTAAAATCAGTGACTTATACGCGTGGCGCAAGAAGTAAAATTTCGAGTTTACAAAAGCCTGAAATTTTGGTGTATTATTTTCTCAATTTATAGGTGTTCGTACAGGGATACATCCCAATTATATGCTATACATTTTTAGATACTCGTTGTTTTATCAATAGAGTTTAATTTGGGGCCTTAAACGGGTGTTTTCCACTCCCAGGTTAAGCATGAAGTAAAATTTCGAGTTTAAAAAAGCCTAAATATTTGGACTTGGGCGTGAAGCGTAGCGTAACGTCCGAATTCGAATTTTTAGGCTTTCCTAAGCTCGACATTTTACTTTTTCCGATTTAAAGTGAAGTTTAACCGTGCATACACATAATCTACAACGATTTTCTGTGTTAATAATTAATGACGTTTGCATTTTTTGTACAAAAAGGTAGGAGTGGGTTAAACAGGTTAAACATTTGTTTTTGTTATCACATGATGGAGAAAGTACTATGATATACACTTTACATTTTGTGTTGTGCATAAACATTATCATATAAAATACGCTTAATCAAATGCAAAACCCTCATGCAACAACAACAAACAATCTTTGTTATCAACAAGCAATTACATAACATGTAAATTTATATATAAATTTATAAAAAGTTGATAATCGGCTATCGACCCGTGGTCTTTATGCCAAAATTGTAAATTGTCATGATAATGTCATTCGGTACGTCAGTTAGTGTCTTGATGAAATAATGAAATCGATTGATATATGGTAGGTTAGGTTTTTTAATTTAGGATAGATGTTAGGGTTGCGTGTGAGGCACAGATGGGATAAGGTGTCTAGGTTAAGGGAGTTGGTTGCAAACTTTTCGGATAGGTGTTGAAGTCTTTGGTTAATAGGGAGCCTTTAGAGCCTTTTCAAACGTGGGCGCATGTGTCAGTAGGGCAGTGTCATCTGCGTATAGCAGGGGATATGCACATGGGTCAACGAATTTAGGGTCAGGATTATAAATATCTAGGACAAACAGGTTGTAAAGAAAAGGTGAAAGAGGTGATCCCTGGGGAACCCCTTGTTTAGGGAAAAAGAATCGTGAAAGGGTGTTACGGACTCTGATGTTAATGGATCTGTGTGAGAGGAAGCTGTCGATAATATTCAGGAGGTAGGGCAGGATATTTAATAAATTACATTTAAACAGCACACCTCGGTGCCATACTGAATCAAATGCTTTCTTACTATCTAAAAAAAGGACGGCGGATTTTTTTCCTTCGAGGTGTGCTGTCTGGCAGTTTGAAGTACGGATGGAAAGAAGACGTGAGGTAGCTCGGTGTTTTACAAAACCAAATTGGTATGGGGGAATAAGGTTTGAACATATTTAAGGATTTTATCTACAATTATGTCCTCAAACATCTTGCCAAGGACTGGAGGTAGGGTAATAGGACGATAGCTAAAAGGTGAATGAGGATCATTATCGGGTTTAGGGATACAGATAATAGTGCTCCGCTTCCATTCCTGTGGCAATTCTTGTGCCTGAAAGACATAATTAAAGATTTTTTGAATGTGATCATGTATATTTACTGGGACGTATTTTAGGACTACACGGGAAATTTTATCATAACCGGGAGCGGTATTTTTACCTATATGTAGCGTATTATTGTATTGTTCCTCTTTTATTTCATTATCGTGGGAGCGGCATACGGGATTTTGTTTCAGTGACTAATACCAGTCGTTTACATGATTTAGGAAGTTGTTGTCATATGTATCGTCATAAGTAATTTTGTAGATTATCTCAAAGTAATTTGCAAAAGTATCTGCCATTAGTTGTTGGTGAGTGATTATGTCATTAGTTCTTAATTTTTTTTAAGTGCGTGAGTCTTTCGATATTTTGTTAATTTTTTAAACGCATTCCAATATTCTTTACCTCGTTTTTCATTAATGTCATTGCAGCTATTAATCCACATGTCCGTCATGTATTCTTTATTAAGTCTCTGTATGTCTTTGTTTAGTTTGTTGAATTTTTGTTTCAGATTATAGACATCAGTTTGTCGAATGTCAATGTAAAGCTGTCGTTTGTACTTAATTAATCTTAGTATGATTTTGGAACGGGATATTTGTAGGTTTTTTTTTAGAAAAGGTTGGAGTATGTTTTTGTATACTATTTGCAAGTTTGGCTAGAAAAAGGGATATGGATGTTTGGATTATTTGTTGGTGGGATTGAATAAAGTTTGTCATTTCTCTTGTCACTTTGTCTACATTGCAGTCTTTATGTCTATAAAATATTGTATAAAGAATTGGGGTAGAGGGTTCTTTGTTAGGGGGAAAATTGAATTGATAGGTGGTCGGAACCTAGATCGGGGCTTAGTGCTATGTTAGGTATTAAATGTTGAATATTGCTAGTACATAGAAGGATATTAGGAGTTGTGGGGAAGGTTATTTGTCATTAGAAATGTGGGACGAGTTTTAATACATATAAAACTCATGTATTTATACCGATTAAAAACTTTATTTAATTTTCCGACATTTTTGAAACCATTTTTTACGATTTATCGATAAAACCAGGGTAACCGATTTTATTGTATTCTTTAAATAGTTCAATTTTAGACTGCGATTGGTTATTGTTATTTACTCGAAAAAATTAATGATTTTTTTAGGATGATTCTAATCATATTTTATTGTTTTTTATTTCGGGGGTTTTTGATTATAGTGAAAATATGGAGTTTCATCACGTATTTCCCTTATCAATTAAATACTTAATAATATTTGTGGCTTTAATTTCGTACGTGTAAACCGAATTGAATGTCTTTGATCTTCCCACATAGTTCCACCAAGTTTAAGTTCTCCAATATCAACGATATCCATCAAAACTCTAGGTAATATCAACACTAACTAATAAACACACCTACTCAGTATTCTAATGTAAGATCCAACACTTTCACAAATAAAACTTACCATTCGAATTCGAAGTTCTAACAATTTCATAAATCAATAAGTTAGACATTCGTGTAGAACGGTATGAACCGAATATTTAAATGAGCCAGTCTGCGTATGGAAATTCGCAACATCTGCGGTGACAATCCTCTCTCCCCATCCGCAACATCTCCGATATTCAGCGGTATTATTCCAACGCGATTATTCCTCTGTTCTTGTGGATTAGTCGCGACGCGAATCCGATTTCAGTTCATGTTTCATTTATCGCGGACCGCACCAAAAATTACGTATTTTTTTAAGCGGCATATTTAAGGATTGTCTTGCGAAGGGTTTTATTTGCATCCTTTTCAGGTATTGTTTTAAGCAGAAAAATAAGGGATAATAGAAACATTTTATGTAATTTAATTAGGTAAGAAGTATAAAAAACAGTAGTACCATAACATAAAAACTAAAATATGTATTACTGGCGCACCTTATAAAAATTAAAAAATTACTTAAAAGATTAGTTGCTTTAAAAGCTTTTTTGTCTCTTAATAATGTTTGATATCTTGTACGATTTGGTACAAAAATATAAAATATGAATATGGTATCTTTAATTTCCTTGTCAAAACCCTAATACAGGCAACATAGAGTGATTTTTTCTTTTAGGTAAACATATGCATAAGCTATAAATTTTCCGACATTCGTTGTTTTTTAAAAGAGTTCAATTTGAAGTTTTAAACGAGTGTTTTCCACTCCCAGACTAGGCATGAGGTAAAATGTATGTATCTTTGTTTAGAAAAGCCTTGAAAATTTGTCTCGGGTCGCTGCGCGGCCCGAGACAAATTTTCACGGGGCTTTTCTAAAATCGAAATTTCACTTCATGCTTAGTCTGGGAGTGGAAAACATTCGTTTAAAGCTTCAAATTTGATATGGATTACCACGTAGTAACGGTCAAAACCATGGTGATATTACAATTTTATTTACACAAGCTTTAGGTGTTGTTAATTTTGTGCCACGCCATGTGAAAAAATTGGGTAAAGTTGGCAAAGGGTCCTGATGATAGTTTGATCGCCGGGAAAAGTTCTTAGCAAACTTTACGTGAAAAATGACTTCGCTTGCCAATGGGAGGAGATATTTGGGTCAGCGCTGAGGAGTCGAGTCCATGCGAAAACTGAATGTAAAGTTCTTTTTAATTCTGAGCAAAAAAAGCTGGCAGTCGTGTGGAAAAGATATAACGAATAAACTTTAAATACATAAATTATTCCCACATAATAATAAGAGTATATAAACTTAAAACAAAGTTTAGACATATTGAGATAATCTGTTATAGATTTTCCATTAGGATTGTTTCTTAGATGGTATTATTTGGGTTAATTGACAAAATAAATTACCAAAGCGTTTCGAATATTTTTTAGGCTTTCATCTAGGTAAAAATATAATAGAAACTTCTAAAACGTTCAGTTTTATCCCATCCACTTTTCAGAGAGATTTCATACATATTGCAACTAAGAATTGTTAATTTACCTACTTTTTCAATTAACTGTAATTCGGTAAGTTCGTGAACGAAACCCGTTTTACCAGTATATCACAATATAGTCGTTTTAGGGGGAAAAGCTATTAAATACGTGGAAAAAATAGCATTAAATAGTAAATTACCTTTAACCAGGGTTTCCACTCCACTTGTTTAAGCATGAGGTAAAATTTCGTCTAACAAAATCTTGCTCTCTCAAAATTTGTGCAATTTCCTTTGGAATATGTAGGAATACTTAAAAGAAAAAAATCGAAAGCAAATAGCTTCAGTTTAGCAAATTTACTAAATATTTGTAACATTTCTTCATTTGAACTTTACCTTAAATCAGTGTTTTATACGAGTGGCGCATAAAGTAAAATTTCGAGTTTAGAAAATGCGACGAATCCAAATGTTCAGGTTTGTCTAAACTCTAGTTTGGGCTTTATCAAAGAGTGAAAACATTTGTTAGAAGCTTTGAGCTAAGAACACTTAAAGGAACAATTGTTTACTTTATTTCAGTTTTAGAATTAGATATTTTAGAAAAATAAACAATAGATATTAAGTATCAAAATTAATTGTCAGGCTGTAACTAACGTATCTTACTCGGAATGTTTTTATTTTTGTACGTATGATGATTTTTTTTATAAACGTGTATAATTTGTATAAATAGTTGAATGATAACATAGTTTTTTTTATTGTAAAATACGCTAAATAAATAAACTAGAAATTAATTCAAAATTAGACTAAATGTTTTAAAAAATGTTTTAAAAATCACAAAACATAAATTTTGATATCAAAATCTGACAGGAATTAAGAAATATGTTAACTTTGCTTTATTTTTAGAAAATAATTCACTTTATTGCGGAAACTTCATCTACAGTTAGCAACATTAAACGTAAGTAGGACATCTATAAATATGTATTAGCAGTACCCCTAATACAAATTGACAATAATTAGCACTTTTTGTGTTAAGTTAGGGTGTTTTTAGTTTAAGGTAATATTTACTGAAATTATTTATATTTTATTTTCATTATTTCCGGATCTCTGTTTAAATTAAGGATAACAAATTGACATGATTTGTGACAATTGACGACAGTAACAAAAATGAGAATAATTGCCACATCCTCCAATGTCCTAAGCTCGAAGAACAACGCCTCTCAGTAGGACTCAAAGAAAGAAACGCCGTAGAAATCCTTAGCGACCCAGACAAATATCTTTCAATCTTTAAATACCTCAGAAATATTAATATATATATATATATAAGGAAATATAAACAACTCACCTCTTACAGACCGTCTGAAATAAGATGGTTCCTGAAACAAAAAGGAAAACATTAGAATATAAGAAAGAAAATATTATAAATGTACTTACCCTATAGTTCTTAGCTTACCATGACTTTTTAACTTACCCTTACGATGGAACTAATAGCCCTAGCAGCTGATGTTCAAAAAAAAAATGCCACATAGTGGCGACCGATTTAAAATCTGAAATTTCCCTGACTCTTCTCTAATGCCAAATTTTTTTCCCTGGCCCCATAAAATAATTTCATAAAACCAAACCAAATATAAGGGAATTTCGACTTTTTCTTTGAAGAAATTTAGAATTATTTTTATACGTTTGATAAATCATTTATTTTCTTACAAATATTAAAATAATAAATCAAAATGCAATGCCAAGAAAGTATCAAACAGGCAGTGACAGAAAAATAAAGCTGCATCCGCTATATCACTAAATAAATTAGTCCAACATGAACAAAAAATCATATGTCTAGCTATGATTTTTGCCTCTAAAAGGTCGTGAGCGGATTTTATATAATGTGAGTTTTATATGATTATGATTTACACCGTTAAATTTGTGTCCTATGTGTATAAACATATTATAAATTATAATACACGTTAATTTGATTTGATTATCTCTTTTATGTTAAAAACAAGCACTGTACATAATGATTCAATTTCCAATTTCAATCACACAAACGTAATTTCTTCACAATGAACTACTACAAAAAATACACTCAAATAGTCCATTTCATCTGTTGAATGCAGTCCGTATTTATTTATAAACACATTCCAGTTTTTTGTTATCTCCGGAACGCAAATAATCCGCAGAGGGATCGAACAGTTTTTCGATTCAATTCGAGATGAATTGTCCCTGAGTAACAGTTTGCAACTTCAATTTTTAATTAACACAAATCAGAAAAAAAGAAAACAGTTTGAAAGATAAAATAGTGAATATGTTGTGTTAGTGGTGGGGTTGAATTTTTGACGGAGTGAACTTTTTGAAAGCGATGGAGATTTATTTTAAAATACAGATTAGTTATTGATTCTATTACGCAAATTTAGTTATCATAAATCTTTAATTTGAAAGAAAAATGGTAAACACGTAGTGTGCTTCATGCTTTTCAAGTTTGGATACAATAAGTGATGGAATTTTAATTCTTATATATATATATATACAGGTATGTTGAAGTATGTAATCACACATATTTGGGTTATTATTACGGCACAATGAGTATTGATTTTATTTTTTCAATTAAACAATTTCAGCGTATGGTTTATTTTAAATGAATTTGTAATTGCAATTTTACATATTAAACGCAATTACAGTTTACAGTTCTGTTTTTAGTCAACATTGAAGCTTTAATAATACGGCCATTCCATAAATAAGTGCACACGTTTTGGGAATACATTAGGGATTTTAGTGAATTTCACATATATTATAAAGGCTATCAAGACATGGCTTTTGCTTGTTACTAGAGGTTAAACAAATGATTGTGTCAAAAGTTATAACAATATAAACTTTTAGATAACCAAGTGGAAGGAGTATTTCGAAGGGCTGCTGGGTGCGACAAGTGGTGTAGAGACGGATATGGGTATAAGACGTATAAGCAGCGTAGAGGAAAATTTTACCATAGGGGAGTTGGATAGGGCATTAAGGTGCATGAAGAGAGGTAAAGCAGCCGGTCCGGACGAGATTAAGGTCAAGGCGTGGCAGTATTGCGGTAATGAAGGTCAACAAAAGATACTGGACATTATAATCAAAATATGGAGGGAAGAAGAACCATTTCCGGACAAATAAAGGAGGCCAATAGGCACTACTATATACAAAGGAGGCAAAGGTAGCCAGCCAGATAGCTACAGGGGCATAACATGCATGGACTCACTATACAAGGTGGTGATGTGCATGGTGAAGGAGAGATTAGAAGAAGAAACGGTTGAAAAGTTTTGGCTTCCTGAGGTTCAAGCCGGCTTCAGAAGAGGAAGATCGACTACAGAGCAAATAGCTACACTGAACTAAGTGATCAAAAGAGCACTGGGTAAGAAAGAAAGAGTGTATGCTTTGTTTGTGGACCTTAAGGCGGCGTATGACTCAGTAGATAGAAGAATGTTTGTAGAATGTTTGAGAAAAAAAAAATGTGTCGGAATATCTAGTGAATTGGACAGAAGAGGTTTATAGAGAAACGTGGGGTAAGGTAAGAGTTGGAGAGAAAGTGTCTAAACGGTTTAGAGTAAGACAAGGACTAAGGCAAGGCTGCCCCCTCAGTCCCCTATTATTTAATTTATATGTGGCAGATATGGAGAGAGTTTTAGAACTGGAACAAGCAGGGGGAGTTGTAATAGGTTCATCCAAAATCGAGCTTGGCCTATGCAGATGATGTGGTAGTGTTAGCTAAATCGGTCAGTGAACTGCAAGAGATGAGTAAAAGGCTTGAACAGTACTTTGACAGGAGAAAATTAGTTATGAATGTGAAGAAATCGAAATGGATGGTATATCGGAATATGGGAAGATTCGGTAAAGTAGAAGAATTATTATGGAAGGGTGAGAGAATAGAAATAGTAAAAGAGTTTAAACACGTAGGTTTAATTTTCTCGGATACGGGTAGTAAAGCAGGACATATAGAGTATGTTTGTAAGAATGTGAGAGTGGCGATAGAGCGATTGAGGAGAACGTGGGAAGATGCGTTAGGAAACAATGGGAAAATCCAAATGATTTGGTAGGATGCATGCATTAGGACAATAGTATTATATGGAGCAGAGAGCTATAAGTGTAGACGAAAAGGTGGAAAGGCTGCAACTGCAGTACCTCAAAAGGTGCATAGAGTTGGATACGTGGTGCTGCAAGAATGGAATGCGTGTGTGGCAGCTAAGAGAGTGGAAAAGTTTGAAAGGAAGTTAAGTGAAATGGAGAATGAAAGATAAGTGCAAGAAATGTGGAAAGTGTGCTATAGGGAGTGGTACGAGTGGCACGAGAGTATGAAATGGATGTAAAACAGAGCCAAACTGTATGAAAGAGCAGGAATGTCTGTGATGTATGTAGAGTAAAAGCTAGCGCGGGGTCAGGAGTTAGAACAAGAAGTAGTACAAAAACTAAGGGCACAAGAACTACAAATTTGACAAAAAAAATAGCAAAGAGTCAGACCTGACTGAACTACAAAAATCTGCAAATCTTCGGAACAACCCCGCGCTACTTTGACCTACAGAATAGCGAGGATGTAACAATGTTAGCTCAGGTAAGGTGTGGGAATGAAGAAAGAGGAAGAAAGGTATGGATGTGAACGGAGTACACAGTGTGCGGATTTTGTAACATAGGAAAAGATGTATGGGAACATTGGTGGTATGAGTGCAGTGAGGAACCAAGTATTAAGATTAAAGTTTAAATGAAGTGTTGTGTGAGAGTGGAAAGGGGATTGAAGAATGCGGAGAATTAATGAGTATGAGATCAGTGAGGTGTAGCTATTTAAAAAAATAAATTAAAGTTTTATTTATTGTTTGTATTTCTGTTGAGTTGTTACTATTATATATATATATATATATATATATATATATATATATATATATATATATATATATATATATATATATATATATATATATATATATACAGAGCCAAGAAAATACGCGGGACCAAACCCGAAGAAACAGTGATACATATATATATATATATATATATATATATATATATATATATGTATGTATCACTGTTTCTTCGGGTTTGGTCCCGCGTATTTTCTTGGCTCTGGTCCATTTTATTTTTAATTCAACGTTTCGATGACGTCGCAGTCATCATCGTCAGGAATAACTATCAAAATTCCATTGCTCTAGCAACCACTTGTTTGACTTTTACGTACTACTTGATGCGTGAATATCTTGTTTGGCTTCGTGTTACTCTTCTGTTTTGTTCTTCTAATGATGTAGTAGTGACAATTTCAATATTATTTTCGGAAGGGGTTGGATTTTGAATTTCTTGGTTGTTGTTCGGAGATAATATATTTTGACCAGAATTTATACAAGTTTTCCAAATTGGCGGTAGTCTTTTAGCATCATCTCTTTGATTTAGATTGTTCGGCCTCTTTTCAATTTCTACCGCTTCTCTAATAATCCTCGCGTGGAAGAAGTCTGTCTTTTTAAAAATTCTCGTTTTTTTGAAATTTATTGTATGATTAGAAATGTTTACGTGTTGAAATAAAGAAGATTGTGGATGAGACTTTTTTACTGCTAAAATGTGTTCATCTCGACGAGTACTAATTTTCCGGTTTGTTTGTCCTACATAGCTCTTCTCACACATACCACATGGAATTTCATATACGCCTTGAGCTTCAAGTGGGATAATTTCTTTTGGAGTTCGGAGTAAATTTTTAATTTTTGTGTGTATATTGAAACAAGTTCTAATATTGTATTTGCAGAGGACTTTTCCGATTTTATCAGTTGTTCCTTTAATGTAGGGAAGCGTGACGTTGCTACACGGAGTTTCACTTCTTGTTTTTGGACTTTTGTTTCTGTTTTTTTTTTTTTTTGTTTGTTTGGCATAGGTTTTACCATTCAGCCACTAACGATGATTTATATATCTATATACATATATTTGGACGTCACAACACATTCACACTACACCCAGGGACACGACGAGATATTATTTTTAAATAACAACTCCCCGTGCTCGGGAATCGAACCCGAGTTTGAGGCCCGCCGAGCGATACAGCCCGACGACGTTACCGCTCGGCCACCACCTGCCCTTTGTTTCTGTTTAATTTATTGATTTGTTATTGTCAAACAAGTGGTTGCTAGAGCAATGGAATTTTGATAGTTATTCCTGACGATGATGACTGCGACGTCATCGAAACGTCGAATTAAAAATAAAATGGACCAGAGCCAAGAAAATACGCGGGACCAAACCCGAAGAAACAGTGATACATGTTACGCCCGCGAATATCTACGTTTTAACATATATATAAACTTTAAGTACACTTTTATTTTGAACTAAAAAATATCGCAAACCGTTACCTATACAAAACAAGTTATTCTGTACTGTTTTGTGATTAAATGTTTAAAGTTTAAAATATTTTTTTTTTCAAAGCGAAAACCCCTATTTAGATAGATTTTTTTAATAAATAAAACATATCTCATAAAATAATAAAATACTCATGTTTTAGTTTTCTTAGAAATAATCTATGTTATAATATATTTTTTAACTAAATTATTAGAATTAAAAAATAGATTATGATTTTTATAAAATGAATAATAAACATGTAACCTCGCATGATCAATAAAGATATGAATATGAATGCATGATTTTTATCAATTTTTGTGTCAATTTAAACGTTGCTTGACTCATATAATTTCAGTCCTTTCTGTGGTAATATTTGTTCCATGAAATACACAATTATCAACAAAGAAATGACGTCTTGAATTTATCATTATTTTTATGAATTTTTGTAAAATTTTAAACTTTGCTTAATTTATTTAAATCTTTTTTTATCGATTTTGTTATCATTTCGAGTTGATTTTTAAATTATTGTTTATTATTTTTTACATCTTTTACAAATCATGTTATTTTATTTTAATTTTTAAAATTATCTTTATATCTGCAAGCTTTATTTGTAAAGTTGGATAATTTCAAACAACATTTGACATTTTCAATTAATTCTATAACTTTTGTAGTTGTAGAAAAATCAGGAAATTTCTAATTTCGCACAATACGAGTATTCGTAAATTCTAATAAACTCACTTGGTGATTGAACAATTTTCACTATTCCAAATTAGCTATTTTTTTGCTGTATCTACATAGAGTGAATTATTTTGTTAAGTATACAAATCACGATTCTTCGATTTAAATGTTCAGACATTAGTTACTTTTGTAAAAGCTTTTAATTATAAGCTTCTAACGAGTGTTTTCCACTCCCAGACTAAGCATGAAGTAAAATTTCGAATTTAGAGAAGCCTGAAAATTTTAATTTGTCGGGGCGCGCGGACGAAGCGAGTCACGTCCCGGCAAATCCAAATTTTCAGGATTTTCTAAACTCGAAATTTTACTTCATGCTCCACGCGCATAAAACACTGATTTTAGGTGAATTTTAATATATACCTACCCCTTATGTATGATCCGTACGTCAATACATTCAATAAATGTTTACTATTTGCTAATATACTTTTACAAGTTTTATTGTAACTCTTAGATTTTAAGATATAATTTTTTGTTCATATTGAGCCATCATTTCAGTTTTGTACATATTCTAAATAGAAATCATTTTTCGTTTTATTTTCTAGCCTAAATTCGAATTTTCAAGCGTTTCTTAACTCGGAATTTTACTTCATGCTTAATTAAGGATTGGAAA
The DNA here is from genome assembly GCA_932526585.2 of Philonthus cognatus. Lineage (NCBI taxonomy): Eukaryota > Metazoa > Arthropoda > Insecta > Coleoptera > Staphylinidae > Philonthus > Philonthus cognatus. The sequence goes on from OW052246.1 coordinate 60,773,727, forward strand.
CACTTGTTAGAAGTAAATTTTAATTAAATAATTTATAGCAGGAGAAATACACTATTACAAAAATTACCAAAAACAGGTTAACATAACAAATTATTGCAAACTTAACTAAAGTGTAGTTGGTCATGTGTTCCAATTGCGTTGTTGACGCGTTTATGTTATTAATAGTTCCGAACTAACTAATAGCTTGTAGGTTTTATTAAATTAATACAAAATATTAGTATCGTGCTTCTACAGGTCTCGTAGAAATTAACTAACATTAAACTATAATGATTAATGCACCAAAATAAGAGTAACCTTCTAAATTTCGATTTTAGTCCGTTAAATAACCCACTTTTAATATTAATCCCCCAAACTAGCCGGCCTTTATCTAATTTCAAATCAATCGTCCTTGTTTGCTAAAATAATTTTTATTTTAATGTTTATTTACTAATTGAAAAATACGTTAAACTATTGAAAAGGGACACATAGTGCCTGAAATGTACATTTAGAATTAAAATAAAACAATGAAGTTGAAGGAATTTAACTATTTACATATGTTAAACTATAATGATATTTACAACTACCGTGCGATCATTTAAAACATGATTTAGAGTTGGCTTGGCATTTTAAATTAGATTAGCACTATTAAATTTTAACACATAGTTTACCATAACCTCAAATTTATTCCATCATTTAACTAGCATTCTGGACAAACGCACAAAAAATGCCGCCTACTCTAAATCATAATTTAAACAATCGCACGGTATACGAACCCTTTAACGGCCGAGCAATTATAAAGGTAACTCTAATAGTGGATTTAGGTACAAATTGTGCACTTATTTTTATGATTTCTATGAATGACTTATTATATGATATGTAAAGTTTTAGGCATTCGTCGATTTTATATAAAAACGTGCAATATGAAGTTTAGAACGAGTGTTTCCACTCCTAGACTAAGTATGAAGTAAAATTTCGAGTTTAGAAGAGCCCCGCGTAGAAAATTTGCCGAGGGTCGCGTCAGCGACTCGAGACAAATTTTCTCCGGGCTTTTCTAAACTCGAAATTTTAATTCATGCGCCACGAGTATAAAACGCTGAAATATTGTGAAGTTAGAAATACACTGCAATTTTTTTTATGAGGAATAATCGAAATATTTAAATAACAAAATATTTACAGCTTTCCTTATACAATTTCAAGTCAGGTCAAATAAAATAATATCTCAAATTAACTTATATAGTAATTTAATTAATTAATCTATCAATGGCGATTAATGTGTTAATAAGACTGTAATTGTCTCTTTAAATTAAGTGCATCTATTTCTAGTTTCCAATGTAAATATTTCTTTGAATGAAAAATTAGTCTGAATAAGAAAATAAAAAACTAATTTCTATTTTTTTTCCAGTGAGCATCAATCATATTTTTTGGGAGTGGTGTGCATAATTTTAGTTAGTTAGCAGGAAGAAATCTGTCAAAAAATGAACAAGTTCTGAATAATGCCTGCACCCGTTCCGTCCCCATTCATTAACGTCAAGCCATTGCTGGAACATTTGCCAAGATTCATTCATTAGATCCGTGTCCAGAGGCACAATTATCTCTATATTTTCACATTGTCCGTTCGCAAACGAAAATAAATCGTAAATTAGATAGATGTCTAAGATGTATTATTAGCTGAATAGATTTGATTCTTGATCTGATGTGTTAAAAAATCTGTTCTCTTTTAAGATACTTACAAATAATCAGCCTTAATAATAAACGTTAGTAGAGTGTTGTAAATATTCAGGGAATAACCTACATATCCCAAAGAAAATTCCTCCGGGCGTGTAATAAGCGCGATATTTGCACAGACGAAATAAACAATTCCAGAATGTATTAACGTGAGTCTAAACTTAAGCAGAATATTTTGATGTTTACAATATTTTAGTGTTTTATACGCGTTTTGTTTAAAAATTCTATATGCACACTGTCAGTAAGTTTAAATAAAAAATAATATTATTTATTAGTTGGCTATTGATCGAGTTTGAATTATGAATATAGAATTTTTAAATAAACAAATATGATCTAAGGAATAATACCACTAATTTAATATTTGAAATCAAGATACAATCTTGATTTTAAATATTAAATTAGTACTATTCCTTAGATCACTATTATTTTATTTAAAAATGTTATATGTATAATTTGAACACGATCACTTAAAATTAGTAAGTTGCAAGTTCTATTTTAATAGTTTATAGAATTCATTCCATTAAGCTAGCTGAGAAATTGGAATAGATTTGTCCACATAAAACCAAAAGTGATAAGAACCGACTTGTTTAACCCATAAAAAATAAATAAGGGCATCGAGATGTAATTATTTTTAGGTAAATTACTGTTTCAACGACACACTTCAACATTCCTGTAAGTTTTCTGTTTATTCTAATATTTTTTTGTATTAAAAGTCTAAAGTCACTGATGAGGCATACATTTCAAAACGCGTCTATAGATGGCCTAAGACTTTTTTTTCCTAAGATCGCCTAAGATTCTTTCAATTAATATTCATTCCCTATCATTTTTTCAATTTATTTCAATTTCCTGTTGATCTATTTAGTTTGGTGAGAGAATAATTTGACCTGATGTTGCATTTTGAATATAAATTATGCATAGAACAGTAAATCTGTCGTGTAACTCAAATATTCATTGTATAATTCAATATCTGTCGGGGTATTAGCTCTAGAAGTAGTTGTTTCAATTAATATATGGAGACTTGTCTCAATGAAACTAAAGTTTTGTAGAAAGTCGATATTAATTTAAATTTGTTTTTATATTTGAAAATTACTTAATGAATCACACAGTTAAACTCCACACACATTTAAAATGTATTCAAATGTCCGCAATCCTCGCCTAGTTGAATGAAATGAGGTCTATCTAAGGTATTATTATAATCCACTTAATTCGAGTTGCTCCATACTTATAACCCCAAGGTAATTCTGTTAAAGGCTGATTTCATCAATAATGGTAAATTGACTCCAAGTACTAAAATTAATAGTATGCCACCACTAGATGTCACTCCAAGTGTAGACATAATTAACCCCCTGTGTTAATTTCCCCACCACATCCAAACATGCTTCTTATGCGGATTTTCTTACAACCCTACACTATGAATAGTTCAAGACACACTCAATTCCCCAAAATTAAATAATACTAAAAAAAAAATCGTCAGTGCTCTCCCCTAGACTTTCTTGTATACATGTGACATAAATGCAGAGGAAATAAACTTATTTTTGCGGATACGTTAGAAAAAAAGAGCTACAGTAAAAATTGTTTGTACAGGGAATTTTTCTTTCAAGTGTATGTACAAATCCCAATACTTACAGCGTTTCTTAAATTTGAAGGAATTTGTTTTTTTTTTTTTTATAAAACTGATTTAATTGAAAGCTTCTAAAGAGTGTTCTAGATTTTTTGTTCTTTCTAAATAATCGCTCAAATTTGAAACAGAATGTAATGAAGTTCTAGAGTTTTGAAATTTGATACCTTGAAATACAAGGCACATCTTTATTATTAGGTCTTGATCTTTCGATACATTTCATCAATGGGCTTAGACATTATTCTATTAAGCTTACGAGTGGTCTGTTAAGTGGCAAATATATAATTCGAAAATTATTTGATTAAAGAGAATTGTCAATTGACAAATAGTGAAATATGTTGAAATAAAGTTAACATGTGGGATTTTTATTTGATAAAACGGGAATTTCATTTGATACATGATGAAAATCAAATCAAAAACTCTGTATATAGAACAGCGAATGCCTAAAAATGTAATCAATCTGAAACAACTTGTTCTACATACACGACATGCTCAAAAGATGGTAAGAATTTATTATACACCCCGATGTGAAAATTGAATAGAAAAATTATAGATACAAATGATATTATTCGAAAATATTCGACGAGTAATATCTATAAATGCAATTAATTTCGAATGGAAATGTAAAATAAATAAAAAAAAAAATAGTTTGAACATTTTGAAAATATTGCGTAGCAGTATGTAAAATAATCATCCTGCGCAAAAAGATTTACGCAATTTATTCTATTGCAAACCTTTCTCCTAACCTAACCCAACCTAGAAGTATGTGGAATATTCAACGTGAGCAAACATTTTTTTCGGCGAAATATAGCCGTTGACACAAACTAGAATTCAGCCCAAATGAATTTCCAAGAGCGTATTAATTTATGTTAGTTATTCTATAAATCCATATGAGTCCAAGTGTAATGTGCTAATGTGTTATAATCGTCATCCGGTTAAATCTAACTTTAAGTTGAAGTTAGATTGAAGTCTTTAACAAACATTTCTTTCGACTTCCCCAATGTCTCCAGTAAATATTGCAATTGCAATCAGTGAGGTTTTATTAAAGTTTCTAGTCAACATTTTAAAGTTCACAAAGTGAACTTTAATCATTTCCTTAGTGAATTTATTGATTTTTATTGGTGATATATGTCAATACAGTGTAAATCTACAGAGAGTTTTATGTAACACCGAAAATTTTCATAACGAGAATTATTCTTTGAAGTATCCATATGCATGCGTTACACATTTTCCGATGCTCGGTTTATCAAAGCAATCCAATTTGCAGCTTTAAGCGAGTGTATTCCACTCCCAGCCTAAGCATGAAGTAAAATTTCGAGTTTAAAAAAGCCTGAAAATTTGGTTTGGTCACGTAGCGCGAAGCCCGGAGCGGCCAAACCAAATTTTCAGGCTTTTCTAAACTCGAAATTTTACTTCATGCGCCACCGGTACAAAACACTGATTCAATGTAAAGTTTAGCGGTGTGTTTTAAACTTCGTAATATGTCAGTGTTTTGTACCGGTGGCGCATAAAGTAAAACTTCGAGTTTAGAAAAGCCTGAAAATTTGGTTTGGCCGCTCCGCGCGTCGCGCTACGCGACCAAACCAAATTTTCAGGCTATTCTAAACTCGAAATTTTACTTCATGCTTAGCCTGGGAGTGGAAAACACTCGCTTAAAGCTTCAAATTAATATTTTTTAACAAACCGTGCATCGAAAAATGTGCAACTTATGCATATGGATACTTCAAAGAAAAATTCGCGTTATGAAAATGTTGGGTGTTACATAAAAGTCTCTGTATATTATAATGCATGTTATTCTACGGGGTGTAAAGTAAAGTCGAGCCCAAAAGATTATTAAAATTCTTTTTTAGGATACAAAATGTGCATCGATTTTACTTGTAACTTCTGTAACTAAATTACAGTTTAATTAAAAAAAAACAATTACACTTAATTCAAAACGACGCGATCGCGATCGCCAATAAATTAATTCAAAATGATATCACACTAATTATGATTGGCTGATTAGGTGATAAACGCGATGGCGTCGGTTTCAATAATCTTTTAAAAGTATTTCTTTTATATATCCATCAAAAGAAAGATGTTTTCATTTTATTATTCTTTAGAGATGAAAATACTGTTACACTGTCTTTATTACAGAACACTTGAGAACGAGGGTATTTCCGGTGATTGTTTCTCCCCGTTCCAGGAAACATTTCCATATGTACGTTTCCCGGGGATGTAACGTAATCTGCCTGAAGCGCTTTTGTCTGCTCCTCCTCATCCCCTCTCAATATTATATATAAATAAGGATAAATAAGGATCCTCGAGTAAATCTTGTAAAAAGAGTGTGTGCATATGTGTGTGCGCACTGTTATTTTCATCCGGATACAATTCTGATAAGAATATTGTATGATTTACTAAATTGTATGAACTTATATATGTATCCATTGGAAAAATACAACCGCATATGTGTTGTTAACAAATTTAGTCAAAAAGAAGGATTTGCATTATTTAAATTATTTGTCAAGATGGCTTTGACCGTTACTACGTGATAATCCATATCAAAATTAAATGAAACTATTATGATGTTTTTTGCACTTTTATTAATTATATACAGGGTGTCCGTATTTCGACAGAATGTATGGGGATTTGAAGAGATAGAGAATCAGTTAAACTGGGACAAAGTTGCATATTTTAGGGCTTAGCAATAATCTGGAAACAATTTTGAAATGACAATTTTTGTTTTCTAGATATCAACAAAAACAGATTTTTTTAAAAATCGTTTTTATTTTTTTATTCAATAACTACCTAATCTGGACATTTAGAACTTTGACAATATACAGGCACTTTTTAATGAGGAATCTATTAGCATATTTTTTTCTAAGATAACTATAACATTTGCCCGGGGACCATAGTCAGCTTTTGTTTTTCTTATGGGCGCCATTTTGGATTTTCATATTTTTTGAAAGACTATTTTTTTCTGAAGTCAGGGATGCATTACACTTGTAATTTATTTTAGATTTGATTATTTAAATTATATTTTCTTTTTTGCAAAGAGTGCCTTAATAATGACGTCATATATATCAATCAATAATATCTTGACAGCAGTCAATCATTGTTATATATATATATATATATATATATATGTATCACTGTTTCTTCGGGTTTGGTCCCGCGTATTTTCTTGGCTCTGGTCCATTTTACTTTTAATTCGACTAACTATCAAAATATATTATCTCCGAACAACAACCAAGAAATTCAAAATCCAACCCCTTCCGAAAATAATATTGAAATTGTCACTACTACATCATTAGAAGAACAAAACAGAAGAGTAACACGAAGCCAAACAAGAAATTCACGCATCAAGTAGTACGTAAAAGTCAAACAAGTGGTTGCTAGAGCAATGGAATTTTGATAGTTATTCCTGACGATGATGACTGCGACGTCATCGAAACGTCGAATTAAAAATAAAATGGACCAGAGCCAAGAAAATACGCGGGACCAAACCCGAAGAAACAGTGATACATGTTACACCCGCGAAAATCTACGTTATAATTATACGTTATATATATATATATATATATATATATATATATATATATATATATATATATATATATATATACAGGGTGTCCCATTAGTGCGGTCTCGGAAGATATCTCAGCTCTCCTCTCGTTAAAGATAGAAAAAAATGTTTTCACGAAATTTGCTTGATTTTAAGAGCTGCATAACCTAAAATTATTTTCAAATATACAGGGTGTCCCATTATTTCATACTTAATACCAACTTTGTTATTTTAAATGGAACACCCTATATATTATTTTTTTATTTGATCCGCCTTTAAATAACCTACACAAAGATATATCATTATCGGCACATTAAGTAATTCGTTACTTAAAAAAAAAATATTTTTTGAAAATTTTGGCAGTTTTAGTACTTTACCATATGCAGTAAAGAATGCTCTATCCATTGACTATAACACATTTTAATATTACTTATAAAACCTAGTAAAAAACTTCCCTCGAATATTTAATATTTAAAATGTACATTACTTCATTTTTTTAAATGGGACATCCTATATTTTTTTATTTTATCAAATCCGCAATAAAAAATGCTTTATTTCTTGTATAACATACCCTATATCTATTTTCATTAGTTTTGGAGATATTAACATTTTTCTGTCAAATATGGGAAATTAGGTCACAATCAGCATTAAATTAGTCTTTAAAGGTTGTCTAACTTTAATGGTATTTAGATATTTCAGTTTTACTTTACTTTATTTATTTATGACATATTATAATTACATTTATAATATAAAAGTAAACAATATAAACAAATTTTGTCATTTTTTAATATATCATGAATGCAATAAAGGAGGCCATGAAAAACAATTGATAAAGTAAACAAACGTATTTATTTGACATACAGATAAATAAAGTGCTGTTAACACTATTATTAATATTATTGAATTTTTGATAACGCAATAATGAATTTTTCAAAAGAAGAATTAATAAAAATGACATACGTTTTGGGTGCAAGTGAAGAAAATTGTTTTCTTGCAAGTCGAATATATGCACAAAAGTATCCAAATGGGGAACGGAATCCTAATGCAGCAGCGTTTGTGAGATTGAAGAACCGATTTGAAAGCACAGGAAGTATCATGTACCCTCTAAAATTAAAGAGAAAGAAATGGACAACGAAAGAAGAGAATGAACATTTGGTAATTCAGTCCATTGTTGAGAACCCTCAAATTTCTTCCCGCCAGTTAGAAAAACAACTTGATATTCCCAAATCAACAATAAACAAAATAACAAAGAGATTCAAATTTCATCCCTATCACGTTCAGTTGGTGCAGGAATTAGGTGAGAATGATTTTTTAAAAAGATTCGATTTTTGTAATTGGGCGTTACAAAAACATCAAGTTGAACCGAACTTTTTTAACAATATTTTGTTTACCGGCGAAGCGATATTCCATAGAAATGGTTTCGTTAATAGACATAATTATCGTTATTACGATGACCATAACCCGAACCATATTGTTTGTATAGACCATCACCATAAATGGTCTCTTAATGTTTGGGCTGGAATTATTGGGAATAGGATTATTGGTCCGTATTTCTTTAATGGAAATGTTACTGGTGATACGTTTTTAAATTTTCTTCAAAATCAGTTCGAAACCTGGTTGGATGAATTGCCGTTAAGAACGTTACAAAATGCATGGTTACAATTAGATGGCGCACCACCACACTATAGTCGACAAGTTGAACAATATTTAGACCAAACTTTTCCTAACAAATGGATTGGAAGAGGAGGACCAATTCCATGGCCAGCGAGGTCACCCGATTTAACAAAACTGGACTTTTTTTTTATGGGGTGTTGTGAAGGAAGAAGTTTATAAAATACCTGCAACAACACAAGAGGATATGAAAAATAGAATTAGTAATGTTATGCGTGCCATTACTGTAGACAACTTAGTAAGTGTCAATCAAAGCTTTATACGGAGGCTTCAAGTGTGCCAAAACCAAAATGGAGGCCATATCGAACACTTAATATAATTATCAAATTCACTATATGCTAATCTGTTAATATTAATACGGTTTACTTGTTTCCATTGTCGTTATATTGTTTACTTTGATATTATAAATGTAATTATATTATGTCATAAATAAATGATTTGAAGTAAAACTGAAATATCTAAATACCATTAAAGTTAGACGTCCATTAGAGATTAATTAAATGCTGATTGTGGCCTAATCTCCCATATATGACAGGAAAATGTTAATATCTCAAAAACTAATAAAAATAGATATAGGGTATGTTATACAAAAAATAAAGCATTTTTTATTACGGATCTGATAAAGTAAAGAAATATAGGGTGTCCCATTTAGGAAAATGAAGTTATGTACATTTTAAATATTAAATATTAGAAGGTAGTTTTTTATTAGGTTTTATAAGTAATATTATAATGTGTTATAGTCAATGGATAGAGCATTCTTTACTGCATATGTGTGTAAAATTACAGACTGGTATCTTAAAAAATAAGGACACAGTGAATTTTTAAGTAAAGTACTAAAACTGCCAAAATTGAAGTAACAAATAACCTAAAGTGACAATAATGATATATCTTTGTGTAGGTTATTTAAAGGCGGATCAAATAAAAAAATAATATATAGGGTGTTCTATTTAAAATAACAAAGTTGGTATTAAGTATAGAATAATGGGACACCCTGTATATTTGAAAATAATTTTAGGTTATGCAGCTCTTAAAATCAAGCAAATTTGGTGAAAACATTTTTTTTCTATCTTTAACGAGAGCTGAGATATCTTCCGAGACCGCACTAATGGGCCACCCTGTATATATATATATATATATATATATATATATATATATATATATATATATATATATATATATATGGCGCCACACTCCTTGTGGAGTTTCGCCGCTTCTTCTTGAAGCCCTTACAATCCCTTTTCTGGGGTGGATTAGTCCCCGTCATTCGTTGTTTGCTGTGCCGTCTGGTTGTTTATAATAGTCTTCGCTATTTCTCTCCATGATTTCCTATTTTCTACTTTCTCCTTCCAATTCGAGATTCCAATGCTGTTGATATCTGCTTCTACTTCATCTTGCCACCTACTTCTTGGTCTTCCTCTCCTCTTCTTTTTGTTCGATGTCCACTCCATTATTGCTCTTGTGTTGCTCTGGTCTCCCGCTCTCCATACGTGTCCTAGCCACTTTATTCTCGCTGTGTTGATGGTACTTACAACATCAATTCCTTCGAGTACTTCCAGTATTTCTGCGTTATTTCGCCGTCTTACTCCCTCATCTTCTATTCTTATTGGGCCTAGTATTCGTCTGAGTATTGCTCTTTCGGCAACTTTTAGTTTCTGTTGTTAGCTTTTTGTCATCGTCATTGTTTCTGCGGCATAGGTTAGTACAGGTCTTATTACTGTCTTATAAATTTGTATCTTTGCTTTTTTACTTATGGATTTGTTTGTTAGTACTTTTCTATTTGCGTAGTATGCTCGGTTTGCCTTCTGTATTTTAGCTGATTTCCATGATATATCCGGTGTTGTTTATTGTTATTCCTAAGTACTTTATCTTGTCCACTTGATGGAATTCGTGGTTTCCTATTTTTATTTTTTGACTCTCAGTTTTGTTTCGCCTTATCATAAATTTTGTTTTCTCTTCATTTATTGTTAGCCCCATTTTCCCTCCTTCCTCGACTAGTTCTCTTAGGATGTTTTCCATTAGCATCCGTTGTTTTGTGATTATCACTAAATCGTCTGCATAAGCAATGATTTGGCTTTCCTTCGTTCTAAGCGTTCCCTTTTTATTTATATTTCTTAAAGCATATGCTAGTGCTATGTTAAATAATGTGGCTGATAGGGAATCGCCTTGTCTCAGTCCCTTGTTTATGTTGAACTCCTTGGTTTTCCCGTCTTCTGTTTGTACTTCTGCTTTTGTTTTATTTAGTGTCATTTGTATCAGTTTTATAATTTTTGTCGGTATTCTGAAGTCTCTTAGCGCTTTATTTAGTTGTTTACGGTTCACTGAGTCAAAGGCTTGCTTGAAATCTATGAATAATAAATCTAAGGTTATGTTCTGCTCATGAGCTTTCTCCAGTATCTGCTTTAGGCTGTGGATTGCATCTACTGTCGATTTTCCTGAGACAAATTGGTAGTCTCCTACTATATTTTTTGTGTAGTTGTTAAGTCTCTTTTGGATCAATGTTGTTAAGATTTTATATGTCGTGCTCAGTAGTGTTATTCCTCTATAGTTTTTACATTGAGTTTTATCTCCTTCTTTGTGAACCGGTATAATTGTTCCTTTGCTCCATTCTTTAGGCATTGTTTCCGTCCTCCATATTTCAGTGATTAATGCTCCTATTTCCTCTTGTACTTTTTCTCCGCCATATTTGATCAGTTCGATGTTTATGTTGTCTACTCCGGGTGCCTTTCCGTTTTTATTTTTTCTGATTATTTCGTTAATTTCATCTATTGTTGGTTCTTCTACGTTGTTGATTTCATCTGCCTCTTCGTATTGTTCTATTTGGTTTGTATTGTTTGTGTCTGTCAATAACTTTTTGAAGTACTCTTCCCATATTATTTTCACCTCTTTGCTGTCTGCTGTTCTTCCTTCGTGATTTTCTATTCCTAGTGCTCCTCCTTTATTTTGTCTCCAAATCATTGTTTGCATTCAAAATAATTTTAAGCTGTCAATATTTTGTAATAATAATAAGTATCGATTATCACACAATACATAAATTTAAAAAAAAATGGTGATGTGTCCATCATAGCACTTTCCCCGTTAAAGATAAATTGACCTAAATATCACAGTATGAAAAAGTTGCACAAACTAAATTTATTATACTTTTATTATTATTCCAAAACTATTAACAAATAAATTAATTCTTTCATTTTCACTACATCTCAATAAATATTGATCACCATCACATTTAAGTGTTATATATTTTTAATTTTACTGTAAATCAGTGGTTAATACGCGTGGTGCATGAAGTAAAATTTCGAGTTTAGAAAAGCCCCGTGAAAATTTGTCTCGGGTCACTGCGCGACCCTCGACAAATTTTCTACGCGGGGCTTTTCTAAACTCGAAATTTTACTTCATGCTTAGTCTTGGAGTGGAAGACACTCGTTACTTTAAAATGCATCACAACTGGTGATGTATTTTAACAATAATTATATGTCCTATGAGTTGTCAAATAAGTGAGTAACTCAACTGTTTCCAAGGCACTCTTTACAAAAAACAAAAGATTAAAATTTTACATATAAAATGTACAATAAACTATAAGTATAATACATCATTGAATTCAAAAAAAATATTCTTACAAAAAATATGAAAATCCAAAATGGCGCCTATAGGAAAACAAAAGTTGGCAATGGTCCCTGGGTAACTGTTATAGTTATCTTAAAACAAAATATGTTACTAGATTTCTCGTTAAAAAGTGCCTGTATAATTTCAAAGTTGTAAATGTCTGGATTCAATGGTTTATGAATAAAAAAATTAAAACGAAATTTCAAATAATCCGTTTTTTGACAATATCTCAAAAACGAAAGAAGATATTTCTAATTTGTTTTTAGATTATTATTGAGCCCTTAAACTTAACCGACTCTCTATCTCTTCAAATAACCAAGATCCCCATACATTCTGTTGAATTACGGGCACCCTGTATATACAAGTGTTATATAACATATAACTTGCTTGAGAAATATTATAAAACAACAAAAAAATGACTTGCCTCCAATATCCAACAATTTTCGGAATATTCAGACAAATTCAAGTAATTTCAATAATGCAGATACATCGGACACAAATCAAGAAATTTTAGCACCTTCTACATCGAGTGGACCAATAACACGCAGCAGATCTAGACTACAAGTCCCTAGTTTACAAAACAAATGTACTGACAGTGAACGTGACATCCATCACTCAGTATACAAAAAAGCTCCTGAGGATGGCAGAAGTGATGCTGCCGAAACGTAGAGCGCAAATAAACCAATCAACGCGAGAAAGCAACCCAAAAAACTCAAGCAAGTTATATTTTGCTCGCGAAAACCTAAAAATAAGTGTTATATATATATATATATAAATATGTTTACGACTTAAGTTTCGACAGTGTAAGTGTCATTTCAAGTATAATAATTTTCGGGCATGCAGATCAATATGTACCGTTTTTGAGGATTTCAGACCAATCAAAAGATTGGGGGTTATTAACAGGTTGCCTAATTTTCGGAGACACTAATTATGGGTACAAGATTATGGATTAAGGTTATTAAAGAGCAGTGAAAATATTTTATCTCTTTTCTCGTTTAGGAGATTAATGTCGGGGTTTGAATTTTTGAAAATTTCGGCGGGTTCTAATAGGGTTTGTTTTGTGCCTTTAGTACACACTAAAGGCACAAAACTAAACCCATTAGAATTTCCAAAAATTCAAAGAACCCCGACAATAATCTTCTAAATGAGCACACAGATATACACGGTGCCCATTTTTCGAGCGGCACTATGGGGATCTCGTTTATTTAAAGACATAGAGAATCGGTTAAGGGGCAAAGTTGCGTATTTTAGTGCTTACTAATAATCTGCTTTCACATTTTAAATATGTTTAATTGTTACGATGTAATTTAAAAAAAAAACCTGAATTTTACGATATTTAAAAATTGCCGATATTTCCGTTATTTTTATTTTTTTCTGGTATTTATAAGAACATTCTTAGAGTGACTTTTTACGACTTGAGTTATAAAGTAAGTTATAAATCCGCAAAGCGATTCGTTTTTGCGTTTCCAAACACAACTTTTGTTTATCTTATGTGCGCATATAAAGTTATGCACATCATTAAACAGCATTTTTTACGCTGACATTTCGCTTCAGATATCCCCACAAAAAGAAATCATGAGCCGTAAATTCAAGTGAATTTACGGCCATGTTGTTATACCACTAAATCTCGAAATCAAGTGACCGGGAAACATTTTGCAACGCAATTCGAGTTTGCTGTGCTTTATGTGCCGTAGCACCGTCTTGTTAAAACTATGTTTGCAGCGTATGAATGCAACGTTCAGAATTAATAGTAACCGTTTCAGCATATATACATCACCATTATTCAGACACAACTTATATATTGTACTTCTGGATATTTAATTAATACACTTGGTTTGCTTCACTAATTTATAAATTAGTGAAACAAACCAAGTGATTTAATTAAATATCCAGAATTATTTCAAAAGTGTTTCACCACGGGTTAGGTAAGAAATTAAATTACTTTGTTTAAGTGGCCTCTTTAAGTCTCGATGCAGTGGTGCAATCTTTGCCTAAGGTATTGCATCAATCTTTTCAACAATTCTGGCTATATACTCTATATTTCTTTGGAAATGCGCATTTTATGATCTTGTATTGTTTAAGGACGCCTCTCGTAGACCTTTCGCTTCAGATATCCCCACAAAAAGAAATGAGGAGTCGTCAAATCAAGTGAATTTTACGGGCTTGTTGTTATACCACTAAATCTCAAAATCAAGTGACCAGGAAACATTTTGAACGCAATTCGAGTTTGCCGTGCTGTATGCGCCTTAGCACCGTCTTGTTGAAACTATGTTTACAGCGTATGAATGCAACGTTTAGAATTAATAGTAACCGTTTCAGCATCTGGCCTAATGCTCTCTATTTTTTTGGAAATACGCATTTTAAGATCTTGTATTGTTTGAGGACGCCTCTCGTAGACCTTTCGCTTCAGATATCCCCACAAAATAATCAGGAGCCGTCAAATCGAGTGAATTTTACGGGCTTGTTGTTATACCACTAAATCTTGAAATCAAGTGACCGGGAAACATTATGGAACGCAATTCGAGTTTGCCGTGCTGTATGTGCCGTAGCACCGTCTTGTTGAAACTATGTTTCCAGCGTATGAATGCAACGTTCAGAAATATTAGTAACTGTTTCAGCATCTGGTCTTGTATTGTTTTCGCTTCAGATATCCCCACAAAAAAAAAAAAAATCAGGAGCCGTCAAATCAAGTGAATGTTACCGACTTGTTGTTATACCACTAAATCTTGAAATCAAGTGACCGGGAAACATTTTGCAACGCAATTCGGGTTTGCCGTGCTGTATGCGCCGTAGCACCGTCTTGTTGAATCTGTTTCCAGCGTATGAATGCAACGTTCAAAATTAATAGTAACCGTTTTAGCATCTGGCCCAATACTCTCTATTTCTTTGGAAATACGCATTCAAGATTTTCTATTGTTTGAGGACGCCTCTCGTAGACCTTTCGCTTCAGATATCCCCACAAAGAGAAATCAGGAGACGTCAAACCAAGGAAATTTTACGGCCATGTTATTATACCACTAAATCTCGAAATCAAGTGACCGAGAAACATTTTGCAACACAATTCGAGTTTGCCGTGCTGTATGTGCCGTAGCACCGTCTTGTTGAAACTATGCTTTCAGAATTAATAGTAACCGTTTCAGCATATATACATCACCTTAATTTAGACACAACTTATATATTGTATACAGCGTGTAATCGAACTAATGTACATCCTCTTAAGGGCGTATACACAAAATATTTTGACACCAATTGCAGCAAAAATAAAATCGGAAAAAAAATATTGGATTTTTCATAATTTTTCATGCATTTTTACTTTTTGAGAACTTCTGGTTACCTGTGTTCATGATATTTTTCGTGGATGCGTAAGTTGTTGTATTTTTTATTTACTTTTACTACTGCGAGGCGCATAAATCACTTCGCACGCACTATACTTTAGTCAGCAATGGGTACTTATGAAAACGATAACATAGACATAATTCTTCACAATCTGACCCACTTTTCTCTGGATGGCGTAATTCGATATCCAAATCGTTTAAAAACTACCAGTCTATGTGGAATCTCTCTTAAAATACGCAATGTGCGCGTATGCCAGATACCACAAACATGTGGCCTATTATTATTAATTATTTTTAATAATTATTTGTGAGCTATCTACTAAAGGTATGGTAATTTCAAATGCAGATATTGTTTATTTAAACGCTGCCCCTTATGTGGTAGAGAGCCTGTACAGTAGTTCGTTTACACGCTGTATAGAAATAAGAATTTGTCGCTACATCCTTGGCTGTGCCATCGACCGTCAGTCTTTCTGCCCTCTGTTTCATCATTTTCTTCAAAAAAATATTGTCCTACAACTCCAAATATTGAAACACCGCACCAAACGGTGACTTACGATCATGATGTGTTGTTTAATAAGTTGGTGTGAATTTCCTTCAGCCCGGTAGCGGAACTTTTGCTTGCTAACATATCTTCAAAGATGCAAATAAGTTTCATCTCACATAAAAAAAAAATGTATTTGATTTTCATTATTTTAAAAAATTTGCAAAACCCGCATGCAGAAAGGGACGGATCTTTAAGATTGTAAACGAATTTTGTTTGGGTGGAAGTGCAAATCTGATTTCATAATTCTTAATAAGCTAGCTTCTTTCGGAAATTTGCAATGTAATTGAATGCTAATTACATTGCAAATTCACATAATCAGTTGTGAATACTCCACAACTGATTGACTTCCTATAAAGCTTTTCACCACTGATACGGATTAATTCAATTCAATTTGAAGTTTTGAACGAGTGTTTTCCACTCCCAGGCATGAAGTTAAGTTTCGAGTTTAGAAAAGCCCTGTGAAAAATTGTCTCGGGTCGCGCAGCGACCCGAGACAATTTTTTGGGCTTTTCTAAACTCGAAATTTTACTTCATGCGCCACGCGTATACAACACTAAAATATTGTAAAGTTTATGTGTATTTGAATCTCACTGTAAATTTAGTGTTTTAAATGCGTGGCGCATAAAGTAAAATTTCGAGATTAGAAAAGCCAAGAAAATTTGTCTCGGATGACAAATAAAATAATTCAAGGATGTGCCCCATGTTGACTTTTGAAAAATGTATTGTCTTTATGGTATGTCACTATGGAAACAAGCGCACAATGACCACGAAAACTAGTTATTTACGTCAAAAATACAACCAATCATTAGTAGTCTTCCTTGTAAATAACATTTCAACTATTGCATAGTAACTTGATATTGTACTAACGCGTACTAAACGCGTGACTAAAACGCGACTAAACCAACTTTTCAGGCTTCTTTAATTTCGAAATTTTCCTTCATGCGCACATAAAACGCATAAAACACTGATTTTAAGTACAGATTAAAATATACTGTTTTAGAATACTGCTTAAACAGTATATATTGATCTTCAAGATTTTCAGTGTTTATACGCGTGGCGCATGGAGTAAAATTTTGAGTTAAGAAAAGCCTAATCATTTAGTTTACGCAACCAAAATAAATATTCAGGTTTTTTGAAACTCGAAAAAAGACACTTCGAATTGAACGCTTTTTAAAAACAACGAATGCCTGAAAGTTTCCAATGTATATATCAAAGTATGTATGCTTAAAAGAACCATTCGCTGTTGCTTTAGTATGTAAAGCAATGATCTAAGTCAAAAATTTGTACTTATGTGTGACAATTAAGTGAAGATTAATTAGTGTCCCACGCACAAATCAGCGATTCAACCCAAAAACAGCCAATTAGCAGAAACACGTCTCGTGCGCTAATTACAAAGGCAATAATCCAAAGGCGGCGGCTAAGGCGACGGCGGCAGCGGCGGCAGTTCGGCATAAATCTCGCGCCAATTAAATGGAAAAGTAATAACATTGTGCGCTAATTGCCGAAGAACTCTTAATTGCCAATTAATCTTCCATAAATTATTTATACGGCGCCATAATTAAATCACAACCCCGCAAAAAAAAACGGTAATGAATCTAAATCACTCCTGATAAGACTATTTTTTATGTAAATTGAGTGGTTTTTCCAATTTCGTTCTAATGAGTTGTAATAAATGTCAAACAAATTAACAACAGCGAAATGCAATATCCTGAAAGTAGTGAAAATAATGTGAACCAGTTTGTCTACACATAGTGCAACTTTTAATCACAGTGCTCATCAATTAAAAAAAAAACAGATTGTTGTTTTATTTAGACGAATAGTCATATGAAAAAAAAAACATTTGGTCTCATTAGAGTTTAGTAAAAATATTGTTACGTTAACATAAGGCCAAATCTGCTTAACGCTACCTATATTTCAAATAAACTACTTAAGTCTGTTTTCAAGGCTGGGCGATATTCGTGTACAAGTATTACAAACTTGTACACTGTTTACAAAAGTACTCTTACTGAACCCAATTTTAAAACAAAAATTAACTCAAGTACATTTTATACGTCGAATTGTGTTGAAATATCAAAAGTTAGCTCAGGTTAGATGTCGCTTTGTCAAGTTAGATTAGGTAAGATATCACTCTGTAGTATTCATATAGGCTAGCGCCGAGTACAAATGTATATATCGAAAAACGTCATAGTGACCTAAAATATCAAAACTAGCATAAGGTGTCAAAAAACAACATAAACTGAAAAGTCATAGAAAATGTATAAAGTGTTAAAAGTCTCAAATAGGTCAAAGTAACGAGATATTGAAATAAAACGCCGATTGTAATGCAAAGTATGTCAAAAATCATATAAAATGTGGGAAACGTGATTAAGGTACGATTCACGAGAGGTGTCCCATAGTTTCCTTAATTCATAGTGCTTTCTGCACCAATACATCTAATACGAAAATAGTTTGATGTCATCAGATTACGTGTGTGACAAGAGACAGAAAACTTGATAATATGTCTGCTATTGTTTTTAGATGGAAGATGCTGAAACGTATGTTCCGGTATGCAGCTTTGAAATTTTAAGGTTAAACGTCACATTTTGACAATGTCTTCGTAAAACTAAATCTGCAAAAACCCAGCGATAAATCGTTTTAATTAATGTGCACAATCGTTGTAAACGTAAGTTTAAATGGTGTAATTCCAATTTCTACATCTACTAAATAGTGCATGTATTTACAGAAATAAATAATGCATTTATGTTGATTTTGTGTAAGCTCGAACAAAAATGTTAGTTGAATCGAATGCGCATTCAGTAGATTTGGCAAATAGTCATCTGTTAATACAGGGAACTTTTCTTTTAAGTATACATACAGGGAATTTTTTATTAGGTATACAAATGCATACGCTTTTTTTTTAAAGAGGTTAATTTAAAACTTAAAACGAGTATTCGCCACTCCCAGACTAAGCATGAAGTAACATTTCGAGTTTAGAAAAGCCTGAAAATTTGGTTTGGTTGCGTAGCGCGGAGTGACCAAACCAAATTATCAGGCTTTTCTAAACTCCGCTTCGCGCTACGCGACCAAACCAAATTTTCAGGCTTTTCTGAACTCGAAATTTTACTTTATGCTTAACCTGGAAGTGGAAAACATTCGTTTAAACTTCAAATTTACCTTTTTTAAGAAAACAACGAATATTTAAAATCTACAACACGTAAATGAGATATGTATACTCAAAAGAAAAAAAATACAAGCAATTATGAATTAAAGCTTTTTGAAAAGAACGAACACTAATATGCTCGCGACCTAAACAGTATACCATTGTCATGTAACGTCAAAATTTTACAGAACTAGAAAAAATCGTTGTAGATACAACTGTCGACATACTCTCTAAAAAATTTGAATCCACATCAATGAGTCATAGTTACATAATTAGGTTAGGCTGCTCCAAAGATTTAACTTCAGAGACTAGTCTATAGATTTAAATCTAGACTATCTAAACAAACCTCTTTAGATAATAGTTAAGTATATAGCATTAAACATCTATCCAGAGTCTAGGTATATTTTCGATTTTAGAAAACAATCTTGAATTAAGCGTCTAGAATCCAAAGTTTATAGTCTATGAAATTTAAAACTACTGTAGAGACTAGTCTAGAGTCTCCATTCTAGCCATTAGAATCCAGACACTAGTGTAGAATGTAAACTATGCAGGGTACAGAACCTAAGTCTCGATGAAAAATGTCCAAAGTCTAAAGTTTAGACTGCCGAAAGTACAGATCTTGAGATTACAATCTAGAGTTTAAAATATTACAGTCTAGAGACTGAAGTCTATAGACAAGACTAGGCTGTCTACAGACTCCTGTTTATAGTCTAGATCTGAAGTCTACAATTTAGAGACATTAGATTCAAGAGTGCGAAAGTAAAAACTAGAGTCTGTATCTACCGTCCAGAATCTAGATTTCTTAGATGAGTTTCTAGCTATAGAGACTAGGTTATCTAGAGACTCTAGTTCAGATTCTGGGTTCAGAGTTAGTTTAGAGATATTAGAGTCTAGAGTCGAGGAAGTAGTCTTGAGTCTATATCTAACGCACAGATTCTAGAATTCGTAGATAGTCGATAGGCTGGAGCAGTAGTCCTCCGTGAACTTCTATGAAAATAGGTAAACAATTACAACAGTTATAAATGAAAAAAAGTCATTGTATTATTTTATGATTGTGTTCCGTAAAAATATTGTAAATGTATGTGTTCCATGATTCAACAAAGGTTAAGAATCACTAGGTTAAATGAAAACCTAAACTGATTCAATAAATAATCATCTACTAGACTAAATTATGGGTTTATGTTGACCAAACTTTACAACTTTTCGTCTAACCTAACCCAACCAAACTAAATTGTGAAGCTGGGTTAAGTTGCCTAATCTAAATTCGCCATTTGTCAACTTTTGGCTTTCAAACAGTAAATAAAAATGTACAAGTATTATCCGGGTTAGGTTATTATCTAACGTTATTTAACCCCACAATATAGTAAATTTGGGTTAGTTCAACGTAACCTAACATTCCAATTTAGTAAACGCCAGTTAGTAAGTTGAGTAAGATAGCCGTTGCTTAGGTTAGGTGAGATGACAAGTAGATACGATAGCTGATACTTAGGTTAGGTTAGATAATAAGTTGTAAAGTTAGATTGGATTGGATGAAATCTTACATTTTTATGTGCGTAAAAATAACGAATAATTTAAAATGTACTTTTACTTTTATTAATTATACAGGGTGTCCTTTTTTCGAGCGGCATTATGGCGATGTCGGTTGTTTAAAAAAATAGAGACGCGGTTAAATGGGAGCAAAGTTGTGTATTTTAGTGCGTAATAATATTCTGCCTTTACATTTAAAATACCTTTAATTGTTTCCACGTATTTTGAATAAACTTAAAATTACGATTTTTTAAACTGTCAATATCTCCGTTATTTTTTTTTAAATTCTGTAAAAACTTTGTTATGGCAATTTTTTATGACTTATCGAATGGTATATATTTAAAATATTTAGAGCGAGTATTATTGTTTTTGTTTTATACACTTAATTTTTTCTTTCTTATGGAAACATACAAAGTTTTGTACATCATTGAAATGCATTTGTAATTCTTATTTCAATGATATGCCAATTGTATGCATTTGTTTAATTATTATGCTTTTCTAAACTCGAAATTTTACTTCACGCTTAATCTAAGATTAGAAACACTCGTTAATCATCACTGATGATGAAATGTAGCTTCAAACAAGAGTTAAAATCACAGGCAAACAAGTGAAGAGATTAATCATCTCCACGTTTAAACAAATTTTGTTAAGCTTATTCTAAGGTCATGATATCATCATGAAAGAGTTCCACGTGGATAAATTGTCACAGGAATACATTATTGTGTTAATTTAAAAATTGAACGGAAAAATACGAAAAACCCGATCTTAGTTGCGCGAGGTAGCCCAGCCTCGCGCAACTAAGATCGGGTTTTTCGTATTTTTTCCTCATTCTCCACAACAACGCAAACCCGCACATTGCTAATGTCGTGAATGAAAAATGTGTGATTACAGTTGGTAAGTGTTACCTCATCCACCCTACAGTCTTGACGTAAGGCAACTAGACGTTGACTTATTCGAAAAATTAAGACAGCCTATGCGAGGACGTCCTTATTTATCTCTAAAAGAGCTTTCTAACGCCGGTACCCAAGCCCTTCATCAGATAAAAAAATATGGCGTATTAGATCGTATTGTAAAGCTTCCCAGATGTCGAGACTCGGTCATTGAGAAGCAGGAAGGTTATCTTGATGGATTGTAAAGGGATTATATCAAAAAAATAAACAGATATAAGGAGATAAAAAATTATGTGCACAATTAATGGAATGGCCCTCGTATATTAGTATTTGTACCAGTAGATGGCATTTGTGGCGGAAAATTAAAATTTAAGTACTACACACTAACAGAAAAAGTACTCTATGTACCTACATGATTAAATGGACACATAACAATATGTTTATTTCTATGTTGAATTAATTTTATTTACCATGATAAATAATTGATGTAATTTATTTAAAAAAAAATTAATGATATCAAAAACAATTTGTATTCGTGATTTAAAAAGTAGGATTCGAATCCTTAGATACGAATGAATCATATTTTATCGGTTTTTTTTAATTCTTGGTTTTGTGTTTCTAATCATATTAAATGAAAGGATTCGGATTCATGATTCGAATCTTTTTTTTAATGATTCTACCAAGCTGTAATGGTATACAAATAGGAGTGATGGATTTATTTTCATATTCCTTCGAGCATTTTTTCTTTGAAAAGTAGTTAGTTATAAATGTCAATAATGAATTAAATAATTGTAAAATGTTTGTGTGTGAGGTGGTCGAAGACGAGGTGAATTCCGATTGGGACGATAATCGAATCCGCTGTCGGCGATTAGATTATTCGGAATTTGATGATCCAGTGGCGTACGTGCCTTCCTCCCGGGACACGTAACGCACGCAATTCCGCTAATCCCATTAATCCTCGCAGGGATGGATTACGCGAATTTATGCACGCCGGATTGTTTAACTACATGATTAGCCCGGGTTCGTTACCGATCCGACCGTGACATTCAACCGACAACTAATTAAACCAACAGCCAAAAAAATCTCATCCCCGACAATTTATTGGTATTAATTAAAACAGCTTAAAATTAAACTATTCTTCACTGATAAACATTTTAATTCCTAAAAAGGTGAAATACCTTTCTGTTCCATTAGAGTTATTAATCATAGTACATTATCACTGGAATAAAATTGGAAATTGTGTTTTAATAAATGGATACGATAGTTGGCTACTTATAAAAATCATTTTGTGATTAACAATTATCTATATTATTTAAAACAAAATAACAAGTTTATTTTTATTCAGCTCGTAAAACTGCACTACTTTGCCCAATTAACCATTTCTCTATCTCCTATAGTATAAGAGATCCCCATAGAGAACATAAAAAAACTTACCCTGTATATTAATGTAAACCTAAATAATTTGCAGCGGCGGCTCGCAGCCTAACGTGTATCCGTTATGGAAAGGTGACTTTGTTGTGCAATTCCTTGTATTTATAGAGCGCGATCCCAACCTTAAATTTTGTGTACCTTGGCGCTGTGGCCGACCCTGAAGTTAGGCTGCGAGCCGTCGCTGATAGTTTGCTTTTAAACTAAATCATGTAATTGCTATCTAACCCAACCCTACCAGTATTGTTCATCTAATCTTAACCATATGACAGTAAAAGGTAATGGGATCTAGTTAAATGTGGCGATTATATTATTGATTGACGTTATTTGTACATGCAATGACAACCGGTTTTTCAATTACCAACATAATACATTAAATTATACACCAAATTTGATTCAAAAAGTATGAAAATAAATGTCCCTATCATCATTAAAATGTGTTTGTTATTATTTACAAACGAATACTTCATGTGATACAAATTCGACCACAATACAAGCATGTTGTTGATTACAATAAGGTCTGAAAGCTCTGAATTTTAGTCTCCCTAATGAAAGTCGAAAGTGGAAGCCACAAAAAAACAAGATGCATATATAAATGTGTATTCTGGGTAAAAAAAAAACTTTGACTTTGCCGTTTCTTTAAATTAAAAAAAATGCATCCGTTTTGAGCTGGTTCTAATAATTATAAAAAAATATATGCAGAGATGTCTTGAATTTCCCGTGGGAATTATGCAATGCGGCATTCGTACTTATTTGCGTCCTCGCTCAATTACCGCGGAAACCACGGCTGACGTCGGCGGATAATTACTGTTTCTTATTCTGCAAGAAAGCCGAAATATATATTTAGAATTCAATTTGGTGGCGCTCGAAATTCGTCTTTTGCAACTTTGCCACCCCGCGCGCCGCCGAAAGGGACGACTTTATAATTGAAGCTGAAATATCCTTCCACCGCAAATTATTCCGTCGACTCCAATACAAAATTTCCCGATATATCGCAAACTTTAATATTGTGGAAGATGTACCTACAACGTGAGCGATTAGAAATTATCAGCTGAAGTTTCGTAATTGTTGAGAAACGTTGTTAATTTTATCAGCAGCCGCGAAAACAATTAACTGAGTAATTTGAGACTTAGAATTTATGACATAATCATCTTTAATCTAATCATTGAATACACATTTTATACACCGAAAATTGTAATTGACAGTGGCAGCGCTGAATGTGTTAAAATGGCAAATTTACAAGTCTAGTAATTCTCAAACATAACACTTATGAGTTGATTGATTGAGTTACGTGAAGTTCAAATTAATTTGACGAATAAAACACTAATAACCTTTCTTCAAATAAACGCGTGAAGAAAGGTTATTGGTGATTTATTTGCCAAAATAACACTTTTGATTGAAAATTACTAATAGATACCTAGTTGAAACAACAGTCACAAATTAGGTGTAAATAAAGTCAGTGGCGGATTTAAACTGATTGAGGCCCCTGGCGCTGAAAAAAATAAGACCTAACCCGTCCATCAAAATTTAAAAATAAAACACTTTTCACTTTGTTTGTATAACACTTTTTACTTTTAATAAAGAGTGTTTTACAAACAAAGAATAAAGTGATATAGATATTTATTATTTTTTTTAAAGAGTTCAATTTAAAGATATAAAAGACTGTTGTGCAGTCCCAGATTAAGCATGAAGTAAAATTTCGAATTTAGAAAAGCGTAAAAAATTTTCAGGCTTTTCTAAACTCGAAATTTTACTTCATGCGCCACGCGTATACAACACTGATTTCAAGTGAATTTATTTGTCAAATCAACGGAAGCCTTTTACAAAATACATAAATATAAACATGAATTACAATAGTGAAGGTATTAAACTTAAAACTAACTTAAATCTAATAGCTAAGGCTTAAAAAATGTCACCTATACAGTCTGTTGATTCTGTATATTCTATTAACTCGTGTTTTGCCCTAATTTTCTTTTTAATTCAGTTCAACATTTGGACTTTAGTTTAATTTATATGCAAACATTTTGTGTCTCTGAGAATTTTCCAAATATTTTATTGTATTTGTTAAATCAACGGTAGCCATTTACAAAAACATATAAATTTAAACATTGATTTAATTAGTTAAGGTATAAAACTTGAAATTAGCTTAAATCTTACTAAGGGTTAAAAAAATCAAATCATAGTCAATTTTAATACAATTTTCGCATAATCTACTTAAACTGAAATGAGTGCAATAGTTTGTTCTGCAAAAAATGTAGTATTCCGCAGTGGACGGTTTGGAACATGAATATTAATTAAATTCAGCTATTCTGGGCAGCACGTCAAACTATTAATTACTTTGAATACAAAAATTATGTCCGTATTAAACCGACGTTGCTGGAGCGTTTGCAAACTAATATTTAATAATATTTTAGTGTATGACATACCAGGATAAAACTTAAATGCAATTAACCTTAGAAACATGTACGCTGTACGCGTATCCTTAATAGGAGTATACAATTTAAGATCGTCTGCAAAAAGAAGACAATTAGAATGCTAAAAACAACCGACAATATCGTTATTATATCGTTAATTCGGCTTATATATTAAAAACAGACGTGGTCCTATGTGCGATCCCTGTGCAATCCCTGTGGGACACCGGGAGTCACATGGGCACTAATTGTGATCTATCTGTTAAATATGAATAGATCCACTCAAGCATAGTGCCATGAATACCTAGCAAGTTCTTAGACCAGGATATAATGATCCACACTATCAAACGCTTTGAAGAAATCAGTGTAGATGGTATCTACTTCGTATCCTTCCTCCAGAGATCTAGTGACCGCCTCACCAAAGATAAGTAGGTTTGATGTGGTAGAGTATATTGGTCGAAAACCGTGCTGTTTATTGGTTAAGATAGAGTCTAAGTCATTACAAATACAAAGGTTTTCTGTAACTATTTTTTCAAATATTTTAGGAATGGATGACAATAACGATATTCGACGGTAGTTCTCTGCCTCTCTTTAAAAGTGGCTAAATAAGTGAATGTTTCCAAATATTTGGGAAAATCCCAGTATTTAGAGATTTGTTGAAAAGTAACCACAATGGTGTAGCAAGTGAAAATGGGCATTTGGCTAGAAATATAGGTGGTAATCCATCCCAACTCACCTTATCACTCGATGTAAAATTTGTTAGTTCCTGAAGTACACGGAAGATAGAAATATCTTCAATTCTGTGTAGTGAGATGTGGTTATAGCTAAGATTACTAGAAGTAGTATTACGCATTATTGTTGAGGTGTTATAGACAGATCCGAAAAAATCAGCAAAGAGATTGACAATATCCTGAGGATCAATATATGTAACCCCATCTCTGATTAAACGCTCTGGAACTTCAGATGATGATTTGTTTGAGTTGACATAATTTTAAAAACGTTTAGGATTTTTGTTTATAGAATATTCTACAGAATCAAGATAATTTTTAAAACAAGCCTATGTAAGTTCTTTGCATTCAATTCGAGCAATATGAAAAAGATTATAGTTATCCTTGCGCTGTGATTGTTCGTACATTTTATGTAGTTTCTTTTTAACTAAAACTAATTCAATTAGATCATGACTAAACCATTTTAGAAATTTAAATTGGTTTGACGATCGCACTCGAACAACAGGAACACATTTATCAATAGCTTCAAATATGACTTTGTAAAAAATATCTAAGTCGATATTCACATTGTCATTTATAAAAAGTAAGTCCTAACGTATATTAATTAAAATATCATTTAGATTGCCAAAATTACTGTTTTTGAAGTCGTATTTGAAGCTACTATAACATCTAGTATTGCTTACTACTAAAGATAAATTTAGGCTTAGAACTAAGGCAGGATAGTGATTTTTAAAAGAGTTCAATTTGATGCTTTAAACGAGTGTTTTCCACTCTCAGACTAAGCATGAAGCAAAATTTCGAGTTTAGAAAAGCCCCGCGTAGAAAATTGGTCGAGGATCGCGCAGCGACTCGATACAAATTTTCTGGGCTTTTCTAAACTCGAAATTTTACTTCATGCGCCACTCGTATAAAACACAAATATTGTGAAATTTATGTATATTTGACCCTTACGAAATTTTGCTTCATGCTTAGTCTGGGAGTAGAAAACACCCGCTTTAAGCTTCAACTTAAACTCATAAGAAAAAAAAACAACAAATATCTAATGATTTAAAGATAATAAGCTGAAATTGGAAAACGTATACTTTAAAGGAAAACTCCCTGTATATAAATTTTATGCTTAGCCTGGGAGTGGAAAACACTCGTTTAAAACTTCGAATTGAACTCTTAAAAGCAACGGTTATTTATCGCACTTGTTTTATTAAAGGTAGAATCAAACAAATTGTTTTGCGTTAACTTTACAGTACGTCTTAATTACACTTATAAATTGTCAGGCTTTTCTAAACTCAAAATTTATAAGTGTAATTAAGACGTACTACAAAGTTAATGCAAAACAATCCATTACAAACATTATATTAAGTTAAAATATTTTGTGTTTATTTTTTCTCATTAATTATTTGATGAAATATGTTTACAATACTGATAATTAAATAAAAGTTCAGATCACTGCTGTTTTTATCACCCCTTGATAATGACGATAAGTTTAAAGTAGTGAGAGAGAATATAAAAAGGAGTCAAACAATCCAAGTGACTTTTATTCAACCATGAATAAAATAATTTGATATTACTCTTCTGACAAGATATATGAACCAAAAGTAATACAACTAAAAAATTATAAGAATAACATACAAAATACTATCAATAATATATAGAATTAAGTTTAGAGTAACCATTAACATTTTTAATTAAAAATAGTGACCATTTCTGATTAAATATCTAACTTCTAAGGCGATTGTGTGGATTATGTATTTTATATACATGTCTATTGATTACAATTGAATTGAGTTTAGGTTAGTGTCGAAGAATTATTAATTAAACCCTTGTGTGCTGCGGGTGGGTGGACACGGAAGGGTCTACTGTTGGAAGTTTCGTAAGTAGTTGGACTGTTTGCAGTTGCAGTTGGCGACGTTTGCCGGCTAATGAGCTCCGAAAACTTTACGAAGTATAAATTGTGAACACTGTGTGTTGTTTGTCCCTCTCTGTAATAGTGTGTGTGTGAGCGCTGTTATCGCCAGAAAAATATTAAATTGGATCTCAAACGACGCTCACGCTTGTTGCAACCTAAATACCGTCAGATAAGAAAACGTAATTACCAACCTCGCGCAAAACCAATTGGACTTTTATCTCGCGCCCACGTTCGGAGAGTACCAGACGAGGGAGAAAAATCGCCAACGAACAACTATTAAGATCTTTATTTGTATTAGATAAAACATAACTGGTTTATCTATACTTGGTTAAAACAGGTAATTATTTTTCAAAAAAAGAACGAGATACTCAGAAGGAATTAAAATATTGTGAGAGTTATTAAATAATGATGAAGCGTTAACTATTAAACTTTGATTTACTTAGCAATTCTCTTTTTAAAGCAATCTAAATATTTACTTAATACACATGCACAGAACAAAACATGTAGATTAGCAGTGGTAACTACTAAGATTTTGTTCATACTTAAGGACGATCGTTTATAAGGATCGCTGGATTAGAATGCGATAGAATTGGGGCGGAGTCTTCAAATAAGAAATTATTTTTTTTATATTTGGTTGTAAGTGAATACTTTTGGCACACATAATGAAACAAATATTTAATATTTTAACCTTAAGGCTTGGATGTTTTCAAACTAACGTGTTCGAATATTACTTCAAAAATATATCCAAATTATGTTTTAAAATCTAATCCTAATTGATGCAATAAATTATTATTTCATTTGTTTACTCAAATATTGTCTGTATAAAGGTATAATCTATCAGTCCAATTATTTCCTAAAGAAAACCTTCAATTAAATCACTTCAAAGCCTCGTTTTTCTCATCGAAACTCCTAATTTATTTTAATCCCACAATAATATTTTACTATAACTACAGTTAAGATATTTCGTCCCGACTATTATTTAATTAGTGCTTCACCGTCGTAAAACGAGGAAACTAAAAAAAAAACGTATACGTGCGATCCTTCAAGTGAGATAAGGACAGCACAGGTAGCTGGTATCAATAATATTTATTATCCAATATTTTCTAGTCTTAATAGTTGTCTGCCCATTAAAGATAAGGATCTGAAGAACCCAACAAAAAAACGGCTCTAATTAATAAGTCCGAAGAGGTTATTAAGACATTTATCTGGTGGAATCCTTTTGATCGCGCCCCAATAATTACCGTCGATTAACAAAATATGAATGCGACCATAAATTCTCGTCCGAGAGAAAGAAAACAAAAAAAAGAAGACTTCGATTCGTTCGCCCCGGTGGATTTTATTTAAATTTATTAATTTTGATAAAGGTAGACGAATATTGAACAAAATATAATTAAGTTTTATTAAGTTGTTACGAGTATTCTTATAATGGTGATTTTCATGGGCGTAGCCAGGATTTTGAGAAAGGAGGGGGGGGCGCGAGATAAGGCATATATTTAAACCAGTTATTCTACAGATAAATTTCTGCAGTTTTTTTCGAGACTAAACATTTTATGTAAACCATGTAACCATGTTTTTTTAGCGATATTTTCTGCTATTTTTATGTGACAAAAAATTTTTTTACTAGAGGTTCTTTGGAGGTTTTTTGTCTGCTATTTTTAGTAGATTAAAATTACTTTTTACCAGATCTTTTCCAGCGCATTATTTTGTTTGTTTTAATATTGTTTGCAGTTTAGAGCTAGAATTTAAAAAAATATTATTAGGTACTTACAACACTGTAAATATTCAAAGCAAAGCAGACCGATCAATCTCAATATTCAGGCTTCTCTAAACACGAAATATTGATTTCATGCGCCAGGCGTGTAAAACACTGATATAAACACTCGAAAAATGTTGAATAAAGCTAATATTTTAAAAAGATTTAATGTTTAAACTTAAAGAAAATTTTATTAAAACACTTAACTTAGTTTTACCACTTTTACAACCATAAAAGTGGTAATACAAAGTTAAGTTTTTTTTTTGTTATTGGGTTTGGCTTTTGCCTGGCCTTAGTTACTAGACTATTAGCCATCATCAATTTTTATTATTTGTATACATTTGTTTATTTTTAACTTATTACTAAGTACATATATAACTATATATTTTGACTTCACAACACATTCACACACACCCATAGACTCCGGGACGAATATTTTTCGTTGGAAAA